>CM053624.1:195974831-196099611 GCA_028646595.1 Phalanger gymnotis | reverse complement strand
CCTTCTGCACTTGAAATATGTTCTGATGAAGGGTTTCTACAGAAATTGTCCTGGTAGAGGATGGTGGGTGGGTGGGTGGGAGTAGTTTCTAGTTTGCCTGCCTCAGTTTCCCTCGGCCTCATCCACATTTAATTTTATATGCATCTCATACGCATGCAAAGCTATTAATACAAACCCCAGAGACTGAAACAGCAGGAAGTGGCCAGGTGGGTTTATGGGCACAAGCCTGAGAACTCTTCATGTTGACCCTGAGAACTCTGCCGTTGACTCTGGCCTCACTGTGGCTCATTTTCTACATCTACAAAATGAGGACATCTCTGTAGCAGCATCAATTAATTAATTAATTCACTCATTCATTAAGTGCCAACTGTGTGCATAGGACTGTGCTAGGCATTGTAATATGGTAGAAAGAACATTGGATTTGTAATCAGAAGACCTCAGTGAAAGCCTTGACTTTGGACAAATCTGAACCTTTGTTGAGCTCAGTCTCCCCATCTATAAAATGGGGGAATTGAACTAATTGACCTTTAAGTTTCTTTTCACTTCTGATTCTGTGCGTATATGTGTAGGAATCTTTGGGGAAATCATTCAGTGGTATCAGAATCATCCTCCATTTTTCCTTCATAACTGCTCCCAGCTGCCAAGTCTTATCAATTCTACCTCTATCACATCTCTCTTCTCCATTCTTGTCATTTATTCACACAGCCTCAACCACCCTGGTCCAGGCCATAATCATTTCTTTCTTGGTTTATCGTCTTCTAACTGGTTTTTCTGCCTTCAGTCTTTCTCCTCTCCTATCCATACTGCCCACAGCTATAAAATTGTTATTCCTAAAACCCAGGGCTGGCTATGCCACTTTCATGCTCAAGAAACTTCAATAACTCCCTAGTGCTTCTAAGACAAAATAGAAGCATCTTTGTTTGGCTATTAAAGCCCTTCACAGGGAGACCCTATCTTCTCTCTCTAGAGTCACCTTTAATACAAGTATGAGATAGAATATAAACTCCTTAAAGTCATGGACTGCTTTGTTTTTTGTCTTTGTGTCTCCAGTGCCTTGGATAGTACTTGGCACCTAGCAGAATGTCAATGAATGTTTGCTGAATTTAATTATTTGATATGACCCCTGGCCTTATGGAGATGAAAACCTAGTAAGGGCATAGGCACAAACACAGGTAACTATAATAAAGGATATTGGAGGATTTACTCTGGAGGGCTTTCCAAAAATGACAAATATATTATTGCTAATCAATGTTAATTTTGTCTGGTTCAGAGAACAGTTACCTGGGAGTCAGAAGAACCAAGCTCTTGTCCTGACCCCACTATTAACTAGCTGGGTGAGCTTTGGCAAGTGACTGCCCCTCTCTGGACCTCGGGGTCTTCATCTACAATATTGTGGGATTGGACTATTAGATTTAAACAAGAAGTAAGAGCTGACGCAGCTGGGTGGTGTAATGGATAGAGTGCTGGGCCTGGTGTCAGAAAGACATTTTTCTGAGTTCAAATCTGGCCTCAGACACAAATTAGCTATATGACCCTGGGCAAGTCACTTAACCCTGTTTGACTCAGTTTACTCATATGTAAAAGTGACCTGGAAAAGCAAATGGCAAATCACTCCAGTATCTTTGCCAAGAAAATCCCAGATGGGGTCATGAAGAATTGGGTATGACTGAAATGACTGAAAAACACCCATATAAAAAATATTGGAATGTCTGAATAGTCTCTTCCAGCCTTAGAATTCTTCATTTTGATTAAATATCGGCTGTTTCAATGTCCTTTCCAGCTTTTTGGTGAACGCTTTGAGGTAAGGTACTGTAGGGGCAAGCATACTGGCATACCCAGGATGGCTGCTAGTAAAGATTCTGAGATCTGCTTTACTAAGGAAAGATAGCTGTTTCTGGGGTTAACAATTTTGCTTTAATTAAACATACATATGTCACTCACTTAGTTCAGGGGGAAAAGTCAGCACCTTGAACTTCACAGCAAATACAAACAGAAAAAAATAGTGCAAATCAACAGACAGGCTTCTAACTGAAGGACTATAGCAATACATACAGTTACCAGAGAGAGAAGCACCAACATCTGGGTTTTCAAAGCCGGAGGGCTCCTTAATGGCTACTCAGAGTCTCGTCTGGCCAAATAACACGAACACTCTTTCAATGAGTGAGCCCCAAAGTAAAATGCTAACCTCAGAGTATATATACTGTTTCCAATTAAGGACTCTTGATTCAATCAAAGACTCCTTATTCAAACAAAAGCAAGACTCAATCAAAGGCACTTCATTGCCTTAGTGCTGAGAAGCACTCCAAAAGAAAAAGCAACAAAAAGTCCCACTTTGCTTGCCATTACAGGTACATAGGAAGTAAGAATGATAAGACCGAGTAGCCATATAATCTTAATTCCTTAGAAAAAGAGCAAAAACAGTGAAGTGATTCAGAGAAGACCATAGTCTGAGATGTAGCATTTCTTTGTCTAATATTCCCAAATAACTCACATTATAACTTTAATGAGAAGCAGCCTGGTGGTAAACAGAGAGGCAGCTTCAAAGCTTGGGAGACCTGAGTTCAAGTCCTGCCTATAACAGGTACTAAGTGTATAATCTGGGAAAATCACTTACCTTTCCTAAACTGCTGAAAAAGCAAACCGGCATTTTGACAGGTAGTTTCCCCACCTGGGAGTTCCTAAGAACATGGGTCACCTGAATCTCACCCAGACCAGAGCCGTTTCATCAGTTTGAATATACCTCTGTATTTCTCAGAGTGAAGTAGGGACAGACGGATTTTAATTTTAATGTCCAAACTATTATTTTAAAAAATAGGCCATACCCTTCTTGAAGGTCCAAAGAAACGAGCAATTCTTTGAAATAACCCTGGTTTGTCAGTCATAAGACCTGGGTTTGAATCTGCACTCTCACCCTAAGCCAGATGTTGGGTAATCTCTTTAACCTTCTCATTAGAGTAAACTCTTTGTTAGAAAGGATTACTTCATTCTTTGTGTTTATAACCCCAGTGCCTAGCACATAGTAGGTGCTTAATAAATACTTCTTGATTGATGTTCCTCCGATGTTGGGAAAGATTGAAGGCAAAAGCAGAAGGGGATGACAGAGAATGAGACGGATAAACAGTGTCATGGAAACTTGGACAGACTTCGGAGAAGAGTGGAAGACAGAATGGCCTGCCTTACCATGGTCCATGGGTCACGAAGAGTCATACACGACTGAATGACTGAACAACAAAAAAGAAATCAGTTTATTTCTAAGTCAAAGGAGGGAGTTGGGCAGCATAATGTCCAAGGTCTTTTCTGCTCTAACATTTTATGTTCCATGGTCTAACCTGTTTTCTAAGAACTCTTCTAACCCTAACAGTTTTTGTTCTCTGTTCTAAGGTCTCTTCCCACCTTTGGTCAGGGACAGTCTTACTTTTGCATTTTATATATCTAGTGCTTACATAGTGAGTGCCTGACATATACTAGGCACTTAACAAAGCAGGAGTTCTTAACCTAGTGTCCAGAAACCCTAAAAAATATTTTTGATAGCTATATTTCAATATAGTTTCCTTTATAATCTTATTACATATTTTATATTGTTATATATTTTATTTAGATTATTATAATATAATATATATTTATTTATTATATATTATACTTTTATTTTATGATTTTAAAAACAATATCCTGAAAGGGGGTCCATAGGTTTCACCAGAATACCAAAGGCTTTCCAGGACACAAAAAGGGTTAAGAACCCCTATGATAATGCTTGCTGACTACAGTTAGTGATTCTATTCCTTTCCATCTCTGATATCTTCTTTCTTCTGATGCTGCCACCACCCTGGTGCAGGCCATTATCACTCATGCCTGGACTGGTGTGATAAACAGGTTGTTGGCCTCCCTGCCCCAAGTGGTTCCCCCCGCCACTCTGTCCTCTATTCAGCTGTCAAAATGACCTTCCTAAAGTGCAGGTCTGACCGTATTACTGCCCCAATCGCCAATTAAATAAACACTAATGGCTCTCTCTTACCTCCAGGATCAAATATAAAAAACACTGTTTGGTGTTCAAAGCTCTTCTTAACTTGGGCCTTTCTTACCTTTCCAGTGCGCTTATACATTACTCCCCACTCAACCCCACTATGTACAATTTCTTGTTTTTTCTTGTATAAGAAACTCCATCTCCCAACTCTGGGAATTTTCACCAGCTGTCCCCCGTACCTGGAATTCTTTTTCTCCTCATTTCTACCTCTTGCTCTTCCTGTTTTCCTTCAAGTTCCAGCTTCTACAAGAAGCCTTTCCTGATCTCCCTTTATCCTAATACCTTCCTTCCAGTAATTATCATCAATTTATCATGGATATAGCTTGTTCCCACATGATCGTTTTCATATTGTCTCCCTCATTAGACTGTGAACTCCTCGAGAGCAGGGACTGTTTTTTGCCTTTCTTTGTATTCCCCACACAGTGCCTGGCTCACAGTAGGTGCTTAATAAATGCTTCTTGACTGATTGAGGCAAGCCAATGTTAACTAGTTCTCTTTTACTCTTAAAGAGTCATAGATCCCGTGGTGAAGGCCATCAAGGATGGTGATGAGAATGCCTTAACTTCCATGATCCAGTCGGGCAAAAACCTCTCTGAACCCAACAAGGACGGATGGCTCCCTCTGCATGAAGCTGCCTATTACGGCCAGTTGGGTTGTCTGAAGATACTGCAGAAAAGTGAGTTGAAAAAGAATGGTAAATCTACGTTAGTTAAGGACGTGGGAAGACAGCAGAAAATAGAAGGAAGAAAAACAAAACTTGCATTATGTAAAGACACATGTCAAAAATCTGTCTCCTTTCATAATCCTACTATATTGAGTGATGAGTGTGTACGTGTGCATACACATACATACACACATATATATATACATAATCACATATATGCATATATATATATGTACATACACACACACACACACACACACACACACACACACACCCACATCCACACATATAAAAAGGAAGACTAACCAGGTGGCACATTGGGAAGAGCCCTGGACTTGGAATTAGGAAGACTCATCTTCATGAGTTCAGCTATGGCCTCGGTCACTTAACTATGGCAAGTCACTTAACCCTCTTTGCCTCAGTTTCCTTATCTGTAAAATGAGCTGGAGAAAGAACGAGCAGACTGCTCTAGTGTCTCTGCCAAGAAAACCCCAAATGGGATCACTAAGAGTCAGACATGACTGAACAAAATACATAAAGACATTGGATGCACAGCAAATGCAAATTAACATTTACTAACTACTTTCTCACTATATATATATACACAAATAAATACATATATACTATATACATACATTTATTAATTCCTTTTTCACTATACACACATATATACATACACACACATATATGGAATTCACATGTGAGGGAATTCACTCTACCAAGGTAGGTGGGCACTTTCTCTGCAATTTGGAGTCTTAGAGTGGGTTCTTAACTTTTGGGGGGTCATGGATGCCTTTAACAGTCTGGTGAAGTCTATGGATTCCTTCTCAAACTGATTTTTAAAAAATTAAACTAAATATGGTACCTGTAATCCCAACCACTAGGGAAGCTTAGGTGGGTGGATCTTTTGAGCCTTGGGAGTTGTGAGCCACAGTGAATAATGCCAAGAAGGTGTCAGCACTAAGTTTGTCATCAGTATGTTAAGCTGGGGAGGGTGAGGACAACAGGGGCAAAGTGACCCAGGCTGGAAATAAAGTAGGTCAAAGTTCCCCTTTCAATCAGTAGAGGGACTGACTTATCCCTAACTCTTGTTCTTCCAACCTGGGGGAGATAGGGAGAGCTGGCATGTTTTTTTTTAATTAAACTTTTTTTTTTTAAATTGAAGGAAATGCTAAATTTCAGTTAGGGGTTTGTGAAAATAAAGTTGTATTTTTTTTTCTCATCCAACTTCACTGACATCCTCTAGGCCCCAGGTGAAGAACTTATATCTTAGAGCATTAATGGATTAAATGACTTGCCCACAATCAGTCAGTAGGTGGTCAGAAGGTTTAAACACAAGTCTTTTTGACTTCGAATGGCCTCCCTATCCACTACACCATGTCTTGTTTTAGGAAGGAAGCAAATAAGCATTTATTAAGTACCTACTGTCTGCCAGGTGCTTTATAATTATTGTCTCATTTGATTCTTGCAATTATTCTGGGAGGTAGGTATTATTTATATCTTCCTTTTACAGTTCAGGAAACTGAGGCAGGCAGAAAGGTGACTTGCCCAAGGTCACACAGCTAATAGATATCCGAGGCTGAATTCGAACTCAGTTCTTCTTGATCCAAGGCCTGCGCTCCATCCATTTTAACACTCAAATACCTCTGCTTTAGAAATATGAGTTATTATCATTAAATTTCTGGGCTTCAATCCTCTCGTTTGTCAAATTCAGGATAACTGCTTTACCTTCCTCTGAGGTCTGGTGTGAGACAACATTAAACAATCTTTATTTGGATAGTTGGAAACATTAGACAAATATTAATACAATGGGTTGCTTCATTCCATGTAATTTCGTAAATGTTCTTCCTTGAAATCCAATCCATTCACTGCTAAGTTTAGTTTAGGGCGTCCCAACATTCTTAGTGGAGTTTAAAGTTAGTAAAGCTTAAAGCTGCCCCAAGATTTTTGAACATCCTGTAAACGTGCATGTGTGTTCTTGTTCAGTTGTGTTTGATTCTTCTTGACAACATTTGGAGTCTTCCTGAAAAATATATTGGAGTGATTTGCTTCCTCCAGCTCATTTTACAGATGAGGAAACTGAGGCAAACAGGGTTAAGTGACTTGCCCAGGATCACACAGCTCGTAAATGTCTAAGGCCAGATTTGAACTCAGGACTTCCTGACTCCAGGCCTAGAACTATAACCACTGAGCCACCTCGGGCAAGTTTATTAACAATGATCTTTCAAACGGTCTTTCCTCTAGCATATCCTGCTGTTATCGATCAACGCACCCTTCAGGAGGAAACGGCCCTTTACATAGCAACCTGCAGGGGAAACCTAGACTGCCTACTTACACTTTTACAATGTGGAGCTGAGCCTGACATTTCTAACAAGTCCCGAGAGACTCCACTCTATAAAGGTGAGTACTAAAGTACTAGAAAACACTGAAAATGAAGGTGCAATGAACACCCCAGAAAACAAACTTTCACATACACGTCGTTCCCTTCAAAGAAAGACTTAGTCTAGCTGTGGCTGTCCTTGCTTAAAGACATCCTGACGCCCCTTAGGTGTGGTTGACTTCTAGGTGCAGGGATCCAGGAATTCCTTTTGCAACATCTCCCCCAAGCGGTCGTCCAGCCTTTGTAGAGAAACGTCCAAAGATGGGTAGCTCACTGTCTCACAAAACCCTTCAGCTCTACGATTGGGCTGCTTTGAACGACAAGGTGAGCCAAACTTGGCATCCTAGGCATTGTCTACCCATTGGTTCTACTGCTTCCTCTGAAGCCACACCGAGTAAACATCCCCTTCCTATCGATATTGGATCCGTGTTATATCAAGTTTTCAAGTTAAACATTCAGCTGTTAGGCGGTACATCAGCTAGATTGTTAGACTCGGGGTCAGGAAGATCTGAGTTCAAATCCAGCTTTATGCACTTACTAAGCTGTGTAACCCCGGGGCAAATCATTTAACCTCTTTCAACCTCAGTCTCCTCCTCTGTAAAATGGGATTAATTCTAACACCTACCACAGCTTTGTTGTGACTAACAAGGGCTTGGCAAACCTTAAAACACTGGCAATTATTGTTCAAGTTCCATCCTCATTTTGAGACCCTTTACCCTCCTAGTCATGCTCCTTTGGACGTGATATGCAGGGTGTTCCTAAAGTCTGCACACACAGGCAAAAATGCATATTTTCAAGAAACGAAATCAATGAAAATTTCAACCGCATTTTATTTAATTGGAATATTAACAAATGACATCTTCAATGTGATTTCCATCATTTGTGATGCAAAGGTTGATGCGCTTTGCAAGATTCACGTGAACTCGATGCAGTAACTCCATATTGCTGTCAATGGCCTCTGTGTCCAGACTTTAGGAACACCTTGTAGTCTGACAATATTCATGCTAACATCTGATGGCCAGAAATGAACACAGTCCTCCAGATGTGAACTCACCTTCCTCATTTTGTACAGTACACATCTGTTAATGCAGGGTAAGATCACTTCAATTTTTGGGCTTCAAAGATACATTTACTTTTATTGACATTTCACTGCTCAGCCAAGTATCTCCCATCCTGAAGTTGGATTTTTTGGAGCCCAAGTACAGACCTTTAATTTTGTCCTTATTGTATTTCGTCTTGTCAACCCCAGCCAGTCATGCAAAGTCATCGAGCATTTATTATTTTATTTCTAAGCTCTTTTATAGAATAAAATATTATTAATAATATTAATATTCATTGATAATCATACAACAATAGAAAGGTTATCAATCTGGGTAATTTTAATAATGATTCTTAAAATAATTACAATGCGACAAATAATATTAATTGTAATAGCTAATGATATCGATATTGGTTATGTAATAATGTCATTTACATCATTTAATGACGTTGTAGAGGGGGAAGGACTGAAATTGGACCTTGAATGATGAGTAAATTTCAGTATGGCTGCAGGAGTAGAGCCTAAGAGTCAGCAGACCATGACTTTGACATTAAATCATCCTGTGATATTAGGCGAGGCACTTCTCCTCTGGACCTCAGTTGTTCCCTTAAAACAAATCATTGACACAAATGTTGGGTAGAATAAGGCTGCAACATGCCCTTAGAGACATCCTTTCAGGTTGGAATCATCAGTACCATTTGTTTAGTATAATTCAAGTGTGGTCTTTTGATGGAGTCCAAGTTTTACAGAACAAATCTTGTTATTAAGAGGATTTGTTCTGTGAAGTTTGGATTCAAAGGGCTGCACTTGAGGACCTAGAGGGCCACATGTGGCCTTGAGGCCGCAGGTTCCCCATCCCTGGTTTAGATTGTGCACCTACCTATGAACCCAGCCCACATTTCTTTTCCTTGTTCACAAGTGTACTAATTAATATTTTGGTCACAACTTAAATTAAAGACTTAATGCCTTAAAGAAATCAAGTTATTCTATTGTATAGCATGTCTCTGGTTCATTTGCTCACTTATGCACCCATTCATTCACAAGACATTCATTAAATGGCTGTGTTCTGTATAAGGTGGTGGGGAAGAATCAAAGAAAAGAAGGCATGGTCTTTGCCTTTAAGGAACTTGCTTTCTAATCAGGGTGATAAAACAGGGAAACATGAACCCGGGTTCAAATCCCCTCTCATTAGAGATGAGATTAGGAGGAAATCACTTGATCTCTGGGCCTTGGCTGCCCATTGAAGGGGGTGGGATTAGGTGGCCTCTGAGGTCCCTCCAGTTCTAAATTTAGGATTTTGCAACGCTCAGAGGAAGAGAGGAAATAGGAATTTGTTAATCACCTACTAAGCCAGAGGCTGTGCTAAGTGCTTCACAAATATCCCATTTGATCCTTGTGACAACCCTGGGAGGTAGGTGCAATTATTATCCCCATTTTACAGTTGAGGAAACTGAGGCAAGCAGAGGTCAGGTGACTTGCCCAGGGTCACACAGCTAGTCAGACTTGAACCTAGGTCTCCCAGGCCCAGCATTCTATCCACTGTGCCGCCTAACTACTTCTAGGAAGAACAAGAAATTCCTTCTGGTCGTATAGGTGGGAGGGTAATGAAAATCAAGGGTGCTGGTAACATCGCCTCCTCCTCCACCTCCTCCACCTGCCTTCTGGAATTACAGATCATTAGAGCTGGGAGGGACATGAGAAGTCATCCTGTGTCACCTCATTTTACTAAGGGAACAACTGAAGTCCAGGGGAGAAGTGCCTCGCCTAATGTCACAGAATGATTTAATGTCAAAGTCAGGGTTTGCTGACTCTACTCCTGCAGCCAGACTGAAACTTACTCATCATTCAAGGTCCAACTTCAGTCCTTCCCCCTCTACAAAGTCATTAAATGTTTATCAACACTTGGGAATATAATACTATTTTAAGATAATATTAACACCTGGGGATTGTAATGAAAGAGAGAAACAATTCCTGTCCTCCAGAGGCCTACAATCTAGTATGGGAGACAGCATGAAAAGAACTATGTGTGAACAAGACACACACAGGATAAATTGGAGATAATCAACAGAGGAGAGGCATTAGTGTTGAGGGACATAGTGAAAGGTTCTTGCAGAAGACAAGATGTTGGCTGTGTCTTGAAGGAACCCAGCAAGACTGCGGGCAGAGATGAGAGAGAGAATTCTAGGGACGTTGGACAGCCACTGAAAATACCCACCCGAAGGATGGAGTGTTGGATGCCTGTTAGCTCACAGTTGTCCTTCTCTGAGTTCTTTGCATTTCCTCTCTACATCCTACCTTGATAACTGTGTACTTTTGGTGATTTCTCCTGAACTTTTTTCAAGTATCATAAAAACCAAAAATCTCTTCCATCATTACTTTCCTTTCCACACGTTTGCATCTGTCTTCCCAAGTAGATCATGACCTAGTCAGAAGTGGGGACCACAGTGTCATGCTTCTGGGAATGTTTATCCTGGCACCTTGGCTTCCTTATATATAATATATACCCATTAAATAGCTCATAAAATCTGATCATGTGAATACTACAAATAAAAAGAATTAATTAGCAACAATACATTTGTTGAATTAAATGGAATAAATCCTTTTTAGAGCTTCTATTTTAGTTAAACGTGTAATTGTGTTAGGTAGCCTTAATGGTAGGGGGATCCTCCATACATACTTAATTCTACTGGATTATAACCTTCATGAGGGTGAGGAGACTGTCTTATCCAAAATATCTTCCCCCGCCACCCCCATACATAGAACAGTGCTCTTCACACATTAAGTGCTTAACAAATGTTTTTAATTTGAGAAATTGAGAATTAACAGGATGAAAGTACTCCCATGGCTAGATCTAGCCCAGAAACCAGAGGTTCCCAAGTTCTATAATTATAGATAGTATTAGATTATAAACATTAAGATTATTAGAGACCATCCCGTGGGTCACTGGGAGGACCCTCATGAACTTCTGGGGGCCACAAGCTACCTTCTGAAAGTCATTTCCTCAGAGTACTGATCCTTTCCTAGAAGACTGGTTTTAGGTGACAGACCCCTCTCCCATGTTCTCCACTCTGCTCAGTGATTTGCGTTTTTCCTGGCACAGCTTGTGAGCGGAAGAACGTGGACGCTGTCAGGATGCTGGTACAGTACAATGCTGATACCAACCATCGATGCAACCGCGGCTGGACCGCTCTCCATGAATCTGTGGCCCGGAATGACTTGGAAGTCATGGAAATTTTGGTGAGCGGAGGTGCCAAGGTGGAATCCAAGAATGCATACGGCATCACCCCTTTATTTGTGGCTGCCCAGAGCGGACAGTTGGATGCCCTGAGATTTCTGGCTAAGCATGGTGAGTGGAAGCATGACCCTAAGTAAGAGAACCAAAGCATTTCAGGAATAGCAGAGACATTAGAACAAAGAAAGCTAGAGGTGGGAGATATCTTTGAGCCATAGAATTCGAGACTTGGAATGCAGGTAGGTGTTGCAGTGGATAGGGTTCTGGGTCTGGAGTCACGAACATCTGAGTTCAAATTTGAGCTTACACCCTTACTAGCTATGTGACCCTGGGTAAGTCACTTTACCTCTGAATGTCTGCGTTTTCTCAACTGTGAAATGGAGGCAATAGCACCCACCTACCCTGGTTGTTTTGAGGTCAAATGAGATAACATGTATAAAGTACTTTGCACAATGCCTGGCACATAGTAGGTGCTTAATTAATGTTAGTTTTCTTCCTTCTTGGAAGTAACAAACAAACAACCTTTCAAAGTTTTTGTAACAGGCAGGTGTTGCTGTCTGGTAAGGTTTGGAGGTTTAGGGTAGAAAGCAAAAATAAAATTAAGAGACAAGTGGTCTGGGCATTTTTTCCAGACCACAACTTTCTCCTCCTACTAGGTAACTAAGAAGGCATGATCTCGGCCTCCTTATATACAACATATAGCCATTAAATATCTCATAAAATCCCATAATGTGAATACTCTAAAATAATTAATTAGCAATAATACATTTGTTGAATTAAATAGAGTAAATCCTTTTTAGAGCTTCTATTTTAAACTCCCTTGGGGAGGTATAGTAGATTTCACGAAGTGCCTGCATTCGAAGCCATATCTGAATCGGGTTCCACAATGACTTGATTTTTTTGTTCTGTTTTGTTCTTTAGCCTAGAGAAAAGGAAGGAAAAATTCCAGATACATTTTGTTCAGTGTTTTGGAAAGTTTATAAAAATTATTAATAATCGAGCCCATAAAATTTCTTTTACTTTTACCCCAGAGCCTTTAAGTTAGGATGACCCTAGCTCTTCTGAAACAAGGAGCAGACTTCTACTGTCCTGTTTGAATTCTGTGTATTTCCAGCTATCCACTAGCTTCCTCCATTTCACTCTTCCCTTTATTTATCACAATAAAGCTATGCTCAATTATAGTTTTAATATGAAACAAAAAAATCAGGAAATAGAAACAGATGAAAGAAATAGAGAAAATCATAGACAAAGAATGTACTATCAATGGCACCTGACAGGGAGTTGGAGGAGCTCAATCTTTTGCAAGAAAGAAACTAACAACCAGGTTTTACAGATAAGAAAATTAAATTTCAGAAACACCATGGAACTTGCTCAAGTTCATATAAGCAATAAGTAGTGGAGCTGAGATCTGAAACTGGATTTCCTGGATTCTTGAGTTCAGGGTTCTAAGGTTCCAATGGTAGAAAAACAAAGCAAAATAAAACCTTAACATGGGCACAAATGAATTCTCAGAGGTTAGTTTTTCAGTCCAGTATTCCATAAATCATCAATTCTATGTTTTTCCTTCTTAATAAAATAGACTTCTTTGCTCATGGTCATCCCTATACTATTTCTAGCTATGACATTTTAAAATTGCCAAACATGGCCTGGGCATTTGAGTCAAGGGAATGCAAAAGTTGGCAGGCAGCTTTTATGCTCAGATAAACATCTGATGGTTTAGCAAACATCTGAGCAGAGCAGAGAGATTTGTTCACTGGTTTAGGACAAATATGCACTGGCTGTCTGGAGACAGAGGCATAGGAATGGGTCCCTGGAGCTAAGGAGATGGGATTGTGGAGGACAGAGATACATGTTAGATGATGTCAAAAGTCAGGTCTATTACAGACATGCATCCTGTTGATCCTATGTGCATTTCTTCTCTCCCTCCCCCCTCAATAGCTTCATATGCTATGTTCATTTGTAGATAAAAGTGTTTTTCTTGGGTGGATGAACAGCTTGTCTGACCACAATGAAGTGTGTAAGGGAAACTGATAGAGAACCTTTGACATTGTGTTTTGAGTTTTAAAGTTAGAATTCAATTCAATTAAATAAGCATTTATTAAGTGCCTGTTAATTATGTGGTTTTTCAGTCATTTCTGACTCTTTGTGACCCCATTTGGGGTTTTCTTGGCAAAGATACTGGAGTGGTTTGCCATCTCCAGCAAATTTTACAGATGAGGAAACTGAGGCAAACAGGGTTCAGTGACTTGTCCAGGGTCATACAGCTGGTATGTATCTGAGACCATATTTGAACTCATGTCTTCCTGACTCCTGGCCCAGGGCTCTATCCACTTCAACAGCTAGCTGCCCATTCTAGGTATGGGGGACAGCTATTAAAAAGGTCCAGAGATAGGAGATAGAATGTTGTGTGCTAAGAACGTGATTGGACTGGATTATAGGGTATGTAAAGACAGGAAGGCACTACGTTGTGAAGTGCTTTAAATGGTAGAGAACTTTCTACTTGATTCTACAGATAATAGAAAACCACTGCATTTATTGAGGTAGAAGGATGACACACTCAGACCTACACTTTGGGAAAAATCACTTTGGCTGATTGGTTCCACTGAGTGGAGATTGGAGTAGGGGCAGACTCAGAGCAGGGAGATCATTTAGGTCAGTGCAACAGTCCAGGGCATAGGAGCAGCTAGGTGGCACAGTGGACAGAGCACTGGCCTGGAGTCAGGAGGACATGAGTTCAAATTCGGCCTCAGACACTTACTAGCTGTGTGACCCTGGACGAGTGACTGAATCCCGATTGCCTCAAAAAAAAAAAAATCCAACCCAGAACAATAAATAGTCCCTGGGGATAAGACTTGAGAGTCTCAACCAAGAGAGTAGCCGACTTATCTGAAGGGGCCTTATCTGAAACAATAAAATTGGGCAATTGATTGTGTATGTGGGGTGAATGACTGAGGAACTAAAAGGGGGTGCTAAACAGAACTGTGATTTGAACTCAGTTTTGTGGGTTCAGATTTAGTGTACTTCTCCTGGTCCAAGGCCAGCATCCCATGGGGACTCTCAGTACAATGGGAATGTGGGGCCTTAAATCACCAGTACCATAATGTACGTGTGTTCATCAATTGTACTTTCCTCTTAGATGGGAGGGACCTGGGAGAATAAAGGAACCCTGGGAACCTGTCAGGGAGAACAAGATTGTGAAAGAAGAGGAAAGACCGGGAAGCAGCACCCCAAAACAGACTTTTGCCCACTCCCCAATTTTGCTGAGGTCTTCAGAGCACTAGACCAATCCTTTTGTTCTCGGCCAGGTGCGGACATTAATACGCAGGCCAGCGACAGTGCCTCAGCCCTCTATGAAGCTTGTAAGAACGGGCATGAAGACGTGGTGGAGTTCCTCTTGTCTCAGGGAGCGGATGCCAACAAATCCAATAAGGACGGGTTGCTGCCTCTTCATATCGCCTCCAAACGAGGCAATTACAAGTGAGTTGAGAGAAATTTATCTCCCCTACACCCCCATCCCCACCCTCCGCCTCCCTTTCTACATACAGTCCTTTGTTGGAGGACTGACCTGACAGAGGAAGAGACTTCTCTCTGGAGTTTGAATAAAAGGGAATTGTTACTGTTTCTACCATGCCCTAAATTGCACATCCATGAAAACTCTACCCTTAGAGAACAAAATAGTACTGAGTGCCTTATGTGGGTAGGAAGGGGCGGGGATCATTCAGAGGATCGTAAGATATTAGAGTGGGAAGAAACCTTAGAAATCTCAGGAGTTTTTAACTTTTTGTGTGTGTCATGGAACCCTTTGGTGGGCTGATGAAAGCTATGAGCCCTTTCTCAAAATAATGATTTTAAAATATATAAAATAAAATGTACAGAATGACAAATGAAATTAATTATATTGAAATACAATTATCAAAATATTAAAAAAAATTTTCATGGGCCCCTAGTTTAGAACCCCTGATCCTGGGACTATGTCCCACCCACCAGCCCTGCAACTGCTGAGGGCCTAAGGTAGCTCTTCCAAGACACCCTGGTCCCCCACTGTGGAGGGGTCCCAGGTACCAAGATGGGCGGCACTGCCCAAGGGCCCAGGAGGAAGGATGCGAGATCAGTATAACCCTGACCTAGGAACCGTTGAGGTTGGGGGATGGTGTGTATAATACCGTCCTGATATTAGGTGAAACCAAATGTCCACCTGGCTCAAATACAGTTTGTGACACTTCTGAACCAGCGCTCCCTGGAAGATTACATAGTTGTTGTTCACTCGTGTCCAGCTCTTCCTGACCCATGGACCTTAGCATGGCAGGCCCTTTTATCCTCCACTCTCTTGAAGTCCATCCAAGTTCACGTTCATTGTTTCCCTGACACTATCTATCCATCTCATCCTCTGCCATCCCCCTTTCCTTTTGCCTTTAATTTTACTACTGATGAGCCAACAAAAGACCACACTCAACCAATCCCAAACAAATGGAGGTAATGTTAAGGTGCAATAGCTGTTTCAGGAATCTGGCAACAGGAGGCCCACTATTCTTCAGTCCTCAGGAGCAAACGTCTCTGAAAAGCGTCCTCCTACCATTTCTCAGGGTATAAGAGTTCAGACAGTATGAACACTGGCATATCTAACAATCCATCCGAAGCACTAGAAGTGCGACCTCTGACTCCTGAACAAGTGCTAGGGCAGTGTAAGTGTCCGCTGACTCCTTATTAGAAGCTAGAAATCATTAATTATCCTGAAGATTACTTTGTGGGTCTGAATGCTAAGAAAAGGCATGGCATTATTGGTGACCCCAGCAATAAGAGCTATGATGCTGCTGAGGGGGGCTATATTCATGTACCTCGAGACCACTTGACATATGCATGTAAAGTACTGAAAACATTCACAAAAGCAGCTTTGGGCAGGTAGCTTGAGTCTATGGCCACAAACTTTACCAGTTTGTAGCCCTGAATGTGGTTCACAATGAAAAGTGCTTTCAATGACAAGCAGCCGAGGAAATTAAGAAACAGGTTAAAACAGTCAGCATG
Organism: Phalanger gymnotis; assembly: GCA_028646595.1. Taxonomy (NCBI): domain Eukaryota; kingdom Metazoa; phylum Chordata; class Mammalia; order Diprotodontia; family Phalangeridae; genus Phalanger; species Phalanger gymnotis. The sequence goes on along the minus strand of CM053624.1, from coordinate 196,083,253 downwards.
AAGGTTATTCACATGCTAGAAAGCTTTATATTCTGGAACCAAGTCTGTATGGCCTTTGGATTGCTAAGCATAGACCTCAAAGAACTGATCGGAAAGCACAAGTTTTAGGGGTTCCGTGTCCAGCAGGTGCACAAATTTGTTCACTCTATCTTGCAATCCATGGATGTGTTCCACAAAAACAAGATCATTCGTTGTGACCTGAAGCCAGAAATCTTCCTTGTAAAACAGCACAGCTGCAGTGTAAGCAAGGTTATTGACCTTGGGTCCAGCTGTTTTGAGTACCAGAAACTCTTCACATGCATCCTTGTTTCTACAGAGCACCAGACATCTTCTTGGGAAGTTGAGAACAGTACACCTATTGATGTCTGGAGTTTTGGCTGCATTCTCACCAAACTTTTGACTGGACGGCTTCTCTTCCCTGGAGAGCATGAGGGAGACTAATTAGCTTATATAATAGAGCTTCTAGGGATGCCCTCTCCAAAACTTCTTGAGCAAGCTAAGCATGCCAAGTACTTTTTCAACTCCAAGGATCTGCCCTGATATTGTACTGTGACTACTCAGGCAGATAGGGGGGCTGTCCAGGGTAAGAAGTGAGGTCCCCCAGACAGCAAAGACTGGGAGATGATACTAAAAGGATATGATGACTGCTGTTTAGAGAATTCTAGAAACAATGCCTCCATTGGGACCCCTCCATCCTCCTGACCCCAGCTCAGGCCCTCAGTCTGGCCTGTGCCTAGACCTCTCACTATAGATGAAATATTAGGGGGAATGGATAGCAAATCCTGCAAATTCTTTCCAAAGATTGGATTCCAAATTACCTCCAATCACTAGAGTAGACAAGCTTAAAGCTAACTTAATGTCAGAAACTAATGGCGGTTTATCTTTTTGTCATGTGCTGCCCAGGCAGCTGGGTGGTGCAGGGGACAGAGCACTGGGCCTGGAGTCAGGAAGACTCATCTTCCTGAGTTCAAATCTAGCTTCAGACACTTCCTAGCTGTGTGACCCCGGGCAAGTCACTTCACCTTGCTTGCCTCAATTTCCTCATCTGTAAGATGAGCTGGAGAAGGAAATGGCAATCTGCTCCACTATCTGTGCCAAGAAAAGCCAAATGGGGTCATGGAGAGTAAGACACAACTGAAAAATGACTGAACAACAAGTGCACTGCCCACACTTAGCAGATAGTAAAGAGGAATCTGTATGGAAATATACATAAATGACATTTTAATCATCCTGAAAGCCTGCAAAATGGAAGATGCAAGTGCTGGGAGGCCTGTTCTCATAAGACAAAATCTTTTAAAGGTCAAACTTTTTGTATGTATGGAAACGAACTTTGCAAGGGCTGATACCTAACCACATTGTTTCAGGACATTGGAGTACCTATTAAATTACTTTTTATAAGTTAAAAAAAGAACCCCTGATCCTAAAGCCCAATGAGATTAAGTGAGTTCAAAGGATCATAGATGTTAGATCGGGAAGGGACTTTAGAGAAGAGATGTGTTGGAGGTAGCTCTAACCTGCTCATAAGAGATTGTTAAATTTTCATTGTGACCATTTATATCCACAGAAAATCACTGTCAATACAAATCAGAGATTGATTTTTTAAAAAATTTATTGTCTAGACTTAAGAAAGTACAAATAATGGAGATTAAATTTAAAGTATGTGCATAGTTTTTTTTCCCCCAAGAGAGTCTGGTTGTTAAACATTTACCAACACACTCCTGGTTTAGGGGTCGTCCAGCAAAACCCTATCATTTTATAGATGAGGTAAATCAGGCCCAGATAGGTTAGTGACTTGCACAGGGTTACTCAGCTAGAAAGTATCTAAGATAGGATTTGAACTCAGGTTTTCCAGATTGCAACTCTATCCAATATATCATATTTCCTGTTGACCATGGACACATAGCTAATAAATGTAAAATCACATTTGGGTTGGGGAAAAAAAACCAACAAATTCCCAAGTACAAGATGGTGGAGGCCTAGTTAGACAGCAGTTTACATCTAAGAGGTTTGAGAATATTAGTTGAATGCAGATTCTGTGAGTCAACAGTGTGATTATGGCAACCGCAAAAACTAATTTGACCTTGGGCTAAATATATTAAGAGATACATAGCCTCCAGGAATAAAGATATGGTAGTCTTTTTGTATTCAGCTCTGGAGCATTGTGTTTAATTCTAGATAACACATTTTTGTCGTTGTTCAGTCAGGTCTAACTGTTCATGACGTCATTTGGAGTTTTCTTGGCAAAGATACTGGAGGGGTTTGACATTTCCTTCTCCAGCTCATTTTACAGGTGAGGAAATTGAGGCAAAGAGGGTTAAGTGACTTGCCCAGGGTCACACAGTTAGTCAATGTCTGAGGCCAGGTTTGAACTGATTATTCCTGACTCCAGGACCAGCTCTCTATCACTGAGCTGCGCTGTAGTTTTGGAAGGTTATTAATAATCAGGAGAACATCCAGAGGAAGGGCAACCAAGATGGTGAGAGTCTCTGATTCCATGTCATGTGAGGATCATCGGAAGGAATTGGGGCTGTTTAGCTTAGGGAAAGAAGACTTAGGGGAAGTGCCTGGAAGGGAGAATGGGTTTGTGCTTTTAGGTGCTTGAGGGCTGAACCAGTAACAATTAGTGAAAGTTAAAAATAGTTAATTCAGACTTAACTAAAAACTTCCAAAAGATTATAGCTATCCATAAATGCAGTAGGTGACCCTGGGAAGTCGTTGGTCCCCTCCATCCTGGGGGGAGGGGCCGCGGTCTTCAAGGCTAGATAATCACTTGTCAGAGAGGCTGTAGTGGCTGTTGGCTAAACTAAATGGCTGCCGAGGTCCTTTCCAGCCTTAAAATTTGGTGAGTCTGTGAGGGAGGTGCCATTATCATTCCCATTGCACAGATGAGGGAACTGATGCTGAGAGAGTTTGAATGATTTGCCCAGGATTGCAAAGGGTTGTGAGGATCGGATGAGTTAAAATCTGTGCACATCTTCTAGTGCTGTCACTGTTGTGGCTGTAGAGTCATTTCAGTCGTGTCCAACTTCTCGTGACCCTGATTGGGGTTTTCTCAGCTAAGAGACTGGTGTGATTTGCCATTTCCTTCTCCAGCCCATTTTACAGATTAGGAAACTGAGGCAAATGGGGTAAAGTGACTTGCCTAGGCTCACATAGCTAGGAAGTGTCTGAGGTCGGATTATTATCACTATCATTATTATTGCTAAATTACAGAAAGAAGGAAAGCAGCATTTAAGAGTATCTACTGTTGCCAGGCACTGCGTTAAACACTTTAAAAATACCGTCTCATTTTATTCCCACAACCCTGGGCAGTAGGTGCCATTAATATTATGTTATATTATATTATATTATTATTATTATTATTACAGATAAAGAAACTGAGGCAGACAGGTTAAATTGCCCAGGGTCAATAATGATGATGACAGCTAACATTTATATAGCACCTACTGTGTGCCAGGCACTGTGCTAAACACTACAATTATTATGTCATTTGATCCCCACAACAATCCGGGGAGGTAGGTGCTTTGATTAGCCCTGTTTTATAAATAATAAATAAAAATACCAGCTAGTCCTGATCTACATCTGGCCGCTGGACCCGGCTGGCTCTGGAGGAGGAAGTGAGGCTGGTGACTTTGCACAGCCCTGCCTCACCTAAATCCGATTCACCTGCAAGTTGTGGCATCATCTTCCTGATGTCATGGGCCTCTTGGAGAATGAAGGACAGATGGCAATGGCAGCTGACATTATCTAGCGCTCTCTATATTTATATAGTGCTCCCTGTGCCAGGCACTGTGCTAATCATTATTATTTCATTTGATCCCCACAACAATCCTAGGAGCTAGGTGTTATTTTGCAGATGAGGAAACTGAGGCAAAAAGCAGGGTCAGACCACTGCTAGGAAGTTTCTGAGGTCACATTTGAACTCAGGTCTTTCTGACTCCAGGCCCAGCACCCTATCTGCTCCATCTCCTGGCTACCTTTCCTTATGGATAAAGAAATCCCTTCCATCAGTGCTGGCTGGCACCTTCTCTGCAGCTTATTGTCTTAAAAGAGTTGTCTGCCTATCTACAAGCCTGTCTCTACTATCCCTAAGCACTTTGAAAACATTGAAGCTCTGTATAAATATGTTAGTAATAACAAAATTAATATTCATTTGGTCAGAATCGCTCATTTTGTAGGTGAGGAAATTGAAGCCCAAATGAGTTAAATGACTGGTCCAAGGTCACACAGCAAGTTAGTAGTAGAGCTAGCTAGATGCCCTTTCTCCTCTCCCTGTTCTGCGGCCTGGACTAGGAGATAGGAGACTTGGGTTTGAATGATCATGTTAGCCATGCAAACCTGGGAAAGTCTGAGCCTGTTTCCTCTCCAGCAAAGCAGGTATACCAGTACTTGTACTGCTTGTGACAAAAAGCATTCTGTAGACCTCAACATGTTATGGAAATAGGACTTAACACTTGTCAGCTGAGGTTCTTGGGGGGGAAATGTAAACATTACTCACTTTTTCCAATATTACCTAGTACCCGTTTTGGGTAGAGAGATAAATACATTACGTAATTATCTGTGTGAATGAAGGCTGGGATGGTGGGATGATGCAAAATAAGAGATGATTCAAAAGGTTTTGAAATGCTTCCAGTGACAGACTTGTAAATTCGTTTGTTCGTGCATTCCTTCAGACTCTGAGTCGCAAAGCAGGTTCTGATCTGCTTTGGCAGAGGGAATCCCTCCCTACCCTAAGGAAGGCACAAGTCCCTTAAAAACAACACAACAACGACGACACAAAGAAATAAAACTTTGTGCAGAACCTCTTGCTGGACACTGAGGGATATACCATGTCCAGATACGATGCATTCCTTATCCCTTACGCACCTCTGTGCCTGGCCCCAAATACCTTCTAATTTGACCTAGATGCTGCGCCCCAGCTGTCTGACAATGCAAAAATGGACAGTGGATGCAGATATTTTTCTATGGTTTTCAACTACAAGTTTTCCTTACTTTAAGCAAATTGGATACATGCAAATCCACATACACACAAAATATATGGAGATGGGCACAATTCTTTGCTTTACAGCTGTGCCCTCCACAGGGCTCTTTTAAACGTCAGGATCTCCTAGTGTGTTCATGATATGATTCAATTTAGAAATATTTGACTGGCACAGAACTTGGGAGACATTTCAGTTGTGGAAAGTTGACTGTATTGGGCTGGATGGAGTCAACATGGCTTAGTAGATGGACCACAGGACTTGAAATCAGGATGACTAAGGTTCAAATTTGCCTCAGACACTTAGTAGCTGTGTGACCTTGGGCAAGTCATTGAACCACTCTGAGACTCAATTTTCTCTTCTGTAAAGAAATGGTTAGATTTGGGAGCCTCTCAGATCCCTTCCAGCTCATAAGCCTATGAACCTACTGATATGCTTGACTTACGTGGTCTTCTTAGGCTCATTCTTGGCTCAAAGCCCTTTCTACAGTCATAACTGATATAATTAATGACAAGGTCCTATCGCTGTCACAGCCCAGAGGTCAAGTACAGACCCAGCTTTGTTCGCTGGTGTGAAATGAAGCGTTAACACACTGTATCTCAGGAGCAGCCAGCACCACATGTTTTTTAGAAACGACCGGTCCTTCTGCCAAGTAGACAATCATTATTAACTGCTCTGGTATTTGGAAGGATCTCTTCCGTGGTGACCCCTCTGGAGTCATGCACATTTAGTGCGTAATTTTATAGGAATGAACCATTCAGACTTTGAGCAAAAGCGTGAAGGCTCTATAACATAGAAATGACAACACTACATTTGCTGAGGGAGGTGTCTATTGATTTCTTTGGTGTTTGTCTCTTTCTTAACACCCTCCCTGATCAGGCCTGGGAGAGAGGCTGAGCCTGGGATTTCATTGGTCCAGGGATCTCCCAAGATGAGGAAACTCCTTCTATTGGTACAGGTTCAGCCACTCAGTCAAGTCAGTCGATAAACATTTACCAAGTACACACCATGTACCAAGCACCGTGCTAAGCATGGGGGATACAAGAAGATGCAAAAGACAGTCCCTGCCTTCAAGGAGCTCCCACTCTGCTGGGGCTAATACAAGCAAATGAAACATATACAAACAAGCTAGACAGGAAAAAGATAAAAGAATTAAAAGAGGGAAGTCGTTGTCGTCATCGAATCCTGTGTCCCCATTTAGGATTTTCTTGGCAGGGGCACTGGAAGGGTTTGCCATTTCCTTCTCCACATTGTTTTACAGATGAGGAAACTGAGGCAAACAGGTTAAGTGACTTGCCCAGGATCACACAGCTAGGAAGTGTCTGAGGCTTGATTTGAACTTGGGAACATGAGGCTTCCTGAATCCAGGCCCAGTGCTCTGTCCGGTGCACCACCTAGCTGCAGGTATCTCCACAACTTTCAGTATTAGAAAGTTGACCCAGAAAGTGAGAGAATAAGGGATTTGCCCAAAGTTCCATACTAGGTTTGTGTCAGAAGCAAGACTCAAACTAGGGCCTTCCTGATTATTTTCTTTTTTGGGGGAGGGGGGAGTAACTGGGGTTAAGTGACTTATCCAGGGTCACTCAGCTAGTAAGTACCTGAGGCTGGATTTGAAATCAGGTCCTCTTCACTCCTGGGGCTGGTGCTCTATCCACTGTGCCACCCAGCTGCCCTCACACCTTCCTGATTCTAAGGCAGTTTGTCTACTAGGCCACCCTGCTTCCCACTGAGTATGGGACTTGTGGACAATGCTGACAAGGAAGCTGATTGCTTCAAAATTCCCAGTGCCTTTGACACCATCCCACCTTTATATTCCAACAAGTAAATTGTTTCCTTTCTCTAGACCTCATCTGTAAAAAGGGGGAGTCAGCCTTGAACTAGGTTCTTAAATTTTTTTGTTGGTGAAACCTATGGATCCTGTCTCAGAAATGTCTTTAAATAATTGAAAGAAACTCTCGATTTCAACTAGAAGTTAGTAAAAATGAAGATGTAATTCATTTTTAAAAATTTTATTAGCATACAAATTCATGGGTCCCTTGGAATCTATCTGTGAACCACACATTAAGAACCCTTGGACTAAACCATCTTCAAGGTCCTGCTCAGTCCTGACCTTCTACTTTTTACATTCTGTGTTCTAAGGGCCCTTCCAGTCCTAACCTTCTCTGTTCTCTGTGTGAAGATTCTGGTCTTAGCAGAGATCAAATGAGGTGTTTGTAAAACCCTTAGTACAGTGTCTGACCCTGAGTAGGTGCTTAATAAATGCTTGTTAATCCTTCCCTTGTTCTAAGGTCTCTTCCTAGTCTAACATTCTACCATTCTGTTTTGCCAATTTCCATCTAGAGGTGTTTCTTACTCAAAGCAGATTGATTTATGAAAATCCATATTCACACAAAAGACTCGTTAGAGTCATTCTTTACTTTCTATGCTTTTTCACAGAATTTCTTTAAATCTCCATGGTGCTCCTCTAGCATGCTTGGAATATGAATCATTTTATAAAAATTTAATTTATACGCAGCTTCCTCCATCTGTGGCTGCCCAGTGAGGTCCTTCCATATATGCAAAACAAAGATGAAAACATTACTTACTGTCAAATACTCCAAATAGCTAATAGGAAATGGAAGCCTAGAAAAAGGGGAGGGAAGGCATGTGTCTCCCCCATATCTCTGGAGGTTAAGAGAAGGCCAGGCAATATTAGTTGGGAGAATGCTTGGGGACTAATTATTTTATGTACACTGATAAGCTTCTAATGGGAAACTGTATTTTTGTTTTATTTTCTCTAGAGGGGAAAAATGCTGTAGGTTTGCAGGGGGTATTCAATGCCATTCTCCCATTTAAGGCTCTGAGAACCCTAGCAACGTGCCCTCCGTCTCTCCTACGAAGAGAAAGGAAATGAGTGAAATGTTGCCTTTTCTGAAGCACAGTTTCTGCATCTGTACAATGGGGAGAAAACTATTTATACGACATACCTCATATAATATACATATGTATATACACACACACACATATATATGTAGGTATATACATACATATATGTGTATATGTGTGTGTATATGTATGTATGTCCGAGAATTATCAGGGACCTTAAAGAACCAATCTCCCATATGTCACAAATGAGGAAACTAAGGTTCAGATATGAATTGCCCATGGTCATACACCTACTAAGTGGAATAGCTGGGATTAGACCCCAGGTGTCTTGACCTCTGAATCTGAGAAGTTGTGGATAGGACAGTGAACTTGAAGTCAGATAGACCTTAGGGACCTTAGCTGGGAGATGTAGTGGATAGAGCACTGGCCTTAGAATCAGAAAGATTCGTCTTCCTGAGTTCAAATCTAGCTTCAGACACTTGCTAGCTATGTGACCCTGGGCAAGTCACTTAACCCTGTTTGCCTCAGTTTCCTCCTCTGTAAAATGAGCTGGAGAAGGAAATGGCAAACCACTCCAGTATCTTTGCCAAGAAAACCCCAAAATGGTGGTTCCGAAGAGTTGGAGAAGAGAAAAACTACTCAATAGTCAGTGATAACAAACTTCTAATTTAACAATAGCAGTAAGGCCCTTGATTTATATCTCTCCTCTGATACTTGACCCCCGGCGAGTCATCTGGGATTTATTTGGCAGAGATACTAGAGTGGTTTACCATTTCCTTCTCCAGCTCATTTTATAGATGAGGAAACTGAGGCAAACAGGGTTAAGTGACTTGCCCAGGGTCCCACAGCTAGTAAGCATCTGAGGCCAGATTTGAATTCATTTTTTAGCAATCACTATTCAGTCATTTCAGTCTCACAACTGAACAATAACAATAAAGACCTTGGTTTATATTCCTAACTCTGATATTTGACCCCTGGTGAATCATTTTACTTTCTTGGTCTACAAAGTGAGGGGCTGGATTTGATGCTCTAGAAGGTGCCTTCCAGCTCTATCTCTGTGATCCTCACTAACCCCTGCATGGACAGAGAGAGCCCTCTGGCCCTGAGCAGTAGGTGCTTGGGGAATGTTATGGCTATGACAAAGCATTTGTTAGGGATGGCCGAGGGCCAGGCCCACAGCACCCAGCCCTTCTTCCTTTGACCGCCACCTTTGCGGGTCTAGATCAAACCTCCTGAGCTTGCACAAACAGAAATTATAAGGCAATGAGTCCCCCTGGGTGTGTAAATTTCCTTTGTAGGTTTGAAAGATTGATTTGTGAAACAACAGTCCGAGATCCCAATGATAATACTTTCTGCTGGTGTCATAGTGTGAGACTTAGTGGTGTCGGATTTCAAGGGGACCAGAGAAAATTCATTTTGCCAGGAATTGGGTAAGCTGGGAAACTATTTGCGTGGCATCTGCTCTGTGAACTGTTCCTGCCCTCTGCTGAAATGTGTGAAAAGACATGGTCACCTGTGAAGATTAGGGTCTGCAACAGAATCTGCATTCCTCAATGGCCCTTGTCTGTTGGCCGCGGCCATAGAATCTAGAATTATAGAACGTGGTTCTTAGAGTCATGTAATCTTAGAATCACAATCTTTTAAAATTGGATAGATAATTTGTCTTTAAATCACCCTCCATTCTCAGTATATTCCTTTACTTCTCCCTCCTCCTTCTCCGTCCAGAGATTTATACTTTAGAATGAAGTATAAACATAGGGTGGTATGGTGGATAGAGTCCTAGGCCTGAAGTCAGGAAGACTCATCTTGCTGAGTTCAAATCTGGCCTCAAGACACTTACTAGCTGTGTGACCCTAGGCAAGTCACTTATTCTTGTTTGCCTCAGTTTCCTCATCTGTAAAATGAGCTGGAGAAGGAAATGACAAAAACCACTCCAACCTTTGCCAAGAAAACCCCAAATAGGGTCACAGAGTTGAACATGACTAAAATAAATAAACATACGGAGTAGCCTTGTGATTGCATTGGTATAGGGAACTCTACCAATGTAAGTCAGCACTTTCTTTGCAACTTACAGCCGTATAGAGTTACCTAAAACACGGAGAAGTCAGATGACTAGGGCAAGGTCATAAATCTATGAGGTCTCTGAGATGGAATGTGACCCCAAGATGGCTTGAAGGTTAGCTCTCTGCTCACTCCACCACACTGCCTTTAACAAGGCATCAAAAAGAGATGGGGAAAAAGCAGTCCATTAAAACTAATCAACATATCGACCAAGTGGCATGCCCATAGTTCTCCACCTCTGCAAAGGAAGGAAGAGGGTACAGAATCATAGCATCTTAAAATGAGAGAATCATTATGTTCCTATGACTTTTCTCTAAGAGAAGACAAAGTCCCAAAGAGAACTACTGGTCCAAAGTTTCCTCCGCTTGTTTTTCTTGCCATTTCTGGAAAAAAAAAATTCAGTGAGCCTAAGTGTTAAACTCCCCTTTTCCACATGCAGGTGTGACCTCATCTCTTGGATGGTGCCTAAAGCTCAGTTCTCTTCAAAACATCTGACACCTTCCTTGGCTCTATTTCTGCGCCAAATGAGGGGGTCATACTAGGTGACCTTAAGACCTGGAAACCAAGTGTCCTGACTCCCTTCCCACCCAATAAAACTCATCGGTCTAAATCTTCCTGGACTCCTCTGACTGAAAATAGAAGGATCACATAATATCCCCCTTCACCAGACTATAATACCTTTGTTAGGCTTCCAAGATAATATTTGCATTTTAAAAGGTACTTTACTGTCACGAGACACCTCAGAGAGCCAGTGATACTTCTGGCTAATTTTTCTGATTATAAGATCAGCCCAGATTTGATGTACATATTTCAGCGAGATGGATAAATCAGCTTATTTTCACACGCTGCACCTCTCAGTTCAAATGAACTGTTAAGCCTCATCCAATTGGAGAGAAATGTTAAGAATCGTTCAAAGGAAATTTAAATTCTAGCAAACTTTGAAAGAAGGATGATAGTCCTTATGCCCTTATGATGAGCCCCATAACATGGCATCGGAAGCAGAGAATATTAGAACCGAAAGGGATTTTTGGACATAGACTATATTAGGATATAGAACACAATGGTAGAGGTGGAAGGAAGTAGCCTTGTAAACTGGGGTGAACTACTTCTCTAGAATGCGATGTCCTGGTCTCTAAAATGGAGATAATTATTTTCCCCTCACCTACCTCACAAAGTTTTTAGGAAAGAAATCGGTGAATCTCAAGTGCTATAGAATTGTGACTTAGTATTTAAAAAAAATGTTTAGAACATGGAATGTTAGAATGTAAAGAGTCCTCAGCAGCCAACAAATCCAGATAACACAGCTTTGATGTTAAAAATCAGCTAAATAGAATAAAACTAATTTCTATGTTTGTTAAGTCTTCTCACCTGACCTTGATGCTAACAATCCACTGCTAAAGTTTCTCTGGATTTATCATAGGATCATAGGTCTAGAGGCAGTGTTGGTAAAAGGTTTAACAACCAGCTCTCTGAAAAAAAAAGTACTTTAAAGTTTAATCTGCATTATTAACACTAGGTTAGGTAGGTGGCAGCTAGGTGGCACAGTAGATAGAGTGCCAGCTCTGGAGTCAGGAGGACTTGAGTCCAGATCTAGCCTCAGGCATTACTAGCTGTATGACCCTGGCAAGTCACTTGACCCTGTTTACCTCAGTTTCCTCATCTGTAAAATGAGCAGGAGAAAGAAATGGCAAACCACTCCAGTATTTTTGCCAAGGAAACCCCAAATGAGGTCAGAAAGAATCCTACGTGACTCAACCACGTCAACAACAATAACAGCGAATTAATACTTTTTTAAGTGTAGACCCCAGGCCATCCCCAGAACAATAAATCAAGCTCTGATTTATGGTGTTTGTTGATTCCCTAGGTGAAATGCTCAGACTGTAAATTTGACCTTGAGCAAGGTCCAGCACACCCGTGTTCCATTTGACCTCCTCATTTTACAGATAAGGAAGTTAAGTCACCAGGAGATTAAGTGACTTTTCCAGAGTCACACAGGTCATAAATATCAGAGCAGAGATTGGAACCAAGGTCCTCTGACCCCAGAGAAAATATCTCCCCAGCTAAAATGAAATTTCCTGTAAGATAAGGATTGTATTTCCTGCCTTTTTGGCTCTCTTACTCCATGCTCCTCTCCCAGAATACCTACATGGTACTAGAAACGTAATAGGTTGTTAAATTAATAAGAATACCTTGCATTTATATCGTATCTGCTACGTGTCAGGCTCTGTGCTAAATGCTTTACAAGCATTCTCATTTGGTCACCACGCCAACTCTGAGAGGTAGGCGCTATTACAGTTAAGGTAACTGAGGCAGACAGAGATCAGGTCCTGTGCCTAGGGTCATACACCTACTAAGCGTCTGCTGGATTTGAATGCGTTTCTTCTTGACTCCAGGCCTAGCACTCTATCCTGCCTCAATTATCGACTGTGGTAAAAATAGTACCTTCCTGAAACAGTTGTGGTGTTTTAGAGTATTTTCACATGGTTTTTCCTCCTTTGATCCTTGTAACAACACAGGTAGGACAGATGGCATGATTTCCTTTTTGATAATAATAGCTAACATTTATATTGAGCTTACTATAAGCATTTTACAAATATGATTTTATTTGATCTTCACAACAACCTGGGATGTAGGTGCTTTTATTATCCCCATTTTACAGATAAGGAAAAGTGAGGCAGACAAAGATTAAGTCACCTGCCCAAGGTCACACATCTGGTAAGTATCTGAGGTTGGATTTGAACCCAGATCTTCCTGACTCCAGGTCTCGTGCTCTATCCACTGTCCTACCTAGCCACCTCTATTCTTATAGAAAAGGAGACTGAAGGTCAGAAAGGTTATGTGACTTGCTTAAGGTCCAGAATTAGGACCAGAAACCAGGTTTTTAAACTCTGAGGCCATTGCTTTTTCTGCTATCCCAGAATAACATGACTATAGAATCAATGCTGTAACTGTCCCATTCTCAGTAAAACTCTCAGTGAGGTATCCCATAACTTATTTCTATCTTGCTTCATAGGATTGTTCAGATGCTGCTTCCTGTGACCAGCCGCACCCGTGTCAAGCGCAGTGGGATAAGCCCCCTTCACCTGGCTGCTGAGAGGAATAATGATGACGTGTTGGAGGAGCTCTTGGATGCCGGCTATGACGTCAATGCCACCCTGTCCCCCGAGAGGTCCCGGTTGTACGAGGACAGGCGGAGCACTCCCCTATACTTCGCTGTTATCAATAACAACATCTATGCTACTGAATTGCTCCTACAGGCAGGGGCGAGCCCCAACCTGGACATCATCAACCCTTTGCTCATCTCCATCCGCCATGGCTGCCTCAAGACGATGCAGCTCCTGCTGGACCACGGGGCCAACATCGATGCCTATATCTCCAGCCATCCCACCACCTTCCCGGCCACTATCATGTTCTCCATGAAGTGTCTTTCACTTCTGAAATTCCTCATGGACCTAGGGTGTAATGGCGATTCCTGCTTCACCTGTCAGTATGGGAATGGCCCCCACCCAACCACACAGACCACATCAAGCAGGTTCAACGAGATGCCCTTGGACAAATCACCCACCGTCGTCCAGGTAGGTAGAGAAACCCAAGACATGTATAAAATCATAGAACCCCAGAGCTGTAGTGGATCTCAGGAGTCATTGAGCCCAGCTTCTGCCCAAATAATGAATCTCATCTATGACATCTCCAAAGAGAGATTATCCAGCCTCCACTTAAAGGCCTCAAGATAGCCCATTCCACGTTTTTGGGGTCTATGTACAATTGTCGGAAGGTTTTGCTGACATTTAATCAACCAATAGGCCTTTATTAAAATCTTACTATGTGCCAAACCCTATGCTAGGTGCTAGAAATACAAAGATAAGAGTGAAATAATTCTTGCTCTCAAGGGACTTATATTCTAATGGGGAGAGACAACAAAGATTTACAGCTGGACATAACATATGCAAAATGAATACAAGGAATTTTATGGAAGAGAGCATTAGCAACTAGGATGGAAGGGGATGAATCAGAAAAAATTTCAGGTAGGATGTGACACTTGACTTAAGCCTTGGAGGAAATCCTGAATTCTGAGACACAGAGGTAAAACTACAGGCTCAGGGCACAGCAAAGACAAAGGCATGGAGGTGAGAAATGGAATGCCATGTATGCAGACCAGCAAGTAAGCCATTATGACTGGGTTGAAAAGTGGCAAGGCATAATGTATAAGAAGACTGGAAAGGCAGGAAGGGGGACAGGCTGTGAAGAGATTTAAAAACCCAATATCTTTTTTTAATCTATTAATTTATTTTTAGTTTTCAATATTCACTTCCACAAGATTTTGAGTTCCAGATTTTCCCATCTCTCCCCTCCCCCCACCCCAAGCTGGCATGCATTCTGATTACCCCTTCCCCCAATCTGCCCTCCCTTCTATCACACCCCCTTTCTGTTATCCTCTTCCCCATCCCCTTCCCCTCTATTATCTTGTAGGGCAAGAGAGATTTCTATACCCCATAGCCTGTATGTCTTATTTCCCAGTTGCATGTAAAAACAATTTTTAGCATTCATTTTAAAAACTTTGAGTTCCAAATTCTTTTCCTTCCTCCCTTCTCGCCCACCCCCATTGAGAAGGCAAGCAATTCAATATAGGTTACACGTATATAGTTATGCAAAACACTAACAGTCATGTTGTGAAAGACTAACTATATTTCCCTCCATCTTATCCTGCCCCCCCCCATTTATTCTATTCTCTCCTTTGACCCTGTCCTTCCTCAAAAATGTTTGCTTTGGACTATCCCCTCCCCCAATCTGCCCTCCCTTCTATCATTTTCCCCTTTATCCCCTCCCCCTCTATTTTCCAATAGGAATACCCAATATTCTTTTCTCTGATTTTTATCCATGTTTCCTAATTCTGTCTCTTGGAATCAAGAAGAATAAATCTAATCCTTCCCTATGAAAATTTAAATATTCAAAGACAGATTGTTCTCTACCTCCTTCCCCCCAAAAAACCCCAAACCAGCAAATCTTCTCTAGTTTGGGTTAAATGTTCCTAGTTCTTCCATGCACTTCTCATGTCATAGTATAGTACCCCTCCCACCCAGCTGAGCTGTTCTAGTTGTGATCCGATTTGTCAATATCCTTCCTAAAATGTGAGGTCTAGAATGGAGCATGGAATTGTAGATACGGCCTCTTTAGGGCAGAGGCCAGTGGAACCATGCTATTTCTTGATCTGTACTCTGGTCTGGTCAACTCCGCATTAGTCATGTATGGATTGTTGATTGCAAAATTTTTAATCAATTCAATAAACACCTATTAAGTTCCTACTGTGTGCAAAGCACTAGCGATACGAGATAATGAGGGAGCCATGAAGATGAAACAAAATAAGTGTGCCCTCTGCACTCATGGGATTTCAAATCTAGTAGGGGAGGAAGATCTGTGTTACTACGGGCAAATAGATTCATCCCTTTGGGCATCTGTTACAGAAACATGAAGGGACTAGGCTAGGTAGTCTTTATGTTCTCTTTAAATTCTGAATACTATGGTTCATTTTATTTCAAGGACAAAATTACTCCGTGCCTAAATCAGCTTGGGGAATGTTGGGCTAGATCTTGGGGTTACCTTTGCCCTTCTCCCTCTCATACGCCATCAATTACCAAGTCTCATTAATTTCACTTCACCAATATCTCCTATATCTGTCTCCTTTCTATTCCCACAGCGACCACCCTAGTACAAGCTCTCATTACAAACTATCTAAACTACAGCAATAACCAATCAGTCCATAAACGTTTATTAAGTGCTGGGGCTGCGAAAGGAGGGAAAAGACAGTCCCTGCCCTCACAGAGTTTATGGTTGAATGGGGGAGGCAAAAAGCAAACAAAAATATACAAAGCAAGCTATATACAAGATAAATAGGAAATAAATTAGCAGAAGGAATGCACTAGGATTAAGTTAATAGGCTTCCTTTTCAAGGGGGATGAGGAACATTCATTTGCAGGATAGGATGAGCCTCATCAATTTTTGCGGAGTTGCCTGCCAAACTCTCCCCCTAGGATAGACTTTTAAATCACCCAGATGATGGACCAGGGAAATAATTGAGTGAACTCTGGGTATCTCTGCCTCAAAGCTTTCTCCCTTCCAATCCATCTCGAATACAATTATAAGATGATCTTAATTATGCATAGATATGGTCATACCACTCCTTTTTTCAAAAGAATTCATTGTTCCATATCATCTACTCAGTACAGTTCAAACTCCTCTCTGCCTGGCATTCGAGGCCTTCTATGTTTTGACATCAGATTACACTCTGCCTCTTGCAGAGATATAGTCTCTGTGCTTTTGCTTCCATAGTTCTTTCTACCCTTTCTCTCCTTATTAAATTCTTGCTTATTCTTTCAAACCTACCTCCAGGAAACCTTCCTGGACTCCCCTTGGAACTCACCTAGTACATGGCTTTGCACCTTTCTTATGTACTTGTCACATCATATTCTGCATTCTCATGATATATGTTGAACCCTCTACTAGATTGTGAATTTCCCAAGGGGATCTATCTTATCTAACAATCTGTGTTCCATGCATAGATGAATGAATCTTCAGGGCAGGGATTCTTGACTTTTTTGTGCTATGGACCCTTTTGACTGTCTGTTGAAGCTTAGGAAGCTCAATGATTCAGTAGATAGAGAAATGGACCTGGAGTCAAGATGACCTAAATTCAAATCCAGCCTCAAAAGTGACCTTGGACAGGCCCCTTAACTTCGTCTGTCTCAATTTCCTCATCTATAAAGTAGGGAAAATAGTAGCACTTACCTCAAGGTTGTTGTGAGGATAAATTGAGATAATATTTGTAAAATTCTATTAAATGCTAGTTTTGATGACAACTGGGCAACATAGGTGGCAAAGTGAATGGGGGTAGAGTTGGGAAGGCTCCTCTGATTCATGAGTTCAAATCCAGCCTCAGACACTTATATGACTTTGAACCCGTCATTCAATCCTCTTTGCCTCAGTTTCTTCTTCTGTAAAATGAGCTGGAGAAGGAAATGGCAAACCACTCCAGTACCTTTGCCAAGAAAACCCCAAACCGGGTCCCAAAGAGTCAGACACAACTGAAAAATCACTTAACAACAAAATGACGACAGACCTCTTCTCGGAATGTTCTCAAACACAGAAAATAAAATATATAATATTGTAAAGGAAACTAATTACACCGAAATAAAGTTATCAAACTATTTTTTAGAAATAGGACAAAGCTGTAATTAATCTTTGTGCCGCTAGAGGACAGTAATGCCAATACCAAAGTGAAGGAAGGAGATGGGCACAGGCCAGGGCAGTCTGTGGATGACAAAGAGCTGCCCTTGAAAATACCTTTTAGAACATTGCCAGGCTGAGAAATTTGACTAATAACTTAGAAGGAAAAAACTCAAGTTTCTGTAGCTCTGTTTAGGGCACTGTAGAGATTGATGTCCCCATTTAAAAAGTCTTTTAGCTCATTAAATTATTTCCCTGGTTCATCATCTCGGGTGATTTAAAAGCCTACCCCAGGGAGAAGGTTTGGCAGGCAACTCTCCAAAAGTTGATGGGGTTCATCATATCCTGCAAATGTACATTCCTTGTCTCTCTTGAACAAAACCGTCGACTTACTGGCATCATTTGTTTTGTGTGTGTCTGGAAGGGAGCCACCTGGTGTAAGGTCATATGAGGATGCCCAGGAAAAGTAGTGATGCTTCAAACACATGGTAGGTAATGAGTTGACCATCCCTGGAAGTATTTAAACAGAGGTTAGAATGCTGTAGAAAAGAATACTGTATTGGGTGGCAGTTTGAACCAAATGAATCTATGCTTGGGAGGGCCCAGTGACAGACAGAGGAAGCTACCAGGTCTTCCCACAACACTTCCTAAGGGGAATGCTGTCGAACATAGGAAGAAAATGAGGAAAAAAGAAAAGAAAACAATCATTTATTAAGCACCTACTGTGTTCCAGGCACTGAACTTGGAACCCTGTGAGGTAGTTCAATTTTACAGATGAAGAAGCCGAGGCAAGCGGGATTTAGAATCTGTGCCCAGGGTCACACAGTTAAAAAGTATCTGAGGCAGGATTTGAATTCAGGTCTTCCTGACTCCAGGCCCAGTACTCTTATCTATTATGCCCTGTAGCTGTTTCTAGAATCCTGGACTGGTTGGACCAGAATTAAAAGTTGGACTTGGTTTGTTATTATTGTTAAGTTGTGTCAGATTCTTCATGACTCCAGTTAGGGATTTTCTTTGGAAAGATTCCAGAGTGGTTTGCCATTTCCTTCTCCAGCTCATTTTACAGATGAGATAACTGAGGCAAACAGAGTTAAGTGACTTGTCCAAGGTCACACAGCTAGTAAATGTCTGAGGCCGTATTTGAACTCATGAAGATGAGTCTTCCTGATTCCAAACCCAATGCTGTATCCTCTGTGCCACCTAGCTGCCTGAGAATTATATTACATTAGCACATTTGATCCTTACAATGACCTTAAGTATTACAATGGTGTGCCCATTTTATAGAAGAAACAGGTAGGCAGTGAGGAGGTAACTTGCCCAGGATCACATGGCTAGTAAATTACATAGTCCAGGGCTAAGTTCCAAACTCTTTCTGCCATGTTTTATTTCCTTTCTCATGGGCCAATGGGCTTAGAGCAGGATCAGCAAATAGTGGTAGAACTGTGATCTAAGAATCTTTCCTCTTACGATCCTTGGACTGTTATAGAGAGATATTGATGAATGATTGTCGATCGGTCAATGGATTGATTGGTCGAGATCCTGACCTGCCTGTGTTCTTTCTCTCAGTTCTGTGAAATCATCTCTGCCCCTGAGGTCAGCCGTTGGGCGGGACCCATCATTGATGTTCTCCTGGATTACGTTGGGAATGTGCAGCTGTGTGCCAGGCTGAAGGAACACATTGAGAGCTATGAAGACTGGGCTGTCATCAAAGAAAAAGCAGGTGTTTATGAGTGATGGGTATAATCTAGCTCCTGGCAGGGGATTTGTCATTCAGTCTTGTTTCACTCGATTCCCTTCCACGTACGCTGCAGTCTACCTAGGTTGGCCCAGATGCTGCTATTCCTCTTAGAGGGCCCTCCATCCACCATCCCTGTACATTTTTGCTGACTATCTGTCATACCTAGAATGCCCTCTCTCCTCATTACCTCTTAGTTCTCCTGGCTTCCTTCAGGACTTAGCTCAAGCACCACCCTTCTGAAGAGGGGCCTTTCCCAGTATCCCACTACCCTCCACTAGTGGTTTTCACTCAAAGATTACCTTCTATGCTTTCTGTATAATCTCACGTGTTATTTATATGTCCCTCTGTTCTGGGCTGGGCTGGGCTGGACTTAGGCTGGTTCCCTGGTCATTGTGCCTTGATACTGGAATAAAATGAACAACTTTTAAGTCATTAAAGAGGGATCGAAAGGAGATTTAGTTAGCCATAGCAAGAAAACAATAATAAAGATGATTAATATACTATGTTAGGGAAATGCTTGCTTTATTCCATAAATTAAAAAAAATTTAAATTAAAAAAAATAAAGACATTGAAGACTTCTCGAGTTGACTCAGCTGAGCAAAGCTCTCTTGCCTCAGTTACCCAAGATGATCCAATAACCAAACATTGAAGCTCCCTGGCATGCCTCCTGGCTGCTTTTCCCTCAGGTGATGAGGAAGCGATGTCACCAGCATCAAGCTTTATTCCTATGAGTCAACCAAATCTAAAGAAATGGCTCAGTGTCTTTTCAGGAAAAACTAGCATTAACTTGCATGTATGAAAGAGCTAGGATATTGCTCCTACTACCTTCTCCCCTAATCTCCATTGGAATATGAGCTCCTTGAGGGCTTGACTATTTCTTAGCTAGGTGACCCTGATGTTTATCTCATTTTTTTGAGCATTAGTCTGGTGGGGATGATAATAAATTCACTACCTACTCATAGGGTTGCAAAGAAAAGTGTTTTCCAAGTGTGTGTATGTATGTATGTATGTATATATATATATATATAAATATATATGTATGTGTGTGTGTGTATATATATGTACGTGTGTATGTGTGTGTGTGCGTGTGCAGGGTGTCCCTAAAGTCTGGACCCATAGGCAATGTGGAGTTATTGCATCGAGTTCATGTGAATCTTGCAAAGCGCATCAACTTTTGCCTCACAAATGATGGAAATCATGTTGAAGATGGTATTTGTTAATATTCTAATTAAATAAAATGTGGTTGAAAATTTCATTCATTTCATTTCTTAAAAATATGCATTTTTGCCTGTGTGTCCAGACTTTAGGAACACCCTGTATATATATATATGTATATGTATATATATGTATATGTATACACGTACATATATATGTATACACACACACACACAGACACAGACACACACATATACTCCTTGAAGGCTTGGCTATCTCTTAGCTAGGTGACCCTGATGGTATCTCATTTTTTTGAGCATCTGTCTGGTGGAGTAAATTCACTATCTACTCATAGGGTTGCAAAGAAAAGTATATATATATACACACAACTATATATACATCCCACACACAAATTTTATATATATATGTATCTGTGTATATGTATGCATATATATGTATATGTATATGTATATATGCATACATATTAGTTTACATATACACATATATGTGTGTATACAAATATATATATATGTATATATATATATATTATTACAAGATTGTTGACCCTTGTTTCACTGAAGTTCTAAATCACAACTGACGCTATTCTCTGATAAGCCCCTGGCTAGGCCGACTTTCCAGGCAAAGAAGGTACGGATGGGTCTCTCAACATAGCCTAAATTGAACTGGAGATCTGAACTCTGTTCATAGTATCAAAGATCCCCAGAGTGGGAAGGAACCTTAGAGAAAATTTAGTTCAGCCCTTATTTTCCAATAGAATGCCTTCTTTAACATCTCTGAGAAGCAGTTATTCAGACTCTGTTTAAAGATCTCCCAAAGGAGAGTGCTCATTCCCTTTAGAAACACCCCATTCCATTCTGGTGCAGCAATAACTATTAGAATGTTTTTCTAGGTGTTGAACCAACATCTGCTTCCATGTAGAGGGATCTAGGTGGCACAGCATATAGAGTACTGGGCCTGGCATTAGGAGGATCTGAGTTCAAATCCAGACTCAGATGCTCACCAGCTATGTGACCTTGACCAAGTCATTTCATCTCTGATTTAGTTTCCTCAACTGTGAAATGTGGATAATGATTTCACCTAACTCCAGGATTGTCGTGAGGGTCAAATGAGATAATATGTATAAAGTGGGCAAACCCAGAACTTAGTGGCGCTGTGTAAAAGTTAGCTACTAATGTTATTCCCCCCTAGATTACTCCCTTGTTGCACTATCTAAAAGCTAGGTATTATCATCCCTTCCTGGATCACTGCCTTCTTGTGGGGGAAGGGCTGTGAAGCTCAATGAAACTATGAACTATGCTGTGCAGGATTACCCACGATGGACAGGTCAGGGTGGAGAGATGATTCATTAGAGAGAGAAGTGGCAAACTGCTCCAGTGTGTTTGCCAAGATGGTTGGATGGATGGGTGGTTGGTCCTTGGGGTCCCAAAGAATCAAACACAACTGATTGACATATTATTATTATTAAATCTATGATCCTTTCATCCTATTTCTGTAACAGTAGTTACAGTCCTGAAGAAAAAGCCTCCCTGGGCAACCTCCTGACCAAGCTCAGTTTGGCTCAGACCTCTATCAAAAACCAGTTTTCATTGAGTCTCTACTGTGTGCTGTATACAGCTTTAGGCACTCTAGGAGAGATGGAAATACAAGACTGAATCATAGATTCCTAGACTTTCAGAGCTAGAAGGAGACCTTAGAACAGAACAAAGAATGTTAGAACTAGAAGGCTCCTTAGACATTATTTTGTCCAAACCTTTCTTTTAATTGAGAAGGAAACTTTCTTTATGAAAGATATCACGTAGCATGTCTAACAATAACACATTTACAGAGAACTTTAGTGTTTATAAAGTTGTTTCCTTCAAAATAACCCCAGGAAGTAGCTGATGTAAGTATCTTTATAACTCATTTTATAGATGAGGAAAATGAAGCCCACCAAGGCCAAAGCCAGCATTTGGACTCCACTTCCAAGTTCTTTCCCCTTCACCTCCCTATTTTTATCCTTTACGTATATTCTTGCTCCATCACTTAATTATTCAGGGTTCTAGAAGAGCAATTCTAATAGATGTCAAGGTAGGGTTAGGTTGGTCTCAGAGGTCAAGATATAACAACGAAGGTCAATTTGACAAACATTTATGAAGCGTATGCTCTGTATAAGAAGTGTGATTCGACTGAGTTAAGAACCTACTAGCCCCTGCCCTCAATCACTGGTTCCCCATTGCCAAGGCTAGAATCTCTGAGTAGGTGTAAGGGGTCGAGTCTCTCTAGGGTTCTCAAGCCTTCAAATAATAAATCCTTGACTTAAGTCCTTTTCCTTTTGCTCTAGAGCCGCCAAGGCCCCTGGCTCACCTCTGCCGTCTGAGGGTTCGAAAGGCGATTGGGAAACACCGCATCAAACTCATAGACACTTTGCCGCTCCCAGGCCGGTTGATCAGATATCTGCAGTATGATAATTCTCAGTAATTTACACAAATTGGAAGAAGGCAGAGCTTCCTTTTGAGGTTCTCCACAGCACAGTGATTAAGTACCAAGATGATGATGGCTTCCCAGTGATGATGGTCAATTGACAGGACAGCCCTCGGGTTCACAAGGATTACAACTATCCCATCTCTGTGGCCAGCACATAGACTCTGGCGTTGGTGGGGCCACAGTCCAAGAGCAAAGAGGGAAAACAAAAGAGCTAGGTGGGCTGGGAGAGGGGGGAAGGGGAGGGAGCAAGGGAGACTTACGCAAATGCCGCCATGACTGGATTTCCAGACTAGAAGACAGGTTTGTTGACTTATCCCCAACGCTGGCACAAGCAGAAACTGGTACGAAAGAAAACTTCTCACTTCATAGGTTTTCCAAGCCTTTGGAGGTGCGGCCAAGGTGAAAGGAGTCTCAAGGAGTTCAGGAAATACAGAAAAACAAAAGCAACATTTGCCTGGTATGCCGTGATATAGTTGCTAAAGATTAGAAAAACCCATTAGCCTTTCACAGTACCTCAGCAGATTTTAGTAGATTAACTTGGCTTCATTTCCCTTCTCTCCCCTGCCTCAAATCTTTGGTAAATCTTTCACTTTACTTCAAGAATCATGAAATCTCAGAGTGGGAAGGGACGTCTGTTCTAACCTCATGTGCTATGCAGTAATTCTTTGTGCAATGTCCCGGATAAGTCCTCCGGTAATAGAAGCATAGACATGGCGTCCGAATGTTGGGATCCCAGATTCACCACTTAAAGGCGGTGAGAATGTGGGCAAGTCATTCCCTGCTCTGGGTCTCAGTAACTTCTGTTGTAAAAACAGGGGTTGGTCTTCCTGCTCTGTGAGATTCCTTCCAACCTTTGCATCACATGCTTCTGCTTTAAATCTGGCACTTTTTCTCCAATCCAAACCTGATGATCACTTCTACTTTCATTTTGAGTACCACCTCGTGGTTCCTTGTTGTGGTGTGGTCATGTCGCTGAACCTCTTAAAGATCCAAGAGCATTTTGAAAAATAAATCCTCCCCACCGAGACTTAATCCCCTCATCTCATAGCCTGTGCCCTCGGTTTCTTCCTTTTCTGCACTCAATTTTTTTCCTTCTCAACTTTCTTCTCAATACATTGTGATTGGAGATTGGGGACTGTGGTGGATTGTTTGTCTAAAAGTTTCAATAGATACAAATGGCTGCCTCCTACATGAGACCCAACACCTGTCAGCAATTTTTTCCCCCTGCCAAACTTAATTTTTTAATATAAACGTTTTATTGGTGTTCTTCATCACTGTCCCTCCCCAATGATTCACTCCTCTTACCCTAAAGAACCCTCCTTTGTATCAAAGAAGAATTAGTTATGAGGTACTATGAACCCAGCTTCTGGATCAGAGTGGAGCGTGATGATGGGAATCAAAGTTTACTGCAGGAAGGACTGTGGTTGCTGTTTGATTTTTGTTTGTAAGAGAACTAAGGACACACAACAAACCCATCAGGACAGCAACTCTGGCCATATAAGTTGCACCCATCTTCTAGTCCTCATACGGAAATTTATCCTTTTGACTCGCTTTCCATAATCTATAGGCCAGAGGAAAATGATGGTTCATCATAGCTAGGATCTACGGGGGTCACATTGTATACCAAGGTCACCTTTGGGAGCCTCTTAAACATATTTATTCACAGAGATACAATAGTCTTCATTCCCTCACATCTGTTCTTCTACAGGAGTCAAGACACTGGAAAAAACCATAAAACATACACTTAACACTTAGCGTATGTTATAAGCAAAGGTACTGTGATGATTACAGGGCTTTCCTGGAGCTCTAACAATGATAATAATACTTTGAGGTTTACAAAATGTTTTCTATATGTCAATTCATTTGACTTTCACAGCAATTCTGTGAAGTAGCTACTATACTACCCCATTTTACAAATGGGGAAAGCTGAGGCTGGGGGAAGTTAAGTAACTTGCCCAGAGTCACACAGCATTTAAGCATCTGAGACTGAACTCAAATTCAGTTCTTTCTCACTCCAAAGCCAGCACTTTATCCACTGTGTCCCCTCACTTCCTGATCTCACACAACACATATGCTGGTTGGTGAGGCCCATGTCCGCTGCAGTTATGTTTCCTTTTCAGCCTTCCCTGTGCTCATTCCCACAATGAATGGAAGAGCTTAATTAAATCACTCCTTGCACCGTTTGCTCTGTTTTGTCCTAAAACTGCTTGCATTTGCATAGATTTTTCTGTAATAACATTCGAGAGGTAAGTTCTTGTTTTATTTGTATGAGATTCTTCCAAGTTGTTAGATGAAAGGAAATGGGGGCATTGCTGTGAGATGATGGGCAGTGTGAGGTTGTAGAAAAGGCACTTGCCTGGACATGAAGAAGTTCCAGGTTTTGGTTCCAGTGCTGACTGCTAGCAGCAATACTCACTCGTCCTCTCCTCTGGGCCTCAGTTCCTTTAACAGTAAAATGAGAGTTGGAGGAGATGATCTATCTCTAAGAACTCGTCTGTTTTGGATATATTAGCAGTCTCTGAACCCTAATGTCTGGGTGAAGAGAAACATTGAGTTTGTGATAGGTTAGTAGTAATGCTTGCTATCAAAGCATAAAACTAAATGCATGTATAAAGTACTTGTTTTGAATCTTTTAGTGGCAAGGGTCTTTAAAGGTCATCTAGCTCAGCTTCCTTATTTTACAGATAAGGACACTGAGGCTTAGAGAGGGTGACTTGCCAAAGGTCCCATAAAGAGTTGGAGCAGAAACTACAGTCTCTCTAAGTAACGGATTTAAAAATTAACTCCCAAACCAACAACTGTATTTTCCAAATGGTAAAATTTAATTTGCACGACTCCATTAGATGTCCAGTGGTGTCATGAGCTTGTAGATGAGAAAACATTGCCTGTAAAACACCAACACTGTATCTTAAAGGAATTAACTTCCCTCCTTGCTATACAGAAAAGCAACAGCTACAATTAGGAAGGCGAAAAGTTCTGACACAGGAACCCAGGAAAGGGGTAACTCAAGAATTGTCTTATGGGATATATCGGTGGGTGGGGAGGGAGAAGGAAGGCCTTGTTGAATCATGCAGACTATTTAGAACTATGGAATTTCTCAGACTAGAAACCTTTTGTAATATTGTCACTTTAAAATCTTCAGAGACTGTTATGTTCCGTATCTTGCAGCCATATAATAACACCAATTGAATTTTGTTATTAAAAAGATGGACTTTCATTTTGGGGGAAAGTTTGTAGTCATTAAAAAAAAGTTTTGCAATTTCCTAAAGGAAATCCACTCTCCTTTTGTTTAATTCTGGACTCATCTTATTATCTATTTTTACTCTCCGTAGATTGTCTATCCAACTGCATGTCATAATTTGAACAATAGACATGTTTTTCATCCACTTGGTTTTTCCCCTGTAAATTGTTAGACCAAATTCAAGTTTGAGAGAGCTTGAGTTTTTGTATACTGAGTTAGGTAAAAGTTGCATTTTTTTTCAGAATTAAGAATTAGAAACTAATTAGAAAATAAAGATCCTCTCCAATCTGAAGGCAGGAATCCCACTTCTCAGCGTTTCTTCACACATATGCCTGTGCCGTCAGAGAGATAGACACAAGGGATGATGATGATGATCTTGAAAATTTTCTTACCTTCCAATTTTTTTCTGATCACATGACCATAAAATGTTGGAGTGAAAGGGATTTCTTATCCAATTGTTTCATTCGACAAAGGAGGAAACCCCAGCATGCTTCCTCCATACACCTACTTTAAGCTCATCTCTCCTGGAGATATAGGAAGAATACTCCATGAATCCTAGCATCCTGAGATTTATAACTGGAAGGCACCTTAGGGATCATAGAGTTCTACCTTCTCATTTGTCAGATGAATAAACTGAGGCACAGAGCAATTAAGTGACTTGCCCAAAGCCACAGGAGATCCAAGATTTGAACCTAGGTGGTCTGATCCCAAAGTCAGCCCTCTTTCCCTTACACCATGCTGGTTCTTGCTGTCACCAGTTATGAGAGATTATTTTCTTCCACAAAGATCTGATGACAGGTAAGTCTATACCCACTAAAGTTATAGGGGTTCTGCAGAGATTTCTTTGTGGTAGATTCATTTCCCTGGTCTTGCAGCTTTCCAAGCTATATGAACCCTTGGAAAGGACAGAGGGAGTGGCAGTTTCATTGTAGTGCGAAGAGCAAGGATTTAGTTAGTGGTAGTGGCAGTGAAAGGGCAGTGTTGCATTAGCCCTGCTAATCTTAGGACTGCTATGCTTTTTTTATACCAAAGATAACATTTTTGGGCTGGGAGAAGGATGTGCTTTGGGGATGCTTGGGGGCTTTTGGGGTACTAAATCTCTTCAAAATTGCTTTTCATAACTTTCTCCTACATGATTTGTAAGTATGTACTATAATATTGTAAATTTGGACAATGGGCTAGTAAATAACTTTGGAACACTATTCTTCTTTTGGTCTTTGTATTAAGTGATCGTAGAGTCGCTGTTGTTGAACCATTTATCGGTTGTGTTTGACTCTTTGTGACCCCATTTGGGGTTTTCTTGGCAAAGATACTGAAGTGGTTTGCCATTACCTTTTCCAGCTCATTTTACAGATGAGGAAACTGAGGCAAACAGGGTTAAGTGACTTGCCCAAGGTCGCACAGCTAGTAAATATCTGAGGCCAGACTGGAACTCAGGAAGATGAGTCCTGACTCCAGGCCCAGCACACTATCCTTTGTACCACCTAACTGCACTGATCATAGACTATCATGATAATAAAATTTAGAACATGGGGCACTTAAATATAATCAAGTACCACTTATTTATTTTGCTGAAGAAGAAAAAGAAGACCAAAGAGATTAAGTCATTTACTTAAGGTCTCAGAGGTACTACACAGCAGAGTCTGGATTCAACTCTGAATCCACTGTTCTTGTCATTATGCCAAAAATTCCTTAGAAAAAGAGGAACCTGAAATAATAAGAACTCTTTTCTAATATACTGGTAGCTAGGTGGTACAGCGAGTACAGCACTGTACCTGGAGTCAGGAAGACTTGAGTTCAAATCCTGCCTAGAGATACTTATTTTCTTACATATACTATATATCTTGGGCAAGTCACTTAACCTCTGTCAGCCTTAATTTCTTCCTCTGTAAAATGGTGATTATAATAAAATACATCCCAGGGTCGTTGCCATTTGTAAAGTTCTTTGCAAACTTTAAAGAGCTATATGAATGCTATTACTCTTATTCCTCGTCTACTTCCTCTCCTTACCCACCATTCTCCTGATGGAAGGTGCCAAGGGAGCACGTAGGACAATCAGTCTTATACGAAAATTCCTTCTGCACCAATGTCTCCTTGTAAAAGTCCAGAGGGTCCTCAGATGAAAGATCATTAGAATTAGACTTTATTGCTACTACTCTTAGCTGATATTTCTATAACTTCTCAAGATTAAAAAATGAATTCTTTCCTCACAACTGGACTATAAGGTAGCCAGTGCAAATGGCATTGTCACCATTTTATAGGTAGGTCAACCAATCAATAAGCATATATTAAGAGCTGATTATGTGCCAGGCACCATGCCAGGTGTTGGAAATATACAGACAAACATAGAATAGGCCCTGACTCTAAGAGTGGCATTAGAATCTTTTAGGGAAACAATATGTATATGTGTGAGTAAATACAAAATACAGGGTGTCCCAAAAATCTTAGTTTGGTCTTAAGAGGTTAAAGCTTTAAAAATGCACTAAGATTTTCAGGATAACCTGTATATTCATGATATTTTCAGGTGGGGAGATCTAACAAAGACAAAGGGAGAAAAGGCTTGAAGTGGAGCTTAGACTGAGCTTCCATGGAAGCTAGGAATGTTAAAATTCAGAGTAAATTGTTTCCAGCATGGACACTTTCTATGCAAAAGCGTTGAGACAATAGGTGGCAGTCTTCTCCAGTTTAAACACATCCTTTCAACTGGTCCTCACATAGCATAATCTTAAGACCTTTCCCCATTATTTGTCATTCTCCAGCTTATCAATGTCCTTCCTAAAATGTTGTACCTAGAACTGAACATAATATTCAGAGATGGTCTGACAAATGGCACAGCAGAGAGGGACTGTCACCTCCCTTTTTAAAAATTTGATTGCTGCTCTCCATGAAGCTTAAACTGCATTATCCTGGAAGAAAAATCAGTATTGTTGAATCTGCATTCTATAGTGAACTTAATGGTGTCGATTGAGATTGAAATTCGGAGAGAAGATTCCAAGCAAGATCAGTTGATTTATTATTGGTTGGCCTAGCTTCTTCTTGTGGACTTGTTTTAGTTGTACCCAACTCTTGGTGATGCCTTTTGGGGTTTTCCTGCCATTTCCTTCTTCAGCTCATTTTACAGATGAGGAACTGAGGCAAACAAGGTTCAGAGACTTGTCCAGGGTCACAGCTAGTAAGTTTTTGAGGCCAGATTTGAACCTGGTCCTCCTGACTCTCGGGTTGGTACTCTATCCACCGCGCCACCTAGTTGCCCCTAGTTAGGCTAACAGTAACCAACAAATTTGATCATTGGCCTCTCTTGATGACCTGGAGTAAGGGCCAACAGGGCCTTTTAAACTTAGGTGTGTCTTCCTTCTGATTGGCCTGACAGTACATTACTTGGACCTCTCCTAGAAAGGCAAGGCAAGGCAATCCCAATGGGTAGACATTTTATTGAGGAGGTAGGTTAAAAGTTCTTGGCTACTCCCTAGTTATCATTCCCCCTCTACTCCTCCTCACTAGTACTCGGGTGACAGCATCAGTTTGTAACTGGGGAAAGTGGCCTGGCCTTCATACGATCCAGATTCCAGCCCTCTCTGACACTTTCAGAAGGCTAGTTGCTTTATGAGACCCAGCTGCTTCTATCTTGTTTGTCCTTCATTCTTGAAGAGGACCATGACATCAGGAAGGTGATGCCATGACATGCAAGTGAATTGGATTTAAGTGAGGGAGGGCTGTGCAAAGGCACCAGCCTCACTTTATCCTCCAGAGCCATCTGGGTCCAGTGGCCAGATACACATCAGGATGACTGGTGATGTCCCCAGATGCAGTAACCCAGATGCTTCTAGCAATTTTGACTAGAAAAACAAAAGCCATGTCAATCAGGTTCCCCCCAGTTTGGTCTTCCCCATGTAGATGAAGTCACCCCTAACTTTGACTACAAAGTAAGGACAAGAGGCTTGTCCCCTAGGGAAGGCCTGGTTCTCTGTCTACAGGGTAAATAGACTCAATGGTCCAAGAACAGATACCTTGGGGACTGAATCACATTACTCAATTAGCCCTTCAGAAACTTCTCACCCTTCAAAAGTGGGGTCTGACAAAATGAGGGAAAGAATGGATCACAGTAATATTGATTATTATGAAAAATAAAAATTAATTAAAATTAACTAATGGCCAGTGAACTTGAGTCATATGCAGTTTCAGCTTTGCTGACTAATCCAGTTTGCCCTTACAGAATGGAAAACATCTGAATTGGAGCAAATAAAATAGACTCCCTTGTTCTCAATGTAAGGTGAATTTTTTTAATGTCAATTTATTCTTAGAATTGAGAGGGAAGAGCTGCGGGGACATATGTTCACTGAATATGTCTCAGCTCTACAACTCTATTAAAAAAGAAGGGCTGAGAAAATGTTTAATAATGATTAGAGGCCACCCAAAAAAAAAAAAAGAATAAATAGCATATTGCTCATTCAGGCAGCAGTTTAGTCCTAGAGAGGCAGATTTGATTTTGTTATGACATTTGAAAAATCACAAATCTTTGAAAGAACCTCAAATGATAAAAAGTTGATTTAAAAGCATATTGAGGAAAGGTTAATTGAAGTAGATTTGTCCAGACAAATAAAGCATGTTTTCCAGTGCGACGTATGAACGTTGTTGTTAAGTTGTTTCAGTTGTGTATGACTCTTTGTGACCACCTCCCCCCGCCCTGCCTTTTGGGGTTTTCTTGGCATAGATACTGGAGCACTTTGCCATTTCCTTCTCTGGCTTATTTTACAGATGAGGAAACTGAGGCAAAGAAAATGAGTCCTCCTGACTCCAGACCTGGCGCTCATTCCTGCCCCAAGCATGACCATTATCAAATCATGTTTATCAGGCATTATCCTTTCCAGGTAAGAGGCCATGAAAGCCTAAACTTGATTGGTGGTCATTTGAATGGAGAGAAGGGACAGATATGAGAGATGGGGTAATAGAACTGAGAAGATGTGGCAATCAATTGGATATAGGGAAACTGAGGCTGGATCTCTATACCACTTTAACACATTTTCTATTATGGGTCATCATTCAAAGGCAGTCCCTTCAGTCAACCGCTCATTTGGCTGATTTAGGGGACTGGACAGACAGTTTTCAAGAAGGACCTCATCCTATGTGTGGAGATGGCCTCAGTGAAGAGGCTTTTCTCCTTCTAATGAAAAGAGATTGAAAGCAAACATGCAGATGCTACTAAACCCTTCAGTCTGTTAAAAAGAGTTCAGAGGCAAGTGGTACTATGGGTAGGGGAGGGTGCTGCACTTGGAATTAGAAACACCTGGGTTCATATCCTACCCTAGGTCTGTGATGTCATTGTGATGGCACTGTAAGTCACTTAAATGTTCTGTGCCTCAGTCTTCTCATCTGTAAAATGAGAGAGTTGGATGCAATGGCCTTTGAAGACCCTGCCAGCTCTCAATCTGTGGTCTTATGATCCTATTCAAAGGAGGGCCATGGGCCGGATTAATCCCTTTGAAGAAACTGCTGGTCTCAGTCATCAGAGCTGTGCTCGGTCTTGGGAGCATAGACTTAGAGATGAAAGGGACTTAGGAATCATCTAATACAACCTCCTCACTACACAGATGAGAAAAATGACACCGAGAATGGAAAGTAACTTGCCCAAGATTATTCAGAGAGTGAACAGTGGACCCAGTCCTCAAACCCTCCAAATGCATTGCCCTTTCAGCAACACTGTATGACTCTTATATTAACAATCATTTTCCCGATGGAAATAGAAGCGGCTGGGTAGTGCAATGAACAGCGTGTTGGGCCTGGAGTCAGAAAGACCAGGGTTCAAATCTGGCTTCAGAAACTGATCTGCTGTGTGACCCTGGACCAATCACATTTCATCTCTGCCTACCTCAGTTTTCCCATTTGTAAAATGGGGATGATAATAGCACCTGCCTCATGGGGTTGTTGTTATTATCATTATTATATCACAAATGAGATAATTAATATTATACATCATATACAATATATAATCCATAATATGTTATATAAATATATAATTATATCATATATTATATATAATACACATTATATGTTATATTATATATACAATATATAATACATAATATTATAGTATACATACAATATATATTATGTCTCAAATGAGATAATTAATATTATATATTATATATAATATACAACTATATATCATATGCCATATATACAATATGCAATACATACTATATATTCTATTATATATAATATATGACACATAATATTATAGTATACATACAATATATAATATTATATCTCAAATGAGATAATAATTTTAAAGTGTTTAGCAGAGTACCTGGTACATAGTAGGTGCTTAATAAATGTTTGTTCCCTCTTCCAGCAATGGAAACTGCCAAGGGAATTACATCAGACAATCAGCCTTCTGCAGACATTCCTTCTGACAGCCCATAGAATCCCAGGATGAAAGAATTTGGGAGTCCAAAGGTTCCTAGGAGTTCATCAAGAGCTGAGTTCTAACTAATAAGACTTAATAATAATCAATCATTGGGGCAGCATGGTGTAGTCACTACACCCCTACACTGTAGTGGGTAGACAGCTGGCATCAGAGTGAAGAAGAATTGGACTGAAGTCCTGTCTCTGACACACACTGGCAAATCACTTAACCCCTCTCCCCAAGCCACTCCCTAAAACTACAGGTTGTTGAGAAGGTGCCAGTCTACATTGGTGACAGGAGTTTCCACACTGGGAGTTCTTTATACTAGTGAAGTCATAGGTCCAGTCCAAAGACAATAGTCACCTTTCTACAGTGAAGAATGAAAGGTTTACAAAACGTTTGGTTTTTTAATCACAACTCCGTGAGGAAAGTAATACAAATGCCATTGGCCTCTCTTTATCAGGTGGAAATTCTAATTTCCAAGATGAAGGCCAAGAGGGGCAAGTGTTTTATAATATCCAACATTTAAATAGGGCTATGTATCAGGCACTGTGCTGAGTGCTTTATGATTCGTGTCTCAATCTACCCTCACAACAACCTTGGGAAGGTAGGTGCCATCATTGTCTCCATCCTACAGATGAGGAAATTGAGGCTAACAGAGCCGATGTGACCTGCCCTGGGTCACACGGCTAGTAAGCGTCTGAGGTCCTATTGGAACTGAGGTTTTCTTGAATATAGGTCTAGCACTCAATCTACTTTGCCACTTAGCTGCCCCAGTTACACAGCTATTATGTTGTAGAGCTGAGATTTGAACCCAGAAAGTAAATCCAAAGACTAAATCACATTCTAGTGCTCTTTACAATGGTAGTAGTAGTAGCGGTGGTGGTAGTAGTAGTAGTGGTGGTGGTGGTGGTGGTGGTAGTGTTAGCAGTAGTGGCAGTAGTAATGGTAGTAGTTATAGTGGCAGTAGTAGTAGTAATAGTAGTAGTAGTGGTTGTAGTGGTGGTGGTGGTGGTGATAGTGTAGCGTTAGCAGTAGTAATGGTAGTTACAGTAGCGGTAGTAGTAGTGGTAGTAATAGTAGTAGTAGTGGTAGTGGTGGTGGTGGTGGTGGTAGTGTAGCGTTAGCAGTAGTGGCAGTAGTAATGGTAGTAGTTACAGTAGCAGTAGTAGTAGTGGTAGTAATAGTAGTAGTAGTGGTAGTAGTGGTGGTGGTAGCATTAGCAGCAGTGGCAGTAGTAATGGTAGTTGTTATAGTAGCAGCAGTAGTACTGGTAATAGTGGTAGTGGTGCTGGTGCTGGTGGTAGCAGTAGTAAGACCAGTTCTTTTAGGTTTTCAAAGTATATCACATGTTAGTTGTACTTGCACCTAAGAATGATTTTTTAAAATTTGTGAATAAAATTTTATTGCACTTAAAAATATAAAAAAAATTCTTAGCCTCCTGAAGACTCTAGTCTAGTCAATCGACAAAAGACCATATTAAGCCCTGATGTGTAGAATTGTTGATTTCTAAGGTGTAAAGTTGACACTGAAAATTTAACAACCAGCTCTCCTTAGCAGACAGGTGCTAACTTCAGCACACTCTTGGACCCATCTCTTCTTTTCTGTAATTTTCATCCATTGACCCCTACCTAGTTCTGTGCTCTGGGGCCAAGGAGAACGAGTGAAAGAAGAACTCTTCTTCCACAAGAAAACACTGTAAATACGTGAAGACAATGATCAGTGAAGCAACCTATCCCCACCCCTGCTTGTCTTCTTCAAGCTAGGTATTCTCAGATTAATGGATGTTTGTTTGGCACGGTCTCTAATTCCCCATACATCTTGATTCTTCTGGAAGCCCTCTGGCTTGTCAATGTCATTCCTAGAATGTGGCATCCAGAATCAAATAGAATATTCTAGATGCAATGTACCTGGACAGGTGTATAGCAGGAGAATCAGCCACCCCCTCCCTCCCAGCCTTACTAAGGAAATGATACCCCTCTGAATGCAGTCTGTAACTACACACTATTGACTCATATGAAGTCAACACACCAAAATCCCCAACTCTTTTTTCACAGCAACAGTTGTCCAGACACATTGTCCCACTGTTTACTTTTTCCTTGTAAAGTTGATTTTTTAAAAAAAATTTCTAGCGCAGGTATAGGACTTCATGTTTTTTGCTTATTCAATATGTTCTATCACCCTAGACTGCTAAGATTTTTTTTTTTTACATCCTGACTGTTTCCAAAGTGTTAGCCATCCCTCCCAGCTTTGGGCATCACTCTGACATTCCACTGCTCTTAAATTTTATTCCCTTTTCAGCCTTCCTTTGCCCCAGTCCATACCACTCACCCCAAAACAATTTCTTCAGTCCCTGTTCCGTCTACTTCCTTCTCCAACACGATCACCTCATTTTCAAATCTTGACCATCTTGTCCAACTCTCTCATTTGACGGAGGAGGAAACTGAGTTCCAAAGAGAGTAAATGACTTGCTCAAAGTCATATGGCAAGTTACTGGCCATGGTAGGACTGGACCCCAGGCATCTCAGTTCCTAGTCTGATTCCCTTTCTAAGGTTGATGCTTTGTCCTCTGTCCTATTTGGTGCATGGATGGCACCTGCCATTGATTGTTGACATTTTAGTCATTTCAGCAATGGAATTGACCCCATATTCAACAAAAGTGTCTTAATTATCTGAATTATTTCAGGCTAGAACTAATTTGGGACCCGAAATAATCTAGGTCATTGTCTCAATTCTCTACTGCATTTTACAAAGGGAGGCACAGACAAAAACTACCTGTTACTTTACGAGATGAAAAATTTAATTGCCCAAACAATTATTTTGTCTTCATGGTACTAAACTCCTAGTTGGATTATTTCATTTTGTCGCCAACTGGCAAATGCCTAGCTATAAGAGGGTGGATACAGCCTTGGTCCTGAGTATCTTTTCAAAGAGCAGAACACATCATTCTCTAGAGCTTTTTCAAATAACTAAGCTTCATACTAAGGCGCCATAGAAACAGGCTGAGTGCTGCTTTCTTTCCCACTTTAACCAAATTCATCCGGGACTATATTTACCTAGATTTGCCTAAGATTTCCCATTCTTTTCTACTTTAAGAGCAAACTCATCAGGGACTGTAGGTACCTAGATTTGCCTGCGTTATTTATTTTCCATGCTCTGACCTTTGACCCTATTGCTTAGCCAATAAACTGACCTGCTTTCAGACTTCTTAGGGATGTGATTGGGGACATAGGTAGGGTGGTTTGTGATCACTCTGGGCTTTTTGTTTTGATTGGCTTCTCTGATAACAAAGCGCCATAATTAAGCATGTGAAGCCAGAGCTGAACTGTGAGAATTACCTAGTTCAACCCCATCATTTTAAAGATGAAGAAACTAAGGCCCTGAGAAGGAAGGCAAGTATGTAACAGAATCAGTATTCAATTTAAAGAGATCTGAGAAGTAGAAACTAAAAAAATTACTTTGCTTTATTCTTTTAACCCTCTTAATATTTACAAGGAAGACGAAAAAATGAGATTGGCTTACAAATTTGTTGGCAAATGAAGAGAATATTGCTTCCTGAGCACCTATCAGATAAAAGTTAGCTGTCTCCCCTCCCTCCCCACCCCCAACTGCTAGAACAGCTGTTTACAGTACCGATGGAGTTATCTGGTTCACAATTGTCTTCTGACCTGAGGCTGATCAGCCCTGGCTCCAGACCTCATTGATGCTGACTGGGAAAATAGCCTTTACCCCCTCCCTGCCCCTCCCCATTCCCTCTCATGACAATAATTACTTTAAATACCCCCACCAGGCCTCTGAATGTGCTTTTTGTGAATATTGCAGAAGTCATCCACTCAATGTTCCTCATGGCATTTCCGGGAGGCCATCTCCCCTACAGGGGATGGGGTGGGAAGCTTTCCTCTCCAGGAATCCAGAGGACCTGGAATGACCTTCATTAGATCAGGTTGGTCAGTGCTTTCCAAGGGTCACTCACCTGGGGCTAGATATAGCTGAAAACATTAAAAATGGGAGGAGGTACCCCTGGCTTTGTGGGAATGGGTTTCAAGACCACTGGTCTGTAAACTTTCTGGCCTGGGCTACCAGGCTCCTTGCAGAAATGGCCCATCTCCCCTGGGGAAGATGGACTTTTTCTCCAAAGCCCCAGGCCCGGCACAGGAGACTGAGGCAGACCTCCTGGGCTCTGGTAGATAGGTTGTCCATGGTATTGGAATGGACAACAACTCCAGGCACTCATTCGGCCCATGAGGGAGGCTGAAGGGACCTTAGGGGACTCCTTTTCTGCCCTGGGAGAAGCAGGTACAGGTGCAGTCTCTGAGCCCAAGGTCTCAGGCCTCTTTTTGCTTTTTTTCCCCTCATATGCAGGAACCTCCCTGTGGACTGAGAGCCCATCTAACCCTCCAGAGTAGCTTTGGGCAGGCCGGGGTTCTTCCCAGAAGGAAGCAGGCAGCTGTCTTTTCCGCATAGGTACTTGGTCCGGCCTGGAGGCCTCTGAGATTTGCTCTTGAAGGGCCTGCTCTTCAGGAAAATTCTCTTCCATTCCTGGGTTTCCGGGGCCCTTCTCAGTGCTGCCATTAGAGGGGGTGCGGCAACGGCCATCCTCAGGACCCCTTTTTGAGTGTGATTCTCCAGATCTATTGGGATAGCATCTTGGCATCCGGGAATATTTCTGAGAAAACCTCTTGAGCTGTTTCTGCAGGTACTTTCTGTGATCTACAGAGCGTCGGCAAGGGGCAGACTTGTCCAGGGCAGCCTTGATGTCACTGGAGGCCAGGTTCACGAAATTAAGTAACATCTTCACCTCACTGTCGGATGCCATCTCCCTGGGTGCACCTCTTGGAGATTTCCATGAAGAGCTGCTATTCCCTGGCCTACGGCTTAGCGGATGGACAAAGGGCAGACCTAATCACGAAATAACAGTAATAATGAGTAGTAGGCATTGGCATTGCTTTTAAAAGTTTGCAATATGCTTTACACCCACTGTCTCCTTTCAGCAAAAATCGAGGACATTGCTAACTGTGGGAAGCACATGACAAACCAGATTGGGAGATGCATTGCCACCTCCGGCAGGCGCCCACCCACCACACACACACTTGCCGACCTCCCTGGTGGGCTAACACCTAAGTGTCTAACCAGCAAACTTTCCTGCATTAGCATTAGCATCTGCAACTTTGAGAACTTATCCTGGCTTTTGAAAGCAGTGCACCCCCACCCCATGCCGGTCTCCTTTCCATCCTCCTTTCAGTGAACCTCGATTTTCCCTTCCAGTCCCTCCAGAAAAACACTCATCCTCAGCACCGCCCCCCCCCCGCCCCCTACGATCCTCTCCCTCTTCTTACAGGACACCAAATTTTTTTTCTCCCACTCCACAAGTCTCCACCTTGCCCAGATTCTCTCATCACAACCCAAACTTATTCTTCATTTACACCAGCCCCCCCTTCACATCCACATCCCTATTCTCTAACCCCGCCCAAGAGCCCATTCCTTCTCACCGGCCCACTCACTCCAACCCCTCTTCTTCTTTCTACCATACCCTCCCAACAGCCCTCTCACTTTCTCCTTATAACCGCCAATTACCAGCCCCCTCACCCCCCACCCCCGGCCCCCTTCCTCCTCCTCTTCTCCACCATCCAGAAAAGGCTCTCTCTCCTATACCGCCTCTGGGTTAGGAAGGGGAGCGCTCTGCTCCCAGCTCATCTGGGTACATAGGTAACAGGGACCTCTGCAATTTCATGCCTCCGCCGCAGCCCGAATGCCGTCCATCCCCAACACACGCATGCAGCCCTCAGCCCCCTCCCCTCCCTCCCTCCCTCCTTCCTTCCCTCCCTCTCCTTTCCCGGCCCACTGCGGGCAGAGCTGCCTCCCAAATATTGACTGTTACTGTATGCGGCCGAGGAGGGCCCGGCGGAGGGGTAATCTTGTTACGCGGGTTATACACAACCAACCTTTGGAGGAGCGAGCAGCGCCTGGGAGGGTTTGGGAGCAGTTTAG
Organism: Phalanger gymnotis; assembly: GCA_028646595.1. NCBI lineage: Eukaryota > Metazoa > Chordata > Mammalia > Diprotodontia > Phalangeridae > Phalanger > Phalanger gymnotis. Next base: position 196,045,118 of record CM053624.1, on the reverse strand, counting down.
CGGCACTTGAGTAGTCTGAATGAATATCACCTCCTCGGAGCTGGGGGACTGCTCCGGCCAATCAGGAGCCACTCTGCAAATACAAAGCCTCCCAATCAGGCGTCGGGCCCCCTGTTCCCACATTCTTTGCCATCACAAATTGTTACCATGGGGACCATCACAAAAAAGACAGCTAATAAAATACCATCATTTCCCGGCAAATTTCTGCCCCCTCATTCTCCACCACCCCTCCCTACATACACACCCCCGCCATACACACTTTTCCTTCCCTCCATCCTTTCTGTGTTGGGGGGCATAGGGAGGGTTGAGGGCGGGGAGCGGAGAGGGAGGTTCTCAAGCGCCCTGGACGCGGGCTCTGCTGATGGCGAGTGAGTGGAGAAGAGAAACTTGAAACTCCCTATTGAGGACAGCTCGGAGGGGCCTGGAGACGTGGGCGGCCATGCTCCAGTGCGGCGGGACAGTTAGGGAGGGGGTGAGCTGATGAGGCTGTCTACTTTTAAGAGTGGCAGAGGCGCTGGTGTCCAACCTCGGCACTGACACTCCGTAGCCGTGCGATCCTGGGCAAGTCGCTTCATCTCGCTGTGTATCTCAGTTTCCCCATTTGTAAAACAAGGGCAATAATACGGGTATAATAATAGCGCATACTTCACTGGGTTATTGTGCGGATTGAGATAACACGGTAAAGAGAAGCGCTACACAAATGCTAGCTAGCTATCATTAAGTGATTTGGGCAGTCTCCTCATCTCTGCTATCCGATCTCCTTATCTCCAAGGTAACCCTTGGGCCAATCATTTTGCTCATCTGTCTGTGCCTCAGTTTCCTCTTCTGACACATGGGGTTAATAAGCGGGTCTTGCCTGATTTTTTTCATCTTTCTCAGTGCCTCTACACATTTAATAAATGTTTGCTGAATTGGATTTGATGTTGAACCTGGGCAAGTCACTTCGCAGGCCTCTTGGGTCTTCGGGTGCCTTATCTGTGAAATGGGGATGTTGGTTATTGTTAAGAAAGGGCTTTGGAAACCTCGACGCACTCCAGAAAGGCGAGCTATCGTGATTATTATTTCTATTATTATTAAAAGCTCTCCTCCATCTTTTTTTTTTTTTTTAAGATGATGTGTGGGGGAGGGAAGAAGAGGAGGAATGATGTCAGAAGAGCTAGGTAAGGAAGGACCCGGCGCTCTAAAGAGTTGCGGGGATAGATATCCATGGAAAGCCGGCCTGAGCGTTGAAGAATCTTGTCTTTTATGTTTGCCCCCTCAATTGAGGCGCACAAAGGCTGAATTACCCATTCAAACTGGCCGGACAAAGGGATGGAGTTGGATAGCCCTCTTGCATTTGTAGTCAAACAGTTAGAGACTTAAATCGAGTCGTCATGATGGAGAAAGAGTTAGACAAAGCCCATAGAATTACCATCAGCAAACATTTTCCTGTGTCATATTAGCGAGTCGCCATGGCTCCCCCTGGCCCGGAGACAATAGCACAAGTTTGCACACTTGGTCACTATCACCCTGCCAACGCTGGCGAGGAGCGAAAACAGGGCGATCTTTGAGGGAGCGAGCATGCCCACTGCGGGGCCTGGACCGTGAGGGGGAAGAAAAGCGTGTGAAATGCTAATTGAGCTGCTTCCTTTATTAACCCGGAGCCCTGGGAGGGAGGTTTCCCCCGCGGCTGTGGCCTCCTCCTCCTTGTCCCCCTCCTGGTCCTCTCCCCGGCTGTCCGAAGCCGGTGGCAATAACTCAATAGCCCGGGAACCCAGGCATCTCACCAAGCGCCCGCCCTCTGGGAGAGGCGAGAAGAAATCCTGACCCGGTGAATTTCAGAAATGCCGGCAATTCCTGTAGGTGGCTCATCCCCACACGCAAGTGAGGCAGGTGGAAACGCTGAAGGCAGGGGACTCCCAACTGGTTTCACAAGGCTTCTTTCTCTGACCCTACAGGAATTCTCTTTAAAGGCATAGTGGCTGATCCTCAGTAAAGAGAACCAGGAGTCCCCTTCTGCTCTGAGCTGCAAGAATTTGGTAGTCTTTTCTTTGAGACTCAGTTTCTCCATCTGAAAAAAAAATCAGAGAGTTGGATTAGGTAGCCTGGGGTCCCTTCCAGCTCTAAATCTATGACCCTACCACGATTGCAAGTTCTTAACCTGGGGTCCATGAACTTCAAAAAATGTGTCACTATTTCAACATAATTTATTTCCTAATAATAGTTTGAGGATAGGGTGATGGGCTGCATGATCTCTAAGGTTCCTTCCATTTCTAAAATATGGTGTTCTGTGTTCTAATATTCCATGTCCTAAGGTCTCTTCTTGCTTCCACATTCTGTACTCTGTCAGTGTTCCAAAATTCCTTCCAGCTGTAACATCCTATGAACCTCTAATCAGTTCCTTTAAATTAAATTCAAAAGGAAACACCTTTAGGCCAATTAGTTATTGAATGCCAATAGGTGTGAAAATTGGGGGTCCTTTCCCTTTCAGTACAGTAAGGGAACATGAGGCTGAAGACTGTCAATAGGACCCAATAACTTAGAGGGGCTCTTCAGACAAAAGCCAGCAAAATCTCCTCCCGAGGGTGAGTCCGGCCAGGTAGGGAATCTTTACTGTTAATCATTGCAGAAGTAGCAATGATTTGGGGAGATTAAAGTAGTGATGTGGTACTCTACAAGGGAAAATCTGCTGGATTTGGAGACGGAGGAACAGTGTTTACTGCTTCTGCAGCCTTCTACCTGTGAACTTGGTCAAGTCACCTACCTTAGTTACTCCATCTGTACCATGATGGAAGTTGTACTAGGTCACTTATAAGGGTCCTTCCAGTTCTGAAGCTATGATCCTATGGTGATGAGGGGCCTCTTAATCTGGAGTACATGAACTTTTTAAACGGATGGTTGTACTTCAGTACAAGGTGTCCCCAAAGTCTTAGTGCAGTTTTTAGCTTTAATACCTTAAGACTTGAGGCTTTAATAGCTTAAAATTGCACTAAGACTTTGGGGACACCCTGTGTGATTAGGTTCCTTTGTAATCCTATGTATTTAATTTTATGCATTTGAAAATAATACTGAAGAAGGTTCCATAGGCTTCTTCAGATTCCATGACAAAAAAGGTTAAGAACCTCTGATCTAATAGAACATTTACATATTATTAGTCATTATCCCCAGACAAACCAACAGGCCTTTATTAAATGCCTACCATATTCTAAACACTGCACTAGATGCGGGGATGGAAAAACGAAAATGAAGCTCTCCCTGTCCTTAAGGGCCTTATTCTTCTGATCTGGTCTGTTTTGAATATAGTGATGTACAACCGTAATGTTTTTAGGACAACACTTTCATCACAGAGGGACGATTTGATATACAAGAAAGAGAAGAAGGCTGGGAATGAGAAGACCATTAGAATCACAGCTTTGCCATTTGTAAACTCACAGAATGTTAGAACTGGAGTCCAAGCTTTGTGGTCTTGTGCTAAATTCACTTTGATTCAAAGTTTCCTGAATGTGTAAAATGAAGACAGTAATATGCTGTTAGAGCTGGAAGGAAACTTAAAGATCTTCTACTCCAACTGTCTCGTTTTGTAGATGACCAAACTGAGGCCTGGAGACACTGAATTGCCTAGAATCACACAGCTAAGTAAGTGGCAGATTCAGGCCTTAAACCTAGAACTCCTGACTCCATATCTAATGTCCTATCTACTACATCTCTGTGTTGAAAAGTGCTGCTTAAGGAACAATTATTTCCACAGAGGCTAGGGGTAGCTAGGTAGTAGAGTGGATAGAGCCAGGCCTAGAATCAGGAAGACTCATCTTCCTGAGTTCAAATTTGGCCTCAGATACTTACTAGCTGTGTGACCCTGTTTGCCTCAGTTTCCTCATCTGTAAAATGAGATAAAGAAGGAAATGGCAAACCACTCCAGTATCTTTGCCAAGGAAACCCCAAATGGGGTCATGAAGAGTTGAACACACCTGAAACGACTGAACAACAACAAAACAAAGGTTTTTCCACTGCATCACAACCAGGTCCTTGTGAGGGTCAAATAAATATATACATTCAATTTAATTCAACAAATTTTCATTAAATATTAGCTTTGTGCAACACTGGACAAGGGAGAGGGCATACAAAGATGAAAAGCAACACAATCAAAGCCAGGCATCATGGGATGCTGAGGCTGGTCAATTGCTAGAATGTGGGAGTTCTGAGCTTCAGTCTACCTACATCAGGTTCTTCACTAGGTCTTGAACCGATATGGTGAGCCCTTGGGAGTAGAAGACCACCAAACTGCCTTAGAGGGGTGAACTGGCCTAGGTTAGAAAAATTTTTAAAAAGTTTAAAAAGCCTCAAGTGATTTAAAATATAATAAAGTAGATAAAATAGCTATACAATTTAGTGTGATAGCTTACAATGGGGGCAAAGGAGTGTTCTAGGCAGTGTGACAGAAGACTGATGAGAAGAGGAGGAGAACTTTCAGGAGGTGGCTGGGAAAGTGAAGGACAACTTCATAGAAGAGAGAGCACCAAACCTGGGCATTTAAAAGAGGGAAAGATTTCAACAGGGAAAGAGGCAGGGAGAATATATTGCAGACATGGAGGACAGACCACAAATACATGGAGACACAAAATGACGAGACAAGATTAGAACACAGTGAGTAGCTCAGTTTGACTACAATTTAAAATGTAAGAAGGAAGAATGTATAAAATTAGATAAGAAAGGTAGGTTATAACCAGATATTCAAAGGCCTTGAATTTCAGGTTGAGTAATTGCTGTTAGTGCTTTGTAACCATGAAGCAATATACAGATGGGGCAGCAAGGTGGCACAGTGGAGGGAGTGCCATGCCTGGAGTCAGGAAGACCTGAGTTCAAATATGACCTTAGACTCTTAGTAGCTGTGTGACCCTGGGCAAGTCACTTAACCCTGTTTGCCTCAGTTTCCTTATCTGTAAAATGAGCTGGAGAACAAAATGGCAGACTACTTTTGTATCTTTGCCAAGAAAACCCCAAATGGGTTCACAAGGAATCAGACACGACTGAACATTATCATTCATTCATTATCATATCATTCATTATCATGGCATTTCCCTACTCAAGTACCTGAAATGGCTTCCTTTTCCCTGTCTCACTAATTCCACATTCTATGGTCTTGCATTAAAATCTCTTTATCATCTGGTCATGATTTCCTTTTCCAGCTTCCCAAACAGTACTGGATTCAAAAGCCAGAACAGTGGGTTTTGAATCTCAGCTCTGCTGCTTACTCCCTGGCTGACCTTGGACAAGTAATTGGGCCACAATTTTCTCATTTGTCAAATAAGGAGGTTGCACTAACTAAGCCGTCTCTAAGCCCAGGTTCTGTTCAGATCAGACTAGGTGCTCTGATGCCTCCCTCTGACATGAATCCAGCCCTCTACTCAGCCTTGTTCTCTTTGCTGTCCTGCATCATGCTATTTTCACATTCATCTCTGTCTTTTGGTCTATTCTTTCCCTGGAATGTCTTCTTGGAAGATACAAACACTTCCTGATCCACTTTCAGTGCTACCTCCTCCAGGAAATGTTCTCCTTCTCCAAGTCGTGCTGCTCTCCCCTTTCTCTGAATTTATAGGCTACTGTGGTATGGTGAGAAGGAACGCAAGCTCTGGAGTTAGGCAGCTGGGCTTCAGATCTAATATCTGGCCCTTACTGTATCACCTTGGGCAAGTCAATCCCCCTCTCTGAGCTTCAATTTCCTCATTTATAAAAGGAAAAGTTATGTGGTTGTCATATCTGACTCATCGTGACCCCATTTGGGATTTTCTTGGTAAAGATACTGGAATGGTTTGCCATTTCCTTCTCTAGTTCATTTTACAGATGAGGAAACCGAGGCAAATAAGGTTAAGTGACTTGCCCAGGGTCACCCAGCTAGTAAGTGTCTGAGCCCAGATTTGAACTTAGGAAGATAAGTCTTTCTGACTCCAAGCCTGACACTCTATCCGCTGTGCCAACTAGCTGCCCAAGGGCTATTATGCCTATTTAACAGATTTATTGGGACATCAAATAAAATCATGTATGTAAGTCTGAAATTGTCAATTTTGTGTCCCATAATGCAGCATTTCATTATTATACTCTCTTGTTTCTTTTGCTTCAGTCTTACTTCCCTGGATACATTGTAAATTCCCTGGGCACAGGGACTGTGCTTTATACTTTTTATACTTCCCTACTCCGGGTTTCAGTTTCCTCCTTTGTAAACAATAGAGGCTCATGCTTCATAGGAAGGGAGGAAAAAACTATTAAGTACCTACTATGTGCCAGGCATTATGCTAAGTGCTTTCCAAATACTTTCTCATTTAATACTCATGACAACTCTGGGAGGAAGTGATATTAATATCCCCATTATAAGTTGAAAACACCGGGGCAGACAGAGGTTAAGTGACTTTAAGCGACTTGACCAGCATCACATATCTAAGAAGTATCTGAGGCCAGATTTGAAGTCTGACTCCAGGCCCAGCAATCTATCAACTGGACCACTTACCTGCCTATGGTCATAAGATCATAGATCTAGAGATAAAAGAAACCTTCGAGGTCATCTTTTCCAATACCCTCATTTTACAATTAAGGAAACCCAAGACATTAAGTGATTTGCCCAATATAGTTAGTGACAGAGTGAAGACTTGAACCCAGGACCTGGGATTCCAAATCTAGCACTATTTCTACTGTACTTGCTTGTACTTACTTCTTGCTTCCCCATATAATACTCTGAGATTTACAAGACACTTTTTTTTTTTAAAAACCACAACCCCTCTGGAGTTCTAAACCTCCCCATTGCCAAAACCAAAACCAAAGCCCAAGTCTCTGGATTCCTAGTCCTATGTTCTTTAAGTTAGACAACTGCCTTGTTTCATTTATTAGGTAACGTGACCGTTTTCATAAGAGACATAAAGGGTTATCAGAGTACAGTAGATCATAGACTTGGAACTGGAAGGGATTTTGCAGATCAGGAAACTGACTTACCCAAGGTCACACAGGTTGTAGGGAGGGATCATTTCTGACTTGTGGAAGGGAAAGCTTCCTGAAGGTGGTAGTGCTTAAGCTGAGCCTTGAAGGATATTTGAAAGGAGAAGCATGAGCAAGGATGGAGAGGCAAGGCGGCAGAATATGTTCTTGGATGGTGAGTAATCCTATTTGGTTGGACAATGGAGGAGAGCACTGTGAAATAACCACTAAATCTGACGGCCTTTTCTCAGTCCTCAACCTACTTGACCTCTGTGTACCTTTTGACCCTGTGGTCTACCCCCTCTCCTCTCCTTTGGATTCCATGATACCTCACTTAGGGTTCTTCTCTCACCTGCCAGATTCTCATTCTGTTTAGCTGGATTACATTCTATCTACTGTCTTCTGAGCATGTGAATCCTAATAAGATTCTGTCCAGAATCCCATGTTTTCTCTCCCTCTCTCTCTCTCTCTCTCTCTCTCTCTCTCTCTCTCTCTGTCTCCCTCCCTCCCTCCCTCTCTCCTTTCCCCTCCCTCCCTCCACTCTGTCTCTCTCTCTCTCCCCCCACTCTTTCTTCTTTCTCTCTCCTCCTCCTCCCTCCCTCCTTTTTCTCTCTTCTTCTTCTACCTTGGTGATCTCATCTATTCCCTATCAGATTATCATAAATGAATCTACAAATTAAACTCTAATAAAATTTCTCCTGAATTCCAGGCCCTTGTCAGTTGCCTGCTTGAACAACTGCTTTTGAATATCCTTTTGGTATTTCATTTGTTGTTGTTGAGTTATTTCAATTGTCTGACTCTTTGTGACCCCATTTGGGGTTTTCCTGGCAAAGATACTGGAATGGTTTGCCATTCCTTCTCCAGCTCATTTGACAGATGAGGAAACTGAGGCAAACATGGTTATGTGACTTGCCACGGTCACATTGCTAGTGTCTGAGGCCCATTACTCTATCCATTGTGCCACCTAGCTGCCCCATTGGCATTTCGTGGAATCATAGAATTTTGAAGGTGGAAGGGACACCAGAAAGTCATTCAGTTCAACTTTGACCAAGAAATCCCTCTAAAACATTACCAATGGGTAGATATCACTTGAAACCCCTCCCCCACCAAGGATTTCTTCCAAGGTCATCACCCACAAGTGTGATTTCACCTTCGGAGAGCTCTAATTATTAGGGAGTTTTTCTTTTCATCAGGCCATAGTCTGCTTCTCTGCAGCCTGCATTCAATAATTGTAGCTCTTTCCTCTAGGGCCAAGCACAACAAATCTAATCTCTTCCATATGGTGATCGTCCAAATACTTGATGATAGGTCACCCCGCAATCTTCTCTTCTCCAGGCTAAATATTCCCAATTCCTTCGAAGCAATCCTCCCATCACAGGGCCTCGGGCCTCCTCACCAGCCTAGCTGCTTCACTTTAGACATTTTCCATGTTATCGATGTCCCTCCTAAAACATAATGCTTAGAACTGAAAGCAATACTACAGTTGTGGTTTGACCTGGGCAGAGTACAGTGGGATTGCGATCTTCCTAATTCTGTCTTTTTTTTTAAGAGGAGTATAGAAACATATTTTGGTAATTAAAAACGAGTTCTGCTATTGACTCATATTGACATCCAAATCATTTTTCAGATGAACTCCTTTCTAGCCATCCTTGTACTCATGAAGCTGATTTTTTTTTAACTCAAGTGTGAGACTTTTACATTGGTCCCTATTAGATTTTATCCCAGTGAATTTGGTCCAGTGTTCTAGACTTTCAAAAACTCCATATGTCCAAAGTGGAATTCCTTATTTTTACCTATAAATCCACCACTCCATCAAACTCTCCTATTTTGGTTGAGGATGTCTCATCTTCTCAGTCATTGTGGTTTGCAAACTTGAAATCATCCAAGCAGCTTTGTGGATAGTGCTCTAGGCCTACAGTGAGGAAGGCCAGGGTGAGACCCTGAGCAAGTTTGCTAAAAAACAAAAAAAAAAACCCACTGCTGTTTGCCTTAGATTCCTCATCTGTGAAATGGGGACAACAATAGCAATTATCTCCCAGGGTTGTTGTGAGGATCGAATGAGATAATAATTATAAATTGCTTAGCACAGGGTCTGGCTTACTGTAAGCACTATATAAATGTTAGTTAATTATTATCATCATTATCTTGACTCTTCCATCTGTCTCACACCCCCTCCCATCTAATTAGTAAAGTCTAATTGATTCTGCTTCTACACCATTCATATCTGTCCCTTTCTCTCCACTCATATGATCTCTCCCATAGTTTAACACCCTTTGTTTGGGCACTTAAATAGTTGCCCAATTAGTCTCCATCTCCAGTCCCTTCCCTTTCCAATCCAGCCTCCAGACAGCTGCCAAAAGAGTTTTCCTAAGGGACAAACCTGACCGTGTCAGTTCTCTGCTCAATAACTACCCATTGCTTCTTGGGGGGAAAACAACACTTCTCATCCAGGTATTTAAAGTCCTTTGACATCTGACTCTGAACTACAACACTCTAATTTCATATTTCTCCCATTCGTGTACCCTATATCTTGGCTATACTGGAGTTTCCCAAATTTGACATCAATCCCCTTCCTCTCGCCCCCATAATATCTTAGGCTGTCCTCCATGTCTGTAAAGAATGCCCATTTTGTCCCTTCCCTTCAGAATCTTTGTTTTCCTTCAAAGCTTAGCTTAACTTCATTTCTCATTTCCCCAATTGTTACTGCTTTCTCCCTCTTCAAATTTTGTTGCATTTATTTATTAATATTCATACTATTTTCCTCTTGGTGGAATACAAGTTTCTTGAAGATAGAGACTTGCATTTCTGTCTTTGTATCCCCACTATATAGCACAATGCCTTGCACTTAGTAAATGCTCAGCAAATATTAAATTTAATCCAGTGGCCTTGATCTGGAACAAAGGTAGAAAAATGGGCTGGAATCAGATTGTGAATGGTATTGGGAGCAATGGTGAATCAGTGAGGATTATTGAGCAGAGGAATTCATCAGTGCTCTTCATCCTGCAAACCCTGGAACTCATATTTCATGAGTACTCTCTGCCTTGGGGGCTTCTCCCTCTGACCGGAGGGTAGAGAGCTCCTTCTAGGCCAGCTATCTTTTCACTTCCTGCCCGGATGCATTCTCTGGACTTCTCCAGCCACCAAAGCTTCCTTTTGTATGTTGCTTTCCCCATTAGAATGTAAACTTCTTGAGTGCAAGAAACGAATCCCACCCCACCCTCCAATTTGTATGCCATCCTGAAGCCTAGTGCCTGGCACATAGGAGGCACTTAATAAATGTTTATTGATAGATTGCCTTTCTAGGGGTAGGGAACTTGCAGCCTTGAGGCCACTCGTGGCCCTCTAGGTCCTCAAGTGCAGCCTTTTGACTGAATCCAAACTTCAAAGAACCATTTGGCATGTGAAGGAGAAATTAGAGGAAAGAAAACCAAAAAAGGAAAGTAGCTAGGTTGTTATTACAATTATTCTGGAATTAGTAGAGTGTCGCTAGAAATAGAAAGGAATGGCCAGAGATGGAAGTGGTTGGAGTGGAAGAATCTTGGGTAAGTAGATTCAAGACTTTTCAGTTGATTGAATACGGATGGTGGTGAGGAAGGGGAAAGAGCCAAAGTTTCTGTACTATGAGATTTCAAGGCTGAGTGACAGGAAGGATGGCAGTTCTATTTTGTAAAAAGTATTTTATTTATTCTCTATTGTATGTAAAAACAATTTTTTAAATTAATTTTTTAAAACTTTGAGTTCTAAATTCTCTCTCTCACCTCCCTCTTCCCTGAGATATCCTATATCTCTTGATATAGGGCATAAATATGTGTGTGTGTATGTGTGTGTGTTTGTGTGTACATTTATATACACACATACAGACATGTATGTGTGTGTGTATTGCAATCATGTAAAACATATTTTTATATTAGTCATGTGAAAAAGATGAAAAGTAGCCTACTTCAATCTGCATTCAGACTCCACCAGTGCTTTCTCTGGGGAGGGACAGCATTTTTCCTCATCAGTCCTTTGGAATTTTCTCTGATCATTGTATCACTGAGAATAGGGAGAGCAGTTCTATTAACAGAAATAGGAAGTTAGGAGGAAGATGTGGTTTGGGAGAGCTAAGACCTAGCTAGCTCAGACGACTTTCCCAAGATCATACAGTAAATAACAGAGCAAGGTCCTCTCACTCCAAATCTACTGCTGTTTATGTTACACGCTGCTGAATTATTTCATATCTTGTTTCCTTCTCTGCAAAACAAGAGCTGGATTAGATGATCTCTAAGACCCCTCAGCTCCAAATTTCATTTTTCCCTTGGCATTTCAAGCATGAGCATTGAGTCAAAAGTAATATTTGGAATATTCGTGCTTTTCTGCCAATTTCCCCCTGGGCAGCAGCCTATCTCCCCCTGCCCCCAAGTCCCAGCTCTGCATTCAGGAAGCCATAACTTTACAGCTCCAGCTTGCTATGTTTGTTGTTCCTCACATTGAGTATTTCATCTCTCCATGCCTTCGCCCATGTCTGGAACGTCCTCTCTCCTCTCCTCCGCATCTTAGAACACCTAGCTTCCTTCAAAGCTCAGCTTAATTTCCTGAACTCCCCAGCTTCTGGTCCCTCCTGAAATTACCTTGTATTTACTTTGCCTATGTTTTATATTACTTACTTAACGCTTATATGTGTCTTTATTGTATCTGTCCCCCCACCCCACAGCCCTCTTCCTCCTGAATGTAAGCACTTTTTGGGGAGATGCTATTTCCTTTTTTTTCCTGACCAGGATCATAGATATAGAACTCGAAAGGACCTTAGAAGTCACTGAGTACAACCCTCTCATTTTGCAGATGAGGAAACTTATATTTAGAGAGGTTAAGAGACTTGCCAATGGTCACACAGTTATTAAAGAAGGCAGGATTCAAACCTAAGTCTTTGAGTCCAAGTGCCTAGGGTGATTCCTGGCATATAGTTGACACTTAATAAATGCTTGTCAATTGATTATGTTCCAATATTCTCTATTCTAGGTCCCTTCCAACTCTATGTTCTGTGTTCTAACATTGTGTATTTCAATATCCTTTAAAATTCTAATAGTCTATGGTTCTGTGAAACTATAGTGCCAAGTAGGTTATGTTTTTCAGATCATATATTGGGATCTGATAATGATCTAGAACCAGGATTCAGCCTAGATTTGAACCACTGAAATGCTCTCCGTGGCTAATGATGGCCGCTTAAGTGAGCATATAGTGATAATCCTTGAGACCCCTTCTATATGGTAGCTAGCACTGCTGTATATCCAGAGAAAGAGAGAATCCTTTTCACAACTGGATGAGTTTTCTGTCCCACTGCTTCCAAGCCAGGACTGTGGGTTCTACTAGAAACAGGAGCAAAGCAGAAAATGCCTTTGGTCCATAGTCTGAGCAATTTGGACTGTTTTAGAGGGAAGATTTGAACCCAGGTTCTCAGGTTAAATCCAATGTTCTCTATGCCACATTAATTCTCAGCCACTTCTTTTGCTTCTATTCTCTTCTCTATAAAATGAAGGGATTGGCTTTTATGAACTCTAAGCTCCCTTCTAGTTCTGTCATTTTTGCCTTCCGAGGTTTCTTCCAGTTCTAACATCCAATCTAACATCAAGTCTCTTAAAATGATAAAAGGGATGATTTCGGGGACACTTGGGAAGATTTGTATAAACTGATGCAAATTTAAATAAACAGAAACAGGAAAACAGCTTACACAAAAGCAACATTGTAGAGACAAACAAGTTGGAAAGACTAAAGAACTATGATCGATACAATTACCAACCAAAATTCCAGGGGGCTGATGATGAAACATGCTATCCACATCCTGGCAGAAAGGCTGTGGACTCAAAGAGCACAAGAAAGCATGTGTTTTTGGACATGTCCAATGTAGGAATTTGTTTTGCCAGATTATGCAAATTTGTTACAAGGGTTCTCAGTTCTCTCTTTCCTTCTCCCCATCTCCCTCCTCCTCTCCCTCTCCTGACCTCCCTCTCCCTCTCTCCATCTCCCTCCTCCTCTCTCTCTCCCCTGCCTCCCTTCCTCCCTTCCATCCTCCCTCCCTCCCATGCTCCCTTCCTACTTTCTTTCTTTGCCTCCTTTCCCTCCCTCCCTCCTACCTCCCATTTCCCTCCCTCCTTCCTTCCTTCCATGGGAATGGGGAAATTGAAGAAAAAACACATGCTTATTAATTGAAAAAAATATAAACTACACTTAAAGAAAAGCAGGCCTGTTTCATCTGGTGAAAGATCTTTGCGTGAATCTATCTAGCGGTGTACAGAATGTAGCAGCTCTGGTTTTCCTGTGATACAGTCAAGGGTATCTGCCTTGGGGCAGATACTATTCCATAACAAGTGTTTCTGTTTAAGATAAGGAGCTGACAATATGAAATTTCTCTCTCTCTCCTGTTGAAAATTCCAAATGGAACAACTCAGATGGGGAAATCCCCTCCACATTCATATATGTAACCATAGATTTACATATAGAATACTGTGTGACACTGCCTTCTCAATGGTTCTTGTCAACTTGTAGAGTCTTTGATAAGACCTCAGGGGCTATCGGTATTTGGACGGGAATCCTCCCTATGGTTTAAACCTCTTTTGGAACACCTCTAGTGAGAGAAGACTCACTACTTCTACAGGCAGCTCATTCCACTGTTGGTCAGTCAGCCTTTAGCGTTAGGAAATATTGCTTATATTGACTCAAACTATGTCTCCAGATACCTTTCCCCATTGCTTTGTGTTCTGTCTCCTGTGGCCAGGAAGAATAAATTGGATCCATCTCTTGTATGACAGCTTGCAAACAGCAATCACGTCTCCCCCAAATTTTCTCTTCTCTGATTAAGACATTCCCAATTCCTTCAGCCAATCTTCCTGTAGCATGGTTTTGAGTGCCCTCCCTCATCCTGGCCACTGTCCTCTGAATTTCCTCTAACCTGTCAATATATTTCCTGAAATGTGACTTTTGACACTGAACGTAAGACTACAGATGGTGTCTGTCCATGGCAGATGATACGAGAGCTCTCCCCTCCTTCATTCTTGACACTATATCTAATAATAAAAAATAGTTAACATTTTCAAGTGCTTTAAGATTTGTAAGATGCTTTAGGTATATTAGCTCATTTGCACAAGTACAAAATGGGGAATGTTTAGCCAGGAGAAGAAATGATCAGTGGGAAAAGTCATGAGAGCTGTCTTCACAACAACCCTGTGAAAGAGGTGCTCTTATTATCCCCGTTTTATAGAACAGAAAACTGAGGTGAAAAGAGGTTAAGCAACTTGCCCACAGGTGAAGGGGGAAGGAGTAAGCATTTATACAGCACCTACTGTATGCCAGGCATTGTGCTAAATATTTTTCATAAATATCACATTTGATAATATATAATAAGTAATATTTAATATTTACAAGTAAAAGCAATACTAATAAGTATCTGAATCAGGATTCAATCCATGTCTTTGAACCCTCTCAAAATCCAGGGTTCTATTGACTATACTATACTGCCTGTGATTATATTTTATTTGTATTTGTCCAGACCTTTTATTTTATTGGTGTGGAGAACTCTTTGTATGGAAATTCCCTCCAAAGATGTAGACCAGCAAGTCACCTGTAGCTTATAGCCATAGAGAGCTGCCTGAGGGCAAGGAGAGGTTAAGGGGCTTACCCAAGGTCACAGGTAGAAATGGACAGAGGCAAGACTAGACAGAACACAGGTCTTCCTGACTCTAGCTCATACCACCTTTGGAAAACTCTAAATATTAAGAAGCTTTTATAAATAAAGATAATTTATTTCTGTATTATAAATAAATAATATTTATTTTGTATTAAATGACACTTTATTTTATGTTATCAATAAATAATTTATTTTGAAATAATTTTATTTACTAGTAAATAAAATTTGAAAAAAAGAAACTTTCATCAGGCCAAAGTTGGCTTCTTTGTAACTTCCTCCCATTGTTCCAGGGTTTGTCCTCTGGGGCAGCAGTGGCAAATTCAAATAGAAAGGGAGCCATTAAACACTACATAAAGATTTTTGCTTGCTGTCTTCTCCATTAGACTGTAAGCTCCCTGAGTACAAGGACTGTCTTTCACCTTTCTCTGGATCCTCAGACCTTAGTACAGTGCCTTGCATATAGTAGGTGCTTAATTAATGTTTATTGACTGGATGACTGACTTGCAGAGTCCTTGGCTGCTCACCTTCCCTGTTTACCTTTATGGGAATATGAGTGGGTTCCCAAACCTGTTCAATCTGTTTCATGTCTATCTGGGAAATGGATGTGTGTCTGGGGGTGTCTTGTTCAGTTGTTTCACTTGGGTCTGACTCTCAGAGACCCCATTTTGGGGTTTTCTTGACAGAGATACTGGAGTGGTTTGCCATTTCCTTCTCCGGCTCATTTTATAGATGAGGAAACTGAGGCAAATAGGGTTAAGTAACTGGCCCAGGGTCACAGCTAGTAAGTGTCCAAGGCCAAATTTGAACACAGGAAGATGAGTCTTCCTGACTCCAGCCCAGCACTATACCCACTGTGAAGCCTGGCTACCTTCTGATACCCCTAGTCAAGGATGTGGAACCTGATTTGTTCTGTAAAGTTTGGATCCCATCAAAGGGCCAAGCTTGAAGACCTAGAGGGCCACATGTGGCCTTGAGGCTACAGGCTCCCTGCCCCAGCTAGGTACTTAATAAAAGTGTGTTAAAACATAGTCCCAGAAACGTAGAATGTTAGAGCTGTGAGAGCCCTATTCAAAGCAGCAGGAACCCTGAGTAAGTGGAATGGGGCCATGAGAAGAGTGAGTTCTGGTTTTAGAAGTAGAGGATCTGGACTGAAATCCTATCCCTGCTACTACCTGCATACAGGTGGGTACGTCACAACTTTTCTAGACCTCAGCTGTCTGAAAATAAAAAAGTAGATTTGAAATGTCATGTCATAGGTATTCTGGAAGGAATCCTAACTCACCCGTCTACACTCTCTTACAGTTATGAAACTCTTTCTCTCCATGATCTCATTTGGTTCCCCCGTCAGCTCTGTGAGCTGATGTCAAAGTTGAATTTCTTGTATAAGGAAAAATGTAGATTTATCTCTATTTCATACCTAAAGAAAACGAAGCTCAGCTAGGTCGTACCCTATTCAAGGTAGCACCTTTTCACTGAACCCCACTTTCTTTTAAGGGCCTTTGGGGCCTGAATAACCTCTACATAAAAGACTTTCTTACCTTTAAGAAGTGGGATTTTGGAAAGAAAATGGTAGCCACCTAGTATTTGCTTCTCTTTTACTCCTTCCCCTGCACTGAAGATTTCATTAGAAATGGTGCAGTTGGGTCTCACAGATTTTGGCTTCCTAAGAGTCCTTTCAAATTACTTGTGGCTTTATTAACTACAAATAATAACTGGAGGTTTACAAAATGCTTTTCTCACAACCTAGTGAGATAGCTATTATGAATATCAATCGCTTCATTTTACAGAAAAGGAAACTGAGGCTCAGAGAAGTGGCTTCCCAGGGTCATACAGCTGTGTTAGTGGCAGAGCTAGGATTTGAACCTAGTTTCTCTTTCTATTTGCCATGCTACTTCTCTTCCCTACCCTTAAGGGAACTGTTCAGTTTGTTATGACATTTCGCTTTTCCATATCTTCTAATTCCTATTAACAACTATCCTTTTAAGACCATGGGCTCCATGTCTATTTTGATCATGTGCCAGAGACTTAAGATCTTTCCTTTTTAATTGTTTTGTGACCTCAGATTTCAACTTGATGCATAGCACAGACTTTTTTTTTTAACCCCATGAAAATATTGTCTGGAACCTTTTCCCTTTGGTGGGGACCATTTACATAATCAGCAAATGGCCCATTCAACCATTGTTTATCCACTTTCCCAGCTTCTCCAAACATCTTTCCCTTGTCAGGTAGGGAGGACTGTTGGCTTGCAATATGAAGAGTTATTACACCTAATTAATTCTCTCCCCCTCCTCCTTCCCATTCCTTACTCTCAACTTAGGTTATTTCAAGAGTGAACTTCCCAAGAAACTACCTATCCCCCTTGGACATTGGTGAGGTTGTCCTGAAATTAGGAGGCAGCTTCGTGGCTATTTGCTTAGTTGCCTGGCTGGAAAAATGCATTCTCAGAAACAATTTCAAGAGAATGATTAAGCACTGAGGGTTGGTTTGGGGCTTCTGCTGAAGAGCTGGACAGTGACAGAGAATAGGATTCAGAGATGAATTGTTCCAGTGTGAGGAGAGTCTGCTGACTCCAGAGGCTCTGTGTTCGGGAAACCCTGACTCTGGCCTGGACTGATGGCTAGAGGAAAGTCATCAACAGCAAAGTAAATTTTCTACCTTAAGCAAACAGAAGAAGAGAGCTAGAGACAAAGGAAACTTATGAACAGAGGAGTGGGAATGTTGTCACCAGCGTTCCAGTGTATTCCAGTGTATCCCCCTTCCCCCTCCCCAAAAGATGGAAGGGGGCTAAAACAATGATATGCAGACTATGTTTAGTCTTCCAAAAATTATGGAATCCCAGGACAGGAGAATATTAGAGTTTGAAGGAAGTTTGGAGCAAAGGATTTTAGAGCATATACTCCTGACATCAGCTTTAAACAAGGCATTGTCTCCTAACTCCAGGCATTTTCACTGGCTGTCCCCCACGCATGGAAAGTTCTTCTTCCTCATCTCTGCCTCCTGGCTTTCCTGGCTTCCTTCAAATCCCAGCTAAAATTTCACCCTTTGCAAGAAGCGTTTCCCAATCCCTCTTAATTCTAGTGCCTTCCCTCCATTAATTATCTTCAATTTATCCTCTATTTACCTTGTTTGTACGCAATTGTTGTTGTCACCCCTTTTTAAGATTCTTGAGAGTAGGGACTGTCTTTTACCTTTTTGGGGGAGTATCCCTAGGACTTGGTACAATGTCCGTTGTTGTCGAGGCATGTCCAACTCCCATCTTAGGGGTTTTTTGGGCAGAAATACTAGAGTAGTTTGCCATTTCCTTCTCTAGTTCACTTTACAGATGAGGAACTGAGGCAAACAGGGTTAAGTGACTGGCCCAGGGCCACACAGCTAGTAAATATCTGATGCCAGATTTGAGCTCATGAAGATGAGTCTTCCTTATTCTAAGCTCAGAGCTCTATCCACTGCACCACCTAGCTGCCCTGTCAGGCACATAGTTGGTCCTTAATAAATGTTTATTGACTGACTGATTCTCCAGCCAAATTGGACTAACCCAGTGTCTCCTGTACATATCTGGTATTATACTTCCTTGCACTTGCCCACTTTGCTCCCTACATCTGGTATGTTTTCTTTCTCTTCTTTTCATGTTAAACTCCTATCTATACTCTAAAGTTCAGCTCAGATGCCACCTTCTCCAGGAAGTCTGCCCTCATCTCCCTGGTAGGTAATGGCTTTACACATTAGACCTCACTAAGCACTTTCCAATTTTCTTTCTTCTTTTTAAATAAACCTGTATTAATATCTTGTTTATACATTCCCTACATTTTTCAGTGCATCCCTTTTGCCCTCCAAAAAAGCTATCTCTTATATTGACGAATGAGAGAGAGAGACAGACAGACAGACAGAGACAGAGACAGAGACAGAGACAGAGACAGAGAGAGAGACAGAGAGATGGCAGACGAGGCAAGTTCAATAAATCTAACCAATATTTCAAAAAGTCTGACATTATCATTCGGTGTTTCATACCTATGACTCCCCACCTTTGCAAAGAAGTAGAAGGAGGTGCCTTCTCATACTTCTTCTTTAAGGCCAAACTAAGTCATTATAAATTTCAAGTATTTGGTTGTTGCTCCTTCCATTTACATTATTGTAACCATTGTTCAAATGGCTTTACTAGTTCTGTTTACTTCATTTTGTATCACTTCATGTGTCTTTCTGTATTTCTCTGTACTTCTCGTATTGGTCATTTCGTATAGCAGAGTCATATTGCCCGTCATTCACAGACCACAACTTGTTTTGGCATTCCCCAAATGATGGACATCCGCTGGTTTTCATCCTTTACTACAAAAAGTGCTGCTAGAAATTGTCCTTGTTTTTCAGTCATTTCAGGCATGCCTGATTCTTCATGACCCTATTTGGGGTTTCCTTAGCAAAGATTTTGGAGTGGTTTGCTGTAAATATTTTGGTTTATATGAGGTCACTCCCTTTTTTGTCACTGACCTCCAAGAGGTGGAACATTTGGGTCAAAAGATATAGAAATTATAGTCATTTTCTTAGCATAATTCCAAAAATACTTTCACAAATGGTCCAGGGATGGGGAAACTGTGACCTTCTATGTGGCCTTCTAGGTCCTTGGGTGTGGCCTTTTGACTGAGTCCAAATTTTGCAGAACAAATCCTTTTATTAAGGGGATGTGTTCTGTGAAGTTTGGATTCAGTCAAAGGGTAGCACTTGAGGACCTAGAGGGCCACGTGTGCCCTCCAGGCTGCAGGTTCCCCACTTGACCAATTCACAGCTCCACCAATATATGGATTTGCACCTTTCTAATAATAATAATAGCTAACATCCATACTGCATTGGCCATGTACCGTGCACTGTGCTAAGTGCTTCACAAACATTATCTCATTTTATGCTTACACCAGCCCTGAGATGTAAATGCTATTATTATCCCCATTTTACAGATGAGGAAACTCAGGCAAATGGAGGTTAAATGACTCGTCCAGGGTCACACACGCAGTTAGTGCCAGATGCCAGATTTGAACTCAGGTCTTCCTGACTCCAGGCCTCCTTGATGCTCTATTCCAAGGTACCACCTATCTGCCTAATTTTTAATGCACACATGATATAAGATTGTGTATTAAGGTAATAACACTCATTTAACAAACATTTATCAAATACTGGCTGTGTGTAGAGCATTGTGCTAGGCAAAAGTGGAAGTACCCGGTTTAGATGTGATGTGGTCCTTCACTTAGGGAGCTTCCAGTCCAGTGGTGATGGCAGACTTGGGGGGAGGTAGGATAAGACATGGTCACAAATCAGTCCAATATAACCTAAAATGTAAACATGTTAGAGGATCATAAAATAATAAGCTTAGAGGTTAGAGTCCAAATTCCTTTTTTTACAGATGAGGAAACTGAGGCTCAGACACATTGAGTAACTTACCCAGCTAGTGCCAGAGGAGTTCAAATACATATCTTGCTGACTGTAAGTCGATTCTCTAGCTCACTCTTTGAGACCTGATGATGGAGATCTTACTTCCAATTGGAGGAGGCAGATTAAGGAAAGCTTCATGGAGGAGGGAGCATAGGGTTAGCACTTAAAGGAAGAGTACAATGATAAGAAAACTGAAGCCCAGGGAAGGGAAATGACTTTTCCAGGGTGGTTAATTACTAGGAGAACAAAGACTGGATTCTACATCTGAGTCCCAAGTCCAATTCTCACGCTATGGTCTGAAAGATCCTCCAGGTTCTACAGGCTGGTCTTCTCTCCTCTGAAACACTTTTAAAAATGTAACAGAATACTAATTCACCCAAGCCAGGGAACTTTTTTTAAAAATAATATTTGATTTTTCCCCAGTTGCATGTAAAGACAATTTTTAACATTCATTTAAAAAATTTTGAGTTCCAAATTTTCTCTCTTTCTCCCTCACCTCCTCCCTCCCTGAGACAGTAAGTGATTTGATATGTTACACATGTTCACTCATGTAAAACATTACCATATTAGTCATGTTGTGAAAGAAGACACAGACCCAAAGGGAAAAAAAAGCCATGAAAGTATACAGAAAGTGCAAAATAGGCCACCTACATTCAGATTCCATTAGTTCTTTCTCTGGAGGTGGATAGCCTTTTCCATCTTGAGTCTTTTGGGATTGTCTTGGATCATTGTATTGCGGAGAAGAGCTAAATTGTTCACAGTTGATCATCGTACAGTATTGCTGTTACTGTGTGCAACGTCCTCCTGGTTCTGCTCACTTCACTTTGTGTTAGTTCATACAAGTCTTTGCAGGTTTTTCTGAAATCTGCCTGCTCATCATTTCTTATAGCACAGTGATATCCCATTACAATTCCTTTGGGTTGTGAAGGTGGGTAGGTGCATGGAGATGCAAAAAAAAAAAAATAGTCTGCTCAGTCCACATGGTCTTTTGCCCATTCAGGGTGGTTTCACGGACCAAAAAGATTTGCTGATCTGCTCAAACGATCCAGGGCAGCAAGATTTTGAACCTAGAGGGATCCCATCCCATTCCATTTCTAGACAATTCTTTTAGGAAGGTTTTTAGTATATTGAGTTGAAATTTGCTTCCCAGAAATTTTGACTCAATTCTTACAGTCTCAGATCCTCTAGAGTCAAGTAAAACAAGTTGAATCCTTCTTCCATTTGACAGTCCTTTCAGTATTTGAAGCCTCCTACCCTGTGACCCAACATTCTAGCCTTGTAGTACTTATAATTTAGTCCTAGATCTGTCTTTTTTGTGCAGTGGACTGACAGGACCATGTGCTCGTCTGTGAAGAGGAGCAGCCAGGCTCTTGGATAAGCTGATACCTGATAAAGTGGACACATCTCTGATTAGATAAATGAACTTGGGCATATCACTTCACCTAGAAGTGTCTGTTTGTTCATCCGAAAAATAGGGATAAGAATGCCCATCATGTTAACTTCAGAGGGATGCAACGAAGGGCAAGTTATATGAACTAAATAATGTTTGTTTTGTAATTGCAAAGTACAATATAAATAGAAATTTGCTATTAACCAATGGGGTGTGTGTGTGTGTGTGTGTGTGTGTGTGTGTGTGTGTGTGTGTGTGTGTGTGTGTCTGTGTACATAATTCGGGGACAGCCTAAGGAAATCATGAGAGAGGAAATGTGAGTATTAATCCTTATTTCTATGCATTTCAAAGCTTTTTCAGTTTTAGATTTCATTTTACTTTTATAATAGCCTTACAAATTGAACTGTATGGACATAGAATCACAGATCTTAGAGTTAGAAAAGCAGTCAGGGGTCTGAGGTCATCAGCTCCAAGCTTCAGAAGAATCATTCCTAAATGGCTATCTACTCTCCACTTGAAGACCTGCAATGAAAGGTAAGCCACTACCTCCCAAGACAGCCCACTCCATTTTTGGACAGCTCTAATGGTTGGTAAGTTATCCTGCACATCAAACTGAAATTGACCTCTCTGTAACTTTGACCCATATCTCTTAGTTCTACCTTCAGGATCCCAAACAGAACAAGCCTAATCCCTTCTTCCACCTTATAGACTTTTAATAGCTAATGATGTTGTTGCTGAGTCTTTTCAGTCGTGTCTGACTCTTCATGACCCCATTTGGGGATTTCTTGGTGAAGATATTGGAGTGGTTTGCCATTTCCTTCTCCAGCTCATTGTACAGATGATGAAACTGAGGCAAACAAGGTTAAGTGGCTTGCCCAGAGTCACACAGCTAGTAAGTGTCTCAGTCCAGATTTGAACTCTCGATGAGTCTTCCTGACTCTAGGCCCATTTACCGCCCCAACAGCTAATAATAGCTAACATTTTTACAATGCTTTAAAGTTTGCGAAGCACTTTACAAATATTATGTCATTTGATTCTCACAACAACCCTGGGAGGTGGGTGCTCTTATTATCCCCATTTTATAGATGAGGAAACTGAGGCAGATAGAGGTTAAGTTGCCCAGGATTCACACAACTAGTGAAGGTCTGAGGCTGGATTTGAACTCCGATCTTTCTGATTGCAAGTCTAACACTCTCTTTATTGTGCCACCTAGATGTCTCAATAAGTGATCATCCTCTTCCTTTACTCTTCCCCTAAATGTTTTTCACCCTCTAGTCCACACATTGCTGATTTTTCCAATTGATCCTCAAATGCTATGGTTTTTGAGTTTCCTTACTCTCCTGTTCACTCTTCTCTGAACATATTCCATTTTGTCAATATAGTTAAGATATGATGCCCATTGCTAGACACAGTAGCCCAGAAGCGGTCCGACCAGAACTGAGAGCAACAGCACTGCCATTTCTCTCTAGTTAGATATTATGCTTCTATCAATGCAGCCTCAGTTTGCATTAACTTTTTGCTGTTGTTTGTTTCTTTGCTATATCACACTGTTGACACCTTTAGAGGTGGCGGTCCAGTAAAACTCAATTCTTTTCCACATAAACTGTTTTTAAACCATGCTTTCCTTGTCATGTACCCGGGCAGTTAACTTTTTGGTTCCAAGTAAACTAGTTGTTTATGTCTTTTTTAAATTTCATTTTATGAGATGCCATTCATTATTCAAGCCCATGCACCAATTTTTCTATCTTGATTCTGTCATACAGGAATCAGGCCAGGAAACTGAGGCAAACAGGGTTAAGTGACTTGCCCAGAGTCACAGAGGTAGTAAGCGTCTCCTATGTGTTTTAAAATTTTAAAAGTATGTCCTTCGTGCTTTCATTCATAAAAATGGCAAACAAAACAGAAATAAGCACTCCACTGGAGTCCTCTC
This sequence comes from Phalanger gymnotis, assembly GCA_028646595.1. Lineage (NCBI taxonomy): Eukaryota > Metazoa > Chordata > Mammalia > Diprotodontia > Phalangeridae > Phalanger > Phalanger gymnotis. The sequence goes on along the minus strand of CM053624.1, from coordinate 196,021,781 downwards.
ATCTTTACACTTTTTACTTAAATTACCATTCTTTCATTGGGTCTTTGGTGAATAAAATTGTAACAAAAACAGGTTGAGCCGCAGTTTTCTCCAGGGCAAGATAACAATTTATTAACAGTGATGCGTAAACTGTTAGTAGAATGGGTCCTGCTGGCCATCTCAGCCAAAAAGCCTGGGCTCGATCAATTTGTATTTTAGCCTGTAAGTAACTAATAAATTGAGTCAACAGCCTCTCTCAAAGATCAAAGACTCAGAGGGAGGGCAGACAAGGTCTTTTAAATCTAGATGTGTCCTCCTTCTTATTGGCTGGATAGTACATCTTTGGCCCTCCCCTGGCAAAGATAAAACAATCCCCATTGGTAGACATTTTAATGAGGAGGTGGGTTAAGAGTTACTTCAGCTCTTCCTTATTGCTTCGTCAAGAAACTGGATTAATTCTCCTCAAGTGATAGGATTAGTCACCATCTGGGGAAAGTGGGTTGGCCTTCAGGTGTAGATGATCATACCCCTCTCTGACAATTATGGAATGCTAATTGCTTTATGGGCCTCAGCTGCCCCAATAATCTTGGCCGGAAAATCAGAACCATCCCAATTAAGTCTCTCCCCTCCTTTGGCCTCCCTCTTGGAGACTGAATCACCCCTAATTTTGACAAGGAGATAGAAAAACAGGAGAGCTTAAGGGGGTTCTCTGTTTATCTATAAATAAAGACAAGGGTTCTTGGTTAGCAAGCAGCTGCACTGGGGGTTAGGAGTGACCATGTTACTCTTGAGCTGGACTAAGAGATGGGGTTTTGGCACACAGGAAAATAATAGATTACAGAGAAATATTAATTAGTAAATGATATAATACTAATTTTCCTCAGGTCCAACTATTTTGAATCCACTTAATCTTGAGTCCACTGGTTCTTACCCAGTCCACATTTATTTCTCTTCTCTGTAAAAATATCCCAAGAGATGCCATTCTTATTATCCTTCATTTTAGTAATCCTATTAAGAAAGGAAAGGTTACTTTAGAATGAGCTTTTCCTATAGAGCCCAAGTAGGCTCCTGGGGATCAATGTTTCTCTTTTGAAATGTGCACAAACCACCACTTTATTGCCAGAAATTGAAGTTGAGCTGGCCATTTTCTAGTTTGAAGAATTTAACTCCTTTTCCTCCTTGAAAATTGGAACATTAGCCTATTTCCAATCCCTTGTCCTGTGGCAACTCCGTTGTTCTCCACGATTTATGAAAGATCACTGGCAGCTGCTCAGCCATCACACACACAAGTTCTTTTAGTAGCCCGGGATACAGTTCAGTCTGGTCTAATGACCTGAATTCATTGAGGACAACTAGGTGCTCTCTGACCATCTCATTATTTATCTTGGGTTTCAATTCCTTGTTAGAAATGTTTGTTCTAACAAGCCTGAGGATCATTCTCTTTGGTAGAGAAAACAAAAGCCAATTAGGAGTTGAATAGTACTTCCCTCTTTGTCATTTATTATCATCACTCTGTCTACCTCTTATTTTACATCAATGCTAATTTTCCCCTCATTTTCTCCATCTGCCATGGAGCATGCACTCCCGGTTGGTTGATCCCTAGTTGGTGCTGCCATTCTATGAGGGCCCCGAGCCATGCTCACATCATCCCCAGCTCGACTCACTCTCTAGACTGCTTAACTTCCTCACCAGCAGACTTGCTTCCATGTAGATACTTCCTACCACTCCCCTTTTCAGTTCTCCTTTATGCTTTGTTTTCCCTATTAGATCCATGAGATCAGGGACTGTCATGTTTTCTTGTTTTCTCAGTACTCAGCACAGCGCCTGGAACATTTTGTTATTCTTCAGTCGTTTTCACTCGAGTCTAACTTCCCCAAACCATTTACACCCTGCCTGCCCACCTAACCCTGCCTACTTCCAGTAGAGAACCTTACTTCTTTACTGAAAAATTAAGTGGATACATCACAAGCTCCCTCTTCTCCCAAATTCTATACTTCAGATCATCTCAACGTCACCTCTCACCCCATTTCTTCCTTTTGTCCTGTCTTGGAGAAAGAGATGTTCCTCCTTATTAACACCAACCCCATTGCTTGTCTATTTGATCTCATACCCTCCCATCTTTTCTGATGATTCCTTCTCCCTCTCTAATTTTGCAGCTCTTCTAATTGGCTCCTTTCGATTGTCTCCACTATCCTTAAAACACTTTTGCTTTATCCTGCCTTCCCCTCATTCTATTTTCCTCTCCTATTTTTCACAGCCGAGCTCCTGGACAAAGCTATTTCAAGGTCATTGCTACCACTCTCTTGCCTCTCATTCCCTTCTCAGTCTCTTGCGGTGTGACTTACTACCTTTTCACCCGACTAAAACTGTTCCTTCTCACTTCACCAATGATCTTTTGATTGCCAAATCCAAAGGCCACTTCTTGGTCCTCATCCTTCTTGACCTTTCTGTAGCATTTTATCCTGTTGACCATCATCTTCTCTAAGACATTTTCTTTACCTGGGTTTTTGTCACATTGGTCTCTCCTGATTCTCCTTCCTGTCTAGGCACGCTTCCTCAGTTTCCTTTAGTTGATTATAATCGGTGTCTGTATTCCTACCCAGCAGCAATTTGTTTTCTTTTTACCTCTTTATTCTCAGTTATTCCACCAGCTTCCGTGGATTCACCTATTAATATCTCTTGTCATCACTATCATCACTCTGCCTGCTTCTTATTTTACATCAATGCACGATGAAACACATATATAGTCACATATACATCCATATGTATACACACACAGGCACACACACACATACACATAGATTCATATATTCTTAAATCCTCTACCAAACCCTAGTACCGTATCACCAGCTGCCTATTGGACATCTCATTTTAGTTTCCCATAGGCATCTCAAACTCAACATAACCAAAATAGAACTTATCTTTCACCACAAACATTGCCCCTCTTCTTAACCTTCCTATTTTTGTGGAGTTCTCTACCATCCTTTCTGTCACTCAGGTTCAAAACCCTGAAGTCATCCTCAACTCTTCTTTTTCCTGCAGCCCTTAAAGTTAAGTAGATACCAAGTCTTACTGATTTCATCTCTGCAATAGCTCTTGTATGTAGTTCCTTATATCCACTCACATAGACACTATCCTGGTTCAGGGCCCAATTACCTCTCAGATGTGCTGTTTAAGTAGCCTTCTTTAATCCATCATTTACAATCGTCGAATTGCTGTTCTTTTTTTTATTACATTTATTTTTATTTATTTATTTTTGTTTATTTATTTTATATTCTTTCCCTCTTCCCCTGAATTGAGAAAGAAAAAAGAAAAGAAAAAAAGTTTAAACAAGTATAGATATTCCATCGAAACAAATTTCTCATGTTGATCATATCCAAAAATGTTTATCCCATTCTGCTTATTAAGTCTATCCTCTCTCTGCCAGGGAGTGCTTTACATTCTTCATTATCACTTCTCTGAAATCATGGATGGTCATTGTATTGACCAAAATTCTTAAGTCTTGAAAACTTGTTTGTCTTTACAAAGTCGTTATTGTATAAATTGTTTTCCTGGTTCTACTCACTTCACTCTGCATCAGTTCATACATGTCTTCCCAGATTTCTCTGAAAACACTCCTTTTGTAATTTCTTATGCCACAATAGTATTTTATTATATTAATATTCCAAATTTTGTTTAGCCACTTCCCAGCTGATGGGCACCCCTTTAGCTTTCAATTTTTTTTCATCACAAAAACTACTATAAATATTTTTGTACATATGGGTCCTTTTCCTCTTTCTTTTATCTCATTGGGGACATAGACCTGAGTAGTATCATTGGGTCAAAAGTTTCACATAATTTCATAATTTAGGGGCATAGTTTTAAATTATTAGTATTATTCTTAAAGCACATATCAAGCCACATCATTCCCCTCAAGAAAATCCAATGAGTTTCTCTTGCCTTTAGGATAAAATACAGACTCCTTTGTGTGACGTTTAAAGCCCTTATTCACAGTTTGGTTTCAGATGATTTTTACACACACACACATATTTATTAGTTCATTTATTTGTTTGTTTGCTCATTTGTTCATTTGGGCTGGATCTGTCTCTCACCCAGGCTGGATAAAAAGGAGCTACTCACAGGCCAGTCCTATGATTTACAGGCGTGGGAACTTTGACTTGTTCCATTTCTGAAATTGGGCTATTTTGACTCTCTTTAGGCAACCTGGTACGTCCCCCTCCCCGGTCTCCTAGAGGCTTGTCATATTAATACTGAATTTATTGTGGATGCCTAACCAACGTAGCCTCCTGAGCTCTAGAAATCCACCAGCCTCATCCTCCTTAGTACCTGGGATTATAGGCATACATGGCTATGTCCAGCATTCCAGACTACATTTCCAGGCTTATTAAATACTTCTTGTTGTTCAACCATTTTTCAGTTGTGTTTAATTCTTCTTGACCCCATTTGGGTTTTTTTTGTCAGAAAGACTGGAGTGGTTTGCCATTTCCTTCTCTAGTTTATTTTACAGATGAGGAAGCTGAGACAAACAGGGTTAAACAACTTGCCCAGGTCACACAGCTAGTAAGTGTCAGAGACTGTATTTAAACTCAGAAAGATGAGTCTTCCTGATTCCAGGCCTGGTGCTGTACCCACTGTGCCACCTAGTTGCCTTATAAACTATTCCCTTTTTATTGACTTTTCTGTATAGTCAAATTGTCCTTGCTTTTCCCAGCACATAACATTCCATCCTCCATTTCCATGCCTTTGCGCAAGCTGACCCCCATGCTTGGAATGCACTCCCTCCTCACTTTCACCACATAGAACCCCTAGGTTCCTTCAAGCCTATTATGATCCCTTTAGTCGTTTGTTCTCAAAGAGGACCATGATATCACGGAGGTGATGCCATGAGACTTCACACTTTGGTTAGGGAGTCTTTTTGACTAGGTCAAAGAGGCCATTCTCTGTTTCATTTCTTACCTAGACTTAATCACTGAATGGGTGTTGCTTCAGTCAAACTGAGGCCTGTTAAAAACCTTAGCTTAAGAAGGCCAAGGTCTCCCATTGCATCCAGGGCTATTTCTTGTCATCCGGATCTATGCCTTGCCACTGGAGCCAGATGGCTCTGGAGGAGAGAGTGAGGCTGGTGACTCTGCATAGCTCTCCCTCACTTAAATCCAATTCACTTGCATATCATGGCATCACCTTCCTGATGTCATGGTCCTCTTCGAGAATGAAGGACCAACAAGCACAACAAGAAAGACCGCTTTAGTAGGTAGGGCTTTTGCCTGCCAGGTAGTTCTTTGTATTGTGTACATTTTGTACCTAATTTATGTTGTACACTCTGTTTTCTCTGAAACAATGTGAACTCCTGGAGGTCAAAGGACTTTTTGTTTTAAACTTTGTATTCCTAGGCCTGGCACAGTACTTGGTACATAATGGGCATATAACTGCTACCTACGGAATGGAATGGATAGATCAGTAAGACACGCTCCCTGCCTTTAATGACCTTATGGTCTAGTGGGAAGCTAAGTTAGCAAATGAGTCTGGTTGTTCCAATATTTTTTGGCTCACGGTTTCTTTGGGTTTCCAAAGGGAAATACACAGATGTTCTCCCATCCTTTCTCCCAGTGCAATGTAGTGGAAAAAGGATTAGATTTGGACTTAGAGCAATGAAGATGAAATCTTGGCTGTCTCATTAACAATCTCTGTGACTTTGCATTAGTCTCTTGCCCCGCTAAGGTGTGCTTTCCTCATCTGTAATGAGGGAGGTTTGGGCTAAATGACCTTCCAAATGTCCTTCCACTTCTAAATCTTTTCATTCCCCTGCTTTCCTTTCCACTGGCTTCTTCCTCTCTCTTTCCACAATACCAAGGAGCCTTCATGAGGAAGTGAGGAAAAGAGAAGTATTAGAAGTAGAAAAAAGGGGAAAGTCAGAAAAAGAAGTGTGGTACATTAAATAGTTAGTGGTACAGGGTCAGTAGCAATTGTCCCCAGACTACACATGTTTGCATAACCAGGCTCCTAATTGCCAACATGCTGGATTTGTCTAAAGAAAAGTAAGACTTGAACAAATTATTGCATTTGATTGTGATGGAATACTATTGTGTTATAAAAAATGACAAGCAGGTTGCTCTCATAAAAACCTGGAAAGACTTATATGAACTGATGCAAAGTGAAATGAGCTGCACCAGGAGAACGTTGTATACAGTAATAGTAATATTGTATGATTATCTACTGTGAATGACTCAGCTAGTCTCTGCAATACAATGATCCAAGACAATTCTGAAGGACTTATGATAAAAGGTGCTGTGAATCTTCAGAGAAAGAACTGTTGGAGTCTGAATGCAGATCAAAGCATATTTTTTCTTTATTTTTCTTGTTTCTCTTTAATCTGTGTTTTCTTTCACAGAATGACTTATATGGAAAGTGTTTTGCATGACTACACATGTATAACCTATGCCAAATTACTTGCTTCCTCAGTGAGAGGGTAAAGAAGAGAGAGGGAGAGAATTTAAAATGACAGTTAAAATTGTCTTTACATATAATTGGAGAAATATATTAGTTTTTTTTTAAAAAAAGAAAAGCAAGCCTCCTCTGGCCCAGAGGAAATGAGAGAGAGGGGAAGAGATTAAGGGTGTTGACAAGAAGGACCATCTCCTCCTCCAAGATTGAACAAATGGAGAAGTGATTAGAGAAGTGATGTCATGGTGATACAAAGTGTAGAATTGAGCAGAAGGAACTCATGATGTGTGGCCGCAATTTTTCAGTGAAGTATGAGCTAAGGTCCTCTGCTGGAAGGAAAAGAGAAGGGTATCAGCTTTTATAAGGCACCTCCTCTGTGCCAGGCCCTGTGCTAACCACCTTTTTTTTATTGTGGAAAATTTTATTTTTGCTAGGGAGACAGGAATAGAGAATGACATTTAATTTTTCATATATGATTTACATGAATCATTTATTTGAAATTGAATTCATTATTATTAATAATTCAACTTAGTGAATTGTACTCCTTTGATAGAAATGACATTGTACTATCCTCAAGGAACTAATAATGTAGTTTTAAAGAATATCCATGTTCATCATTATAGATGACCATAGGTTGCTAATCACCACACACACACACACACACACACACACACGTATTTGTATATATATGTACATATATATGCATATATATTTATTTTCCCACCAATTACATGGTAAAACAATTCAACAATTTTTTACAGTTTTGATTTCCAAATTCTACCTCTTCCTCCTTCTCTTCCCCCCTTCCCTGAGACAGTAAGCAATCAGATATAGATTATGCATGTGCAATCACGTAAAACATTTCCATATTAATCATTTTGTACAAGAACACTTGAATAGAAGAAAAAGAATGAAAGAAAGAAAGTGAAAATAGCATGCTTCAATCTGTATTCAAACAATATCCTGTTCTTTCTCCGGAGGCAGATAGTCTGCTTCATCATTAGTCTTTTGGGATTCTTTTGGATCATTGTATTGCTAAGAATAGCTAAGTCATTCGCAATTCTTCATCGAACAATATTGCTGCTACTATGTATAATGTTCTCCTGGTTCTGTTCACTTCACTTTGCATCAGTTCATGTAAGTCTTTCCAGGTTTTTCTGAACTCATCCTGCTTATTTTCTTATATCACAATAATATTCTGTTACAATCATATACCACAGCTTGTTTGCTAACCACTTTTTACAAACATAATTTCATTTGTTTTGGAGGTAGATGAGTGTGGGTAGGAGGGAATGGCATAGGTGGCTTGGGGAGAGAAGAAAGGGCACATAGCGCAGTGCCTTGGGCATAATAGAGGCTTAATAAGTATTTGAAAGAATGAATCAACAAATTTCTGAACAAATCACTGAATGAACAAACAGTTAGAAGGCTTGGATTCTATGACATGAGCAGTCATGAATTGTTGTGTAGTCTAATGACCCTGTATAGCATTGCAGAGTTGGAAGAGACCTTAGTGGTCACCTAATTCAATCCCCACTTAAAGGGTAAATACCCCCGTAAGACAAATCATTAAGCGAAGGGATCATTTCATTCATTGTATTTGTGTCCCTAACCCCTAGAATGGCGACTGGCACATAGTAGGTATTTAATATTGATTGATTGATTATGCCATAATATTTTAACCTTTTAGAACTCCAAACCCATATACTCTAATTAAATGCCACTTCATCTACTTTGTCATACCTTGAGGAAGACAATATCCTTTCTCTAGTCCTTTCCCTTAGACTTCCTTTAATAATGGAAAGATCTATGATGTAGTTAGTGAGAGCTCCTTCTAAAATGTAGGTCCCAGTCCTTTCATGGCTTAGTACGTGGATTTGGAGAGTTTCTGTAAACCAAAAATTCATCACTTAGTAGCCAACCTGGTGATGAACATCAACCTTCACTAAGCTGGTCTTTAGATATTGGGAAGAAAATTCATTGGTGGGCCTATTCTTAAAGTCTGTTGGAGTTTGGAATCAACCGGAATAAGCTTTGAGATCCAAAGGTCACCTCCACATCATGATGAGGCATTAGAGCAGGACTTCCAAGGAGTCTTTTCCCTCATAGCTATAGAATAACCTAATAAAATTAAAGCACACTATTATCTCATTCTCTGTTGATTTATATACTACCTTATCTGTAGGAATTGTTGGATAGGTAGAAGATAAGATGTCCAAGGAATGAACCAGAAGCCAAAGATGTCAGCTAGTAGACAAGAAGTTTGTAATGGTAATGTAAATTTGAACATCTTGCCATCCATTAATAGGCCCATGCGACCTGCTTAATTCACATGGAAGCCTAAGTTACATGGCTTTGAGATGGTGGTGCTCCCTGCAGTGGTAATGTGTATATATACTCCTTTGTTGCTTTGATGGATTTGGTTTTCTGGTGTTTGAATAAATGTTTTGGTTCTGCCTTCCATATAGAGAGTCTGTTATATTTTGCGATTCAGAACTATGCCAGCATATTCATAGTCGCCGTCAGCGCTATGAATATTGTGTTGGTGACACAAAGGTTCAGAAAGTGATAGGTAGCCTGAAATCCATTCCCTTGTGGACAAGGAGTGAGTGAATAGGAAGCTGAAGATCCATCCCCTAATGCTCATGAAGTAATGGAGGGTATCCATAGGGTTGAGGAAGGATCATGGTGGAGGTTAAGGGAATTGGAACTGGCACTATGTTTTCATTATCTGTAGGCACTTGAGTCAGAGAATGCAACATTTCATATAAGTTATTCAAGTGATCAGTTGGTTGGTTAATCAAAATCAGGGAGTCCCATACTTTTAACCTCTAACCTGGAAAAATGCTTCAAGAATAAACTACCTTTTGAAGGGTAACAATAATAGCAGAACCAGTGATTTTCTTCCAATCCAGCAAGCACTTAAGTGACTTGGAACCCAGGGTGAAAATTGCAAAGGTCTTTTTCCATACCAGGTGAGAAAAAAACTTTCTAACATTTAGAAAAATACAAAAGTAGAAAAGCCTGCCTTGGGAATCAGCGGGTTCCTTCTTGCTGAAGGTCTTCAAGAGGGAATATCCCTTTGTTGGGGATGTTGTAAAAGGGATTCTTTCTCATGTAATGGTGGGATTAGAGCACCTTTCAAGTCCTTTCCAACTTTGAGATGCTGTGATTCTATGATATGGGGGCAGTAAGGTGTTACAGTAAATAGAGCACTGGGCTTGAAATCAGGAAGACTCATCTTCCTGAGTTCAAATCCAGCCTCAGACACTTACTAGCTCTGTGATCCTGGATGAAGACACTTAACCCAGCTGGCCTCAGTTCCTCATCTGCAAAAACGAGCTAGAGAAGGACATGGTAAACTACTCTAGTATCTTTGCCAAGAAAACTCCCAAATGGGGTCATGACGACTCAGACACCACTGAAAAGGCTGAACACGATTCTATGACCTCTTGAAGATATAAGGCAATGGATCTGTGATTTCCTTGGTACAAAGAGCTACTAGACAGATTGGTAACAGGGTAGGTAGGTAGGTAGATAGGCAGACAGACAGACGGATAGATAGATCATTCATTAAATGCTTGCCATGTGCCAGGTATTATGCTGAGCATTGAAGGCACAGATACAAGTAAAAAGAGAGTTCTTACAGTCAGAGTTTACATTCTAAAGGGGGACACAGCACCAACTGGAAAACAATGGAGGTGGGAAAGGTACTTATTAAGAGCAAGGCAGTTGGCAAGGAGGTGGAAAAATCTGGAAAGTAATTTGAACATGGCTGGGGCTGTGCCCGAAATGGCAAGCTGGACTAGAGAATCACCTATCAGGAAAGCAGGGCCTAAGGGCAGAAGTTTCCCCAGAGTGGGAAGGTGGCTGGTGAGGGGTGAAGAAGACCAGAGAGTGAATAGAATAGGAATGAAGTGAGCATGGCCAGGGTCCCTCCTGAAAGGGTAGTCTAGAGTAGGGAGTCTCCTATCATGAGAGGTTTCAACACCTTCCACCAGTGTAGGTATGTAATGGCTCCAGAGGTTGGCCTAGAGCCTTGAGAAAATAAGCGACTTGTCCAGAGTCATAGTGATAGACATTTTTAAAAGTATGCAGACAGAAGGAAAGGAAGTTTCAGAAGGAGACACAAACAAGGTTATTTGCTACTATCTTTATTTTTTAAAAATTCAACAATACCAATGTTTGAGGCAAGAGTGATGTGGTGTATCAGATAGAGTGCCGACCCTGGAGTCAGGAAGACATCTTCATGCATTCAAATCTGGCTTCAGACAGTAGCTGTGTGACTGGGCAAGTAATTTAACCCTGTTTGCCTCAGTTTTTTCCTCTGTGAAATGAACTGGAGAAGGAAATGGCAAACCACTCTACTATCTCTGCCAAGAAAACCCCTAATGGGGTTACAAAGAGTCAGAGACGACTGAACAACAGCAGCCCCAGAAGATAGTCCTAGAGATCTGTGGACAAATAATAGCACACAGAGGAGAAGACAGAAACCATGTCTCTGAGTTCTGAGTAGTATTAGTTGCTTCCTCTGGCAAATATCTCCTGGTGAAGTGGCTCTCCTCCTCCTCGCTTATATTTTCTGTCTCCTTTCCCTCTCCCTCCCATCCTCTTTTCCTTGTGTTCCTCTCTGCTTTCCTTTCTTTTCCTGGCTGCTGGAGCTTGGCAACTATCGGGGAGGGATTCCAGAGAAAATGAAAACCAATGGGAGGAGGTTTACAGCTTAACCCCTCCTTCCTCTACCTCCAACCCTCTTCAAGGTCAGGGCCAGGTTGTGCTGCCCCTGGGGGCCTTTGTCTCTCTCTGCTCGAACCATGTTCATCCCTATGTACATGTGAAAGGGAACATTAACAATAGGGCCTTCGCCTGTCCTCCTCCAGTGCTCCAGGGCACTGGGAAGTGGTCTAAGAGGAAAGGCCCCAGGAATGATATATCATTTTCTACTGTGAGCATGTCAAACCGGGACAGCCACTGAAAACTTGTCTCCGCATGATTTCCCAGCATGCCGACAGGGACCAGCTGGGGGACCACTCAGTGTAGGACCACTCAGTGTAGCCCCTGACAGCTCTCTCTGGGAAAATCCATGATAACAGGTCTGCCCATGATGGGTTTGTCCCTTAGAATGAGGGGGTATGTAAAGAGTTTAAAACCAAAGACAAACAAATACAAAAGCTTCTCTGAGCTTTCCTTGCTTCCCAGGAAGGACAATACAATTTATACTGAAATTATAGGACTTAAAGAACGTTAGTCCACCAGGCAAGAGATCGATAAGCATTTACTAGGCACTCACTATATGCCAGATATTGTCCTGTGTGCTGGGAATACAAAGAAAGGCAAAAAAGCTCTTATAGGAGCTTACATTCTAATAGGGGAGACAACATGCAACAATCGTTTGGTTGCATCTGACTCTTTATGACCCCATTTGGGGTTTTCTTCGCAAAGATACCTGAGTGGTTTGCCATTTCCTTCTCATTTTACAGATGAGGAAACTGAGGCAAACAGGGTTAAGTGACTTCCCCAGGGTCACACAGCTAGCAAGTGTCTGAGGCCAAACTGGAACTCAGGAAGATGAGTCTTCCTGACTCCAGGCCCAACACTCTATTACTGCACTACCTACCTTCCCCATACAGCAATTAGGTGGATTAGAGATATATGCAGAGTAGATAGAAGGCACTCTGAGAGAGATCTGAGGGGTACCTAGAAAGGCCTCCTGGAGTAGATAGGGTTTGAGTTGAAGTTTGAGTTGAGTCCTGAAGGAAGTAAGGAAATCTTTAGGACAGACACTATTAGAACAGGAAGGGACCTTAGAACCTATCTTGTCAGAACTAGAAAAAGGTACCTCAACAATGTCAAAGCCCATCATATTTGAAAGAAATCTTAAATATTATTTACTATAACATGCTTATTTTACAGAGGAATAAACTGAACCCAGAGAGGGAAAGTGACCTCATAAAGCCAGTAAATTACAGAACTGGAACCAAAACCCAGATCTTTGAAGCCCCATGCTACTACTCTTTCTAATATTCCTATCATATGTAAACATAGGCTTTGCACAAGTATGGGACTTAGCAGTGTACTCCATGGAAAATCTTTACCAAAATAGATCATTTAGTCTATGAACAAATATTTGCTAAGCACCTACTATGTGCCAAGACTGTACTAGGAGCTGGGGACACAAGCACAAAGAATGAAACAATTCCTACTCACAAGGAGGTTATATTCTAATGGAGGTAGACAAGTACATATAAATATAAATACACACACACACACACACAGAGAAAGAGAGAGAGAGAGAGAGCCAGAGAACTCTCACACATAGGGTCAACAAACACAAATATATACAAAGCAGTTAAATACAAGATATTTAGGGAGGAAGGGAAAGGCTTCATTCAGAATATGTTGCTAGAGCTTCACTTTAAAAGAAGATGTGGCCACTGTGAGGAGGAGGTAAGGAGGGAATGCATTTTAGGCACAGGGGACTGTCAATGCAAAGGTGCAGAGATGGGAGATAGAGTGTTGAGAGTGAGGAACAGAGAGAATACCATTTTGGCTAGATTACAGAGTATAGTTCATGTGTGTCTGACTCTTTGAGACTTTGGAGTTTTCTTGGCAAAGAAAGTAAACTGTAGTAGTTTACAATTTCCTTCTCTAGCTCATTTTACAAATGAGGAAACTGAGGCAAACAGGGTTCAGTGACTTGCCTAGGGTCACATAGCTAGGAAGATGAGTCTTTCTGACTTTATCCACTGTGCCATCTGGCTGCCCTGACAGAGTGTAGGATGGTGAGTAAACATCCAGTCAGACTGGAAAGATCCATTGGAACCAGGTTATGTGGGGCTTGAAAATCTAAGCAGAAGAGTTTTTATTTTATCCTAGAGACCATAGGAAGTCACTGAAATTGGCTGAGTAGCAGAGCTATGTGGCCAGATCTCTACTTAAGGAAAATTATTTTTGCAGTAGTGCATAGGGTTGTTTTTCATCCTTCGTTCTTGAAGAGGACCAGACATCAGGAGGGTGGCATCTTAACTTGTGAGTGAATTGGATTTAAGTGAGACAAAGCTATGCAAAGTCATCAGCCTCACTCTGTCCTCCAAAGAGGCACAGAGATCAATTAAGATCTGTTGCAAACATCTAGGTGAAAGATGAAGAGGGTAGTATCTATTTGAGTGGAAAGTAGTTGGCTTTAAGAGATGTCCAGAAGATAGAAACAGCAAGATTTGGTTACTGAATAGATGCGTGAGGTGATAGCAAGGAGTCCAGGTTAATGTCAGGGTTACAAACTTGTGACATTACATGATGCCTTTGATAGAATTAGGAAAGTTTGGAAAATGGGAGGAGGAAAGATAAAGATTTAAGTTTTAGACATGCTGAGTTTATGATGTATCTTGGTTATCCAGTTTGAAATCTTCAATAGTCAGTTGGTGATGTAGACTGAAGCTCAAGGGAGAGACTGGGGCTGGATACAAAAATCTGGGAGTTATTGGCAAAGAGATGATAGCTAAACCCATGGGAGCTAATGAGGTGGGTGGGTGGGGTGGGGGGAGGAGGGCACAGTAACTGAAAGGCCAAGAGAGACAGACAGAACAGAGAGAGGAAGAGAAGGGTAGGGGGAGCAAAGGAGAGGGGGAGAGGGAGAGAGGAGAAGAAAGGGGAGGGGAGGGAGAGCACTCGGAAAGCTTGTGACTTTTATGAAAGGCCAACCTGATGGACTCAACCAGGACTATTCATATATGTAGTTGGGCCAAGTTGCTGTCTATAAGATGTGATTTAAAGGGCCAGCCCTCAACTCGGGTTGACCAATTCAGGTTGGTCCAAAATGGTTATGCCTCAGGACTAAAATAAAAGGAGACACTCATAGATTAAATAATATTTAGCAAAAGAAAGTTTACTTAAGAATAGCTCAAAAAAGATATTCACCAAGGATTGGCTCAGGGGGCCAGCATGGGTCCGGGAGGGTGCAACTTGAACAAATTCACCTCTGAATTTGCCATCGTGGCCTACCTAGTCAGAAGGTTTTGTCAGACCTAAGAAACACCAGCTTCATCTGAGCTGAACTTTTTACACTTATGGGAACCAGGAAGTTACATCAATGGTTTGATCCTTAGTCCCCTAGACCAATTAAACCTTGAGAATAAACCTTTTTAGTGGGAGAAACTAGCCTGGCCAACGTGAAGTACATGTTCCTACCAGGATTCTGTAAAGTCGATGCCTGTCCTGGTTGGAAAGTCATACTAGTCCTCTGAGACCTCTTAACAGTCTATGATTCTATGAAGTCCTGGACCAGGGCTGCCTGCTTTTGCACAGCTCCTAGAAATTGCTTAGGGACCGGTTTTCACAATGGTTTGTCTGCTGTTTTGGGGGAGGTTATGTGTTCCACTACATCATGATTTTCTCCTGGGATTTTCCTCTGTGAATTCATTGCTCTTTTTCTAGAAGGCCACCAAGTATGTAGGGCCTCTTCCCCAAAGTGTCAGCCAACAGCCGTAAACTTGACATGCTTTCCATGAAGCCTTTTCTCATTTATTAGTCACTAATGACTTTCTTCCCCCCTGCCCTCGCATAACACTTCCTTAATCACTCAACATACATAATTTTATAATGTTATTCAGGTCATATGTTCTACTTTCTTTGAGTTTCTTGAGGGGGGAGATACTGTCCTCTTATTTAACCTTCGTATTTGCCCCAGAGCCTAACACAATACTCTGAACAGAGTTTCAATTGCAGAATTTTAGAATCTCAGAACTGGAAGGGGCATCAGAAATCACCTAGCCCAGTCTACAGAGACAGCTGTGGTGAAGTGGCAAGGATCATGGCTTTGCAATCAGTGGACCTGGGCTTGAATGTGCTTTGTTACTAACTCACTATATGTCCTTTGTCAAGTGATTTAATTTCCCTGGGTGTCAGTCTCCTCATCTCTAAAATGAGGGGCTTAGACCAAATGATCTCCAGGGCCTCTTTCATCTCTAGCCCTTATGGTTTCTCCCTACCCAAAACATGAATCTCCCTTGTAACATTCCTGACAGATGGTCACCCTGTTTAAGGACCTCTAAGTATAGGGAACTCACTATCTCCTGAAGCAGTCAATGAATTTTGGGAGACCTCTCAATGTAGAAAGTACTTAGGATCATAGTTTTAGAGCTGGAAAAGGCCTCAGGGGTCATCTAGGCCAGCTCTCTCAGTTTACAGATGAGAACATGGAAACCCAGGGAAGTTAAGTGACTTGTCTGAAGACACACAGGTAGCAAGGGTTGGAGGTAGGATTTGAACTCTAAGTGCTCTTACAGTGTCCCAAAGTAAATTTTTATGGAAATTTGTTGTTGAAGTCAAGCTTTCTCACTCTAAGCAGTTCTGGAGGTATGAATGATTACTGAATTTGGGTTAGGTTTGTTCCTGAGGGAACCTAAGAAAACTGGGCAGATCTGTACCCTTTCTCAAAGACATATGACTCAGGGAATCAATTCTCCCCTCAGTTTGGCTACTGCTCCTTCATCACCCTAGGCTTCTCTTCACCAATGTAGCTAAGGCTGGCCCAGTGCAAGCTGCAGGATGCTTGAATCATGACCTCTCCACCATGGCACACAAATTGGCCCAAGTTGATAATTACCCTCCTCACCTTGGGAGCCAGTGGGTTCTCCATCACTGGAAGTCTTCAAGTGAAGGCTAACCGATCATCCATTGGGGTTATTGCAGAAGGGTTGTACTGATGCTCAGATAAGTGTTGAGCTAGATGACACAGAAATGCTTGCCAGCAATGAGATTCTCTTGATTCTGGTTAACATAAGTTTCGGATTGTTCAATTCCCAACTAGTACAAAGGGAAATGTATCTTTAATTGGTCATGGCAATTTGCCCAGTGAGTAAGAGACATTCGGGTTACAGCTTCTAAAGTTCCACCTTCAGCCTTTTTGTCCCCATCCTAATCTGAGAATTCCCTCCCTCCCCAGGCAATCTCCGTCCTTCAGGCCCAAACCTACAGAACTGCTCCTTAAACAATCACCTGGCAGCCTCAACAGCCCCACTTTTGTCACTGTGGGCTGCCCAGACTTTGACCATTTACTAAGCTCTGCGAGTGAAGAGGGGAGAGGGGGATCTGCCTCAAGGAAGCCTGCCTGCCATTCAGGCAGATGGTGGAATGATTGACTATGAATAGACGCTGTCAGTCTCATTGAAGGCCTTTCACAATGGGACTACGTGTCGGCCAGCACGTGACCAAGGCCATTCTTCTGCGGGCAGCTAACACCACCCAGCTGTTTCTTAAAGAGTAGATTGGATGGGATTTTTATCTGGATTAGATAGTAACTCCTAGGCTGGTTAAAATATTCCAAGGGACCAGAGTCCTTCCTACTTTTGAATTGTGGTGGACTGAACCCAGTGATGCTCTTGTTCTCCCTCTGACTCAATAAAATATATTGAAGATCCACTCCACCATTCTCGTTCTGTCTGTGCCTGTCTCCACCTCCATCTCCATTTCTATCTCTGTCTCCATTTCAGTCTCTCCCTTATCTATTTCTCTGTCTCTTTCTCAACTTTCCCATGCTTTCTCTCTCTCTCTCTCTCTCTCTCTCTCTCTCTCTCTCTCTCTCTCTCTCTCTTTCTCTTTCTCTCCCCATAATTTTCTCACTCTAACTCCACTTCCTCTCCTCCCTTTTCATGTTTGGGGAGAGCTTAGATTAAAAAAAATTACAAAATAAGGTGATGAAGAACTAAACTTAGTTAATCTCTAAGATCCACCAAATCTTCTACACAGCTCATGCTTAGCTCTCAGTTCTAGCCTAAACTATCCCCAGAAATATTTAACAAGAGTTAATACTTAATGATTACAATTCATAAAATATTATTACGCATAATCCAATTATTATTAATATGATGGCAACAACAACCTTAGAGAGTGACTAAGCAGCATCCTGATAGATTTCATGGGCTTCCTTAGGGAGGAGGAGGAGACAGCACCAGTGAGAGGATACTTTGACTATCTTTACCCACTTATCTCCCACTCGCCTACATGACTTTATAGAGGCTTTCCCATCCCCAATAAGATGAGACACCTGTTGGGGTGGCAGTAGGATTAGGTTTTATTGAGGTGGACATACCTTAGAACCCCAGAATGCCTTAGTTGTACGAGCCCTTAGTGTGCTGCCATGCCCTAAGCTTGATGGAGCCATAGTTTCAGATAGGTGTTATTATCACAGGTTCACATGTCCTAGAAGGCTGACCCATCTAGTTGCTGCATCAGACATCTCAAGCACAAAATATTGGGGGGCAAGAGGAGGGGAACAGGAAGACACACACACACACACACACACACACACACATACTTAGCTCCTCAGGCCACCTCCCCACAGGTTGTGTACTGGTAGAGACATGCAGAGACACGCCCATATCTTCAGGAGACCTCAAACAATGCAACCACGATGTTCCTGACATGCAAAGACTTACCTGATCTGAATTTCTGCAAAAAACTGAATATGCTACAAAATTATGCAATCATGACCAATCATTAGCTATTGGTAAGATAACCTATTTTTCGTTAAATTACCTGTCCTGATACACTTGTGATGGCAGCGCAATGAGGTCAATTTCCATTGGCTTACTGCTCTCCCTTGGGCTTGCTTCTCACCTTTTCTAGCTTTTCTGAGACCCCTGGCCATGGTGCTGACCTTTATGATGATAGAATGTCAAAGCTAGATGAGATCTTGGCCTTATCCTTATTCCTTCCTTTTATAGTTTAAGAAACAAACTGAGACTCAGACAAATGGCATGTCCAAGATTACAAAACTCATTAGTGCTGGAATAAGTATTATAATCCAGATCTCTTGCTCTGAATCTAGTGCTTAGCATCCAGCTTCAGTTCCAAGTTAGGCTGTGTGACCTTGGACAAGTCACTCAACCTTTGGGAGCCTCAGTTTCCTCATTTGTAAGATAAAGAGGTTGGACTAGATGATCCCTAATCTTCCCTCCAACTTTGAATCCTAGGATCTTAGGGTGATTTCTGCTCTATCCTTTCAGGTCTAAATCTATTGTCCTATCATCTTGTGCTCCCATCTGCCCCCTTTCCACCAATCTGGTACATTGGTCTTCCAGGTTGTAGAATAATAGATATTCCCACATGATGGATAGAGCATGTCTAACATCCTACCTTCAAGGTTTGGGTGGCCAGCATTTCACCCTTTCCTCAGCTAGCCCATCTTTCACAATCTGCAACCTCTCTTCTCCCTTCTGTCCTCAGGATAATTGCCCCAAAGCAGTCCGAAACTCAACAGAAATCCAATTATTTTCTATTTTGATTCATAATGCAATTCCACAAACATAGATTAAGCACCTACTCTGTGCCAGGCTCTAGAGATGCCAAGATTGTGCTGGGGATTTTGTAGAGTGGACTTTTGATAAAAAACAAAAACAAGCAGAATAGATGGCTGCTGAGATCCTGAGATTCAGTAAATACTACCATATGCATTGCCCAAGTGATCATGACATTGGGCAATGGCGGGTGGAGGTACATAGGATCATAGAAGCAAAGATCTACAGTTGTTAGGACATCAGAGACCACCAACTTCCCGATATTACAGATAAGGAAACTGAGACCCAGGAAGGTTAAGTGATTTGCCTAAAATAGTAAATATTAGAGATGAGATTTGAACCTAGGTCCTCTAATTCAGGAGCCAGGGCACTTTCCACCATACACCAATGCCTACCATCTCTAACCAAGACCAGAATTCCCACATTTTTACAGGACACCTTTCTGTTTGTGGGGTATCTTTTTCCTTGAGGAGATTAGCCCTTTCACTTGTCTCAAACACAAGCATTAACCATCAAGATCTGATGTCCTCAGGGTGGGCTTATCTTGTCATATCCTAAAAAGGGAGCTTTGTTAGAATTATTCAGAGAGGACTGAGGCAGTTGTTGAGTCATCTACTACCTATGAGGGACTTTTATAGAAAGGAAATCGGTCATCTAGAGCAGCCTCAGTAGGTCATTTTTTCTGATTAGAAATCAGTCCCAGAGGATTTTCTTCCTAGAAAGATCATATGGGGCAACAGTAAGAGGAATCTGGGTGCACAGTGTCATATTAGTCCAGCCCTCCCAGCACCTTCCCAGGGTGGAGAGGGAGCAGCCTATTGCCTGCCTGTTAACATTATTAGATATCATCTTGCAACCTTTTATGAACCATCCCAGGGGCTGTCCTCAGGGATGGTGTACACTACCTTCAAGGCCTCCCTGAAAAGTGGACTTGATTCATGCTGTCCTTGTGCTAATCATATTGATTCTTCCTGACTCTCCCCTGACACTGAACTAGAAAGTCCACAGTGTAGTGAAGGGCCAGAAGATATCACCTTTGGTAAGAGTTTATTACAGACATTCAAAGCATCCTACCCCACCCAAACCTAAATTCCATTTTGAATTTTGGAGAAGACTTAGTTTCTTTATCCTCTATTCTTCATCTTATGGGAGACAACATGGTCCAGTAGAAAGAGGGCTGGAGTAGAAAGAGAGGCCATGGGTTCAAATGCTAGCTTTGCTGCTTAGTACCTATGTGACATTGGGTAAGTGAATTAAACTCTTTGAAACTCATATCCTCATTTGAAAAATGAGTGGGTTGGACAAGATAGCCTCTAAAATACCTTCTTACTCTAAATCAGGGCTTCTTGACCTTAACATAAGCAAACAAGGCAGTCCTTGTCCTCAAGGAGCTTATAGTCTAACAGGTAAAGATGATACACAAAGAGGAGCTGGGAGGGACCGTGGATGGAGAATGATTGAATGTTGGCATTTCATTTCCCAATGGGTCTTTAATGCAAATCAAAATGTTTTTTCCCCACAGAGTCCCCAGAGCTTTTTTTCTCTCTCCAAGAAAAGAGTCTTTCCCTATTAAAACATTGCACCACTAACCCAGGATCAGTAGGAATGAGTACTGAATACAAAGAAAGCACACTCGTCATGATATCCAGAGCAGTGATTTCCATAAACCCAACATTCTTCCATTCTATCATGTATTTAAATGACAGTGAGAGAGGACTCCAACTCACCCAAGGCAGGGAAAAAATTCCAGGCCTTTGAAAAGCCTCCAAAAATATTTCAATTTGTTTTGTAAATGGCTCCAGGATGATGTTAAATATTCTCCAGATCATGGAGCTGGAGAGAGGCTTTTGCAAATAAATCTTATCTCTCTACAAAATGAGTAATGTGCCTACAGAACTGCTTCTATTTTTAGTGGCAGAATGAGAAATGTTCCTGCTGAGGCAGGCAGCCGTTGGCCTCAGGGTGGGTCTGGGGATGTCATGGGGCTCACTCTCCATACTCTTATGAAGAAACTGAACAAACACTCTATAGAACCTTAGGATGTAAATGTAATCTTAACGTTTGTTGAATTGATTGGGGTACAGTTCTGACAATGCTACTCCTGCCTTCACAAACCTTTGATGGCTCCTATATTGCATAGGGTAGAAAAGGCAAATTTCTGAGCTTGACATTTAGGGCCTTTTACAGTCTGGCTTCAACCCATCTTTATACCCAGATAAAACACTACTTCCTTCATATATTCTGCATCTTACCCAAACTGGACTATTAGGTGTTTGCCAAAATTGTGCTGTCTTCTCTCTATGTATTCATATAGATGA
Source organism: Phalanger gymnotis (assembly GCA_028646595.1). Lineage (NCBI taxonomy): Eukaryota > Metazoa > Chordata > Mammalia > Diprotodontia > Phalangeridae > Phalanger > Phalanger gymnotis. The sequence continues at coordinate 196,000,747 of CM053624.1, read as the reverse complement.
CCCTCTGGGGGCCATTTGTAGTCATTCTGATCTATATCTGGCCACTGGACCCAGATGGCTCTGGAGGAGAAAGTGAGGCTGCTGACTTTACACAGCCCTGCCTCACTTAAATCCAATTCATGTGTAAGTCATGGCATCATCTTGCTGATGTTATGGTCCTCTTCTAGAATAAAAGACAAACAACAACAATAGACCATCCCCACCACCACCTCAGTGCCTGAAAAACAATCCTCTTCATTTCCGATTGATGAAATCTTTCCATTCTTTCAGGTGTCAACTCCTCTACCAAACCTTGCATGACCCAACCTAGCTAAAAATGATCTCTTCATCCTCAGATTTCTTTGTTGTTGAGTTGTTTCAGTCATGTCTGACTCTGCATGACCCCATTTACAGTTTTCTTGGCAAAGATACTGGAGCAGTTTGCCATTTCCTTCTCTGGCTCATTTTTCAGATGAGGACACTGAGGCAAACAGGGTTATATGATTTGCCCAAGGGTCACACAGCTAGTAAGTGTCTGAGGCCAAATTTGAACTTAGAGAGATGAGTCTTCCTCACCCCAGGCTCCGTGCTCTATCTACTGCACCACCTAGCTGCCTCATAAAACAAATTCAGACATTGTCTATTTTTGACAGCATATGTCAAATCATATATTTGATTGTTCAGTCAGGTCTGACTCTTCACCACCCCGTTTGGGGTTTTCTTGGCAAAGACTCTATAGTGGTTTGACATTTCCTTCTTCAGTGGATTAAGACAAAGAGAGTTTAAGTGACTTGCTCAGGGTCACACAGCTAGGGAGTATCTGCAGCCAGATTTGAACTGGGGTCTTCCTGACTCCAGGCTTAGTACTCTATCCACTGAGCCATCAAATTTCCTATGGTGCTTTAAAAAATTGTTGCCATCTTTGTCTCTCAAATGTTTTCCCTTCTACCATATTTGTGTAACCCTTGTGTTAGAGATTAGAGCCCAGGTATACTTTATGTGATTTATTCTCCGACTTATTGCCTCAAGACTTCCCAGGGAAACAAGAGACATTACGCTGTCACCAACTCTTGGAAACAAACAGGTGGTCAAGCTAAAGGAAGGAAAAAAGGCTATTTAGTTCATTGACTTTGAACTGAAGGGAGAGGCAGCTAGGTGGAGCACTGGATAGAAGACTAGCCCTGGAGTCAGGAGGATCTGAGTTCAAATCTGACCTCAGATACTTGACACTTACTAGCTGTGTGACTCTGGGCAAGTCACTTAACTATGATTGCCTAAAAAACAATAGAAGAACCGAAGGGAGCTTAGACATTACCTAGTCTAATCTCTGTTTACAGTTGAGGAAACAGGCCAAAAGACATTAAGGAAATTGCCTATGGTCATCTAGGTAGTGGTTCAAGCTTCAAGTTCAGCCTTCTTTCCCTTGAACTACACTTCCAAGAGAGCAAAAAGAACTCTTACTATAATTAATGGATAATATCCATACCTGTCGGTGAGCCACCCTTCTCCAGAGACCTGAATGATTGCCTCAGTCATTTGTAGGCATGCAAATGTAGACAGGCATTACTTCCCGTAGTGCTGTAGCATATGAAACCAACTGTAACTTTTGACTGCTTTTAGCAGGTGCCTTTTATCTTTCTTCTTCCAGAAGCTCTCTACAACTCTCAGCCAACACAACTGGTATCCTTGTTATTCTTCCAGAGGAAAAAAATCTCCCACAATTCCCTGAAGTGTCCAGAAGGTGGCACAATTAAGCCTTTCTTTGGAGGAAAATCCTCTTTTCTTCCCCTGATTGCAGTCTGTTATTGCAGAGGGGAGGACTTCAGAGTTTACTTTTCAGATGGGGAGTCACAGTTCCTCCCTGCATATAGTTCAACAGGCTTCTCTTCTGTAGTTGGCTCCTAATCACTGGATGTTTTTGAGGAGAAGTCAAATGACCACTTGTCAAAGATGGTGTAGTTGGTATTCTGTTCAGGTGAGACTAGGTGACCTCTGAAGTCCTTTCCTATTGTTCCTGAGAGTCTGTGATTTTTATGTGCACATTCAATTCAATTAAACATGTACTAAATGCCTTCTCAGTGAAAGCACTGTCCTAGGTTCTGAGGATGTCAAGACATACAAAACAGTACCTCTTCTTAAAGAGCTTACTTTCTTTGGGGCAAGGGAGAGTACATAAAGCATACACCACTATGTAAACATGAGAATTTGAGGAGACAGGATAGCTATCTCTCCTTATGTTCTTTCAATAACTTCCCAGGTACAATGAGGTCTGGATAAACTAGCACTACCACAATTTGGATAGCCCATTGGTGAGCTAATAAAAAGGGCTCCTGCCCCAGATATCCCTTGTATGTGTTCAAATTGGTTGATCTCCACTGGATAAATGAAGGCTCTCTTCTCATTACCTTCCTCTGCTGTGGAGATTTGGTAATAGCTACTGTACAGATCCAACATAGCAAGCCATTGACTGTCCAGAAGGTAATCTGCAGCACTCTGAACACATAGCATGTTTTATTCACCTACATTTCTTCTTTTGTTTAGTGTTAATTAATTGACATGAATTTCAACTTTCCTAGTCTTGTTTTGCACCATTACCACAGGTGATACTCTATTCAGTTTTGGATAGATTTGTACTAGGATTAAGCCGTCCTGAGTGACTGAATGAAAATTCACTCAATTCTTCATATCTTACCAATTGCAGACTGTTCTTCTAACCTCAGCCAGTCATCCATCAGGACACCAATGGCTACCCAATGTGAGCATCTTGCCATCTGTACACATAACCTCTGCCCTGACCCTTCCCCCTCCTTCCACCTTCTGTTCTTGTTCTGGATAGGATAAGCAGATCAGTATTATGTGACTAAAGGAAAGAACATGACCAGCCATTATTCTATGGGTCCACCTTCAATCCCTGTGACTACCTAGGCCAAAAACTACCTTCACTTGCCACCACTCTCCCATAGCCATTGTATCCTCCACTAGAATGTGAGCTCTTTGAAGGCAGAGACTGTCTTCCTTTTTATCTGTACTTCCTGTGCCTATCATTCAGTAGATACCAAATAAATGATTGTTTTGAAAATAAAATGTTTAATATCTATTGTTTTCATACCACTTTTATTTCCAAATACATCCCTCTTCTCAGTCCTACATAGAGTCATCTTTCATTTTTAAAAAAGAGAGAAAAGTTAGTTCAACAAAAATCACCAACACATCAGCTGAGTCTAACAGTGTCTGCCGTATTCTACAATCACAGTTCTCCACCTTGGCAAAGAAAAGGGGAGGGGCATTTTCTCATTTCTTTTTTCATGGGCAAGCTTAGTTGTTACAATTACCCAGCATTCTATTTCATTTTACTGTGGTTGTTTCCGTTGGCATTGTTGTAGTACTTACATAGATTGTTTTCTTGGTTTTGCCTACGTCACTCTGCATCAGATCCTATACAGCTTCCCATGCTTCTCTGTATTCTGTATTCATCAGTTCTCATAGGGAAATAATATTCTATTAAATACTATAATTTGTTTATCCAGTCTGTAACCACTGAACATCGAATTTCTTTCCAGTTCTTTCCTACCTAAAAATGCTACTATAAACATTTTAGTGGATGTGAGACCTTTGTTTCTTTTTTCCAGTCTTTGACCTACTTGGGGCATAGCCAGGAAGCAGGAATTCTGGGTGAAAGGGTATGATAAATGCTTGTAGTTTGATGGATTGACTGGTTAACAATGAGGATCACTGAGAGTCATTATCATCATCATCATCATCATCATTAACATTTATATAGCACTTACTGTGTGCCAAGCTTTATAAATATTAGCTCATTTGATCCTTATAACAACCCTGGGTGGTAGGTGCTATTATTATCTTCATTTTACATATAAGGAAACTGAGGCAAACAAGTTAAGTGACTTGCTCAAAGTCATACAGCTAATATATGTCTGAAGCTGGATTTGAACTCCGGCATTCTATCCACTGTGCCACCTAGCTGATATCATAATATCATTACTAAAGGCTCTCTAAATCCTCTGTCTAGGACAATTTAAAAATGTTCAGTTATCAAGAGGTAAACAGTGTATATCACCCCACATGCCACTCACAAAATAAAAATTCTTCCCAACTAATGTCGAGTTTCTTTCTTTTATGTTCCTTCCATTTCTCTTGTTAGAATAGATTCTCCTTCCTGATCTCAAATATTTGGGTCAATTAGGTGCCTTTGGACACTCTCCATTCCCTCGAAGACTACGGGACATCATACAAATCACCATCCCAGCCCATGAACATTCTGGGATCGATCGGGGTAGGGAGTGTCCAGCATTAGGACTCAACACAGAAACCCTGTCCAAACCTGTTCCAGCACCCACTCTCTCCAGGCTCCAAAGTACTTCAGGGAACCGTGCCCAAAGGCAGCCCCAGTCAACTTACCATGAATTTACAATCTCAGCTCATTCATGCTATTCAATTTCATTCTTTTTGTTGAGACTTTCTAATGACTACTACCTAACCACCATTACCTACATATTATCCTTTGGGACCAAGTGCATGGGGTTATTCAGATAACCTGGGGATATTTCTTAACCTCTTGGGTAGAATATGACAGCCAAGTGCTCCAGGTACCAAGACGGAACAATTTAATCCACATTACGCTTATTTACCCATATGTCATATCCACAACGTGTGACTATGGATTCTTTGAAGGGAAGAATTGCCATTTCTACAAAGAATAGGAGATAACTTTTTCCGAACCCTTCTCCAGGGCAAAACTTGGTAATTATGATTATATAATGTTCCATTTCATTTTTCTTTCTGTTTGCATTGTTATAGTTATTACATATATTGTTTATGTGGTTCTGCTTACTATTACACTTGACATCATTTCATGTGTCTTTCCATGCTTCTCTGAATCCATCACACATGTCATTCCTTATGATGCTGTAGTATTCTATTCTATTCACGTATGATAATTCATCAACCATTCCCCATCCAATGTTCTCCACTTTTTGAAGTACTTCCTTATCTATCATTTAATCCTTAAAACAACCCTCCAAGGTAGAGAGGATAGGGGTCATTATTCCTATTTCATAATGTGGAATCTAAGGTACAGAGAACATGAGGAAATTCATAATGTTATCTCTGCTTAGTTCCCAGCCAACACAGGAACTCAGAAAAATCTCCTGGCCAGGCTAACAACATCACTGGGCCACCTTACGTTTTCTGGAAAAGCCCTTGATTCCAACTCCAACAATTCAGTATAATTAAGCAAACAACTGTCAAGCACCGGCTGTGTGTTGGGGCCTATGGGAGTAATACCAAGATGGAAGATGAAATGGCCCTTCACCACTTACAATTTAAAAGGGGGCATACAAATGAATGGATGAAAAAGCATTCATTAAGTATTTACTATGTTCAAGCACTGTATGGCATATGCAAATCATAGCAGCAATATAAGCTAGAATGTGATAGGGCTAAAGAAGAGGTCCAGGTAGAGTACTACAAGAAAATTTGGGGCAATCCGGGGAGGCTCATGGAAGAAGGAGCTAAGCTTGCTCTCAAAGGAAAAGGAGGATATAAAAAATGGAGATGAGCAGGAAGTACATTCTGCCCATAGGGGCAGAACTGGAAGATGGAAGTGATAAAATTAGGGAGCAGCTAGGTGGCCCAGTGGATAGGGCACTGGGCTTGGAATCATCAGTTCAAATGCAACCTCTGACACTTACTAGTTGTGTGACCCTGAGCAAGTCACTTAAACCTGTTTGCCTCGGTTTCCTCATCTAAGAAATGAGCTAGAGAAGGAAATGGCAAACCACTCCAGTGTCTTCGCCAAGAAAACCCCAAATGGGGTCATGAAGCATCAGACATGACTGAACAATGACTATAATTGGTAGAATTAGAAGCAATGAATAGACATTATAGACATTCACATTTTGCATTAATAAAAAGAAAAATGTCTTAAGAGCTGTCCCAAGGTGGCATGGGTTTCTTTTTAAAGTGGTTAGTTCTGATCACCGAAAGTCACCAGACAGTAGCTTTGCATGATTACACGGAAGTGCAAGATAGTAAATTCTACACTCTCCCTTATGGATTATCTAATACTTGCTTTCCCTGAAATCTAACCCATTCAGGACTCTCTTCTCATGGTGCTGTGCTATCAACAGTGTCACTAGAGGGCACTCTGAGCACCTCTTTGGATTCTCAGGGCCCTTTTGAATTCCACATCTGACTGAACCAATCAGTGATTGTCCTGTATTTAGCTGCATTTAGCCTTTCCTGTTACCTCCATTTCCTTCTTATTCCCTGTTCTGTGCTCCTGAGGCCAGAATGTGAGGTCGGCACCATCAGGACTTCCTCCTTTTCCCACTGTCAGACCTTGCTCCTTTGACTTTGGACTGTCTCATAGACTCAAGGCATTAGGATGGGATCCTCGGACATAGACTGTTAGACTTTAAAGGGAACTTAGAACACAATACGAGGGCTAGAAATCTGTTGGAGGATAAATAGTTCAACCTTTTTATTTTATTCTTTGATTTTCTTTTTATTATAAACATAACTAACCGCATTCTGGTAAGAGAAAAACAAAAAAGTTTGTATATGAAACTAATCTTCTGTGCCAGTTTGCCTTTAATGTATATTAAATTTAACGGAATTATCAAAATTGTTCTATGTGTGTGTCTCCTTTTGAATTTTTCTTCTGTGTATTTCTTTGTTTCATTGGTGCTCTTTTGCTTGTTTTTTTTTATCTTTCTTATTTCCCAACAACTCTCTCCCCCAAGAAAAAAAAACATCTCCTGGAGCAAAATATTCAAGCAAAATGCATTAACACATTGACCTTGTGTGAAAGTATAGAGTATTGTCTCATTTTGTACCTTTAGTCCCTTGTTATTCAGTTGTTTTTCACTTGTGTGCAACTCTTTGTGACTCCATTTGGGGTTTTCTTGGCAGAGATACTGGAATGGTTTGCCATTTCTTTCTCCAACTCATTTTATAGATGAGGAAACTCAGGCAAACAAGGTTAAGTGACCTGCCCAGGGTCACACAGCTAGTAAGTGTGTGAGGCTGGATATGAACTCAGGTCTTCCTCTCTTTAGGTCCAGCACTCTATCCACTGAGCCATCTAGCTGCCTCCAGAAAAGAAGGAAGCACACAGGCCACCAAAACCCACCTTTAGGTTTTTTTCCTGTCTTTCTTTTGCTTGCTTTCTATCTTTCTCTCTTTGTGTGTCTCTCTCTGTGTCTTTCAGAGGCCAGCTACAAACACCACTGCCTGCCCCCCCCCCCCCCCCCCCCCCCCCCCCCCCCCGCCGAGGGCTGGTCCATCACTGGAGGGGGAGGGTATAAGAGCTTCAAGAATCTCTCCTATTATTCCACCACAGTTCTAGTTCAAGTTCATCACTTCACACCTCAACTACGGCAATAGCCTGCTGGTTGGTCTCTCTGGCTCTCTTTTCCCACACCAATCCATCTACTCACATATCAAAGTAATCTTAAAGTTCAGGTCTGACCATATCTCCATACTCTGCACTGCCATTCAGCAAATTCTAATGGCTATTAACCTCCAGAATTCAATAAAATGTAATTTCCACTCCCAAGACCCATTGGTATGGGACTCTCTCCTTACTGGTAGAGATGAATGTCCTGCCCTGTATGAGAGATAAGATGGAATTGGATAGAGTAGAAGGGCTTTCGCCTTCTCTGGTTCTCTTCAGGACTCTTCAAGGGGCCATTCTCCTTCTGGACTCTTCAAACTTCAAGATGCTTCAGGCACTTCTGACATTTACCTTCCAGAGAGAAGGTGGAAAATGTCAACACCCTTTCAGGTTGCTGAAGGAAAAGACCCTGGGAAGACATAATTATCTGTTTGGTTTGAAGCCCTTAATAAACTGGATCCCTCCTATTTTTCCAGGTGTCTTATACTTTACATCCTTTTGTGGACTTTACAATTCAGTTACACTGGATTTCGTGATGTCTCTTTCACAAGATGCTCCATCTCCTGACTATGCATTTTCCCTCATATTCCTTCCTCAACTCCACTTCTTGGCTTTCCTGGCTTCAATTAAAATTCTCCCTTCCATAAGAAGCCTTTTATTGCTGCATGTTAATGTGTTTTACCTCTGAGATTATCTTCAGTTATATATGTATATACCCCTATATATGCATATGTGTCTATACATACATACATATACACATACACACACATACACACACATATACACACAGACACACACACATACAGATACACACACATATATGTGTATGTCTGTGTGTGTCTATGTGTCTGTGTCTATGTGGGTGTACGTGTGTGTTTGTATGTATATAGCAGCTAGGTGGCACAGTGGATAGAGGCAGGAAGACTCCTCTCTCTGAGTTCAAATCTGCTATCAGATACTTACTAACTGCGTGACTCTGGGCAAGTCACTTAATCTCCGTCTGCCTTAATCCACTGGAGAAGGAAATGGCAAACCATTCCAGTATTTTTTGTCAGGAAAATGTCATGGTGCTTGGGGTCACAAAGAGTCAGACATGACTGACATGACTAAATAACAAAACAATTCTAAAACCTTTCAGGTCCCTCCCAAGTCTGAGATTCTGGGATTTGATCACTCAGTCTTTTGAGAAGGAAGCCTCCTTCCTATTCTGTGCCAGCTGGGCAGCTGGTCCTGAGAAAGATCCTTTCTTCTTTTTTTTCCTCTTCCTTCACTTTGGATGTCTCTGAGTCACTTTGAGTCCTTAAATACCAAGGAGAGGCATGTTTTTATCATGTCTAATACAATAAAAATAGAAAGGAAAGTTAGTGAAATATGAAGACAATCACCATGCTCCAAGAAGAGTTAACTTTAAAAAAATGCCTTCCATTCCACTGTTGTCAGTGTTTCATTTGGTATCTAATGCAGGAAACACGAAGTTTATTTCACAAATTGGGGATATTTATGGGTTGTATCCGGAAGAGCCTCAAGCTTTTCCAGCTCTCTCCCAGATACAACCCATAAATATCCCAATTTGCCAAAGTCAACTTAAGGGGACAGTTTCTCCATTCTTGAACATAGACATCTCAAACTGTCCTTTGGTGACTTTTCCTCCTTATTTAGGTACTTATTTTGTTTGTTATTTAATTGTACTATTTATTTTAATCTCTTTCTGTTTGGTGGTTGTCCTTTGTTCTCGAAGAGTACCAAAATGGCATCAAGATGCTAGAGTCAAGTTCCAGTGTGTCTGACTGTGGCTGATCAGACCAATGTAAGCTTGGAATGTTCTACCATAGGTCGGGCACAAATAGTCCACATGTACATTTGAGGTAGATTCTCTAAATTTGTGCATCTTGTGCTTCTTTTGATCTATTTCAATTCTGCTTTGCTCGCAGAGCACATCACCTTCTCCGATGTGAGAGCACCACGTTGCATAGTGCTGTGCCAGCATCTCCCGTGTCACATAACCAATTCCAAAGATAATCTGTTTATTGTTGAAACACCCAGTGTTGCCAAGTTCATATTCCCCTAAAATGAAAGACTACCTTGATGCTGGCCAGCATTGTGTCCACCTCCTGCCCACCGTACCTTTGCAGTATGTTATCAGAATGTGCACTTTTGGTAATGCTTAGCGAGCTGACAATCATCGTCCTTGATGGCATCGAAGTACTAGAAAGCAGGTAGTGCCAGTTTTGTCAGACAAGAAAACTGAGGCTCCCAGAAGCTAAATAACTTGTCCAGTCTCACATCTTGTAAGTGATAGAACCCACACTTGAACCCAGGACCCCTGGATCAAGGTCTCCCCTCAATAACACCTTGGCCCCTTGCTTCTACATGAAGCCAACTACAAGGACCATTTCTATTTTTTTCACATTCTCTCTCAAGTGCATGAATCTGGGTAGTAGCCAGTAGAGGGCACTATGAGCTTTCCCTTTTTCAGCCCTTCAAAGAGGTCATCCAACCATCTAGAGTAGTTTGCTAATTGAAATATCCAACTGCAGCCTGGATGGAGAGGGTTCAGCTGTCAGATCACGAGCTGGAAGAGACCTTAGGGATCCTTCAGTTTACCCCTACTCAGCTTCACAGAGGGCGAAACTGGAGCAAACTTCTAGAACGTAAAAGATGGAAGACACCGGGTCATACAAGTAGCTGGTAGAACAGATGGAATCTGAACCCTGGTCTAGTGCTTTTGCCACTAATCAGGGACATTCTGAAGTCAACTAATACCAGCTCAGCTCACAAGAACCAATTGAGAGCTGATTGTTAAATTTTCCATGTGAGTATTTATACCTGGAAAACCAGCAAATGCTACCAATCAGGGCTTGACGAATTGTTCTGTCGATTGTCTAGGCTTAAGAAAGTGATGCAGAATGTATTTATTCAGATTAAACTTAAAAGTGTGTTCTGTGTTCAATTTTTTTTCAGAAAAGCCAGTTTTTAAATATTTGCCTCTGCTTTCAACTCCAAAATTCTACAATTCCGTGAAATAAATGTGTTAATATCATAGGAAAAGGAAAAAAAAAAGCCAAGAACTGAGTGTTTGAATTTTTTCAGTGTGATCATTTACACCTTGGAAACTGACAAAAGCTGCAAATTGGGGCTCCATTTACTGTTTTGCTTATTGTCTAGATTTAAGGTTCTTTTATCTCTCTACTGATCAATCCATTATCAATAAATATGTATTCAGGACCTACTGTGTGGCCAACACTGAACTAGGATATAAAGATAAAAATCGGAGTCCCTACCACCCAAGAACCTTCTAATCTATTAATCTAGAACATAATTCACAGATTTAGACCTAGAAGGGGCCTTAGAAGTCATCTAGGCTAACCTTTTGTTTTTTATTTTAAAATTTATTTTTCAATATTTTTTTTTCAATTATATGTAAAAACAAATTTTAACACTCCTTTTTAAAAATGTCGAACTCCAAATTCTTTCATTCTTTTCCTCCCTATCCCCCTCATTGAGAAAGCAAGCAATTTGATATAGGTTATCCAATGTGCAGTCATGCAAAGCATATTTCCATATTAGTCATGTTGTGAAAGAAAACACAGACAAAAAGACAACTCAAGAAAAGTAAAAAATGGTATGATTTGATCTGCATTCAGCTCAATTTCCAGTTCTTTTAGGCTAGCCCTTTAAACATTTAGCTGCATAAACTGAGACCAGAGGGACTTGCTTAGGGTACACAGGTAATAAGTTGTAGAGATGAGATTCAAGCCTAGGTCCTCAGACTCCCAAATCAGGATTCTTCCCATAGCCTCAGTTTGCCTCTTGCTCTTCTTCCATTTCCTGTTCCTTGCCCTCCCGTGTTTCCATTTTGGCCTCTGGGTGTCTTTTTTGGGATTTCCTGGAGCTTTGAGAATCAGCAATCAGCCTAAGAAAAGGGGACACAGCTTAAGAATCAAATGACACACATGCTGTTGCTTATTGGCCGAGTTATGGAGGGCACATAACTTCATCTCTGTGCCTCAGTTTCTTTATGTATAAAGAGAGGACAACCATACTGTCTACTTCATAGGGTTGTCATGAAGAAGGTGCTGCGAATATCTTAAAGCCATATAGAAATATGAGTTGCCATTTTCATTTTTTATACTTGAGGACATCGCCTTTCAAGCTCCAAGGGTGGAGCTTCTGGTACCCATCAAATTTTCTAGACCAGATTTACAAATAATTAATAACAATTATAATACCCAGCATTTATATAGGGCTTTAAGGTTTGCAAATATCTTTTTTTAACCCTGGGAGGTCTTGTTATTACTCGTTGTTACTTAGTCAATCAGTTGTGTGTGACTCTTCATGACCCCATTTGGTGTTGTCTTAGCAAAGATACTGGGGTGGTTTGCCATTTCCTTCTCCAGCTCATTTCACAGGTGAGGAAACTGATGCAAGCAGGATTAAGTGACTTGTCCAGGGTCATACAGTAACTGTCTGAGGTGGGATTTGAACTCAGGTCCTCCTGACTCCAAGCCTAGCACTCTATCCATTGTGCCACCTTGCTGCCTCCAGTGGGGAAAAAAATTATCAGCCACCTAAAACACCTAGGATTTCTATATTACTTAACAGGGTGGAAACGCTTCAAAAAAGAGCAGTCTTTGTCATTTATACAATGCCCAAGTGGGGCTATGAGACCTTGGATGGGCCTGAGGTGAGGGAGTAGGGTGCAGTGAAAAAAGCCCTGCTCTCTGAGTCACAAGAAGGTTTAAAGTCCAACTCTGCCCTTTATAAGCTGTATGAACCTGGGTAAGTCATTTCCAAAGGTGTGATGTAGCAATCATGCTAGATTTCAAAGCCAAGAAGACCTGGGTTCAAATTCCAACTTGAGTATTTCCTAGCTGGGTGACCTTGGGTAAGCTTTTCTCTCTTGGAACAGGTTTCCTCGTCTGAAAAGTGGAGATGATAATAGCAAGCACTTACATCACCAGGTTGTTGTGAAGATCTGATGAGCCAAGTTGTGTAAAGTGAGTGGTGTGCCAGAAAGGGCTAGATAAAGCTGACTGTTAGAATTTCACCTTCTCTGGCCCGAGCTTCCTTGATCAGAAAAGGTGGTGATTGGACCAGAAGGTCTCCGAGATCCCTTGCAGTTCTGACGTTGTAGTCCTTGAGCCTTTCGTAGGATGCTCTCAGTCTCTCATAATAATTGGACAAAGGATAGAGAAGATAAATAAGATATTAATAGGAAGACAGCTTTGTGGTAATGCAAGGAACGCTATAGTTGTGGTCAAAAGACCTAGTACAAGAATGAGTCAGAATCCTGACTATATCTCTTGGAAGGAAGGAAGGAAGGAAGGAAGGAAGGAAAGAAGGAAGGAAGGAAAGAAGGAAGGAGGGAAGGAGGGAAGGAAGGAGGGAGGGAGAAAAGGGAGGAAGGAAGATAAGAGGGAGGGAGGGAGAAAAGGGAGGAAGGAAGATAAGAGGGAGGGAGGGAGGAAGAAAAGGAGGGAAGGAGAAAGGAAAGAGGGAGGGAGGAAGAAGGAAGGAAGGAGAAGAGGAAACCAGGAAGGAAGGAAAAAGGAGGGAGGAAGAAAGGAAGGAAGGAAGAAAGGAAGGAAGGAGGAAAGAAAGGAGGGAAGAAGGAAATAAAGGAAGAAAAGAGGGAGGATGGGAGGGAGGAAGGAAAAGAGGGAGGGAGAAAGAAAGGAGGGAGGAAGGGAGGGAAAGAGGAAGGAGGGAGGGAAGGAAGGATGGAGGAATGAAGAAAGGGGGGGGGGACAGAGGGAGTACTTATTAAGTGTTTACTATGTGTCAGTCACTGTACAAAGCTCTTGGCATAAAAATACAAACAAAAAGACAGACAGCTCCTGACATCTAGGAACTTACATTCTACTAGGGGTAGACAACACACCGAAAAAGAGCTGAAAAACCATTTGTTTGGAGGGAAGGTGCCCAGCCTGGAAGACGGCTTTGAAACCTGGAAGCCAGGAACAGAGTGGGCAGGGCAATGGGAAAGGACCCACAAACTGGAAACTCCAGGAAGAACTCGGCAATGGGAGAAGGAGCAGGGTAGGATGGGTTACAGAGGGATGTTCCAGGTTAAGAAGCCTGTAAGGGTGGTTGGATGTTCCTGGTGAGAAGGCCCCAGCTTCCATAGTGTCATAGAATTCCACAGTGCCTGGAATGTTGTGGATACCCAGCAAATACTCAAGCACCAAGAATGACACAATTGCATTTTAATAATGACACGGATAAGTTCTAAAATACCAGTTTTACAGATGGAAACTGAGTAGCATAGAGGCTAATTGTCACACAGCTAGTTAGTTTTAGGTCTGAGATTCCAATCCAGGTCCACTGCTTTTTTGACACTACCACGTTTACTCCACTGTATCGGGGTTCTTCTGAGAATTATCTTGCACCAAAGGATCATAGAGTTAGGGCTGGAAGCTAACTCAAAGGCTCTCTAGTTCTTCTGTCTCATTTTACAGGTGAGGAAACCGAGTTCCAGTGAGGTTAAGCGGACTGTCCATGGTCACACTGGTAAGAAGTGAAAGGGGATGGATTTGAACTCAAGTTGTATAAACATGATGGTGTATTTTTTGTCGTTCGATCGTTTCAGTATTGTTCAATTCTTCATTACCCCATTTGGGGTTTTCTTGGCAAAGATACAGGAGTGGTTTGCCATTTCCTTCTCCAGCTCATTTTACAGATGAAGAAACTGAGGCAAACAGAGTTAAGCAACTTGCCCAAGGTCACACAACTAATATGTGTCTGAGGCCAGATATGAACTCAGATCTTCCTGACTCCAGGCCCAGCACTCTATCTGCTTTGCCATCTAGCTCCCCTGATGCTGTACTACAGCTGTGAAATTAGAAGCCTTAATCACAGAATGTCAGAATTGGAAGTCCTTAGGATGTTAAAATTGCTCAGTCATCAACTAGCATTTATTGAGCACTTAGTGTATGCCTGGCACTGTGCTGAGCACTACAAGTACAAAGAAAGGCAAAAAAAAAATAAGTCCCTATTCTCAAACATGGAAAAAAAATAATTGCCCAAATCTTGGCAGGGGGTGGGACAGGGTGGAAGATTTGATCATTTGGATTATTGCTGAAGTAAGTAAGATATAACTACCCAATCCTGTAAAGAATTCTAAGGCATTGTGGCTCAGAATCCTTTCCTTACTGACTGGATCATTACAGCAAACTCCTCTAAATGGATTTATAATCTATTGCTGTGTTCTGCCCCATTGTCAGAATAATCCATGGAGCCTTTAAGTTGGAAAGGACTTGGAGGTGATCTAGTTCAATCTTTATCTATCTATCTATCTATCTATCTATCTATCTATCTATCTATCTATCTATCTATCTATCTATCTAGTTCAATCTTTGTCTATATATATCTATATATTCTCATCCACAGAGTTTCTGATAGGTGGTCATAGGAAGAAGTCCAGGGACAGCCATCATTCCCTCCTGAGGCAACAAGTTTTGGAGAGCTTTGTCAGGAAGATCCTTATTTTAATCCTGAATCTGCCCCTCTGCAGCTTCTACCCTCTTTCCCCAACTAGGCCATAGGATTTTAGAGAGTCTAGATTCAAACTCAGGTCTTCCTGGCTCCAAGTCCAGTGTTTTATTCACTTACAGAACCCATGAGAGTTGATAAAGTCATTAAGAGAGTGTAGAGAGAGAAGAATGTCCAGAATAGAGTCTTGGGGTATACCCAGGTGAGGACGGCTACTGAGAATGTGAGGTCAGACAGGTGGGATGAAAACCCGAAGAGGAGAGTGTACACAGGAGGAAAGGGTGGTCAAAAGTGTCAAATACCGCAGAGAGAATGAGAAGGATGGAAAAGGCCACAAAATTTGGCAATTAAGTGATCATGGATATGTTTGGATGAAGTGGTTTCAGTCGAGTGATGAGATCAGATTACAAAGCCTGAGACAAATCGATCAATACTCTTAGGGGATTGATAGTGGTATGGCCTAGGACTAGAAGGTAAGTAAATAGGGCATCTGATCTACTTCTCCTTGTGTATATTTGGGGCACTATCCATTTTTGGAGGGAGGGGGTGGTACAAGGCCATGAGGCTAAAACCCCAGTTGCGTTCAGCTTTGACATAAGGAATTTCTGCTCCCACTGGCTAATGCGTGTGTGTGTGCACGTGCACACACACGCACACACATGCACATTCTCTTTGTAACCCTTAACTCAAAGACCATGAGTTTGCCTGGGACTCTCCTCCTTGGTGGAGGTTGGTTACTTGATGCTCTGTGCCTGCATGTGGGCCAAAGTTCACACCAGCCTCAAAGAAGAGACCTTGGTTTTCTGGCTTCTAACTTTGAGAGAGAAGACATATGGTTCTCTTTAGGTCCCTGAAGAAGGATAAAGAGTCTAGGAAGAAGCCCACATATAGAGGAGCAAGCACTTCAGTCATGTTCCAATCCACAGCTTGTAATACTAGAAACTTCAGAGAATGTCTCCTTTGGGTGAGATAGAGGACTCTCTTCAGCTGAGTTATCTTGCTTCTAACAGGAGAGCTCATTCACTGCATATTTCTGGTATATTCTCTTCTGTGTATCTTCTCTGATTTCTGTTTGTAATTGGAAGGGATAAGTGAGTTTGTTTGCTATTTGCGATGTGTATTCATTGTGGAACTGTTGTTTGTTGGGAAAGGAGCCAAACCTTGGATATACAGCTTGGGGTTCTCCTTCCCTATTATGAGAAAATGGTCAATAGCTTAGCTTGAACCTAAAATTGTTTTCCCTAGGTTTATAATATTCAGATGGGCTGATAAATATAATTCTAGTCTTATACCCTTTCTCTGAGGAAAGCACAGTAGCCAGTCTCTAGTGCTAATCTGCTTTCCTTCCTGAGAGGAATCAAAGTCTTCCTTGGAGAAGGTGGGGGGAGATTCTGGAAATATGTATCTATTCATGCCTCCTTGTGAGCCATGTCTAGATGGACCCATTTAGACACAAAATCTATACGGGCAGAACACATGCAAATACCATTCCCCATCTATGTTTCAGAGAAGTCACCTCTTCTTCAAAGCTCTTGCTGTTTGCTGAACCCATGAGAGTTGAAAAAGTCATCAAGAGAGTGTAGAGAGAGAAGAATTCCCAGAATAGAGTCTTGGGGTATACCTAGTTGGGGATGGAGATTGAGAACATGAGGTCAGACAGGTGGGATGAAAAGCCAGAGAGGAGAGTGTACACAGGAGGCAAGCGTGATCCCTTGGATGACCCCTTGGAAATGAGTCATGAAATTTATCACTTTGATTCATTCAGGGCTCGCTGCCTCCCCAGAAGAAAGTGGAACCTTGGTCAAGGCTCCTTTGACCTTGATAAAGGATGGGTTGGGAGGCAGGTCAGTTTATTTGTTAGAGCAAAAAAGAAACAGTTGTTCCTGCCTATATCCTGAAGGCAGATGCCAGCCACTGTCTCTGACTCCATTGTAACTTGTAGTCAATTTACAAAAGCAGGGAAAGGCCAGATCTTACACCGCAACTGCAGAAGATGCTATTTTGTTGAGAGAGAGAGTGAAGGAGCGCCGAGGGAGAACTCACTGGCATAGAAGTGCCTCTCTGGGGAGTCTGGTTACCTCGCTGGATTTCCTCTGTGTCTGCAGCGATGATTCTTTTAGATTTGTGTGAGCGCCCCCGGGGAAAGCTCTGCCTTCAATTGTACTCCAAGTCTCTTGATGGCTTAAGCGCAGAATATACCAAAGGGCCAAGCAGTAATGACCGTCACAGTGTCAGCGATATACGTGTCCTCGACGATACTTTCTGAACCGAATCTTTCTCTTTTCTCTCGGTGCACCTCTGCTAGAGCATTCAGAAGCCTCAGGCCCATGACATAGCCCGTCCATGATAACATGTTACACGGTAGCTGGCCACAAATGCATGCAATATTCAAACATACCGCAGCTTAAACAATCTGTTGGACTTGCCTTAGCGTTCCCAAACCTTTGCTCATTGCGAATGGCCTACCTGACAGCGCGCATATACAGAAACCACCATACATCGTCAGGATTTCCAGCAAACACCAGAACGCTTTGTTCACTTTCACCCTGTCTGCTTGCAAAGCTCATGATCTCAACGTACACCCCACATTTTCGTTACCCGTAGCAACCTGATCTAGGCGAGGTAGGCTTTCTTATCATTCTTTGTGTCGTGCTCTGTTGGGTTTCGTGACTGTTACCCAAGCCCCAAAGCCCTTTGGTATGGGACTTTCTCCTCATCACTGGAGATCACCTTCCTTCGCTCCTCACACAGGCATAAGGCGTTGACCACGATCTGTGAGAAGAAAGTTCTATGCCAAGAGGTTTGGGGGCTAGGATTAAATTCTTCTGCCAATTTCCACAGCGAGTTCTCTTTCAAAACATTGTTACGCTTACTGGGAAGCAACCTTCAGTTAGCTGTTTAGAAGATAACAACATACTGTACATATATAAGTCGGAGGCGATGTGGCTCAGAGACATGAAAAAAAAGATCTAGAGATCTAAGCAAATAGAAAAATCAGCTTTACTTATCATCTTGAAGTGACTGCCAAAAATAACCTTAAAGAATGTGATTTTAGGTTCAATGATAGAAGCAAGAACGAGGGTAGCAATAGTTCTGCTGTTCATTGCCCTGGCTAGACGGCATTTACAATATTGTGCAGGGCAACATATTTGAGGATGTACACTGACGAGCTGTAGCATGTCCAGAAGAGGACAACCAGGATGGCGAGACAACTCAAAATCATGCCATTTGAGGATTGGCTGGAGAACCTGGGAACATTTTGCCTGGAAAACTGAAGACTAGCCTACCTGACAGATGTCAGTCAGCAAACATATACGAAATGCTTGCTCACTCATTTTTACTTTCAGTGCCAGGCACTGTGCTAAGCTCGAAGATATCTTCAAGTATATGAAGGATTGTATGCTTAGAACTGGAAGATATCTGAGATCATGGAGTCCAGTCCTTTCATTTGATAAGTGAAGACACTGAGGACCAGGGATATTGAATGATTTGTCCACTATTGCACAAGTACTAGAGACTGAGCTTAAACCTAGATCCTTTGGCTCTAAATCCATGATATTCCTTTATACCATGCTGGGATTCAAGTCAATCCAACAAACTTTCAGTAAGTACCTATTATGTACATTGAGAGTACAAAGACAAAAGTGAGATTGTCTCTATTGTCGAGGAGATGAAGAGACATTAGTCCTGATCTAACTTGGTCCCAAAAGGCAGAACTAGGAACAATAGATACAAATTGCAGAGAGGGAGATTTCAATTTCATTCAAGGAAAATAATAAAATAATAATAATAATAATAATAATAATAATAATAATAATAATAATAATGATAATGATGTGTAAAATTTACATGGTGCTTTAATGTTTGCAAAGCACTTTTATAAATATTACTCCACTTAACAAGAACATTTTCCTTATAATTTGCATTTGTCTAACAGTATAATGAGCTGCCTCAGGGGGATAGTGAGCTCTTTATCAGTGGAAATATTCAAGGGGAAGCTAGATATCCACTTGTTGAGGATGTCATAGTGGATATTGCTGCTTTGAGTAGCTTTTGCAGATAGTGACTTATGAGTTCCTTTTCAACTACATCTATGATTTGGTTACTTTCAACCAGGGAATTGGCCTTCATTAGATCCTGTTGTTCCAAGATTTAGTGGTCTCTCCCAGAGTCATAATGGGTGGTAGACACTGCTCAGTCCCTGAGACAGAGAAAGGAAAGATGAAAAGGAAAATTTAAATGGAAAAATAAATTATTAGACAAATTATAACAATTGAGGGAGATGCTCTAGGACCTTCAACAACCTCCTAGTCCTGGAATGGGACAAGAGTGGGAATATCCATTTCAAGCTTGCATCCTTTGATCGCTCTCATGATCTCATCCATGTAGGCACCCCCTTCACCAATTTCCATGAGTGCTGTTTTCTACTGCTCTATTTCTTCTCATCCTGTAGACACCTTGTCAATGATTTTCTGACATATTTCACATAGTTGGCTTCTCCCTATTAACTGTGTTATGCTAGGAAGCAGTAGTGGAAGAAACCCATGGGTTAAACTGTGATGTGGCTTTCCCTTCACGGTGATCTTTGTTCAAGTACTCATAGCTACACTCTTCATTAGCCAACTGGTTGGGACAAAGAATTAGGAGGAGGAGCAGGCCCAGGAGAAATCTATTCAGGACATAACCTAGATGAAATATAGGTTGTATATGTGTAAATGAGTTGTAGGATTCATCCAGAATCTCTTTTAGATTTTATATTTGCTTATATTAGTGCAAATTGCCTTCTTTGAGATCCTTCAGGTCAAGAACTATCTCTTTATCTCCATTCTGTAGCATTATGCCTGGTACTTAGTAGGCAATTAATTAATGCTTATTGAATAAGTGGTTGAGAGTCCAGTTGATAGGCAGATCAGCCTTTCACATTCGCAACCAGTCAGCATTTGCTGAGGTTGTATCAAATGAAAAAATGGTTGTCTTTGCCCAATTTTGGAGGAGGTCTTATCATAATTTCATTACATATTTTAGATTCCTTAACTACCTGCCAAGAATGAACTAAGCAAAAAGTGATGAATCAAGGTTGTTTCCTAGGTTCTCCAGAAGACTGTACTGTTCCCCTTGGACTCAGCCAGGAATGAGGCCAAGGGGAATATCTGCCAGAAACTATAGTCAGGAATCCTATGCTGAGTGAGGTAGGGTGAGTGTGGGGAGGATGTAACAATTTCGAATCATTTTGTCTCTGTAGTCCAAATGCATAACACGGTGTCTTTGTATACAATCGTTACTTAATAAATGCTCTTCATTCTCCCTCACCTCACAGATTTATTCAATTGCCAATTTTTTTTGATTCTACCACCACAATATCTCTTGCATCTAACCTTTTCTTTTCTCACACAGCTACAACCCTAGTTCAGGTTTTCATTGCCCTTCATCTGGATTATTTCAATATACTTCTAAAAGATAGTTGTTTTGAACAAAAATCATCAACAAACATGGACATTTTCATAACTAAAACATTTTCAGAGAAATAAGTAATATTTATTCAAAGCTATATTCAATAATTATAAATATGTACTCTATTACATACTTTAAGTAAATACATAAAGCTATATGTTATATGCATTTGAAGACATACACATATATGTATATATACATATACATATATATACATATAATATGTGTATATGTGTATGTGTATAAATTATATCTATTTGGGAAAGCCATTGTGGTGAGTGGGTATAAAATGATTTTACAGCTACAATGAGGGCCCACTTAAGATAAAGTTACTTAAATTTATAATAGGCCCAGTTGGTATGGTTTTGCAATTTTCTTCAGCACATTACTAGCATATATGTAAGAGTAAATGCAGCAATAGATGGTGAGAACAAAGTATGTATTTAATAGTTCTACTTTTATATATGTGCTTGTAAGATTTTAATGAACTAAGATATATGTATGTGTATGTGTGTGCATGTATGCATGTTCTCCTTTAATTATCATTCAGTAATTGCCAAATATTTAATATATCTAAGTTTTCTAAAATTGTATTCAGGTCCTTAACTTTTTTCTTCTTTATTTTTTGTTAGATTTTTCTAGTCCTGAAAAGGGCCCACTGAGTATTCCTAATATTATGATTTTGTTGTCTATTTCTCATTGTAATTTTTTAACTTCTTCTTTAGGTACTTGGATGCTGTGCCTTTAGATGAATATATAGTAGTGGTATTATTTCATTACCTAGGATTTTAATATCTATTATGGCTTTGAAATTAATGTAGCTTCCCTACTTATCCTTTTTTTTAACATTTCTATCTGTATGTTGCCTTGTCTGAAAAATCACAGTTTCTATTGTTGTTCTTTTGAAGAGTAAGTTTTAGAAGGTACCCTTTCTCCCTATCCCCTCCTCCATGTTTTTATATTGTCACACAAACCCCTATTTTTAATTACGTTAAATTATTAAATACCCCCACTTCTTTCTCATTTCTTCCTCAGTAGATTGCTTTTCTCTACCTTTTTGTTCCCCTCTAAAAGCCTATAATATGGAGGAAAACCATCCCCAGACCTTCAGTTTGTTTCATTTTAATTCTCTCTGTGATCCTAGAAGCAGTAGAATTCTCAAGTTAGATTTGTCTCTTCTCCCCCATTTGCACTTTAAATATTATCTAGCCCCTTCGAATTGCTCAAATGTATTCTAGGTTTCTCTTGTCTCCTGTGTTTGGATTTCAAAGACTCTTCCTTGCTCTGAATTTTAATTTTCTATTTCAATATATTTAATCAGAAATACTGCAAAATCCTATATCCTGTTAAAAGTCTACCCTCCCCCACAAGTATCATACTATTTTTTTCAGGTAAGCTATTTTTGGGTGTAGACCTTTCTTTTTTGTCTTTTGGAATACTGTATTAAAATTTTTTCCCTTCTTTATGGTAGTTGCAGCAGAGCTTTGTGTAGTCTTGCCTGTGATGCCTTCTTGTTCAAACTCTTTCTGGCTGCTGGCAGTATTTTTTTTTCTTTGCTTTGGAAGCACCATATTTTGGCTATGACATTTATGAAGGTTTTCAATGTGCAATTTCAGGCAGAGGTCAGTTGATTCTTTGTATTTTCATGTTGCCTCTGGTTGTAATAGTTTGGAGCAGTTTTTTTTTGTATATCTTGAAATGTGGCATCTAGGGTTTTTTGCTTAGTTATGGAGTACAGTGGTTCTTATATGATCCCTCCTTAACTTTTTTTTAGATAAGTTGTTTTTAATATAGCATTTTCTACTTTTTCTATTCTATTCTTTCAATCATTTAATTTTATTCTAGTATTTATTGTTTTCTCATAGGATCAATGAACTCCATTTGCACCATTCTCTCTGTCAGGGATTCCATTGTTTGCATAAGATTTTTAAACCTTCCATTCTGAACTGTTTATTTTTCTTCTAATTGTTTCCACAAGAGCACTATTTTCACTTATTTCATTTTTTAATCTCTTGCTTCATTTCTTCTAGCTACCTTTGGAGTCTTTGTGGCCAAGTCATTCTTTTCTCTGAGGCTCCTCTCTACTTGTTACTCTTTTCTTTTGGGCTCATCTTGTGGACTTGTCTTAACCCACAGCATTTCTTGATTATGGTAGGCAATTTCTTCTGTTTACTCACATCTTCAGTCTTAGTTTCTGGATTGGGAGTTTTTCTAGGGCTGTTCTCCACTCCCATACTCTTAGAGTGGGCAGGCCTTGCTTGGTGTTGTTCCCTGTGTAGTCTGGATGCCATTGCCACTATAATTCTGAATGGCCAGAATTAGGCCCAATTTCTCCATAATCCCCAGCTTCTGGGACTGTCTCATGGTAGCCCAACAACAGTTTTAGCCTTGGCCTTTTTCTGTTTCTTTTTTCTCAATAAACCCCAAACTAAGAGCTGGCCCCATCCCATGCTGTGGCCCTGATAGGTGGCAAGCAGATTCATAAATTACACTGACCACAGCCCTCCTTCAGGGCTTCTATGCTAGGGCCATCTAGTTGCTTTTATAGTCCTGTATCTTGCTTTTCAACCTGCACAGGTTTCCTGGGTGCTGAGATGTCTGTCCTTCCTTCTCACTGGCCCTTTCTCCCACTGTGGTTCTGGCATTGGTCCCATTTTGGCTTTGTCTTTTGCTTTGGCTCCAGGGAAGGCTGCTCAGGTGCTGCAATGACTCTGTCATCAGTTCTGGCTCCCCTACAAGTTGCTGGGACACTGTCTTCAGGCCCTGTATATTGCCTGGCCCTGTCTCCCAATGCAGTGGGCATGAGGACAGACTCAATCTTTTATTGCTACAACAGGCCAGGTCTGAGACCCTGCCATCTTTAAGGCCTAACTGGAGTTTTCTCCTCCCCTATCTTGTCTCCTCTCAGAACACCTGCAGGTTTCTGGCAACCTTCTTATGCAGTACTGGATTAGATGGAGAAGCTCATTCCTTGCCTCTGTGGTTTTCTTTATCATTATTCCTTCTGATACATTTTTAGAACTTTGTTGGATGAGGAGAAGAGATCCTCCAGTGCCTT
Organism: Phalanger gymnotis; assembly: GCA_028646595.1. Lineage (NCBI taxonomy): Eukaryota > Metazoa > Chordata > Mammalia > Diprotodontia > Phalangeridae > Phalanger > Phalanger gymnotis. The sequence goes on along the minus strand of CM053624.1, from coordinate 195,977,351 downwards.
TCATGTTGACGTGTTAACTGGAAGTCATATCCTCATAATGGCTCTCCTTGCCTTTAGTCTCTCTCCTCTCCAATGTTTTAAACAGCCACTAAAGCGATATTCCTAAAGTACAGACCTTACCATGCCATACACCTACTCAGCAAGTTCTGGTGGCTCCCTCTCATCTCTAGGATCAAATACCAACTTCTTTGTTTGACGTTTACAATCGTTCACAACATATTTTACAATCTTATTATGTGTTACTTCTCTCCAAACAGTCAATGATCCCTCCAAACTGACCTTCTTGCCATTTCTCCCATAAGCTCTTCCATCTACCACCTCTGTCCTTTTGCTCAGACATGTAATCCTTCTTCATTTCAATCTCTTAAAATCCCTAGCTTCTTTCTAGGCTTCCAGCTCCTACATAAGGCTTTTCTTGAGTCACCTTCTCCTACCCCAAGGTACTAGTATCTCTCCCTCTTATCCAACCCCTGGTAAAATTAGCTTGTATAGTTCTTACTTTGTCTATATTTTGCATATAGTTACGTGTATACAAATCATCTTCCCCTATAAGGTCCTTGAGGGCACAGATTTTTTCCAATTTTGTCTTTGCAACCCCATTGTTTAGTATAGTGGGTGGCATTAATAAATTCTTCTTGGTTAATCGATTACTAAATTGCGTTGCATTGAAGGGGCAAAAAAGAAGTAGTCTGAGCAGCAGACCAAAGGCCAAAGTAAATACCACCAGCAGCAAGCAGCCAGAGGTAGAAATCCGAGGGTGAAGAAAAGAGACAAGAACTGGATGAGAAAAGAGCTGGATTCAGAAATAATATCCTCACACACATTCAAAACATGAAAATGAGAAATTTCACAGAAACACCTCAAATCCAACCCCACACCTAAAATCCCTAAGGAAGGTGAGCTTGCTTCTCTTTGGAAAGCTTTGCTTTAAGACAGCAACACCTTTAAATAAATGATAAATATTCATTTTGTCTGGCATCCATATTTGCAATTTTTTCCTGTTTCTAATAGAAGTAGTTTTCTTAAGAGAATGATTGTGATAAAGACAAAATCAGGTAATTCTTGGACTTCAGGTTAGATCATGTTATACCCCCTACTCAACAAACTCCAGTGGCTCCAAATTGCCTGAAGAATTAAAGATAAACTCCTTGGCTTGGCATTTAAATTTCTTCAAAACTTGTTCCTGTATTACTTTGCTAGGTCTTACACTTTACTCTCCTTCTTAACACACCGGCCTATTTGACAATCTGTCTTTCATCTCTGTGCCATTTTTTTTTTTTGGTCTGTCCTCCGTGCCTGGAAAGCATTCCTTCCTCACCTCCAATCCTTGGAATCCCTGGTTTCCTTCAATTCAGTTGCTTCTTTCATGAAGTCTTAGACCCATTCTAGAGCTTATAGAGTTCTCCCTCCCCAAACTCCCTTGTCTTCATATGTGCACATGTTGTCTCCTCGATTAGAACGTAAGCTCCTTGAGGCCAGGGATTCTTTCACTCTTGTCCTTGTATCTCCAGAGTTTAACACAGTACCTGGTATATAGTAAGCATTTAATGAATAATTGTTAATTGATTGATCACAGACTTAAAAGGAAATTCAAGAAATCATTGCATTGAACGATCTCCCCTAACCCTGAAAGCCTGTGGGAGCAAGACACGCTTCCATCATCACGTTTTCAGCTATTCTCTGCCTGGTGACTTTGACCTAGAGTGAGAAGTCAGTGGGATATAGCTGGATTCAACTGTTTTGACACAGTGTCGCTGACCTCAAAATACATGAGGGGCCCTCTGAGATGTCATGAGTTGTAGTTTAGAGACCAAAAGGGAATCTTCTGATTATTTACCATCAGAGTTAAGTTTCTGGATTTAGAGCCAGAAAGGACATCAGAGATCATCTCATCTAATTCCTTCATTCTATAGATGAAGAACTGAGACCCAGAGAACACTCGAGTTGCCCAAGATCACATAGGAAGTGAATGAAAGAACTAAGAGGTGAATTAAGATTTTCTGACCCCAAACTCTCCACCATTAACCTCTCACTCCTAAGTAATTTCATTGATTTACAATGAACATTTCCGAAAATCCACTCCAAACTATTTTCCATCTGGATAATTTAATCCCCATATATACACATGCAGAGTTTATAGTCACAGGTACAAGGGAAAGAACATCATAGTTGCAATCAAGGGTTCTGTATTAACATCTTAGATAGGCTAGTTGTATGGCCTTGGGCAAGTCTCTTAACCTTTAACCAGTAAAACCCTTCAATGACTGCCTAATGCCTCTAAGATTGTTCCTTTGTTGTCGTTCAGCTGTGTCTGACCTTTCATGACTCCATTTGGGGTTTTCTTGGCAGAGATACTGTAGTAGGAAGGCCGAATTTATGATCTCAGAAAGGATCATATAAATATCAGAATAGTTCGAAATCGTTGGGTATACAGAATTCTCCAAGCAGAAGGCATCAAAAAATTTATTCAGGGCCCAGAGCAACAAATTAGCGAACCAACCTCCCCATTCCAGTATTGTA
>CM053624.1:195950770-195974331 GCA_028646595.1 Phalanger gymnotis | reverse complement strand
CCCATTTTGCCTTACTGGCACAGATACTGGCTTGCCATTTCCTTTAACAGCTCATTTTACAGATGAGGAAACAAAGGCAAACAGGCTTAAATCACTTGCCTAGGGTCACACAACTAGTAAGTGTCTGGGGCCAGATTTGAACTCACCAAGGGGAGTCTTTCTGACTTTAGGCCCCACATGCTATCTACTGTGCTACCTAACTGCCCCTAGTATTTAAGGCCCTTCTCCACTTATCTTTTTGGCTTTGGTTCATAGTAGTCCCCTTCATGAACTTTCTCAGTCGAACTGCATTACCAGTTTTTCACCATATTTCCTCCCTCTCATCTCCATGCAGTCCCATAAACTGTCCCCTTGCCTGGAATGACCTCCCTCCTCATCCACGTCTCTCAGAAACAAGCATAAGACTAGGAGCCCCATATGACAGGAAGCTTCCCTGGTTCCCCAAGCTCTCCTCTCTACTTTCCCAATTCTCTTTCTGCTTAGATGTCTTACTTGACAGTATTCTTCCTCTCTTGTAGAATATAAACTCCTCAATGGCAGGAACTGTTTCGTTTTGACTTTTTGTAGGCCCAGTGCTTGGCACAGTCCCTTAATAAATACTTGTGGTTGAATTAAATTTATCAATTGAATTCTAGTCTAGATTCTGCACTAACTATAACTCTGATGGCTCTTCAGTACCTCATCTGCACCACTACTATTTATTGGTGCTAAACTGTGATGCCTACAAACAGGATGAAGTGCTCCAGAAGTCTCACCAGGCCAAAACAGAACAGGGCTGTCATCTCCTTAGTCCTGGGCATGATGCATTTCTTAATGCCAACTATAATTTTCTTGTTGCTATTGTTGTTCTGGATTACTGGATCAGTAATTTCACTGATGTAGAGAATTTCTGGGGTAGCTAGTGGGGCAGAGGGATAGAATCAGGAAGACTCATTTCCCTGAGTTCAAATCTAGCCTTAGACACTTACTAGCTGTGTGACCCTGGGCAAGTCACTTAACACAGTTTACCTCAGTTTCCTCATCTGTAAAATGAGCTGGAGAAGAAAATGGCAAACCACTCCAGTATCTTTGCCAGGAAAACCCCAAATGGGGTCATGAATACACAACTGAAAAACGACTCAACAATAACAAAAGGGAATTTCTGGTACAGACACTCTCCATACAGTGGAGATGAGCAGCTACTCTGTAGCTGATAGCCTTAAGCTGCTCAGTGCATTAAGATGTTTAGTGACTTGCTCACTGTCATGCAGCTGAAATGTGCCCTCTTTCTGCTTCTCTATGGCCTAATCTGTTTGGGAAAAGCTGCTTTGGAGGCTTTACTGTTAACTCCTCACAGGCAAGATTATGGGCAATACTTTAAGCAAGCTACTTCCTACCTGTATGACCCTGGATAGATCATTTCTTTTTGAGCCTCAGTTCCCTCATCTGTACAATAATGGGGTTAGAACTAGATCAGTGGTGTCAAATTCATATAGGAATAGAACCCTGATTTAGAAAACCACAAACTAATATTATCTATGTTGTATTGTATTTTTTTTTTCTAAACAGGCCTTTGTGGGGTCCATCCACTCAACAAATATTTGCCATGGGAAGAACATTGTGCTAGGTAGTGAGTGAGATGTACAGTTTCAATAAGATGTGGTACCTGCCCTCCATACAGCTTACAGTCTAGTTTGGGGATAAGATGCAAACACAGACACCTAGAATATACATTGTGTGATAATATATTACAGAATCACAGAACAAAGCACTTTGTAGGATCTGAGAAATCCCCCTCCCCCAATTTTTAACTGGGTTAAACAAGAACAGTCCCTTAAAATATTCCTCATGCAACATGATTTCCTGGCATCTCATTCCGCTTTCCCACCTCTTGTCCTACTCCGATTTGCTAATGTTTCTCCTAAAACGTGGTGTCAAGAAATGAACACAATATTCCAGAGGTGGCGTCATCAAGGCCGAGTACAGTAGGACTATCTTCTCCCTTGCTCTAGGCACTTGGCTTCTATCAATGCAGCCCAAGATTGCATTAGGTTTTTTTTTTGGCAGCCACATTGCGTAGCTGCCTTATATTGAGCCTGCAAGTCAGTAAATTCCCCAGATTTTCTCATGTGACCCTCTGGAAACCAGGCTTCCCCCATCTTGGATGAGCACCATTAAGAAAAATTAAATGCAAGATGTGCAGGAAGGCACAGATTTATTCAAGATGACTGAGTGAACCACCGAATCCCAGAATCCCCTTTTCTTAAGGAGGGAACTCCCTGGGGTCATTTAGTACTTACCTCCGCCTCCAGTAAAACTCACAATGAACCTATCCTGGAAAGTTGTATTATCTCCCTTCTCCTTGAAAAGAAACAGAGGAAGAGGCATCTTGCCTTGGAATAGAACTCTGAGGCTCTGGTCTAGAGAGAAACCTGAGGAATCTGTCATCTTCTTCTCTCATTCCTCACCCCGCTCATCATCCCAAAGGCTCTTGCTAACCACGGGCTAAAGTTGTACTGTATATAAACATTCTGCCAGGGCCACAAGGTATTTATATCGCAGGTCATGAGTCATGACGACTATTTTTAGCTTCCTTATTGAGGACATTTTTGTTTTCCTTTCCATCTCCTGTCTGGTCGGGAGCCAATCTCTCCCTGACCCTGACAGAATGAGTGACCATTCATATGAAGCTAATGACACATGACAGCATGAGGCAGGTGCTCCACCAATCCATTGTCTGGGTGTCTATGACAGTAGGGCGGTCGCAGAGCAGCCAGATCTGGCCAATCCCACATCACAGGGACACCCTCTCTTCTTAGGTTTCCCATATTTCCTGTCTCGTTCGTTTTTTAAGTCTCTAGAAACGTTTCTACCCTCACTGCTTCCTATATTTCCTAGTCATCCAATTCAATCCAATGTCAAGGCATATTTTTATGCTACATGCTGGCACTGCGCTGGGAATTATGGGTCATACAGAGGCATTAGACTTGTAAGATATAGGACGCCAGAGTTAGACAGGACCTTAGAGCAATGAATATTTAAATCTAGAACACAGAATGTTAGGGCTGTAAGCGGGGGTATATTAGAACTACCTTGAATCAGCTCTCAAGAGCCGATAGCTAAATTTATATTCGTCAAGAATTGGCAAACACTAAAAACCAGCTGATTGTTTAAACTTAAGAAAGTAATGGTACATGATCGCACATGTATAACCAATATCAGATTGTTTACCATCTCAGGGAGGGGGTAGGGGAGGGATGGAGGGATAGAATTTGGAGCCAAAACTTTTTTTAAAAAACCATAAATGTTTAAAATTGTTTCTATATGTGTTTGGGGGAAAATAAAATAGTATATAAAAAAAGAAAGTGATGGAAAAATGTTAATAATGCTGGTCAAACTTAAAAGTGTGTCAAAGGCACATCTCTTCCCCACCCTTAGTGAGCTGGTAGTTAAACATTTACTGGTATAACACTGGTTGGAAGGTACCTTCGGGCAAAGAACACAGAACATGAAATGTTAGAGCTGGAAGAGAGACAGGTTCATAAGCCAGGAAGCATTAAAGGTGGGACTTAAACTGTGGGACTTCCTGAGTCTCAAACAAGATTATTAGCTACTAACTACATCAGAGGTGTCACTCTGGCCATGTCTCTCCCCTCGTCCCACCCCCCACCCCCACCCCGCACACTCCCAAGTGCCCCCAGAACCAGATTAAAATGGAACTGGGAGATATTGAACAAAATAAATAAAAATACAATAGTCAGTAAATGATGTTAACAGGTGGTTTCGTAAACCAACATGCACCCATAGGAATCCTTACTTACAGTTTAGTGGCCCTGTTTCTATTTGAGTTTGATGCCACTAAATTATATCATGTTTGCTATAAATGAAACCTAAAGACCTAGAGAAGTCATATCCAAGTAAAAAGGTTACTTACAGGTTCTCTGCAGAGAGGTCAGTAAAGCCACTGGTTTTCATACATGTCCAAGAGCAATGAGAAAGATTAATAATGCTTTATGATGACCATAATTAAGGGGATCACCATAAAAATAGTCAGCTTAGATGCCAACATGTGATGAAGACAATAGAGAAATAGATAAATTCTACACACAACTTCTAAAAAGATTCTAATCTTCAGTCCTTCAGTGTTCTTATATCCCATTAATATATTAACATAGGCCTGTAGGTAGGGCTATTAACATAGTCCTGATAGAGTGCTAGGCCTGGAGTCAGGAAGACCTGAGTTCAAATCCAGCCTCAGACACTTATTAGCTGCATGACCCTGGACAAATCTCTTACCTGCTGTCTGCCTCAGTTTCCTCATCTGTAAAATGAGGATAATAATAGTACCTAGCTCCCAAGATTATTTTGAAGATAAAATGAGTTAATCTTTGTAAAGTACTTTGTAAACTTTAAAGCACTATATAAATGTACTTATCATATAGAATATTATATTACATATTATAATATAATATAAATGTATATAAAAGCAGTATTGTTGTTAAGATCCTTTGAAATAACATTTTGTTATTTAATTTTCACAGTAAACGTGGTCATAGGTTCATAGATTTAGAGATGGAAGGGACCTTGATGACTTTCTAGACTAACCTCCTTAACCTGTCATTGAGGAAGCTGAGACCGTTTGCTGAAGATCACTCAGAAAATAAGTAGGGGAGCCAGGATTTGGACCGGCTTGCTTTAATCTGATATCCAGCACTCTTTCCAATCTGTCATGTGGGGTAGGTGGTATAGTTATTATTCTATGTATGTTGTTATTATGTATGTATATAATATGTATATAATTATGTATGTATATGTGTATAATATATATTGTATGTATGTATATACATATGTAAATATGTATATAATATATATGTATATAATTATGTATGTATATAATAATAATATTATAATATGTACATAATAATAACTATATGTATATAGTTATTATTCTAAATTTTTTCTGAATAGCTTTTGTTCTTACACTGCTTTCATTTCTCAATATATCACTCTTCCCTTTACTCAATGAACCATTTCTTGTAACAACGGCAACAACCCTAAGCAATACCTCCACTGAGTCTGACAGTGTATGCAAAACTCTACAACCATAGTCTCCAACCTTTGCAAAGAAGAAAAGAACATCCCTCTCATCTCATCCCTTCTTCTAGGACAAGTATTGATATTTATCTCCAGTTTACAGATGAAGAGATCAAGATAAAGGACTTAACTTGAGCTAGGTCACATAGCTAGGAAATGAGAGAACCAGGATTTAAATCCTTCGTTTTTGGAGTAGCAGCTTGGAAAGGTGGCCTTTTCATCTGCTGAGTCAAATGTGATTTTCATTTGTTTAATTTTGAGAGTGTTTTTTGTTAATCCGCAAATCAGAATCATAGCTTGATCAGCAGGGATAATGTCGTCCCTGTTTCTCAGAGCTGCTGTGAAGAACCACTTTGTCAACAGGACACACCTAGAAAGGGGACCTTGAAGTAAACCAAGCATCACCAATAGGCAATGGAGTGCCCATGGTCACTTTTATGTCTTCGCCCACTGATGGTTTTTAGGTGAAGGTAGAAAAATCTTTATTTTCCACCTAAATGTTTATATCACTACAGGGAGTTGTCTGAATGCAGGAATGAGCCTAAACAGCAGTCATTTACCATGAAAATAAAAAGTAGGCTGGAAAGTGTCAGAGATACAATGAATGAACTTCTCTTGCTAATGGCTGGCTGGTCTTGTTATTAATACAGATGTAATGCTATTAAGCTTCCCTTATTAAGTCAGCAGCTCTGGATCCCTGTTACCCTTTATGCCTTAGTTACAGGCTCATTTTTCAATTATATTTTAATTTGCAACATTTTCAAAAAATGCCTGGTATACACAAGGGAACACAAGGGAAGGCTGCTGAATTTCATCTGAACTGAAACTCAAAAAGAATCAAGGATCTGAACTTGAGTTCCAGGAACTTTCAGCTTTCAGGAGGGATAGAAAAGGGATCAGGTCATGATATTACCAAATGGCGTAGATCTTCTCATCTATCCTGGAATCAAGACTTTAAAAAAATATTGGGTTTATGAATATAGAAGTCTAGTATTGTAGAAAAGGAGACTCAGACTAAAGTAGGAGAGGTAACCTGTAAGTAGATAGAGCCCTGAACATGGAATAAGGAAGCCTGGGGGTTGAATTTTGTCTCAGGCCCCTTTTCTTCCCTTAGCTTTTACAAAGGAATATTTGCTGAGAAGATAGAGCAAAAATACAAACTTCCCCCCTCCCAACACTTAAAGACAAGACTTTTCCCCTTATTACCTCAGTCACTGGGAAGAGTGGGTTCAAACCTAGGACAGTGGTTACAAAGCATTAGGTCCACCAAGTTCTGAAAGCAGCATGACCAATGCACAGTCACATAGGCCCCAACATCTTGGTTGCAGCATCAGTCTACTGATATCTCCTACCCTTTCGAAAATCACAGGGCCGCAGCTCAGTCTGTTCCAGCTGCAATAACTCTTCGCCTGGGCGTAGTCACATCTCGGGCAGAAGAATCAACAGGGATGTGAGCTCGTGACTCCATGTTGACCTGGGTAGGGAGAGTAGACTACAGCACTAGCTCTATCTTCCTACCCAGAGGCTTATACTTTGTCTCCTCACTCAAGCACAGCTCTCTGCCTCAGATTCTTTTCAGTTGTGAAGATGGGGAAGTCACTAAGCTTGAGTCTCAGTCTCCTTATTTATAAAATGAGAGGAGTTAACTTGATGGACTCTGGGGTCCCTTCCAGCTCTAAATCTGTGATCCTATACGAGGTGGTTCAATTCAACAAGCTATGCAAGACACTGTGCTAATTCCTGGGGATATAAAAACAAAACAAAAAAAATTTTCTCGCTCTCAAAGAGATTACATCCTTCTGATTAATACAACATTGCACAGTGAAGCAAATAAAGATAATCTGAGAAAGGAAAGGGCACTAACAAGTAGGGGGATCAAGAAAGGCTTCACGAAGAAGGTGGCAACTTAATTGAACCTCTAAGGAAGCTCCTAAGAGATGGAGGGTCAGAGAGAATGCATTCCAGGATTGCAGGAAAACCTATGCACAGTCATGAAGGGATGTAACAGTGTCCAAGCTAAATCTACCACTAATATGGTGAGGCAGGAGCAGTAGAGGGGGAAGTGCCAAGGTGAGGGCAAGGGATGACCAAGTTTGCCAAGGAGTTAACTGGCCAGGTTGGAAATGGAGCAGGTCAAAGCTTTCATGTTGATCAGCAGCGGGGTCACTAGAGGAAAGGAAAGGAAAGATGAAAGGAAAGAGGAAAAAAAGAGGAAAGGAGAAGAAAGAGGAAAGGAAGGAGGAAAGGAGAGGAAAGGAAGGAAGAAAGGAAAAGAAAGAGGAAACGGAAGGAAAGAAAAGGACAGGAAAGAGGAAAGGAAAGGAAAGGAAAGGAAAGGAAAGGAAAGGAAAGGAAAGGAAAGGAAAGGAAAGGAAAGGAAAGGAAAGGAAAGGAAAGAAGAAAGGAAAGAGAAAAAAAGAGAAAAGGAGAAGAAAGAGGAAAGGAAGGAAGAAAGGAGAGAAAAGAGGAAAGGAAAGAAGAAAGGAAAGAGGAAAAGGAAAGAGGAGAGGAAAGAGGGAAGGAGAGGAAAGAAGAAAAGGAAGGGAAGGGGGCCCATTAGATGCATACCAAGGCACTGTGACAGGGACAGCTGTGAACTGGCCCCTTTGCCACTCACTACCCAGTTCAGGGGTCAAAGACCCAAGGTAGACTTAGAAGGAGACCTGGGCATAGTGTGGTTCTCCCCTGTAGGGAGGCCCTGGGTGGTGTGCCAAGAAAAGAGCAAGTCCAAAACCTGGCAGCCACAATGATCGCAGTCAGATCCCAGGCAGAGCAGAGTTTCATTTCCAGCATCCAGCTCAGCCTGCAGAAGAATATTGCTGTTGTTGCTTGTCCTTCACTCTTGAAAAGGACCAATGACATAAGGAGCACGATGTCTTGACTTGCAAGTAAATTGCATTCGAGTGAGGCCGAGCTGAACAAAATCCGCAGCCTCAATCTCTCCTCCAGAGTCATGGGAGTCCAGTAGCAAGAAGAAGGTCTAGATGCCAAGCAATGGCCCAGGATACAGTGGATGACCTTGGCCTTTCCAAATTAAGCTGCAGAATAACCAGGACAGGAATCCCAGATCAAAGGGGAGCCTAAAATTCTGCCACTCTGAACCAACAGAGTTTTCTATCTGAAAGAGGTTGAGTCCACCAGCAATCTACTCTTGCTCAGACCCAAGCCCAGGTCAGGAACTTGCAGAGCTCAGACCAGGAAGGCAGTAGTCTCTTCCTTGGATCAGACTACTCTGGGAGCGCTGAAAGATGCAGGTTCCCAGTTTGTCCTTGAGATCCTGGAATAACACCACACTCAATACTTCAACAGGACCAGCCTAGACTTTCCCTCCCAGGGTGTCACAGAACCCAAACCTAAAATCAAGTCACAAGTCAGGATGTAGGCTGGAAAATGAGAAAAAAAAAGAATCCTACCAGAAAGAGAAAAATCAACCACAAAAAAGAGAGAAATCAACAAAACAGAACAAAAAGAATTACATGAAATGTTCCATGCCCAGGGATGCCCTCACCCACTCTGCAATGGAGGGGGGAAAGCTGTATCCTCATCTCTCTTCCTTGGAGCCAAGCTTGTTCTTTGAAATTTTGAAAAATGAATTTTCGATTATTTCATTGAGTATGACGAACTTCCAGTAAGAAGACTTGTCAACATCTAGCATACAATTTGTAGTCAGTAAAGTTTCCTGGAGCACAAAAACAGGATCACACAAATATTATGTGTCGGAGTTGGGAGTAAAACCATAGTCTCCTAACTCTGGGGCCTGTTCTCAGTGCACAATGGCACACTATGTCTTGAGCATAATAAATGCTTACTCTGTGGAACTGAGTCATAGACTTTCACAGTGGGAAGAGATCTTGAAAGTCACCTAGGCCAACCGCAAGATTTTAAAGAGAAGGACAAATGAGGCCTTGAGGATGGATGTGACATACTAAGGTCCCATAGTTGGCCCGAGAGCTGGGAGGAGAACTCAAATTCCTTAGACTCCCAGACCAGGGTCATGTTTTATCTCTCAGAGAAAGAACACCTACCTACATACTTCTTGCTGCAAGCAAAAGGAGCCTGTTGAAAGGGATTAAATCTCCTAGGCCCCTGAGGCAGTAACTGAACTTTCATGCTTAAAGTATATGGCAAGATCTAACTCAGAGACAACAATTGAGTGTGGCAGGGTACTCTGACCTGCTTTGGTCGCTACAAGACTCACAAGTTTGTTCCCAACCTTCTCTAAGTTACCACAAGTCCAGAGAATACTTCAGTTGGTTCTATGATGCTAAGGTCCTACCTTTAGGCCTGAATCCAAAATTACCCCCTCTCAAACCCTAGGAGAATTGCTCTCTGCACCAGAAGCTTTTCTCTTACTTTAAAGACATTTCTTCATCCAAAGTGAGAACGTGACTACATAAGCCCAGAAGTCCCTCTGTCTGCCAGTGAAACATAAAGCTGCCAAATTAAATTGATGGTTTTAAGTGGTGCCTGATGCCCGAGGTAGCTGGGAGGAATCTGATTTTTTTAAAAAAGAGACTTCTTTATTACCATTATCCTTAGATTGACTGGTGCCCCATCTGATGGCTTTTGAATTCTAACCTCCTTCTTCCTTGAACCTTGAGACTTCTCATTGCTTTGATCATAAGTAAAATCTACTTCCCCCTTGCTCCCCTCCCTTTCCCCAAACTCCCATCTTTTTCCAGCTCATCTTGCTTGTCATCCTCATTTTATCAATCCACAGTATGGACGTCTCAGTAATCTCATCAGAATAGCGAGAGTACTAGAGACTATACTATAATGAACCCAATCATCTAAAGGAAAAAGCCCCAGGAAAGTTCAAAAATCACCAAGTTGCCTTGTCAGGGTAAGACCAGCCCTAATGGCTCAAAGCCCCCTTTCCTCTAATGGGATATTGGAATATCTACTAACCACCAATTCCCCAGGAGTCTTTCTCTATTATCCCCCCACTAACTAGCATGAATTAATACTAGTCCCCACCTCTAGTCTCCTTACTTCCTTTCATCAATGCCTGGTTTTGCTAGAGCAAGATAAGAACTCTCTAAAATTCAATAGAATTTACTGGTTTGGGAAAGGGTGCCCAACTCTGTCCAGGACCCCAGTGCACTATCCTGTATTCATCTTCCCTTTATTCTGTATCTTCACTCAGGGCTGCTCAACCACCTTTGGTGTCCACCTACCACCCAACTCTCATTTGTGGCTCCAGGAAGCTGGAGCACATGAAGCAGCCACACCTTGGTAAAACTGATCTCAGCAGATGGGCTAAACCAGGTTGAGATTATCGACAGGCTTCAAACCCATCCCGTGAGGTATGGGGTTGTCTACCTCAAGCATGTGAAGAGTGGGCAGATGAGAGCAATTTGTTCCAAGGGCTGTGAAAGCAGCTGAAGCAGACTCGGTAGAGTGCTAAGAGCTTGGCTAGACACTGAAGATGCTAAGGTACATCCACTGCAATGGCCATCGCCATCCATCTTGACTTTTGCCCTGCCACTGGACCTCATGATACTGGAAGAAAGAGTGAGGCTGACGACTTTGTGCAACTCTGCCTCACTTAAATCCGATTCACGTACAAGTCAAGACATCATCCATCATCCACTGTTTTACCTCACCATCATGATGTCATTAGTCCTCTGCAAAATGAAGGCCTAACAGTAATCTTCCGTCAATGGAGCTGGCTTGCTTTGCTGCCGTGATGCGAGCACCATGTCTCCTGGTCCTGGATCCTGGTATTCCAAACCTTCCTAAGTCTACATTAAGAGATGTATTATATATGAGGATTAGTTTAATGATGATGATGATGATGATAGCTAGTGTTTAGATAGTACTTTGAGGCTCTGAAAGCACTATACATATATTATCTCATTTTTTCCCCAGAACAACCCTATGAGGTAGGTGCTATGATTATCCCCATTTTTCAGATTAGGAAATTGAGGCTGACAGAGTTTAAATGAATTGTGTAAGATCACACAGGTAGTCTAAGTGTCTGTAATAGAATTTGAATCTGAACTCAGTTCTTCAGGCAATGCCGGATGGTTAAGACTTGGAGTAATATAAATGTATTTAAGCATCTGGTTGGCTGTTGTTCCTCTGTCTCAGAGGACAAGAATGACATTACTATGTTGGGGTCAAGATAGAGTGTATCAGACTGTGGCTGATCACATCAATATGAGTTCGGAAGGTCTGTCACAAGTCAGGCACAAATAATTTGTATAAATATTTGGCCTGGAGATGTCTCTGAATTTGTTCATCACATGTTTATTTTGAGCTACTGCAATTATGCTTTGCTTATAGAGCACAACACCTCCTTTGGTTTGGGCATGCCGTGCTGGGAGGTCCTGTGCCAGTGTCTCCCATTTCTCACAATCAGATTCCAAAGTTCTTCAGAAAGACCTTGAGAGTATCCTTGTATCACTTCTGAGCTCCATGTTAGCACCTGCCTTGTGTGAGTTCTCTGTAAAATAGTCTTTCAGACAAATGTATTTTTGCATTCAAACAACATAGCCAGACCATCCACCGGAGTTGTGCCCTCTGAAGCAGAGTTTGAACATTTGGCAGTTCAGCCCCAGGAAGGACCTCATCGTCTCGTGCCTTATCTTGCAGGTGACCTTCAGAATCTTCTTAAAACAATTCAAATGGAAGGTATTCAGTTCCTGGAATGGCCCTGGTAGAATTTCCAGGTTTCACACACATGAAAGAAAGTCAGCACAGGGGCTCTGTAGACCTTCAGCTTGGTAAGTTCGCTTGCCTTGGCAATATACTTTCCAGGAACGTCCACTCAGACGATGAAGTTGATGTACACATCACCATAATTCAGAGTTTTGGAGGTCCAAAGGAAAATGTGGGACAAAAGAAGTGTTTAAGCATCTAAAGTAGCTTTGTTGTACCAAAGAAGGATCACATTTTTTTTGTTGGGGCCCAGTGTGTGGAACTGGTTGCTTGGTTGTTGTCCTTCATTCTCAAAAAGGACCAAAATGACATCACTGTGACAGAGTCAAATTTCAGTGTGTCCAACTGTGGCTGATCAGAACAATATGAGCTCAGAATGCTCTACCAAAGGTCAGGCATAAATAGTCTAAGTGAACATTTGGGGTGGATACTCTAAATTTGTGCATCCTGTGTTTCTTTTGAGCTGTTTCAATTCTGCTTTGCTCATAGAGCATAGCACCTTCTCTGATGTGGGCATGCCATGCTGAGGGGTCCTGTGCCAGTGTTTCCCATGTCACACAATCAATTCCAAAGTTCTTGAGAGAAACCTCAAGAGTGTCCTTGTATCGCTTCTTCTGACTACCATGCGAATGCTTGCCCTAGTGTGAATTCTCCATAAAATAATCTTTTTGGCAAGTGTATGTTTTGCATTTGAACAACATGGCCAACCCATCAGAGTTGCACTCTCTGCAGTACAGTTTGAATGCCTGGCAGTTTAGTTCAAGTAAGAACCTCAGTGTTTGGTACCTTAACCTGCCAAGGGAGCTTCAGAATCTTCCTAAGGCAATTCAAATGGAAGTGATTCAGTTTCCCGGCATGGTGCTGGTAGACTGTCCAGGTTTCACGGGCATACAACACTGAGGTCAGCACAACGCTCTGTAGACCTTCAGTTTGGTAATCAGTCTAATACCTCTTCTCTCCCATATTTTCCCTCAGAGACTCCCAAACACTGACCTAGCTCTGGTAATACATGCATCAACCTCAAGTAACACAAAAATGCTGCAGTGGCAGACTTAGCTTTGATATAAAGAAAAAAATTCTTAACCATTAGAGCAGTCCCAGCATGTAACAGACTTCTTTGGGAAGTAGTGAGTTACATCACTGGAGGATTTCAAGCGGAACCAAGATGGCTGTCTGTTGAGTATGTTTAGACGGATTATTTCAGTGAGGGTTACACCAGAGGACTCTGAAATTCTGTGTACTCATTTTTTTCTCCAAAGGATTTCACATTTGACCTTCTGGGGAAGGGTTTTTAAGTAATGACCAGGACTCTGAATTACATTGTCTCTGGTAGAATAGGAATGAGACTCATAGCCTTTGGTCTGCTTTTTGCTGTCCATAAATCAGTAATGTAGCCTAGATGCAGCAGGGGCTAGAGAAGTAAATCTCTTTTCCCAAATGAATACTTGGCGTTAAATAGACCCAGGGATTGACCTCAGCGACAAAGGGGATATTGGGAGCCTGTCTGGTTAGGCACTCTTGTAAATATGTAAACCAATGACTCCATTACCTTTCAGCTGTTTAGATAGTAGAGAATGCATACACTGGCTCCATCTCTACCTCCCTCACTTCTAGCTAGAACAATAGGTCTCAGGAAAATGCATACCAATATTGGTAATGAGGCTGAATTGAGGAGATGGCTTTTGGTTTAACAGGGCATGGCCTCCTTGATTAAAAACCGATTTATTCTGTAAGAGAATAAGGTCAGATACCTTTCACAATTATGGCCTGGGGGAGAGTTCATAACTAAACAAAAATATATGTGATATAAAAAATAAAAGATAATTTAAACTACATGAAGTCAGAAGCTGTTGTACCGACGTAATCAATGCAACTAGGACAAAAAGAGAAGCTGTTGATTCAGGTTAAAATACTCCGTATCAACGATCTCTGATAAGGGCATGAAACCCAAGATATGTAAGAAACGAGTGCACATATACAGGATCAAGAACCATTTCCTGATAGATAAATGATGCAAAACTATGAGCAGACAGTTCTCAAAAAAAAAGAATTGCCAGCTCTTAACAACTGTACGAAGAAAAATCACTGATAATAGGAAAAATTCAAATCAAAACGTCTCTGAGGTTTTGCCTCACACCCAACAAATTGGCAAAAATGGCCAAAAAAATGGAAATGCTTAATGTGGGAGGGGTTTTGGGAAGAGAGGCACATTAACAACACACATTAGTAGAGGTGGGAATTGGTCTAATTGTTCTGGAAAACAATTTGGAATTATGCCAAAAATGTCCGTTAAAGCTACAAGATTTCACTGGTAGCCATATGTCCTAAGGAGGTCAAAGAAAGAAATAAAGATCCTATATATAACATGACATTCCCATTAGAAGCAAAGTAGAGGTTCATTAATTGTAGAAGAGTGAAACAAACTGTGGTCTGGGGAGGTAATGAACTATTTCTGTGTTATAAGAAACGAAGAACATGAAGAAAACAGTGAAATATGAGAAGATGTATATGGACTGATACAGAATGAAGTAAGCGAGAACCAAGAAAACAATATATACAATGACTTCTAAGATAGAAATGGAAAGAACAACAACAAAAGCACAACCAAACCCCTGTGCAATTATAACTAAACTGGTTCTCAGAAAATTGATGAGAAAATGTACCTTCCTACCTTCTTTGCAGAGGTGGGGAACCATGAATGTGGAGCATTGCATTTACTATTAGACTAGGCTAATGCATTGGTGACTTTTGTTGGACTAACTTTTCCTTCCTTCTTTTTTTATTCTTTGTTACATGGTTTGTCACAGAGGAGGGGAGGGGGTAGGGATATATTTGGAAATTAAGCTATTGGAAAAACAAAAGTTATTAATAAGAATTTTAACAAAAACAGACTTGCCCTTTAAAAAGAGACACATCCACTGACCTTCAGACCTAGAACAGTAACTAGGAATTCTGGTACATGGGGCAAATTTAGTTGAGCTGAGGAATGGGGTGGGGTGAATTGGGGAGAACCTGAGGGCAAGGTCTAAGGTATAACTATATCTGAGTGTAGTTGAGGTATGTTGGTAGATTGATGACAGAGAATGGGGGGGGAAGGGAAGGAGGGAGGGGGAGAGGAAGGGAGGGGAGGAGGGAGGGAGTCAGAGGGGAGAGGGAAGGAAGGAGGGGGAGAGGGAGAGAGGAGGAGAGAGAGGAAAGAGAGAAGGAAAAAGAAAGGGGGGGAAGAGGGGTATTCTTGCTAGTTAAGGAGCCAAGATGTTCCAAAT
Source organism: Phalanger gymnotis (assembly GCA_028646595.1). Taxonomy (NCBI): domain Eukaryota; kingdom Metazoa; phylum Chordata; class Mammalia; order Diprotodontia; family Phalangeridae; genus Phalanger; species Phalanger gymnotis. The sequence goes on along the minus strand of CM053624.1, from coordinate 195,959,329 downwards.
ATGCAAGAGGAGAAGACTTATACTGATCTTAGTGGTGAAGAGCGACATGGAGATACATAGATGACAGAAACAAGGATCAGAACTAGACAAGTCAACTTCAAAGGATGAGAGGTGGCTGCTGAGTGATAGTGGCAGAAGGAGGGTCTGAAAGTACCAATGGATACCAATTCCTCTTCATCATCCTATATATCAGAGAGAGGGTGTAATAGAAGGAGCATACTGACATGGAGAGAGGGCCAAAAGATGTAGTATCCTTAAGAGGAATCTGCATCTCATTGAGCTCCACAAGATGGAAGAAACTTGAGAGGAAGAAAGAATCACAAAATCATAGATTTCAAGGACCTTGGAAAATTATCTTGTTGAATCCCCTCAATGTACAGAAAAGGAAATGTGGCCCAGATACATGACATGAATTTCTCACAGGTAGAAAGTGATCACACAGGTGGCAGTGTCAATAACTGAATTTAGGTTATTTGCCTCTAAATCCAAAGATTTTGCCACTGTAGTATAGTAGAGGGACATTCTTAGAGGGTACAGTGGAAGGAAAGGGTAGAGGAATATAATTACTGGGGGAGCCCTAGACCTGAGTCTTCCAGGGAGGGGTAGTGGTAGAGAAAGCTCAAGGAGTCAGAAGATTGCTCCCTTCAAGACTGATTCCTTCGTCTTGTTCCACTTTGATCTTAGGTGTCCACTGGGTCTGGTGTGGTTCAGGTCCCACTGTAAGTAGGTTAGATCGGAGAGAAGGAAAAGAGGTGCAATTTATTCCACCCTGGTGGGGAAAATTCCCATGACAGGGGTATGGTGGCAACAGGACTTTAGGACAGTCTATGGTTGCGGAGCTGGGCTTAGGGTATGAAGTTTTTCCTCCTAGTGAATAATCAAATACCGCCCCCCCCCAAGATGTCAGCATCTGAGACAGTTCCAAACAATCCTTGCTAGTTCTGGTCAGTTCTGGCAAAGAACTTTGAATGCAGAAAATACCATACCACTTCTAACCATCATAAGGGAAGCTGAGGAGCAAATATAAAGATTCTGTTTTATGACCTGGCCAAACCAGGTACAGTAAATGATACTTAAAGAAAACAGATCTTCTTGTAGAGCACACAATTCTCATTGGTATTGGCAAGATGGGTCTCCAGATGGTGGCTGAGCACTTCTCCCTTCATAGATCCAGGGCTAACTTTGAAGGATTTTGGTTTCTAGTTTTGTCACTTGAGCCCACATTGTTGTGTTCCCCATTGTCAACCAACTGGACTACATTAGTTTTTAGAAAAAGGATTTACTAAAAAGATATAGCAAGAAAAACTTCATGCCATTTGCCTAAGAACTCCCTCTTCTTCCCTCTTCCTCATCTCACATCATTCAGATCCTTTCTGTCACTAACTCTTCCTTCACCCCTGATTCACATGAAGAGGTGGCCCCCTCTTCTTGTTAAGGCAAACCTCTTACATGGATAACCAAACTAATTTCATCCTGTCTTTTCCAGAAGATTGCCCTCTCTGCCATGACTACTTTTTATTCACTGCCTGTCTATTGGCTGCGTCTCTACTGCCTACAAACATGCACATATCTCCCCTGTCCTCAAAATCCCTAAACTGTTGCACCCATCCCCACTAGCGATAGTTCTATATCTCTCCTTCCTTTCACGGCTGCCATTTACATAAGGTGCTTCCATTTCCTTTTCTCTCACTGTCTTCTTAACTCTTTGCAGTTTGGCTTCCGACCTTACCATTCACCTTAAACTGCTCCCTCCAAAGTTACTAATGATCTCTTAACTACCAAAACTAATTGTCTTTTCTCAGTCTTCATCCTTCTCAATCTTCCTTCATCCTTTGACTTGCTGATCCCCTTCTTATCTTTGTTCTCTTCTCTCTAGGTTTTCGTGACACTGAAATCTTCTGGTTCTCTTCCTACGTGTATAAACATTCCTCTGTCTCCTTTGCTCGATCTTCATCTAGATCACACCCACTAACCATGGTGGTCCTCCAAGTTCTGGCTTGGGCCTTCTTCCCTTTTCCCTCTTAGACTATTTCACTTAGTGATCATATCAACTCCCATGGTTTTGATAATCATTTCTAAACAGATGAGTCTCGAATCTACTTGTCCAGTCTTAATCTCTCTCCTGACTTCTTATATTTCCAACTGCCTTTAGACTTCCCAAATTGTATGTCCCATAGACATCTTAAGCTCGGCATGTTAAAAGCTGAGCTTATCTTTCTCCCCAAAGGTTCCCCTCTTCCTAACTTCCCTACTACTATTAGTGATAGCACTATTCCCCAAGTCACCCAGGCTAGAGTTCTAGATGTCATCCTTGACCTCTCACTTTCTTTCACCTCCCCTTCCCCTATCCACCAGTAGTCAAATCCTATATTTCACCCTTCTAGAATCCTTCCTGGTAGAATCTGCCTACTAACGTTTCTGGTATATGCTCTGGTTTTCTCACTTGACACTGCCACCACCCACGTGCAGACCCTCATCGCTTCATGTCTGGACTATTGCAATATTCTTTTGGTTGGTCTTCTTTCCTCCCATGCCAGTCTGTTCTCCAAAGTGGATCTTCCTAAAATGCAGATCCAACCCTTCCCCCTTCGTTCAATAATCTCTAGTGGTTCCCTCTTACATCCAGGATCAAATGTTAAATCCTCTGTTTGGCTTTCAAAGTCCTTCATAACCTGCTTCCCTCTATGTATTCTTCCATCCAGGATCCCTGACCTGCTTTGCTGTTCCTTGAACCTGACCCTCTATTTCCTGACTGTACATTTTTACTGACTCTCCCATGCCTGGAATTTTCTCACTCCTCATTTCTGCCTTCCTTCCTTAATTCCCACTCCACCTTCTGCAAGAAGCCTTTCTCGGTCCTCCTTAATTTTCTCTTTGAGACATCCCCACCCTATCTTGTTCATGCATAGTTGTTTGCATATTGCCTCCTCCACATTAGACCATGAACTCCTCCAAGGCAGGTACCATTTCTTTTTGCCTTTCTTTGTATCCCCAGTGCTTATCACAGTGCCTGGCACATAGCAGGAGTTTAGTAAATGCTAGTAGACTGACCAGGTATATTTTCCCCTGGCACATACGAGGTCCCTGGAGAGAGTGCTTAAAGGACAATGGTTTTGGGCACACTGGTAGAGAACATGTGTGGCCAGTGTTGGGTGCTTTCCAGCTCCTGCTCCTGAAAGTCCTTCATGAAGTTTGCTGTGGGCTGGGCTAATTCTCTGCTGGTATCGGGTGCTTTGCCACCTTTATGCTCGAGTGCCAGGAAAGAGGAAGGTACCAGCTGTTGCCTGGTGTCTGTGCTGTGCTGACTCCTCTTTCAACTGCAATCCCTCCAGGCTTGCAGTGTCCACGAGGTCACTGTCTGGTCATGTCCACCTCAAGGTTGCTGCTTGGTCACCTTCTGTCTGTTGTGGTTGCTGCTACTCTCACCTCCAGGGATGTCTGTTTCTGACCTCTGACGGGGTTCTATGGATCTCTTAAGTTCACGAGGCCGGTGCCTGGACATTTCCACTCCAAAGTACTCATTTTTCACTCAGTTCTGGCTCAGCAGCTTCTGAGTCATTAGTTCTTCTGACTCTCAAGTCAATTAGTTGACTTTCTATCACCACACGATACAGACCCCCTAAGTTGCTTATGTCCAGAAATGAGCTCTCCAAAATTTCCAAGTGGCTGGACTGGAAGCAGGGAGGGAATATCTCTGCCTGCTTCAAGGACCATCCCCCGCCCCTCCCCCCTTCCCCCCACCATTGGCTAGTCTACCCAAGCTACATAGCAACCTTCCTTTTGGTGTCCTAGCTCCTCTTTCATTTCTCAGAGGGCAGAATAACAGTTCTCTTTCTAACAGGATGATTAATTTAGAGCTACAAAGGACCTTAGAGATTATGCCTCATTTTATAACTGAAGAGACTGAATCTCAGAGAAGTTGTGACTAACCCAAGGTCACACAGGAAATAAGTATCCTCTTCCATCCAGGGTCCCTGGACTCCTTTGCTATTCCTTGAAACTGATCCTCCATCTCCTGACTCCATACATTTTTACTGACTTTCCCATGCCTGAAATTTCTCTGAACCTAAATCCAATGTTCTCTGGTTCTTGTCTTTTAAGTTCTACCTACAATCTGATCGGATCACACACTGAAGTCTTTATTCCTGCCCCTTACTCTCTCTTTCTCTGCTCCCTTGCCCTTTCCCTTCTTTCTCTTTTTTTCTTTCCCTCTTTGTCTCCCTCTCCTCTTTCTCTATTCTCCCTTTCTCTCTACCTCTCCTCCTTCTCCCTCTCCGTCTCTCTCTCTCCCCCGTCTTTCTCTGTCTCTCTCTGTCACCTTCTGCCTCTCTTCCCTCTTCTCCCTCTTTCCCTCTTCCCTCCTTCTTCCCTCTCTCTGTTCCCTCTGCCTCTCTTCTCTCTCGTACCTTCCTCTTTCCCTCCATCCCAAGCAAGCACAAAAGAGCCCACCCCCACCCTCCTTTCAGGAACCCATATATGCCTTGCCTCCTCTGGGTTTCTGATAAGGATTATACTCCCAACTTAGTGAAGTCATTTTAATGGATTCGTATGTTTGCATTGTGCTAGAAATATCCCTGAAAATCCATGTACTTTATAGCTCTTATTAAATCTCTCTCTCTCTCTCTCTCTCTCTCTCTCTCTCTCTCTCTCTCTCTCTCTCTCTCTCAAACAAAATTGTTTGTTTATTCAGTATGTTTCAGCCTGCCAGGTAGTTGATTGCTCAAAAGGTTCTGAGGTCAAGAGAGCCCTGCTTGGGAACATTTTCTGGTGGAGGAAATTCTGCTATAAGCTCATCTTTTACAGGTGGTTTTTGCATTGTTTTTCAAGATATTTTGCTTTGTTTGGTTTTGACACTATGGCTACTTCTCAACAAATACCACAACAGATCCTATTTGAAAGTATATCCAGAACCCACTAGAATCAATGAATCCTTGTGGCCCAGAATTGGAAAGGATCTCAACAATTTTGGGGGTCCGATCTCTGCCAGAATCTAGAATCCCCACAAAAATATCCTTGACAAGAAGATAACCTATCAATGTCAGTCATCTGGCAGTTATTAAGCATCTACTGTATGCCAGGCTTAAATGTATGCTTACATGCTAGGGAAACAATGAAAGGAAAAATCAGTTTCTGCTCAATCCCCTCCCAGCCTATTGGGGGAGGACGTGTAAACATGATAGAGAAAGGATAAATAGGAAATTATCAATAGAGGGAAGGTGCGAACAGGAAAGGAAGTTTGAGAAAGAATTCTTGGTATGAGTCCAAGCTTCCAGAATGTGAGACAATTGGTTGTTTTCCTGATGCCCCGAGCTTCCCCAGCACCCCTACCTTCTCTTACTCTCTAACCCTACCTTGTCTGCATGTGCAGTCTGATTGGCCACAGCTTCTCTGATTCGGCTTCCTGCTCTGGAGGCATAACAAGTTCCAGCCTTGGGTAGTTGGGGCCTCTCAGACTTAGTGGGTGCCTGACTCCAAGTGGGTCACCATATCCTGATGACTCACTGATGATCAGATGGGTTTCCAAGTGGAGACAAGGTGGGGTGGAGTGAGGGGGGTGGGAATCAAGAAAAACTAAGTATATCCTTGTTGCATAGCCCTGCAGTGTTAGAGAAAAGACAAGCTTCTCCTTTGTGAAATGTTCAGTGACTTTTGAGTGTCTCGTTTCACCCCAACATCAAACTTGAACCGAGGGAGTGCTGACATTAGACCCACACCTACAACACAGAGGATGTTACAGCAATAATAGCTAGCATTTATATGTTGCTTTAACATTTGTCAAGCATTTTATTTGTTATCTCATTTGATCCTTACAACAACCCTGGAGGTGTGAGCTATTTATTATTAACCCCATTTTTACAGATGACAAAACTGAGGCAGCTAGGTGGTAAAGTGAATAGAGCGCCAGGCCTGGAGTTAGGAAGATTCATCTTTGTGAGTTCAAATTTGGCCTCAGACACTAGTTCTGTGACCCTGGACAAGTCACTTAACGCTATTTGCCTCAGTTTTCTTGTCTTCAAAATGAGCTGGAGAAGGAAATGGCAAACCACTCCAGTGTCTTTGCCAAGAAACCACCAAATGGGGTCATGATGAGGACTGAAAAATGACTGACCGACAACAAAAACTGAGGCAGACGGAGACTCAATGACTTGCCTACAGTCACAAAGCTAGCATTTTGAGGCTGCATTTGAACTCAGGTCTTCCTGACTCTGGGTCCAGTGCTCTTTCCACTTCACTACTTACCTACCTTTCTTTGATGTTTCTCTTGGCAGGAAACTCAATGCTTACTGACTTTACGTACTCCCATTTTGAGGGTTGCTCTCAATGTTTGTTAGCAAGCATTTTTGTTGGGTTTTTTTAAATATTCAGATGAAATGTGCTTGCCTGTATCTCTAAAGCACTGGTTCTAGTTCTTCCCTGCCCTTTGAATGTTTAATGATAGCTCTCACATTCTTCCAAGTTTTTCCTCTTGTCTTTCTTTAATCTAAATATCTTTAGATTAAAGATATTTAATCTCTTCCTTTAATCTAAATATCATGGTCAATCACTCCACGAACATTTTTAAAATACCTACTATGTTTCTGGCACTGCAGATAGGAATCCAATCCACCCCAATCCAAATCATTTTCTCTTTTCAAATTCTCTTTTCTCTAACTCTGCAAGGCCATGCAACGATATGCAACAAACAATCCAGTCCATTTTCTCAAAAGCTTAGCTCGGTGAGACATCGAAAATAAGGTCATTGACTGTGTCCCAGGCCATCACCAGTCGTCCTGACTTACGTCTTGCCACGTTGGACCTCAATGATTCTGGAGGAGAGAGACATGCTGATGGCCTTTCACAGCTCTACCTCACTTAAATCCAATTCATGAGCAAGTCAAGATGTTGCCCTCTTGATGTCATTGATCCTCTTCGAGAAGGAAGAATTAACAACAGTAACAAGAGAGCCCACCTCGGAACTAGGAAGACCTGAGTTCGAGGCTCTTCTCACACATACTGACTGTGGTTCTGGTCAAGTCGGTTAACATCTATAGTTCTCTAGGCAACTCTCTTTGATTTGTTTGTGACCAGTCTGCATCGGTACAGAGAGTTTCTTTGCCTGAGAATTCCCTACAGAATAAGACAGGCTATATAATAAGAAATGGAAAACTTCAAGAACTTCTGAGTACTAAGCAAGCTCTCTACTTGCAGTTCTTGGTGCTCTTACGTTTTGAGGAAAATGTGAAGGGCTCAATGGGCGTGCAGAAGAGGGGCCCTCAGAGCAGGACTTTCAGGGTGGGGAGGGGTGGGGATTTCTTCTGAAGTTTAAAATCAAGCACAGAAATCCCCAAAAGGAGTTCAGGTAAAAAGAGCCAAACTGCATAGTAAATGCTTAACAAACTTCCTCCTGCCTGAGTGTTCACTTAAAACGTTTTAGCAGCAGCTGGCAGTCTGCAGCCATCTGAGTAATCTATGTAAATGATTTATTTACACGTAAAAATGAGACATTTCACAATAGCTAGACGACAGCCCCCGGAGTGGGGATAGCAAGACCACTGAGGCTTGGAAGCCTTCACAGCTCAATGCTCTCGGTAGCTCCACAGGAGGGTGATTACTCCTCCATAATGGCACTCCTAGCCCAGAGTCGCCAATGTTATTGCTCAGAAATAAATGGCTTAGGAGACTTTCAATGCGAGAGTGAACTTGAAGTACAGTAAACATTTTGATTTCAGGAATGCCACGAGCCCCTGCTGGAACACGAGAGTCAAAATGGCAGCAGAGAGGCAAGAGGTGGGTGGGTCCCTGCTGTGCCCTGCCATTTAGGGTTCTCTTCTATGCTGTCTCACACTCTAATTGGCTCCAATTCTTTTTTTCTTCCTTACAAGTTAACAAGCTCTGAAGAGGAAGGGAAGTGTGGTACAGTGGGGAGAACACCAAACAAGGAGTCAGGAGCCTTGGCCAGACCTTAATATACTGTTAATTCGATACCAGATCTCAGGGAAATTATTCCATCTCTCTGAGTCTCCAGTCCCACCCTTTATAAAATGAGAGGGTTAGATGAAATGACCTCTCTGCTCTCTTCTGGGGCAGCCATTCTCTATGGTCTGTGTGCTAACTCTCAGCGTTCTTAGGTTCCTTCCATCTAGAATGTTCTACGTTCTTACCTTCATTGTTCTCTGAAGGCTGGCAGGATTTTAAATACGCTTATTTCGAACTTAGTAACCATTGACAAACAACCATTTCAATATACAAAGAAGAAAAAAAGGAAGAATGCATGAAACCATGAACTTTTGATGTGTGTTTTTAAGTGTACAAAGTAGGGGCAAAATTGTGCTGTTTGGGAACTTTTTGTTCTTCCATCTAAAAATAATTTGTCTTCCTTTCTTCTTTCCTTCTTTCCTTCCTTCCTTTCCCCTTCCCTCCCTCTCTCCTTTCCTTCCTTCTTCTCTTCCTCTTTTTCTTCCTTTCTCTCTCCTTTATTCTTTTTTCTTCTTCCCTCTCTTCTTTCTTTCATTCTTTCTTCCTTTCTCCCTCCCTTCCTCTTTCTTTATTCCTTCCTCTTTCTTTCTTGCTTGCTTCCTC
>CM053624.1:195939141-195950670 GCA_028646595.1 Phalanger gymnotis | reverse complement strand
TTCCTTCCTTCCTTCCTTCCTTCCTTCCTTCCTTCCTTCCTTCCTTCCTTCCTTCCTTCCTTCCTTCCTTCCTTCCTTTCTTTCATTCCTACTAACTCCCACACCTACCTTCCTCTATAACAAATATAGTTAAGAAACAGAAATCAAAACACTGGTCAAGTCTGACAAATCTGAGCCACCTTCTGTCTCTCTTTCCCTTACTTCTCCGCCAAGACGTGGGAGACGTGCATCATGGTCATTCCTCTGAAGGACTGATTAACTGCTGCATTGATCAGAATTTTAGTCTTAGAGAGTGTTAAGAGCTAAGATAGACATTAGCATATAGAATGTCAGAGCTAGCAATGACCTTGGAACGTAGAAAAAAGGACTATTAGAACTAGAGAAATCTAGAATGACCTTCTCATTGTATATTTGAGGAAGCAGAAGCCCACAGAGAAGGGACGTGACTAGTGGAAAGTCATATAGCTAAATAGAGACTGGGCCAGGACTGTAATCCAGGTTTCTTCACTCCCAGGCTACGTCGTATTTCTTCACATCTCCCTGCTAAGGGCATTAGGCACATAGTAGGCTTCCAATAAGCTCATTCTTATTGAGAGAAGGTACCTACCAGCCGTAAATGATCATCACTCCAGCGTCAATCCCGTGAGGCAATTAGGACTTCCAAGGCAGATGCTTCTCAGCAGTGTGCCAAAGATAACAGAGTGGAAAACCATTTTGGAAGAACAAGACAATCCATTTACCAGGTTTCTTGTGTATATAAAAATACCTTGCTTTCCATTCTCTGAAAAATAGAAGTTTGCCTTGAGCAAGTAAGCAGCTAATAGGAAGATTAATTCCTATCCTAGTCTTTTTTCTGCCATTTGTATACAAATCAACACCAGCTGGCCTTCCACAGAGAGGCAAAATCATGTCATGACTCATCCCAATCGGCGAAAACTTCTACTTCTGGACATTGTGGCCAATTCCAAGACACAGACTTTATCTAACAAAGTGTTCCAAAACTTTTGGTGCAGTAAGACTTTAGAAGAGATGGCATTATATTCACTAGCAATGCGCAATCTTCCTTCAAACCTGAGCTCAACTATCACTTCCTACATGATGCCTTCCCTGATCTCTCCTTTAGTTCCCAGTTAGAAGTGATCTCTGGGGGCAGCTGGGTAGCTCAGTGAGTAGAACACTGGCCCTGGAGTCAGGAGGACCTTAGTTCAAATGTAGCCTCAGACACTCAACACACTTACCAGCTACGTGACCTTGGGTAAGTCACTTAACCCCTATTGCCCTGCCTTCCCCCCTCCAAAAAAAAAAAAGAGGTGATCTATCTCTGCCTCCCAAAATGACATGAAACACGTTTATATGAGTGCTTTATAACCATTATTTCAATTCATCCTCACTACAAATCTTGTGAGATGATAACAACAATAATTCATAATTCTCAGAGCTTTAATGTTTACAAAGTCTTTCCTCTTAAGCCTGTAAGGTAGGCTTAAGATTATTATCAAATATATAAAAGTATATAACTATGTATACAAAAACATTAATTTATGCAAATATTATGATTCCATTTTGCAGATGGAAGTACAGATACAGATGAAATTTGATTGACAATAACAAATGACTAGTCATGAATTAATGAAAGAGCATTTATTAAGAGCTCATTTTTGCTAAATTCCAGTGATACAAATAAAAAAGTGAAACAGTTTCTGTTCTCAAGGAGCTTACACTCTAGTTGGGGGAGACATCACATGAAAGATCATTCAGCTGTGAGGTGGATAGAAAGACCTAGAAATCTTAAGGGTACATTGGCAGGACAGATGACAAGGCCCAGGGATCCATAGGGTGTAGCAGCAGGTCAGATGGCGGCACTGTGGGGTTTGTCTGGCAGAAGGTAAGGCGAAGGAGGCCCTTAAGATGGAGCGAGGTGGTAAGGTATCTGCCATTGTAGTTGGTGATTCCCAGGGCTCTGTCAAGCTAATTTGAGTATCTATGCTGCTCTGTGCTTTGGGAATCATTCTTTTAGTGGCAGCATTTCCCTCCTGACAACCCCAAAGGGATCTGGGTAGCCTGGGATTGAGGAAGGGATAAAGGGAAGGTAAAGGAGGACACCCCTTCCTGCATTTCCTTATGGAGAGAATTATGCCTATAGAGGTTACATGGTATGTGGGATAAAGAGTCAAGTCAAAACTTCAAAAATCTCATGATGGAAAATGCTATCCACATCCCGAGAAAGAATTATGGAGTCTGAAAGCAGAGCAAAGCAGACTATTTGCTTTCTCTCTCTTTTGTTTTGCTTTGTTTCTTCTTTCTTACAGATCATTCCATTGGTTATAATTCTTCTTTGCAACATGACTAACGTGAAAACATGTTTAATACAAATGTATATGTAGAGCTTATGTCAGACCATATGCTGTCTTGAGGAGGGGGAGAAAATTTGGAACTCAAAAGCTTGTGAAACCGAATGTTGTAAAAATAATTGGAAAAAAAAGAGTCAAGTCAGCCTCAGAGTCAAGGTAACTTGGGATCTAGCCTTTCCCCAGAAACTTACTGTGTATCTCAGGATAAATCACTTAAACTCTTAATGCCACAGGTAAGCAAGACAGTTGTTGACCTATCTTTCTAGGAAGCGTTTCCTCACCGCAATCTCCCTTCCGCATTAAGTAGTTTTTCAGTCGATCCAGCTCTTTGTGCCCTCTTTTGGATTTTCTTGGCAAAAATACTGGAGTGGTTTGCTATTTCCTTCTCCAGCTCATTTTACAGATGAAGAAACTGAGACAAACAGAGTTAAGTGACTTGCCCAGGGACACACAGCTAGGAAATATCTAAGACCGGATCTGAACTCAAGAAGATGAGGCTTCTTGACTCCAGGCCAGGCATTCTATCCACTGTGCCACCTAGCTACCCAGAAACTCCCCAATCCAACAAAATTACAGGACCGACCCCACCAAAAAAAATGTCTCTAGTACTAGCCTTACAATGTTGTCATAAGAGGCTTGATGATTGTACAGTGCCTTGCAAACCTAGAAAGTGCTAGTAAATGTCATTTATTCTTCCTAGCCCCTCATGCACTGTAAGTTCTTTGAAGTCAGGGATTAATTCATTTTTGTCTGTATTCCCAATGCCTAATATGATGCTTTGCACATAGTAAGTGCTATTAATGTGTGATGAACTAAAAATAGTTTGAAATTCATTTGTTCAGTCCTATCTTGTCCATTTTTGGTGATGTATTAACATTACATATTGCTATTTCCATATTACAGATGAGGAAACTGAGTCTCAGGCTAAGGGACTTTCTTTAAGTTACAAGGCCAGAGCCCTGACAACAATTGAAGTTTTCAGAGTCAGATAGACAGAAAATGTTAGAAATGGAAATACCTTGGAGATCAGACTTATGTTTCTCTTTTCAGGACACAATGCTGCCTCTAGCTATTTTTTTTCTTTTTTTTTTTTTAAAAACACCTTTTAACTTTATTTTTTCCCCAAAATGAACATTTGGAATTGGCATTGCCAAAGGTCTCTTCACAATAGCTGGTGACTGTGAGAGTCAGTTCTAATAATAACAAGCTACTGACCCACCACCAGTAATCGTCATTAACATCATCATCATCACCACCAACATCACCACCACCACCATCACCACCACCACCACCACCATCATCTCCACCACCATCATCGCCACCACCACCACCACCACCTCCACCACCATCTCCACCACCATTGTCATCACCACCATCATCAACACCACCACCATCATCTCCACCACCACCATCGCCACCACCATCACTGTCACCATCATCATCACCATCATTATCTACATTTACATAGTATTTGAAGGTTTACAAAGCCTCATGAATTTAAAACAGTGCAAATATTACCCTCATTTTATTGATGAAGAAACTGAGGCTCATGAAGAAAGTTCCTGCCAGCAAAGTCCTTGACATTGTCAAAATAGAGCAACGTGGGAAATAGATATAATTCCATCAGTTCCAATGGCATTAAAGATGTGTTTGCACATCAACCTTATCTCTCCCTCTAAATGCCAACCAAACTAGATCATTTGTCATCTGAATTACTAAGCTTTATCATCTCCTTCCTACTGTTCCCTAAAGACCACTAGTTCTTCCCTGCCACTGCCACCTAAGGACTACCAAGTCTCACCATTTGCCTACCTTTGCGTCCTTATTACCCCCATGTCTGTCTCATTACACTGTAACTGATCCTTTCTAGTTGGGCCATCTCCCTCCATTAGCACATGAGCTCCTTGAGAGTGGGCACTTTCTTGTGTGTCTGTTTGAATCCCCAACTCTTTGTATTGTGCATTGTACATAGTAAATTATTCATAGATGCTTTTTCACTCATTCATTTATTCACTCATAGAACTGAAGTGAACTTGCCTGTGATCACATGTGTGAGTGTGTGTGTGTGTGTGTGTGTGTAAGAGAGACAGACAGATGGACAGACAGACAGGTAAACAAGTCTTTCTAAATTGCAATCTCAGTCCTCTTTCCTCTGCATCACACTATACCACACTGTCTTGATTAGTAAGCCACACCTCTGAGATATTTTTCCTCTAGTGATACGAAAGTCTTTGTCCATGGCTCACCATCTTGCCTTTTTTTTTGTCCTTGTGATCAAGGAAAGGTAGTTATGAAAGTTTGGCTATGGCAAGGGAATTATAGTCTATGACTGGGAGGCAGCAATCAAGTGGACTTCAAAGAACTCAAATCTTCATCTTTGGCCTCAGCCACATGATATTCTTGCCTTTTAGCACACTTGTTGAGCTCTAAGGGATGATTCAGGCAGCTAAGTGGTATAGCAGATACATCACTGGGCCTAGAGTCGGGAAGACCTGAGTTCGAATTTGGCCTCAAGTACTTATTAGTTGTGTCACCTTGGCTAAGTCACTTAATCCTGTTTGCCTCAGTTTCCTCATCTATAAAATGAGCTGGAGAAGGAAATGGCAAACCACTCTAGGATCTTTGCCAAGAAAATCCCAAATGGGGTCACGAAGAGTTAGACACAAGTGAAAATAACTGAACAACAACAAAAAAGTGATGATTCGGCAATGGCACATCTGCATTGCTTAGGTGGACCTTCCACAGTGACTATTCATACCAAGGCACAGTGTATGCTTTCAAAAGAGATACCACCCCAGAGTCTTAGCCACTGAATGAAATTAAATCTTAAGAATCTCTATAAGATGATAGAGATTGCCAGCCACCAGTAACTTGGCACACGTTAGGGTCAGAATGAGCTACCTATCCCACTAGCAAAAAAGTTCAGAGCTAGGGGGGTAATTGTGTCGATAAGGCAAGATTTATAACCTCAAAGATGACCATGAACATGCCTATATGGTTCAGAATAGCAAAGTATGAAAAATTCTCAGGGCAGAAGGCAAAGGAAGCATAACAATTATTTAGACACCAGAGGATCCAATCCCAAGACCAATGACTCCAATTCGATATAGCAGTAATTATATTCCAAAACTAGTAAGCCCACCTCAGTGTAGCAACGAAGAAGTTATAATACAGTATTATAGCAAGGAACCAAGTCATCCTGTAACTTTCCCCGTTGCTGAGGCCTCCCTGTAAACATTCACAAATCCTAACTGCCTGCTTGCTTGTGTTCTCTCCCCACTCAGTTCTCTGGTCTCTGCGGCTTCCTGGTTTCCACTCTCCAGTCTACACTCTTTCTGTAGCTCTGTAGTCTCGAAGTTCTTACTTCTCCTCCTTGGGTGGATTCTGAATTCTCAGTTCTCAATGGCTACCTTTGGGGCGTATATACTCTTTTTAGGGCCCAAGGGCTTCACACCCTCCTGTGGGCCTGAGGCTTAGTGCCTAGTAAGTAAAGGCCTGTCTACAAACAAACTTCCATCAAGCTTCCCTTAATTGGCTCCACCTGAGGTCTATTGAGTGGGTAGAAAAGGTCTTAAATCATTGATTGGCATCACAAAGGTATGGGCCTGCCTCTAATCAAGCCTCTCTTTTCTAGCCCTACCTGAGGACTATTGAATGGGCAGGGAAGATCTTTAATCATTGATTGGCATCACAGTAATATGGGATGCCAAAGAAGATGAGGATGATGATGATGATGATGATGATGATACAGATACAGAAGGGTTATCCTTAAGCAACCAAGATCTATGTGGATTAAGCAAGGAAATGATAGTAACTACGCAACATTATTGCAGGTTGCAAAATTTTATTGCCTACTGAATACCTAGAAATACATATCTTGGTGGCTAAAATTGTACTTCTGAAGTTACAATTTTTCATAAATATTGCTACATGAATCCCCATAACACAAATACAGACTTTAAAATATTCTTTAAAATCCAACCAAAAAAAACAATATAGAAACTAGACAAGTATTCCAGACAAATCTTTTACACTCAATTAATTACCTGGGCTTAAAAGTGACTGATAACAATTTAAGAACTATATTTTTAAAATATATCATCACCCAAATTCTCATTGTCTACAGGGAATGAAAAGCTTTCAAAATACAGAGATCTAGTAGAAGAAAAGAAAATCATGTGGGAATAGGATAAGACACAGATCATGTTCATAAGGCTTTAAGAGACACATGAAGATAATTTCATGGGGCGGCTAGGTAGAGCAGTGAAAAGAGCACTGGCCCTGGAGTCAGGAGCATCTGAGTTCAAATCTGGCCTCAGACACTTGACACAGTTACTACCTGCGTGACCTTGGGCAAGTCACTTAACATCAATTGCCTTGCCTCCCCCCCCAAAAAAAAATGAAGATAATTTCATTCTCATTTTTTTTCAGTGGAGTTCAGATGGAAATATCTTAAGACATATGGCTATCCTTCTATTATTCTTTTACATTTATGTGGCTTTTAAAGTCTAATAAAACACTTTCCTCACAAGTAATAGCAGCTCACACTTAAATGTCCCTTTTATTGCTGAAAAATATTCTGCATTGATTCCATTGTCCCTCAAGAGCATTTTGAGATAGGTTATTATTCTAATGAGGATGTCTCCCAAACCTATATATCCAGCCCTAGTCTCTCTCTTAAGCTTAAATTCTGCATCACCGATTGCCTCTCGCAAATTTCCAACTGGAGATCCCATTGACACCTCAAATTCAAAATAGAATTCAACATCTTTGTCCCTCTTCCTTCCTCCTTCCAAATGTCCTTATTACACAGTTTCACAGAATCGGAGCCATCCTAGACTGCTTACCCTCCCTTGCCACTCATGTCCAGTCAGTTGCCTAGTGTTAATTTGACCTTTATGACATTTCTTGCACTGGTCCCCATCTCTCCACTCAGACAGGCACCATCCTAATTAAGGACCTCATTGCCTCTCACCTAGGTTATTGCAGTAGCATTTAAAATGGTTTCTTTGCCTGAAGTCTCTTCTCCCTCCAATCCATCTTCCACACATCTTTTCACAGCAATGTGATATACACCAAAGACAGTTCCAACAATGTCACTCCTCATGTCATAAATTTCACCAGTTTTCTTTGCCTCTAAGATCAAATATAAATTCCTGTGTTTGGAATGTGAAACGCATCACAATCTGGCTCAAACCCATTGAAGTTGAGGTGGGAACAATGTCCAGAAATGACAGTAAAGTAAAAGCAGAAGACATCAATAATTTTTTTAAATGGAAGTTCATGTCATTTCTTCCACTAATTCTTCCTTGCTCTTCTCTCTCTCTCTCTTTGATTTTACTAATGCCTTTTGCCTCTATGTTACGGTGATTTTCAAACACACAGCCACTGCTTCTGCTCAGATACCTTTCCTTATTACAGAGATTAAACACACTGTAAAGTATTTCAGCAAAACCAACCAGTACATCCACCCTCTCTGATGTCATGATCTTTCTCCAATTTTGAAATGATCTCTTTCTTCTCATACAACTCATCTTTGGGTACCTGTCCATCACTTCCTGGCCACATCCCTTCTTGCTGCTTAAAGGAACTAACTTTCTACAACTTGATATACAGTGTGCAACAAAGTTTGTTACTTTAAAATGAATTTAAGAAGACTCAAAGAGTGAGACACTGCAAATTGCCTCTGGTGAGACAATGCGAAGAATAAATACCCTGAGCTGTTTTCATTTCATTTTATACTCTCCCCTTGGGAGCTGTGCTTTCAATAGGATTCATTTTCTGCCTATAATTGAAGGCATGGTGTGTAATATACCACATACCTACAGCTGAATATGTTTTCTCTAAATTTTCTGTCACCCAGGGTAACTGCTTTCAATTTACAAGTATTAATTAAGCCTTAAAACACCTCTGGGAAATATGTTTGATAATCATGTTGCAAGTCAGCAAGCCAACTCATAGTCAGCTTAATATAAGGCTAATTTTAACAAAGTAACAGAGTTAAATTTGTGTCTACAATAAACAAAAAAGTGGAGATTTGCCAACTGTCCAGAAAGTTTTATTGATATCAAAATAAAGTGCTCAGATGCCTAAATGGTTCAGTGATCTTATCAATCAGTATCATTCCGTTGCTTCAGGTTGTAACCCATCCATGCCTGCCTATCCTGTGCGATCTTCATCTTCATCCATGGCTTCCCATAAGTTTATCGTAGGTAGTCCATACAACGTGGAAGAGAACTTCCTTGAATCCTCTTAGCATCACAAGGATGACAATTGAATCACTGGATTGCCCATATGTGGTTCAAATATTCCTTGCTCTCTTTCTGTGAAAAGCCCCTGGTCATTTATGATCAAAAATTTCTTTTATGATATCCTTTCCTGCATCCCTTCGTTATGATTCCATATTTGTAATAAGTAGGCTACTTGTATCAGCCATGAGCCTTTTTACTAACCTTTGGAGATCTTCCAATTCAATGTTTATGATTCATGATTCATAACTATACAAAACAAAAGAATAATCATATTAAAAAGATGGGCTAGAAATACATATCTTGGTGGCTAGATATTTGTTTTAGGAATAAACTGGGGTTCTATTATACATTCAAATAATAGTTATAATAATAATAGTTTGGGGGCAATTAGTTGGTACATTGGACAGTGTTGGGCCTGGGGTCAGGAAGACTCTATTGAGTTCAAATCTGGCCTCTGACATGACCTAGCTGTGTGACCCTGGGCAAGTCACTTAACCCTGCTTGCCTCAGTTTCCTCATCTGTAAAATGAGTTAGAGAAGGAAATGGTAAATCAGTCCAATATCTGCCAAGAAAACCCCAAATGGGGTCACAAAGAGTTGGGCATGACTGAACAACAGTAGTAGTTTGAGAGTCAGTATGACCTAATGGATAGAAAGCAGGCAGTGAAGACTGAGTGACCTGGCCTGAAGCCCTAGTTCTCACATGTACTGGCTCTATGAACCTGGGCAAGATGCTTAGTCTCTCATTTCTCCAAGGAAATTTCCAAGACTATAAGTTGTAGAACTGTTGCAAACATGTGTAAGTAGAGGAAATTTCCTCACTTGTACTTCTTTATGCTAATGAATAGGTCTAGTTCTAGTCAAAAAATATTTTGAACTTCATTTATATGGTGTTATATGGTAGCAAAATGCTTGTAGCTTTCAGAATGGGTCTCTAAAGTGAGGCTTCTCTGGACTCAAGACATGGTTTGGGTCCACAGAAATTCAGAACCATTAACTCATGAGCTTCTATGGATACGCCTGCCAGTAGGGGTCATCAGAAGACTCTCAGAGCAACACAAAGGTACTTATTGAATGAGCATATCGTGAAAAGTAGAATTAAACATGTTCCCCATAAAATTGAGGTGCACTCTGACAAATAGACATAGTACTGGGGAGAAGAGAAGACAAACAATAGAGAGCATGTGTGACCGGGGCGTGTATGTGGAGAAGCACACCCGTGTAGCCAGGGGACCCTCTGAGGCTCTAGGGCTGTGGATGTCTTCTGCTGATATCCCACTAAGCCTGTTCCCTGCTGGTCTCTGTCAGGTATACTGATACACAACTTATGCCACACATGGCCCTGCTGGTTTTGTGGCTGTGGAACTTCTCTTCCTTTCCAGTTTCTGGCTTCAGTTGAAGTCCTTGGCATTAGTGCTATCTCTTCCTCATGAGGAGAATGGTCTCTCTACTGTGCTCTTTTAATTAAAAACCTCAAGGCTTTAAAAAAATGGTTACTTTAGAAAAGTAATAGTTCATGCTCTGTAGAGAATCAAAATTCCTCCCTAGGGGGAAAAACTTTAGGGTATCCTATCTTATTCATTTCAGAATCTTTTCTAGAAGGTCTCATATCCAATAAGAAATTCTTTATCCTAAGTGGCAAGCTCTTTAGAACACAGAGCAGGTTCCTGCTCACTAAATATCTAGTGTTCAAGTCTGTCTTTTAAACCTAGCTTCCAGCTCTCTAGGCTTTCATCTGTAAGCATGACCTCACTCTAGCTTGTCGAGCTTTCTGTGTGTTTCCTGACTTTAATCTCTGAAGACAAGTCTACACATACTACTGCCACTACCACCACTGCTACTACTACTACTACTACTATCACTACTACTACTACCACTACTACTACTACTACCACTACTACTACTACCACTACTATCACTACTACTACTACTACCACTACTACTACTACTACTACCATTACTATTACTACTACTAATACTACTACCAGTAGTACTACTACTACTAGTAGTACTAGTACTACTAGTACTACTACTACTACTACTACTATCAGGATTTATATAATAGTTTAAGGTTTGCAAAGGACTATAAATATTATGTCATTTTATCCTCACAACAATCTTGGGAGATAGATGCTATTATTATCCCCATTTTACAGATGAAGAAACTGAAGCTTTAGTGACTCTTCCAGGGTCACATAGCTAGTTAGTATCTGAGGCCAGACTCGAACTCAGGTCTTCCTGAATATAGGTAAAGAGCTCCATCCCCTGCACCACCTCTAGCTGCCAAGTCATCATCTATGGAGTAGATACTCACTCAGTAACTGTCAAGGACCCTAGGGTTCCAAGATCTCTCAATATCTCAATTCAAAAACTCTTCCACTCTTTCCTATAGGTTGCTGGGTATGGGAAAGGCACAGAGACAAAGCTAAGTCCAAAGAGGCAGGCTCAGTGTTTCTCCTACCTGTCTAGCTACATTCTTGCCATATATATATGTATATATATACACACACACATACGTATAGACACATATATACATACACATACATATGTGTATGTATATATTTGTGCATGTGTTTATGTATGTATATACGTGTAAATATATACACTTATGGATATATGTACACATATATAGCAACTATATATTATTTCAACAAAGCCTTTCATCTTACATATATATATGCATATGTATATGTGTGTATATGCATGTGTGTATGTGTGTATACATGTGTGTGTCTAGCTAGGTGGTGCAGTGGATAAAATGCCAGGCTTGGAATTGGAAAAACTTACCTTAGTGAGTTCATATCTAACTTCAGACACTAATTAGCTGTGTGACCCTGAGCAAGTCACATAACCCTATTTGCTTTAGTTCTTCCTCTATAAAATGAGCTAGAAAAAGAAATGACAGACCTCTCCAATGTCTTTGCCAA
>CM053624.1:195912008-195929506 GCA_028646595.1 Phalanger gymnotis | reverse complement strand
TCTGTAGGAAGGGAAGAGGGGCCAGGTGAGGAAGAATGAGTAAATCTTGCTCTCATTGGATTTGACCTGAGGAGGGAATACCATACACACTCAATTGGGTATCTTACCTCACAGGAAAGAAGGAGGAAGAAGATAAAAAGGGGGGATGATAGAAGGGAGGGCAGACGGGGGAGGAGGTAATTAAAAACAAACACTTTTGAAAAGGGATAGGGTCAAGGGAGAAAATTCAATAAAGGGGAATAGATTAGGAAGGAGCAAAACACAGTCAATCTTTTACAACATGAGTATTGTGGAAGGGTTTTACATAGTGATATGCATGTGGCCTATGTTGAATTGCTTGCCTTCTTAGGGAGAGTTGGTAGGGAGGGAATAGGAGAGAGAATTTGGAACTCAAAGTTTTAAAAACAGACGTTCAAAAACAAAAAAAAAAGATTTTGCATGCAACTAGGAAATAAGATACACAGGCAATGAGGCATACAAATTTATCTTGCCCTACAAGAGAAGAAGGGAAAGGGAGAAGGGAGAGGAATGGGGTGACAGAAGGGAGGGTTGACTGGGGAATGGGGCAACCAGAATATACTCCATCTTGGAGTGGGCAGGAGGGTAGAAATGGGGAAAAAATTCATAATTCAAACTCTTGTGAAAATCGATGCTGAAAATTAAATATGTTAAATAAATTAAATAAAAAAAAGAAGCCACAGGAATTGATGTAGGGGAGTCATATGGTCATACTTGTGCTGAAGAAAAATTACTTTAGCAGCAATATGGAGATTGCATGTGAGTGGGGGAAGATTTGAAGTGGGAGATAATTAGACAGTAGTGAGAATATTCTACCAGAGGTGATGAGGGCCTGAACTAAAGGTGATAGTTGTATGGGTAGATTGAAATGGTGTATTGAAAGGGATGTTCGACATTATGCAATCAGCAACTTTGATAGACAAAACTTTGATCACTCTTCTCAGCAATACCGTGATCTAAGGCAATTCCAAAAGACTCAGGATGGAAAATGCTATTTACATCCAGATAAAGAACTATGGAGTCTGAATACAGATGGAAGCATACTAGTTTCTCTTTTTTGTTGTTCTTTCTTTCTCGTGGTTTTTCCCTTTTGTTCTGATTCTTCTTTCACAACATGACTAATGTGGAAATGGTTAAAAAAAACAAAACAAAACAAGTATCCCATGCAGGAGACCCATAAGGAATGGGCAAAGAGTAAGGGGTCATAGTGCAGTTTCAAAGAAGCCAAGGAGGGGAAAGAATTTAAAGCGGTGGGCTATAGCTGACTTATTCTTAGGTCAAAGGAAATTAAAATATGAGAAGAGGCTTTTGGATGAGTCAGTAAATAGGTCATTATTCTTTCTTTTGAGAATTGTGACTGCTTGTTTCTGCTTCTACAACATCTCTTTCATCCTCTTCAGTCTCATACCACTGCTTTCCTGGTTCAGACCCTTGTCCCTTCTCACTCAGAATATTACGTTGGACTCCTAGTTGGTTTTCCCATCTTAAGGTTCTCTTCTCTACAATCTATCCTCTACAAAGCTTTTTTAGACTTTTTAGACTGTGAGCTCCTTGAGATCAAGGGTTTGTTTTGTTTTGTTTTGGCCTTTCTTTGAATCTCCAGCACTTAGCACAGTGCCTGGCACATAGTAGATGCTTAATACTTGTTGACTAACTAGTTTGAATGGTGAAGATAGAAGCCAGACTGTAAGAGAGTGACAATGGACTATATTGGGTAAAAATGGAGTCACTCATTCAAAAATTTCTTTCTGAGAAGAGATAAGAAATAGTTATAGCATCAGATTAGTCCAATGTTCTCTTTAAGATAAGTCCATTCTTGAAGTCTAGAAGAAAGGAATTGAGGCAGAGAGACTGAAGATATTAGAGGGGGAGGACATAAGAAGGAGAGTAAGGAGTCTCAATGAAAGTGGAAAGAAAGAGGACTGAGAACTTTGGAACACTTCTGAGGTTGGCAAAGACTTGCTTGGAAAGAAGAAGAAAGAAGAAGGAGGAGGAGGAGGAGGAAGAGAAGGAGGAGAAGGAAACGGAGAAAGAGAAGGAGGAAAAGGAGAAGGAGAAGGAGAAGAAGAAAGATAAGGAGGAGGAGGAAAGAGAAAGAGAAAGAGAAGAGTGAAAGAGAAGCGAGAAGGATATCTTCAGTTTCTAAAGCTCTTAATGTACCATGCATACAGGCCTTTGGGGGCCCTGCATCTCATACAGCTCCAAATTAATTGCTTCCTGAAATTTCCATGGAGTCATCTGGCTTCCTATTTAATCTTTAAAATGAAAGCTGAAAGGGCTGTTGATCACTCTCATTGATTCCAGGACATGATAGAAACCTTATAGGCCTCTAATTTCCTAAACCCTGTCTCATCTCCCTTCTTGAATATTGATGACATATTACTGTTTACCTTCTGGCATCTAAGTTTAATCATCCATGCTTGATGAATTCCTCAACATTTCCTATTTGATTTGCTTTTTGGATTCCTGAATGAATATTACTGTCTGCAGAAGGGGTAAGGTTTAAGTCTGTGGGCCATTGAATTATGCCAGATCTCCTCCCATGTATTCTTGCTACTCAATGCTTCTTCCTTTCCCCGCTGGGCAGATGCATTTTGTCATAGCAAAAGCAGAAAGAACACTTATTCATATGGCAAAGAGAATGCCTTCCCTCACTTTGGTGTGGCTCTATCAAATATTATTGTAGTTTCTGTAAAAGCAGATAGAAAAAGACACTTAGGAGAGAAAACAAAGTAAGTTTGAGCAACCACAATGAATTATAAAAGACATCATGTGGAGAAATCAAATAAATCTTTCCTAATATTTTTAGCACACTGTGTTTCCATTCACTAGCTCAATGGGAGCCTTAGCAGCTTTACCTGGTAGCTTATTAATGCTTACTTGATTGTTTTAAGGAAAATAACTTCAGAGTTTTTATTTTAAAAAATCATAAATAAAACCAGTGCTAAGATGCCTCAATCCACTGTATTGAGTTGGCTTTTAAGAAGCAGTTTTTATAAAGAATGTCTTCCAACCTTCTTTTGCCTAAAGTCCGGGGATTTTCTTGGCTCCCTGAAATTCACACCCTTCAAGTCTACTAATATTTTGCTGTCTACTGCATGCAGAGGATTATGTTGGTTAGGTACTGGGGAAGATACATATCTTAGATGTCACATGATCCCTGCTTTCAAGGACATTTGGAGGAAAAGATACCAACACACAAACCCTTAAAAACTTGTAACACAAAATAATGCGTAAGTGCATTAGGAAGGTGTGAGTAAGGTGCTATGTTAGATATAAGGTGGAAGACAGAGTTATTAAGGTTGGGGGACACAAGGAGCGGCAAGGCAGTATGGGAGATATTCCTGAAAGAGATGGTATTTGACTTGTGCTTTAAAGGAACTGTGCATATATAGTAGGCAAAGAAGGGAACATCTCATTTTTATTAAATTAATTCTCTGACCATTTCTCTCCCTTTCTTATCAATTCATTCAACAACAACAACAAAAGCATATATATTAAGCACCTACCAAGTGCCAGACATTTGTGCTAATTGTTAGAGAAACAAAAGATGATAATAAAATACTCCCTGTATTCAAACACTTGATATTCTACCAGGGGGAGGGGTAACAACATGTACCCAGCTAAGCGACTCCAAAGTTGTTGTTGTTGTTGTTTATCCTTCGTTCTCAAAGAGGATCAATGACATCAGGAGGGTGATGTCTTGACTTGGAAAGTGAAATTGGATTTAAGTGAGGCAGAGTTGTGCAAAGTCACCAGCCTCACTCTCTCCTCCAAGGCCATCTGAGTCCAGTGGCAAGACATAGGTCAGGATGACTGGAGAAGACCCCAGATGCAGTGGGAGACCTCGGCCGTTTTTAAGCTAAGGTTTTTTTTCCAGGTCTCAGTCTGTCTGTAGCAACACCCATTCAGTGATTCAAGGCTGGATGCTTGACCATGCCTCGAAGCCAAATCTCTCTGATTCCAAAGTACAAAGTAAAAGCAGAGTATTTTGGGTGGAGAGGGCAGTTACAACTGGAAAGGATCAGGATAGGCTTCACTCACAGAGGCAGCAGTCCTTGAGCTAAGCTTTGAAAGAAGGCAGGGATTTTAAGAGGTGGAGGTGAAGAGAGAACAGGAATGGAGGAAAGTCCATGCAAAGGCCCAGAGAGGGATGATAGAATGTTGTCTTAGAAGGAGAGAAAGGAGATGAGTTTGACTGATATAGATAGCTGTCTTATACCATAGGATGGAGTGGGGAGGGGGTGTTGTGTGGAAGAGAGCTCAACTTAGCTCTTGCTTGATGCCAGAGAGGAAGAATTGGTACAATAGGTGGAAACCATGTTAGGAAAAACTTGCTAACAATTTGAGTTATGTCAATGTAGAGTGGGTTACCTTGGAGAGATAGAACCTCCTTCTTGGAGGTCTTCAAGCAGAGGCAGAATTGTTAAGGATGGTGGAGAAGATTCTTGATCAAGAATGGATTGAAATAGACGAACTGCAGATGCCCCTGCTAACTCTCAAATTCTGTGATCAGAATCCTAGCTTTTCAAATGATTAAACCACACGATCTTGACAAATAGTTTGACCTCTCTGACCTTCAATTTTCTCGTCTGTAACATGAGGGGTTTGAACGATGGCTGTCTAGCTCTCAGGTCCTTTTGAGCTATGTCTAAATCCTATCATCACACGACTGCTTTTAATGATCCTATAATTCATTGCTTTCTCTGCCAACTTTGGCCAACAGTACTCAGAAATAATTAATACGTTGAAATGACCTATTCAGACCCAAATGGTAACTTTTCCTATTTTTTTCTTCTTCAGATCTCAAAATTTCCACTTTAAGAACTCTGTCAGTCTACAGCCAAAACACTGCTCAGCTTCATTGCTTATGAAGGAATGGAAAATCCTCTGAGCAGCGTAGTTAACTTCGGTTCAAAAATAATGACATTGGTCTCTGCTTACCTGAATTCTTTGGAAGACGAGGCTTGGCTTTTAAGTCCCTGAGATCAAGGATGAAATCCATGAGGGAGTGGTTGTCACCATACCTAGAAGATTCTAAGCCTACAGCTTCATCTTTCCTTCCCCTGGATGTCTGAAAGGCACTAAATTCTTGGCTTGGCTTTTTCTTGAGGAAATTAATGCCCAATGAAAGGCTCTGATGAGCCATAAAAGGAATTAGAAGTCATGTTTTATATCCACATACTAGGCATAGCATGATTCAGTGTGGTGTATGAAAAGAACACCAGTCTGAAAGTCAGGAAACTCCCATTTCTCTCTCTAAACTCACTGTGTGACCTAGAGCAAATCATTCCCCTTTTCTAAATTTATCCTTCTGTAAAACTGCAAAATGAGGGAGTTAGATAAGCTAATCTATATGTTTGCTCTTTTTGTATCCCCAGACTTTAGCATAGTGCATGCAGTAGGCACTTAATCGATGCATATTGACTGACTTATAAAAGTATATGATTAGACTTACATGAACTAATGAAGAGTGAAATAAGCAGAACCAAGAAAGCATTATATACAGTGACAGCAACACTCTTTGAAGAGTAAATGTGAATGGTGAAGCTACTAAGAGTCATGAGACTAATGAAATCAACTGTAAAGGACCTATGAAGGAAGATGATATCCACCTCCAGAGAAAGCACTGGCATATGCAACTATGTACTGAGAGTCTCAAATAGTCTGTGTCAAATGTTGGCCTCTAGGGCAGGGTTGGGAAGGAGAGAGAAAAACATTATTTTTTAAAAAAGAAAGAATAAATATTGAAGAGGCTATGGGGAAGATAGCAACACTAATAAAAACACTGTTGATGGAGCTGCAAAAATATATATATGTATATTTGTACACAAACACACAGACACATACACATACAATTGTTCTATGATTAAATGTAAAGAGCATGCACTTGAACTTAGAAGGAACCAGGAGACCTGGGTTGAAATTCTAGATGTGATACCAATCAGTCGCCAATTTCTGAGCTCCAAATGCTCACACTGAAAATTAGACAATTAGCTCTCATGAGGCAGTTTGAGCCGGCAGCAGCACACCTCTGCTTATCCCCCTTCTCTGACTAATATAATGTCACAAAAGAGAAATTAATAGATTACAATAAGAGCACCCCAGGGTGTGGGGGTGTGGGTTGGGAACAGTGAACTAGAACATTGCTTTCACAACATTGTTTCTATGGAAGCACCACCTCATGCCATGTTGTTTCATTTGATGTATTTTCATTAATTGATGCCATTATGACTACCTTTTTGAGCCTTCCTCAGCATGTTCAGGTCTTGTACAAGGCCTTTACATAGAGAGTGTTTAATAAATGTTGGCTGAATAACTGAATTATGAGGTAAATTTGGAACTAGAATTGGCAAAGGTGGAAGAACATAGATTAGTGTGATTGGGGGACAGGAGTTGTGAGGAGAGGGGGAGAACATAGGATAACAAGTTAGATTTAGCCAAGGCAAGTCCTATTCTACAAGCTCAGTGTCTACCTTTAGGAATACATTTTTTGATCTGTATCTAGAAGGAAACTTAGAGATTGTCTAATCCAACCCCTTAATTTTACAGATGAAGAAATAGAGGCATAAAGATGTTAAATGATTTGTTCAAGGTAAAAGTTAAATTTGCTCAAGTTAAAAGCAGAGCTGGGATTGGAAGCCAGTTCCTCTGACTTCAAATCCAGTTCTCCATCTGATCAATCATGTGGTCCGTTTCTAAGTTGTATTGGCTTTGAGAAACCAAAGTTCTGGGTTTCTGTAGGGTTTTTAAGGATTAATTTTCCTAGTGGCCTTCAATGTGAAATAAGAATGACTTAGCACTAAGCAGGCTGCCTTTTTGTGTCTTTGTTCAAAATGTTAAAGCATCAAAAATACATAGTAGTTTACTAAGCATATGTCATTCAATAAATTAATTCAATAAACATTTATTGGCTGCTTGTGATGTGTGTGTGTGTGTGTAAATTTTTTGACACCATGTTAGGCTTCCTTATGAATATAAATACATGCTTTGGTTAGCTGGGTCAGTTATTTAGATCACAGTTCCCAAGTCCTGTTAATTCTCCTCCAAAATGTGTTTTCAAGCTATCTCTTCTTTTCCGATTCCATTGCAACCACTCTAACACAGGATCATAGGGGTAGAGCTGGAAAGAAAGAACCTTAGAGTCCAACCCCCTCATTTTACAAATGAAGAAACCGAGGTTAAGAGATTGCCTTTAGTGTCACATATTTAGTAAGTGTTTGAGGCAGTGCTTAAACTTGCATCTTCCAGCACTCTGTCCATTGCATCATCTAACTTAACATTGTCTAGATTACTGCAATAAGCACTTAACAGGTCCTCCTAACCCCGCCCCCCCCACCACTTCCATTCGTCCTTCTTAATATGGATGAAACAATTTTTCTCACCCAGAGATCTATCTGATTTTGTCAATCTTCTACTCAAAATTCTTTAATGACTCCCTAGTACATATTGAACAAAGTCCAAATTCCACAGCTTGGTGTTTACAGCCCTTCACGATCTGCCAACAATCTATTCTTCCAGATATATCTTATACTTATTTCTACAAAGTCTAAAATCCAATGCTTATAGGAATTAGATTTAGAAGGAAACTGAGAGGATACCAAGTCCAGCCCTCCTATTTTATATGTGAGGAAACAAGCTTAGAGAGGTTAGATTATTTGTCCAAGGTCCCATAGTCGAAATGTTTTAGAAGCAGAATATGCATTCAGGTTGTCGGACTCTATTTCTGTGTTCTTTCCACCATATCTTGGAACCTCACTTTTTCATGATGTACACTGCTCTTGTCACCACTGTGTCTTTATTCACACTGTTCTCAATGTTTAAAATGTTTGGCCTGTTGAATTCCTACACATCCTTGAAAGACCAATTCAAATGTTTTCTTTGTGAAATTTTCCCAGTGGGTAATAACCTTCCCCTCATATACCACTTCATTCCGCACCTCCAATGCACAGTTGCATTGCTACAAGACACAGAATACAATAGTCTCTGAAGAATTAAAAATGAAAATCACTCAAAGGACAACAGAGAGGTGCATGATGGACATGAGCAGACTGCAATGTGTAAGCAAGGAAAAGACTTACATAAATTGATGCAAAGTGAAGTGAGCAGAACCAAGAGAACATTGCATATAGTAACAGCAATATTGTATGATGAAAAAACTGTGAATGACCTAGCTATTCTCAGCAATGCAATGATCAAAGATAATCCCAAAGGACTCATGATGAAACATGGCATCCATCTCCAGAAAAGGAATTGATATTGTCTGAATATAGACTACAGCATACTGTTTTATTTCTCTCTTTCTCTCTTTTTTCTTTCTTTTTTCTTTCTTTCTTTCCTTCCTTCATTTCTTCCTTCCTTCTTTCTTTCCTTCTCTTTCTTTCTTTCTTTCTCTTTCTTTCTTTCTTCTCTTCCTTCCTTCCTTCCTTCCTTCCTTCCTTCCTTCCTTCCTTCCTTCCTTCCTTCCTCCCTCCCTTCCTTCCTTCCTTCCTTCCTTCCTTCCTTCCTTCCTTCTTTCTCTTCTTTCCTTCCTGTCTTTTTTCCTTCAAGTCTTTTTGTACAAGATGACTAATGTGGAAAGTTTTATGTGATTGTACACTTATAACCTAAATCAGATTACTGTCTCAGGGAGGGGGAAGGAATAGAATTTGGAACTCAAAACTTAAAAAAAGTGCACAAACACTAAAAATTGCTTTAACATGGAACTGGAGGAAAAATAAAATGTTATTTTAAGAAAATGTAACCAAGGAGGAACTTTGAGGAATAGGAAAAGATGCCGTCTAGATAATATATGATGGGAAACGAAGATGGTATGATCATATGGTGGGGACAAGGATAGTAAGTGAACAGCTAGAATATTTTAGTCAGTCAGTCAATAGCATTTAATAAGTGCCTACTATGTGCCAGCTTCTGTGCTAAGCAGTATCTTCATGTTATCAGGAGAAATCAAGGAAAGCTTCTAGCATTTTGGGTGCATCTTCTATGTTTAACTTAATGAAGGACACAGACAAGAATCACATTGAGTGGGCCGGCATAGATGGACTATCTTCTCTCTTCACTAGATTGTAAGATCCATGAGGGGAAGGAGTTGTGTTTTCTCTAAACTTTTCTATGCTCCTAAGTCTCATATAGTTCTCCACATGTAACAGACACAGAATTAATGTTTGCTGGATTAAGAAAGCAGCATTTGAGCTGGATTTTGAAGGATATATCAGATGATAGCATTTTGCAGTAACATAAAAAGGAAATTCCAGGAACAAGGAGCAACGTGAGCCAACATAGGAGTAATTTGTATGTTTCAGCTCAGTCCCACAGACACGATTCTGTCCACCTTTCAAAATACAAAGCAATTGAGGTCATTAGAAATAAGAGAGACTGTTGGGTTAAGCCAGTGCTGACCTCCAGGAAAAATAGTCTCATAAGTCATAATGTTCTTACTTAATCACCTCTTTTCCTTTCAGATTCTGAAAGTAGCTTCCAAACATCAAAATGAATAGCAAGCTGTTTTAACCTTGTGATATCTTTCACATTATAATTTTAACCTTGGCCTCCAGGCATTATTGAACTATGACAGAATTCTATTGATAGGCTTGTTTTGTTCCTACTAGCCATGAGCAATTCAAAGGCATTGCTTCTTCCCAGGGCTGCTGGTCTGGTTCTCAGCTGATAAATGTATTAGACTTATTCCTGGGAGCTACTTAATTTATCGTTGTTACATATTAGATGGTTTTTTTTTCTTAGCGAGTCTGTTCTCTTACTTTGGCAGACATTAGGCTTCCAAGAGAGATAGGACACTATCTCAGCAGGTACTATCATAGGACTGGAGGGAAGGGGCTATTTCCATTCATGCCTTTATATACCTCGCACCTAGCAAAGTGCCTGGCAGAAAAGATGTGGGTTCAAATCCCACTTCTGATACTATCTGTGTCACCCTGGGCAAGTTACTACTTCTTGGAGACTCATTTTATTCATCTATCAAATTAGGTGGGTTGGACTACATGGCCTCTGGGATCTCTACCAGTTCTAGATCAATAATCTTTCAATCTCATGACATTGTAGTAAGTTAATAAATATTTGTTAAGTATTTATTAAGCACTTAATGTGTGCCAAGCATGAAAGAAATACAAGAAGAAAAAAAAAGGAAAGGAGGAAGGAAGGAAGGAAGGAAAGAAAGAAAGAAGGAAGGAAGGAAGGAAGGAAAGAAGGAAAGAAAGAAGGAAAGAAGGAAGGAAGGAAGGAAGGAAGGAAGGAAGGAAGGAAGGAAGGAAGGAAGGAAGGAAGGAAGGAAGGAAGGAAGGAAGGAAGGAGAGAGGAAATACAATTCCTATCCTAAGAGCTTTCATTCTAATGGGAGAGACAACATGTAAATAAGTATGTATAAACAAGATCGGAAAGGATAAATTGGAGATAATGTTGGAAGGAAGACCCTAGCATGAAGCAGAAGGTTCTTATAGAGCGTGGGATTCTAGCTGAGACATGAAGGAAGCAAGGAAAACCAGGAAGTGAAGATGAGGTTGTTATTGGTAGTGGTAGTCCTTTGTTTTCAAAGAGGATTGGTTACATCGTGGGGTGGTTTCTTTTATTGCTGGTTGAGGGAAGGCTTTCCAAGCCTTACATTTCAGGATCTCAGGATATCAACTTAACATTTCAGAATATCAAAGGTTAGGTCCTAACCTAACCCAACAAATCCCCCTGATAAAAAGGATTTGTTTTGTGAAGTTTGGATTCAGTCAGAGGGCCTCACTTGAGGACCTAGAGGGCCATGTGTGGCCTCGAGGCTGCAGGTTCCCCACTCCTAGGTTAGGAGATGGAGAGAAAATTTTTACTTTAATATTATATGTGAGGAGGAGCAGTTACCCCCCGCCCCCCACATGTAAGGAATCTATGCTGCTGTTAGAGTAGGTACAGTAAGTTTTCCTATGCACAGAAGTACTTATGCCCTATGTAGACACAGAAAAGTAAAGAGAGGTAGGTGGGCATCAATGCCCAGGAATCCTCCCTTGCTTCCCAGTGCCATGGCCTGGGTCTTCTCCATTCACCGTAAAGTTTAAAATGTAAAAAGTCATTCTCATGCAATATTTTACAAATTTGTTTATTCCTCCTAGCCAAGTGCTAAAATTGGGGATAATATCTGAATTAGATTCTGCTCCATTTCCCATTAAGTTTTTTGTCTATTTCCCAACTTTGTCATGACTCAAAAGGAAAATGCAATTTAATTTATAGTTTAAAGGGCATTTCCTTCATTAAATCAGAATTAAAGATATAATTTAAAATAATTTCCCAAGTGGCTGGGCATCTTTTAGCTAGCTCTGAATTCCCAAATTAGTTCACAACTTCTTTTTGACCAAGGGAATGAATACTCTCAAATATACTGACAGAAGAAAGTTACTATCGATTGTCTGCCATAGTCTTGAAATGGTGAAGTAAACTTCCTCACTGCATCCTAAATCCTGAAGCAGCAGCCAAGTTCCTTGGCTGATTGTCTGGATAACTTTGGAGCCAGAAGATCACAAAGGTTCCGTCATCCAACATTTCTGATCTTATGAAGTCACTTGTAAGTTGTCCCTGCTGTGTCTGTCTGGCATTAGTTTCCCACACATCCTTCTCAGGGTCTCTTCTAATGATTTTCCCATTCAAGTGGTGGCTGTGGTCCTGGCAATTTTAGGCAGTTCTAGGTTGCAGCTTCTGATGCCTAGGGATCTCCAGGAAGGAAGGGCAGGGGGAGGAAAAGAGGGAGAGGAGAGACAAAGATACAGAGACACACAGATAAAGACAGAAATAGGGAGACAGACTCAGGGAGAGGGTAACAGAGAGGAAGGAATATAGGGAGACAAATAAAGAGAGGGGGGTAAAGGGAAGAAAGGGAGGAAGGTTGAAAAGGGAGAAAGAGAGAGAAAGAGGAGAGAGTCTCTTACTCAAGGAGACTGACAACTTTCATCCAATACCTAATGTGCTGCACTACCCAACTTCCCTCTATGGTGTGGTCCCACTGAGGGACATTAGAGATCCAATAATTTGTTTTTAAAAGTCATACCATAATGCAACAGTGTCCTTACACAACTCCCTTTTATGTTAATCCCTTGAGGTTGAATAAGCCTTCCTCACTTTGTTTTCTTCTGGATGGGAAAAAAATACATGGGGATGCTAAAGAAAAAACCTGGCCAATACGTGTTACACATGAGTCAGGAAATCAAAACAAATGTAGCAACCAAGTATTCATCCGTGTACTTGAAAGACAAAATTAAGAGAAGATGAAGAGCAAGTCACTGATAATCGGAGGCAAGCTGCCATATTGAGTCTGGTCTGGTATGGTATAGTACAGTATGGCATGGTATGGTATGGCATGGCATACCATGGCATGGGATGGGATGGGATGGGATGGGATGAGATGGGATAGGATGGGACGGGACGGGACGGGACGGGATGGGATGGGATGGGATAGCATGGCTTGGCATGGCATGGTATAATGCCAAATAGTGAGAATTAAACAATGACAACCCAAAACAGAGATCTACAAAAAAAAAGACAAGCAGTGATCCAATCAGGACAATCCTGTTGAACACCATTCAGAGTAAATAAGAAAATGAACGTTGTAAGAAGGACTTTTCTCAACTCTCAGGCTGTTAGTAAAAACTTCATGCAGAGATTCATCCTCTAGAAAAACAGAAGGTGGCAGCACAGGTGTACTATGGAGAAAGCAGTCTAACAGATGATAGCAGCAGACCAACAGATGACATCAACAGCTTTGCTAGGAACAGCAAGTGGAAGCTTCTGAGGCAAAGAACTGAGCTATGTGGGATAAAACTTGAGGAGCATGAGTTTTGTAGGCTAGTCATGATCCCTATATATGTTCTCTCTCCCACCAGTGGTTTTGGGATCTGAGGGAGAAGGGCCCCCGTGTATGTGGGAGAGATTCCTTTATTATTTAAGTATTATTTAAGTTGTTATTCCATTTGATTAAATAAGTATTTTTAAAAAGAAAAAATATAACACTTTTCCTCGATAAACTTTATTTTGTAGAGTCTTAATTTTCCAGTCTTGGTAGCAAATTAACTTCTTATCACATTTTACTTATAATTAAAAGTATACGTTTGTGAACATTTTTTAAAAACTCACAACTAAATAGTATTTAATAAATTAAGGGACTAAAAATATTAGCACACTAACCAATTCAGACAAATTATAGCTCAATGTAGTCATGTATGCATTCCAAGTTGTTATTGTTTTTTAATACAGGGTGTTCCAAAAGTCTTGGTGCAATTTTAAGCTTAAATAGCTTAATAAGCTATTATGGGGTTTTATTAATGTAATTGATACAATCATTGATAACTTAATAAGCTTTATAAAGCACTTAAAGAAAACCACCTCCACATGTTATCAGTAGGGTGGTTGTTGTTGTCATTTGTCCATCACACTTTAAGAGGACCAAAATAACATCACAATGTTGGGGTCAATGTACAGTGTGTCTGGTTGTGGTTGATCATACCAACAAAAGCTCAGAAGGCTCCACCACAGGTCAGGCATGAATAGTCTATATGAGCAATTGAGAGGGTAAATTCTCTAAATTTGCTCTTTTTAAGTTTCTTTTGAGCTACCGCAATTCTGCATTGCTCGCAGAGCACAGAGCCTTCTTTGATGCAGATATGCCATCCATGGTAGACAATCCTGTGCCAGTGTCTGCTATGTCTCACAATTGATATCAAAGTTCTTCAGAGAGACCTTGAGAGTTTCCTTCTATCTCTTCTTTTGACCACCATGTGAGTGCCTGTCTTGTGAGAGTTCTCTGTTCAATAGTCTTTTAAGCAAACATACTTTTTGCATTCAGACAAAATAGTCAGCCCTCCAGAGTTGTGCTCTCTGCAACAGAGTTTGAATGCTTGGCAGTTCAGTAGGGTATTTACTTTGAACTTGTTGTATAGAAGCACTGGGCACAGATATTGTTCAAGTCAACCATCTGTCATCCAATCCCTTTTGTGACCAAAGATACACACGCAAGACACAACTCACATAGATCAAAGATTCATTCAATCTCTCTCTATAGAGTTTCAGGAAGATACCTAGCACCCTTGGGGACCCAAACTTTTTCTTTGGCTCCATTAGAATGACATTCTAACCAATAGAGCTAGCTGGCCACAGATTTTCTGTGTTCATCGGCCAGACTATGAACATATGGATTCGGTAGGGGATGGAAGGGAGACTTTTTTTAAAATGAAGATGAACAATTTGCAAACCAATGTTACAGAAGTAGGTTCTGGGTTTGATGAAAATTCAACGAACAAAATTCAACAAACATTTATAAATTATCCTTTATATGTACAAGACCCTTTTTAGGTGCTGTATAGGCCACACAAGTAAATAAGATATGGTCCCTGCTGTCATGGAACTTGCTGTAGACTTATTCACATATAGATATAAAATAAATTAGAAAATAAGTATATATTGAGAGCATAGAATGCTAGAAAGGCAAAATGGAAAAAGCATTGGATTTAGTCAGAAGACTTTGGTTTGCAAACCACAAATATGGGAAAAGATGTTTCTCTAATGTATTAAATAAATACAGTTTAATAAACTGGAATTGGGGTTCCAAGTTAGTTGATTAATTAATGAGAGATATGTTTCAATTTTAAAAATTAGTAAGCAAATATCCAACATACTCCTGGATCACCCAAGAACTCAGGACAATGAAAATGAATATGGTAATGAGTCACTCAGCAGACTAAGCAGCAGACTAAGCAAATATGAAATTATATTTCATATAATTTACAAGTAAATGTAGTTAACCCCTATTCTCTGATATATATGTGATTACTGATCTCTGATATCTGTCTGGCCCACTCCACTATGTAGAGGTGCACTGAGCAAGATGTTCAGGTATACCATGAAGGAAACATGGTCCTTCGCTTTCCCCTCATGCTCTATGCAAACCTAAATTCTCCCAATGTACCTCCCAAGTTCAGGAACTTGCCATTTCTCACCTAGGCCATTGTAGTAACATCATCATGGGTTTTCCTGCCTCCAGTCACTTCTCCTTCTAATCTGATGTGCACATAATAACAAACTAGTCTTTCAGATGTACAAGTGTGACCTTTTCATTTCCTGTTCAAGAAACTTCAATGTCTATGGTCCATATGGAGTAAAATTTGAACTCTGTAGCTGTGTAAGCAAGGGCCTGTGCCACAGTCAAACAACAAACAGTTATTAGGTGCCTACTAGTTAGGTCTGTTTTAGGATTGGTCAAGGCTAAAGGCATAAAATAAAAAGCATCTGCTATGTTCCAAGAACTTTATATGTAGGTCCCAGAGATAAAAAGAAAAATCAAATATCACAATGTGAACTATTGTTGTGAAACATAACAATGTGAAAAATTGTTAATGAAATGGGTCAGTCCAACCCTAATGTGTCGTGTGTTGTTATACATTTTTACTTGTCTTCTAGCTTCCCAAGCTCTCAGTTTCCATCATCACCATCATCATCATCACCATCATCATCACCACCATCATCATCATCACCAACATTACTGTCATCATCACCATCATCATCATCACCATTACCATCATCACCATCACCGTCAATAACTACCATTTACATAGAGCTTTGAGCTTTGTAAAGCACTTTACCAATGCCATCTCATTTTTATCCTCACAAAAATCCTGGATTATAGTTGCTAATATTATCTCCATTTCACAGATCAGGAAACTGAAGCAGAGAGAGGATAAGTGACCTGCCCAGAAGGTCACATAGCTAGTAAGTGTCTGAGGCTGGATTTGTACTCAGATCTTCCTAACTCCAGGTCCACCAATTTATTCACTGTTCCGCCTACCTTAAGGGGTGAGTCTTGATGACTCATTATGAGGTCCCTTCCAGCTCTAGATCTACCCTCCTCCTTTGCTCCAGTCTTTGAGGAGAAGGTATCTCTTCTCTTTGTGTGTTCTTGAGCCCATTTCTTCCCATCTCTTATCTCACCACTGAGCCTTCACTCACTTGAGATACTAGTCAATCTGATGCTGCCTTCTCCTGTTTGAATATTTTCACACATAATTCTTCACCATTTTTCCATTTATACTTCTTTAAGTCTTTCATATTCTTCAAGGTCCATTGGTGATAGGATCATTTCCTTCATGTAGCTTTCCTTGAATCCCTGAGCTAGAAGTCATCTCTTTCTCCTCAGACTTCTCATAGTATTTTTTTTTCTTTCCTTTTTCTTTATATTCTAATCTACATTATATTTATTCGTGTACTTTTTTATCTCCTGCACTAGACTGTAAGTTCTTGAGGGAAGTGCAAGGCTGTTTTATATCTTTGTATCCCCAGGGCCTAGCGCAGGACCATATATACATAGATATACGTATATCTTGTGACATGTGAAAAGTCTGAGAGACATTATTTCTACTTTTTTTTTTGCAGGGAGGAAGGCAGGGCAAGGGTTAAGTGACTTGCCCAAGGTCACACAGGTAGTTAGCGTGTCAAGTGTCCAAGGCCAGATTTGAACTCAGGTCTTTCTGACTCCAGGGCCGGTGCTCTACTCACTGCACCACCTAGCTGCCCCGAGAGACATAATTTCTAGGTAATTAAGAATCATTTTATTAATTTTGTCTAGGACATAATTAATAAAAGAGATCAGTGGCACTCTCAGGGACCAAAGATGAATCATGGAGGCCATTCAAGGCTTACATCTCCTTGGAAGAGTGGATGTTTCTGACAGGCAGAAATCAACTCTGATTGGTCAAGAATCAACGAGAGAATGAATATTCTAATGAGAAATGGGCTTATTCTAACACAGGTTGGGCTGTGACTTTGTTCACCTCACTCATGGACAAAAAGAGACATCTCAAGCAAGACCACTCCTTCCTTGGGCAACATATACAAAAAGACCTATCCTCCACCCAGTTGTAAGAATTTCATCTAGATAAGATAGTCTGGGTGGGATGAATTCTTTGGGCAGGGTCAGAAGTGGCCTTGAGAGGCTGAATTTTGAATGAGGAAATAGAAAGGGGAAAAACCTGAATTTCCCCT
Organism: Phalanger gymnotis; assembly: GCA_028646595.1. Lineage (NCBI taxonomy): Eukaryota > Metazoa > Chordata > Mammalia > Diprotodontia > Phalangeridae > Phalanger > Phalanger gymnotis. The sequence continues at coordinate 195,912,475 of CM053624.1, read as the reverse complement.
CCCCCCATATTAATTGGTTTTTCCTATGAGAGAAATAATCATTTCCCTCAACATACATATATATATACACACACACAGAATATATATGTATATAAAGCATTAGTAATTGCTTTATCTCAAATTCAGGTTTGGTTTTTTTGCAAAGGAGAAGTAAGCTTTGCAAACAGTTTAAGAAGTGATTTCAAAAGCTTCTGCACAAACAAAAATAATGCATTTAGGATAAGGAAGCAAGTAATCAAATGGGCAAAAAAAAAATCTATCAAATTTCTCGGATAGGGGTTGGTGTACAAAATATATAGAGAATTGGCTGAGCCCAGCGCTAGGCGCGAACAGACCAGACGCGGACCTACCAGACCAGGAGACGAATGGAAAGTGCCCTGGCAACCCGAAATACTGAGCTGTGGCATGTACCAGACCTCTCAACCCACAAAGAGCAAAGACAGCAGAGAAGGTTAGTGGGAAAAGCT
>CM053624.1:195894514-195911508 GCA_028646595.1 Phalanger gymnotis | reverse complement strand
GTTCTGTTTTATAATATCTTGATTTCTCATCAAGTCACTAGCTTCCACTTGCTCCAATCTAATTTTTAAGGTAGTATTTTCTTCAGTGGTCTTTTGGACCTCCTTTTCCATTTGGCTAATTCTGCTTTTCAAGGCATTCTTCTCCTCAATGGCTTTTTGGAGCTCTTTTACCATTTGAGTTAGTCTATTTTTTAAGGTGTTATTTTCTTCAGTATTTTTGGGGTCTCCTTTAGCAAGTCATTGACTTGTTTTTCATGGTTTTCTTGCATCACTCTCATTTCTCTTCCCAATTTTTCCCCTCCTTCTCTTACTTGCTTTTCCAAATCCTTTTTGGGCTCTTCCATGGCCTGAGACCAATTCATATTTTTCTTGGAGACTTTTGATATAGGCTCTTTTACTTTGTTAACTTCTTCTGGTGTATGTTTTGGTCTTCTTTGTCACCAAAAAAAGATTCCGAAGTCTGAGTCTGAATCTGAGACTGTTTTTGCTGCCTATTCATGTTCCCAGCCAATTACTTGAACCTTGAGTTTTTCAGCAGGGTATGACTGCTTGTAGAGTAGAGAGTACTTTGTCCCAAGCTTGAGGGGCTGCGCTACTGTTTTCAGAGCTACTTCTACACAGCAAACTCTGCCACACCAGTGCTCCTTCTCCCCGAAGAACTGCCACCCAGGATTGTGGCCCAGATATAGGCAGGGCAAAGCAGGCTCTGCCCTCCTGCTCTGATCCGCCACTTAATTCTTCCCACCACATGGGTCTGGGGCTGGAAACAACTACAGATATAGCTCTGGAAGCAGCCTCAGAGCTGCATCGCTTCCACTGCCCCTGGGGTGGTGGCCCTCCATGAACTCCTTTCACTCTGTCCCAGAAGCTTTTCCCACTAACCGTCTCTGTTGTCTTTGGTGTTTGTGGGTTGAGAAGTCTGGTAACTGCCACAGCTCAATGATTCAGGGCCCTACGGCCTGTTCTGCCTAGTTCCCAGTTTGGTTTTTCCTGGCACAGCCCACGCTGGGTTCTGCTTTGCTCCGCCCCCAGCTCTGTGAGATAGACCCTTCCCAGTGACCATCCAGGCTGTCCTGGGCTGGAGCCCCGCTTCCCTCTGCTATTTTAGTGGGTTCTGCAGCTCTAGAATTTGTTCAGAGCCATTTTTATAGGTGTTTGGAGGGAACTGGGTGAGAGCTTAAGCAAGTCCTTGCTTTCCAGCTGCCATCTTGGCTCCGCCCCACCTTGGGATACTTCTTGCCCAGAGTCATTCAAGATTCTATCCTTACTATGGTGGTGTTCCATATCACTGAAGACCATTATACAAAATGTGAGTGACTATCAGGGATCATATAAAGAATTTTTTGTTCAAATGTGGGCTGGACTAGATAGCTTCTGAGGATGCTTTCAGATTTGAGATTCTAGAATCCTACAAGAACAAAAAAGTAGCATTAATTGGTGAAATATCTAAGAGAAGAGGCCTCCTGACAGGTGATTGGACCCAGGGTGCAGATTGAGACATAAGCTTTTCAGAGATGGTAAACATGGAGACTTGTTTTGCTTGACTCTGCATACTTGTTATATTTCTCAATAGGGAGGTGGAAGGAGAAAATAGATTTTTGTTCATTTAAAAACATTTTTAAATAAAATAAATGAGATGAGAGGGTGACAGATGGCTGATCATTCTGGACAATGAATATACCAATGACCTTAATGGTTTGAGTAATATTCATGCTGTAATTCTGTTCATAGCATTTATAGAACTCTCATCTTCTCTGACTTGGCAGCATGTAGGGGAGTGTTGTAGATACTGACAAGACTCACAAAATCTGTTTTTCTGTCTCAGTTCTGCCACTTACTGGTAACACGATCCAGAGCAACCCCTATCAGAGGTTCGGTTTCTCCAGTGGGATAGTATGGCATTGCCTTAAAAATACTGGATTTGGATTCTGCCTGTTATACCTACCATTGTAGCTGTGTGACAATGGACAAATCACTTTGTTTTTCTCAACCTCAGCTTTCTCATTTGTAGAATGGAGATATCTAAAGTATTTGCTGCTTAGGGGTGTTATAAAAATCAAATGCGATAGTGTATTAAAATGCTATAGAAATGTCAGTTATTATTTCCATACCTACAAAATAGTCATAATGGTCATTATATTAGCTCATGAGGTTTTTATGAGGATGAAACAAAACCGAACTTGTAAGGGCCTTTTTGGTTATAAAATCCTATATGAATATGTTATTATTTATCTATGTATCAATCTCTTGCCAGGTACGATCACAAAACCTCCTGGGATTTGTAGGTTTTCCCAGTTTGGAAAGAGAAGAAACGCGTGAGATGAGTCCTCAAATGGGATATGGGGGAAGGTTTTTACCCCACAAGGTTGAGCGCAACTATGATAGGAGTATTTTGAGGGGTGCTCTTGAAGAGAATGAGGAGAAAAGAGAAAGGTGGCAGTCATCCCACCTGGTGGCCCAACCTGGGTAGCAGCTGGTGCCTGTCACAGCTGTAACTGTGTGTGTTTCATTGTGGGCTCTTGCCCTAGTATGAGGAATCCGCTGAGAGGACCCAGGGACCCTACTCCATCACAACTTTACTTCTATAAGACATAAATCTCCATATTTGATATTAGTTCTTATAAACACTTGTGGTTGACTGTGTCTTTATGCTGCTGGGGATCCCTCTGTTTGCAGCATGAGGGTACCTTAGGAGCCACAAAGGAGAAAGGAAACTTTTTAAGTGCAGGGATGGCAACTACACACCCCCAGCCCTTTGTTAGTCTTGCTCTCTATAAGTGGGGGCAGAATCAGTGCAGGATCTTTGTGAATCTCTACCCAATTACCTGAATTTACCTTTTAGATGCAAATCAGGTTACATCTATATGCTTGGCTCATTTGAAAAACTGAGCATTAAGTGATTATGTTTCCTTTGGCCCGATAGGAGCTGGGAATGGACTAGGAGGGTCTGTGATTTCTCAAATTCCGTAGCATTGGTGAATCATCTCTAGAATGGCAGAGGGGGAGGGAGATTTTCAGTTAGGATGTTCTAGCACAGGTGATAGGGGCAGGGACAAGGGGACGAGGGATGATAATGAGTAAGTAATGGCCATTGGCCAGGGATACAGGTCAGTCAATCAGTCAACAAGCATTTATTAAGCATTTACTATCTGAGAGGCACCTTGGTTAAGTATTGGGGATCCAAAGAAAGGCAAAAACTATCCTGCCCTCAAAAAGCTCATGTTCTAAAAGACACTGTGCAAACAACTACATATATAAAAATAGATGAATGATAAATTTCGAGATAATCTCAGAGGAAAGGCACCAGTATTAAGGACTGAGAAAGGCTTCTTGACAAAGACAGGATTTGAGGTGAGTCTTTTAGAAAATCAAGGAAGTCGGGAAATAAAGTATGGTATATAAGACATAGCAAGAAGGCTGGTGTTGCTGAATTTAGAGCATGTGAAAGGGTGAAGAATGTAAGAAAGCTTGGAATTTCAAGGGTCAGATACTAAGTTGCAAGGTATAAAATGGAAGCCAAAGTTAGTTGCTAATTGCTGAATTTGGAGCTAAATGGGATTGATATAGTAACAAAATCATATGCAAAGGCCAGGTCAAAAGCAGAATCACAAAGTGGGGTGGGAGTGCAAGCGGAGGGCAGGTAGATATAGAAAGGCAGAGCCAAGGTTTGCCATTAGGTGGATTTAGGAGGGGTAGCTAGGTGGCACAGTGGATAGAGTCAGGAGGACCTGAGTTCAAATGTGACCTCAAACCCTTATTAGCTGCATGGTCCTGGACAAGTTAATCCTGTTTGCTTCAGTTTCCTCATCTGTAAAATGAGCTGGAGAAGGAAATGGTAAACCACTCCAGTTTCCTTGCCAAGAAAATCCTGAATGGGGTTGCGAATAGTCAGACGAAACTGTAAAATGTCTGAACAACAGGATGTGGGACTGCTATAGGATTTTGAGCTAAGAGGCACCTTAGAGATCAACTAGGCTAATTCTTAATTTTACGGGGATGGAAACTAAGGTCCAAGTATTAAGTGATTTGACCAAGATCACACAGTTAGCAAGTAGCAGAGCTCAGATCTGATGCCTGCTACTTCGCCTCCACACCCAAGCTTCTTTCCGCTGTATTATACTGAGCGATGGAGTATTGATCAGGACCAGGAAAATCTCAGCTTGTCACATTCTTCACCTCTGATAGTATGGGGCTCTTCAAGCGTTAACTTGTGACCCTATAGCTTCTTCTTAAGGTGTGGAACTCCCTCTGGCCCCAACGTCCTCATTAACTCAGAATCATGGCATGTTGAAGCAGGAAGAGACCTTGGAAATTTTGGTCAAATCCCTCATTCTACAGATGAGAAAACTGAAGCTAAAAAGAAGCAGCTTACCCAATCTCACCATGTTTCTAAATCATAGAACTGCAGAAGACCTCAGTGGCCATTGAATCCACCCCATACGCAAAAAGAACCTCCACTATAACATCTTCATTAATTTGTCATCCACCCTTTGTTTGGAGGCCTCCGTTGATGGGCATGGAATTTGCCACCTCCCAAGGCAGTTTAGTCCACTTTTGCAGCTAGGCGGCACAGTGGATAGAATGTCAGGCCTAGAGTCAGGAAGGCTCATCTTCCTGAGTTCAAATTTGGCCTCAGACACTTACTAGCTGTGTGACCTTGGGCAAGTAACTTAACCCTGTTTGCCTCAGTTTCCTCATCAGTCAAATGAGCTGGAGATGGAGATGGCAAACCACTCCAGCATCTTTGCCAAGAAAATCTGAAGTGGGGTCAAGGAGAGTTGGACATGAGGGAAATGATTGAACAAGTTATTAAGAAGTTTTTACTAAAATCAAACCTAAATAGACTCCAGCCAGTCTTGGTAGGGCAAGCCTATAATCCCTGCTACCAGGGAGCCTGAGACCGGTGAATCCTCTTAGTTTGGGAGCTCTGAGCTACAATATGACTAAAATTGACTGGGTGTGTGCACCAAATCTGGCACCAGCATGTCTGCCTAAGGCACCAGGCTGCCTCAGAAGTGTCAAAGCTTCCAAACTGATCAGTGATTGGGATCAGGCCCTTGATTGGCCTCTGCACTGCCTGGGTGAGACAGGGAGACCCAGTCTCAAAAGAAAAAAAAACAGCAACTAAATAGGCTTGAGTAGGAGTTATTCTAATGCTTTTTGATTCAATTTGATTCAAGTCAACTAGCATTTATGAAGCATTTACTATACACTGAGCACTGGGCAAGGCACTAATATACAAAGACAGAAATGAAATAATCTCTGCTCATAAGTCCCTGTCTATTGGGAAGAAGCAACATCTATACAGACAAGCAAATAAAAGCTAGATACAAAGTAATTTTATTATGGGAAGGGAGGAAGCACTACCCACTGGGAAGATCAGAAAAGGCCCAGCTAAGTCTTTACGGAAGGAAACAAACATTTATTATGTACCTACTATGTACCAGGAACTATGCTAAGTCTTTTGTAAATATCATCCAATTTGATCCTCACAACAACCCTGTAAGTTAAAGGCTACTTTTAGCCCTGTTTTGCAATTGAGAAACTGAGGCAAAGAGTAATGAAGTGACTTTACCCAGAGTCAGAAAGCGTTAATATCTGAGGCCTGAGGTGAGCACAGGTCTTCTTGACTCTGGGCCCTCTGTGCCACCTAGGAGACTAAGGATCTAGATATTCTAAGATGGAAGTAAACTGACCCTGGAAGAACTTGAGGGACTTTCCCAGGGCAACAGAGCTAATGAATGTGTGGGGCAGGATTTGAACTCAGGTCTTCCTGACTCCAGGCCCAGGGCCCTATCCCACTGTACCAACTAGCTGCTGTCTCTAGTTAGTGATTCTGAAACAAGGATATGGTAACAATAACAGTGGCTGACATGTTAAAAATCACTTTAAAATTTGTAAAACGTCTTACGTGTGTCTCTGCATGTATGTCTTATGTGTGTGTGTCTCTGCATGTACATCTTATATATGTCTCTGATTTCTTCCTCTGTGTGAGATTAACATATACCAGCTCCCCCAGGTGATGTAGGGAGCAATGGACCCTGGTCCACAAATGGCGGCCAATGAGAGGCTTTTCTGAAAGTTCTGAGAGCACCACACTGGGTTTGACATTTGACAGAGACAGAATCCCATAGAGGATCGTTACTCAGGAACCACGAGGGGTTTTTTTTTTCTTTCTGCTCTTATTAATAGCTGTGGTGGGGGCTTGCAACAATTGATATGTCAGATCGTGCTCCCTCTGGGATTGTGCCGTGGAGACTGAATGCACAAATGAGAACAGCCCCCAGATGGTGGCATGACAAATCCTCCTCACAAGAAATGAACCACTTTTTTCTGCTGGCTGACCCAAATGTCTCAGACTCCTCCCCTGCCATGACAGACTATGTGAAAATAATCCATAGTAAAGAACAGAATGTTGCTTGGAGTGAGAGGGAGAGAGTTAACATGGACAGGAGGAGTTAGGGGAACCTGAGCAAGCAGAGCCTGTACAAAGTTAGAAAGTAAGGCCTTTTGCAAAAATGAATTGGGATTTCAAGACATTCAATTGAATGTCTTATCTGACATCATCCTGGTTTAGAGCAGCAAAGTGACACAATGGATAGAACACTGAGCTTGAAATCAGGAAGACCACAGTTCACAACCCTGCCTTAGATACTTAGGAGCTATATGACCCTGGGCAAGTCACTTAACCTATTTGCCTCAGTTTCCTTATTTGTAAAAGTGAGGATAACAATAATACCTACCGCCCCAGGGTTGTCATGAGGCTTAAATGAGATAATGATTGTACAGCACTTGATGCAGTGGCTGGCACATAGTAAGCGTTATGTAAACATTAGCTATTATTAGGGGAAAAAAGACTAATAACATGTAATTTAGCTGAAACACATCAGCACCCTCTCCTTTGCCTAGCCCCTCCTGCTTACTTCCACGCTCCCTGAGGTTGGGGCATTCTTTTTGTCTCTCTTTGTATCCCTAGGCCTTAGTACAGGGCCTGGTACATAGTAAATGCTTGCAACTGGCTGATTGACTCTGACTGCTGGCACCATTCAAGTTCAAGTTCTTAGCATTTAGTTGATAAGTGAGTAGTTCAGGGGTTAAAGCCCTGGGTCTGGAGTCAGGAGGACCTGAATTCAAATGTGACCTCGGGTACTTATTACCTGTTTTCACCAGGGCAAATCGCTTGACCTGTCTGCCTCAGTTTCCTCACCCGTAAAATTCAGATAATAACAGCAGCTACCTCACAGGGTTATTATGGAGATCAGAGATAATGTGTGTAAAGCACTTAGCATAGTGTCGGGCACACAGTAAGCACTTAATAAATGCTTTTCCTCTCCCCCACTCTTACCATTATAATAGCCTCCCTGCTTCCTTTCTTGGCCTGTCTTCTAATGCACAGGTGAGGACCACTCACGTGCTTCAGTGATTCTCCTTATCCTATGCAATGAAGTCTGCACTTAGCGTAGAACTCAGGGTCTCCTCAATATGGTCCCAAACTACCTTTCCATCCTTTGGTCACACTGGTTCCCTCCACAGACTCAACGATCCAGTCAAATAGCCTACTTAGCACTTCCCCCACCCCAGACGTCCCACACTTTCCCACCCCCATGCCTGGGTTCAGACCATTCCATCGGCTCTACAATTTACTTTCTACCATCTCTGCCTGTGGACATCCCAGCTCAAAAGTGCCCTGCGCTATGAAGCCTTCACTGACTCCACCCTCCCAAACAGCACCCCAAAAGGCTCTGCCCTTTTCTGAACTACACACAGCACCGTACACTTCTTGCAGGCAGGTACATTCTATTTTAAATTGTATTATATATCTGTATTTCTTGTATCCTCCCACATAAGCTCCTTAAGAACTATAGAAATAGGAGTTATATAAATATGAGTTATTATTACAAGGGCAGGGATAGTATCTTTATTTGTTTTTGTATCTTCCCCAGCAATTGGCACAGGGCTTTACACGAAGCAAATCCTCAATTTTTCTGACTTCTATGATTAATATTTGATTCCCTTGGTTAGGGGAGTAGAGGGAAGGAAGGGAGGAAGGGAAGAGAATAGAAAATCCAGCTCAATTTCCCATCGAAACTAAACACAACTGGGTAGACATTACATAAAGGCAAACTTTGCCTCACTCCAAGTAAAGCCTTCCCAGCCATGAGAGCTATTCTAAAGTATTAAGGTCTGTCATGTGGGTACATAGAGTTTCCTGGTACTAGAGGCCTTCAAGGCTGGGTGACCACTCATAGGGAAATCTTAGGGAAGGGTTCTTACTCAGGTACAGGATGGAGCAGATGCCCTCTGAGGCCGTGTAATGCCAGGGTCCTCTAAGTACCAGACCATATCCCTCAGGGACAGATAGAGCCTTATCTGAGAACACTTTGTTTTATGACAAAAGGTCATTCATTAGGATGGCCAGCTGTTACTTTCAGAATGTGATTTATTTTCAAAGCCCAGGACCATGCCAACAAAAAATAAAGCAGCCACAAAAAGGATGAAACATAGGGAAGGCAAGTAAAATGCGAGAAAATGCTGTATGTGGACAGTGTTCTATTAGTCACGTGAGCACATGTGTGCACACACACACACAAACATACACACAAACACACACACACACACACACACACACACAAACAAACAATCATTCCTCTAATTCCAGAGCTTGTAAAATTAATCTGGAGTGATACATATACAAAAGCAAAGACAAACTCTACCTAAAGATGAGAGTTAGCTCAGGCTTGTAGACTTTTTGGTTATCAATACATATTGATTGATTTGGGTTATCCAGGTTAGTTATAATACCAATAATACTAATTATATAATATATAATATAATACTATTATAATATTGATTTCCACTAATTTAGCGATCTACAATATAATACAATACAAATGTATTGTATTGTATAAGCACTACTATGTACTATGCTAGGTGCTGGGGGAGAGACAACATCTTGAAAAGACATAGTACATGCTCCACTCAGCTGTCTATTTGATCTTTCTAATATTCAGGTGAGGGGAAGCTAGGTGATGCATTAGACAGAGCACTTACCCTGGAGTCAGGAGGATCGAGTTCAAATCCAGCTTCAGACACTTACTAGCTGTGTGACCCTGGACAAGTCACTTAACCCTATTTCCCTCAGTTTCCTCATCTATAAAATGAGCTGTGGAAGGAAATGGCAAAACCATTCCCTTACTTTTGCCAAGAAAACCCCAAACAGAGTCACAAACAGTTGGGCACAACTGAATCAACTTAAGAACAAAAACAGGTCAGGTGACTGCATCACCCTACTATATTCAAAAACTCCAGTGGCTCCCTGTCACCTCTGGATAAAACACAAAATCCTCTGTTTGGCAGTCAAAGCCCTTTGTAACCTGGACCCTCCTACCTTCCCAGTCTTCTTACAACTTACCTGCACACACTCTGAGATTCAGTGGCACTAGTTTCCTGGCTATTTTTTGCATAAGACTCTTCATTTCCTCATTTCAGCCATTTTCACTCGCTGTTCCACATGCCTAGAATTCTTTCCCTCCTCTTCTCCATCACCTACCCTCCTTGGCTTCCTTTAAGCCCCATCTAAAATCCTCTCTTCTATAAAAAGCCTTTCCTAGTCCTTCTTAATCTTAGTGCCTTCCCTCTGAGACTTGGTCCTTATTTGGGCCTTCATGGCTCAGAGAGAGTGTAAATAGCAAATGTTTCTGTTTGGCTAGAAACCCTGAGGGTTTTTTCCTCCCTGACTGATTTTTTTTTCTAGGTAAAAGAGGCCATTCTTTGCCTCATTTCTTACCTAGACTTAATCACTGAATGGACATTGCCTTAGTCAAACTGAGCCCTGGGAAGGCCAAGGTCTTCTACTGTAACTGGAGCCATATCTAGTCGTTCTGATCTATATCTTGCCACTGGACCCAGATGGCTCTGGAGGAGAAAGTGAAGCTGGTGACTTTGCACAGCGCCCCCTCACTTAAATCCAGTTCATTTGCAAGTCATGGCATCACCTTCCTTTTGGTTGCCACAGTCGTCTTTGAGATCGAAGGACAAACAACAACCCTCTGTGACATATAGAAAGTTTGACAGACAGTTTCTGGGTAATTAATCATTTTATTAATTATGCTAGCAGATAATTAATAAAAATGGTCAGCAAAACTCTTGAATGCAAAGACCCTTCGTGGAACCCACTCAGCACTTATATGCCCTTGGAAGAGTGGGTGTTCCTGAGGGTGACAATTGGTTAACAAGTAATGAGAAGAATAATTGATAATGTGTGTATTAGTATAGTGTGGTTGTTTAGTAGATTAGTCCTGTCTGACTCTTCATGACCCCATTTGGGGTTTTCTTGGCAAAGATACTGGAGGGGTTTGCCATTTCTTCTCCAGTTCATTTTACAGATAAGGAAACTGAGGCAAACAGGGTTAAGTGACTTGCTCAGGGTCACACATCTGGTATATGTCTGAGGTTGGATTTGAACTCATAAAAATGAATCTTCCTGACTTCAGGCCTGGCATTCTATCCACTATGCCACCTAGCTGCCCTGCTATTGCCATAAGTACATTCTATTGTTACTGCTTCAGACTTTAGATACCTTAGATGGTAGACAAACCAATGAAAGGAGCACTAGATGCTGAACAGAAGACCTGCATGAAGTTTAGGTCACTTAGCCTGTCTGAGCCTCAATTTTCTTTAAAATGGGAATAAGGACACTTACCCTATCTAACTTAGAGGCATATTGGGAGGAATGCATTTGGCTAACTACAAAGCAATAATAAGTGACCAGTTCTTGTTAGCAATAACGATAACCCCAAACCATCTGTTAAGTTTACTTCTATCTCTCAAATTATTTCAGTATCTGAAAGTCTAATTGGTCTAGGATCCTTCAACAGCTTTCTTCCTAAGTATGTAGACACAAGCATGCTTGTGAGAGGGAAGGGATGGCAATAGTCATTTACTAAGTACCTACGCTACTGCGCTAAGTACTTTCCAAATATTATCGCATTTGGGACTAGAAGAGGGTTTAAAAGGTACCATTCAAAATGCAACTGCTCTTGACCTTGTGATATCAGGCCATCCTTGCTGAGCTCTTTGAGAGATTCCATGCCTAAGATCTCAAGTAAATCAGACCACAGACCGAGGTAGGAAGCTTTATTAGGATCGAAGGATTTAGGGTTGGAAGAGGTCTTAGCAATCTTGAACCTTTTGAATATAGTTGACCCTTTTTGCAGCCTGGTGAAGCTAGCGGATTACTTCTCAGAATAAATTTTTTAAATGTATGGATTACAAAGGAAGTTAATTATATTGAAATATAGTCATCAAAACATTTTTCAAGTTCACAGAATCCTTGCTCTCATACAATTCTACCACTTTAAAGAAGGAGAAACTGAGGTTCGGAGAGGTTTAGTGACTTAACCAAGGCCACACAGTTAGTAAGTGTCAGAGCTGGGATTTGAACTCAGATCTTCTGATTTTAAATTCCAGTGTATTCTCCATTCCACCACACTGCCAGCTCCCCAGGGACACATGCTATGTAGGAAAACATGAGCATCAACCCACAAGGTAGATCTTCCCAATAAATGGTATTCCCTAAAGATGAAGTGCTGTGCCACCAAAAACAAAAAATGCTCACCTGGCTTTCATGCTCTATTTCCTTCCAAAACAAAAGTTCAACTAACACCATATAAGGAACCAGGCTGACATCAGCCTGGAAAGTCTAGCTCTCTCTCGTTTTTCGATGCTGCCTCAGAGTGAAGGACCAGTGCCTTCAGGGAGGCCACTGGCAGCCATCACCACCTTCCAGTGCCTATGGCCCAGTTGCTCTTCTCTCTGATTCCAGTAACATCAAATAAAAGTTTGAAGATTAATTTGACAAGCATTTTAGTTAAGAGACTTCATGGACCAGGTGAGGGTTGCACTGAAACTATGAGACCCTTTGCAGTTCTCTAAAGCTATAATAATTAAGCATGGATGTAGCTTCCCTTTTAGAATAATATCTTATTTTGTCCCAGGTATGTAAAAACAATTTTTAACATTCATTTTTTTAAAGTTTTGAGTTCCAAATTCTATCCCTCCCTCCTTTCCTCTCTGAGATGATAAGCAATCTGATATGTTACACATGTGCAATCATGTAAAACATTTCCATTTTAGTCAGTTTGTGCAAGAAGACTCGAACCAAAAAAAAAAGCCAGAAAGTAAAAATAGTAAAGCATAGGCATATCTTTTCAAAATTAATTTATTTATTTTAGAAATTATTTATTTAGCATTTTCCCCAATTACAAATTAAAACAATTTTAATATTCATTTTTAAATTTTTGAGTTCCAAATTCTCTTTCTCCCTTCTTCCTCACCCCTGCATTTAGAAGGTAAGCAATTTAATTTATGTTTTACATTTGTAGTCTTGCAAAACACATTTCCATATTTTTGTTATTGCTGGTTGTCCTTCATTCTCAAAGAGGACCATGATATCAGGGAGGTGATGCATTGGTTGTTCTGTAAAAGAAAATATAGACCAAAAAAACCCCAAGAAAAATAAAGTAAAAAAAATAAGCATGGGCATATTTTAAGAGAAATTTTTTTCAGGTACATTGTTTGTGCTTGGATTAGATCCAAATCATCTAAAAAGTATTTCTTAAAAGATCCTGATGCTCCCAAATCATTTGAACTTCCTTCAGAAGGCCCTTCTTCAAATTGGGAGTCAACCTTTTTACAAACAGCGAGGCCAGCTCCACCATATATCCCTCAAATTTAGATCAGTCCAAACATTCCTCAAAAGCTATCAGATTAAAAGCAGTCTCTCAGTTTGGGAAAAACAGCTTGCACCATCTAAAGAATTCCCCAAATGTGGCCAGAGCAGCCCATATTATGGAGGAATTTCACTTCCATGATCTACCTACCTATATAGAAATTATCTAGTAGCTTAGAAAAAATTTCGTGCTTTCTGAGAGCCCACATTATTAACACATGGGAAAACAGATGCCCCTCTTTCCAGATTATAAATTTAACTCGTGCAACTGAATATTCTTAATCTAGTTACTATGTAAGCATAAAGCATCATATGTAGCTCTGCTCCATCAATAAACATTTATTAAGCACCTACTATGTGCCAGGAGCCATCTCAAACTCTATCTAGGCTAACAACAAAATCACACATTTTAGTTACAAAAAAAATAAACTTTATGAGTAGATATATTGCTAGGTAACAGTTTATCTGGGAAAGGTCATGGGGGCTTTAATGGGCTACTATGTCAATATTACTCAGTAGTGTGGCATGGCAGCCAAAAAAAGAAAGAAAGAAAAAGAAACTTGCTTTGTTTCCAAATGGCAACATTAGACTTGAGGTCAGGAAAAATTTCCTAGTGAATTAGAGATGATTGAAAATTGAGTGGGCTGACTTGAGAGGTGATAATTTCCCCTCTTTGGATATTTTGAAACAGAAGCTGAGTGACTAATGGTCAATGGTCAGATGGCCACTTTGAAGTCCCTTCTGACCTTAAACTTCTGTGAAACCCAGGTCTTCTGACTTCACATTCAGCTCTTCCCACTGCACTATATTTGCGTTTAGAGAGGAGCCCATGATTCAGACACACTCATTTTGTATTTTTTTCTTCTCATCCACACTGACACTGTGATGAATTATTGCATGGAAGTAGAGGGAGGCTGCACCCACCAAACCGTTCCTTCCCACCAGGCCCCAGGAACTAACCAGCAGTCTCAAGCTCACACTCTCATGGGCAGATCCATTCATTCTTACTCACCTTCATACAATAACCGAAACTCTTATCACTCTACTTATTTCCAGAACATTCTTCTCTCTCACTCTCAATTTCACTGCAAGATAGAGTAAGGACCACTCTTTCCACTTGGTGCTGAGCTTGGAAAGAGCACTACTTCTGGAGTCAAAGGATCCGAGTTCAAATTCCACCTCCGACAGGTACTACCTGTGTGATGTTGGGCAAGTCTCGGAACTTCTCTGGGCCTCAGTTTCTTCAAATGTAAAATAAGGAGGTTGAACTAGATGATCTCTATGGCACTTCCCAGTTCAAAATCTATGACCACCATTGTTAGATTTCTTTACATGCTCCCATACTCATTGCTCCCACAATAGACTGTGAATCCCTCAATTGCTAAATAATAGATATCATGCTTGTAGTTGCTACAAAACTTCAGTGGATCTGAGGTCTTTAGTATGGACCACAATCCATTGATGCTGTCTCCTCCTGAGAAATCCTTGTCCATGTTCTCCCACTAATAGTCTATAAATTCTGTCCCATGCAAATGAGCCAAGACAACACAAGGCCCTGCAACCTCTGTCATTTATCTGTTCTCAAATGGACCTTCTCAGTCTATTTACCTAGAGGCCATTCTCTATTTGGTCCTCTTAATAGTCTGGGTACCTCCTTACATTTTAAAGGGAAAACCTGTTTCTTCGCACATGGATTTTTATCATTTTTCTCACTTATAGTAATTGATTTTCTGTCCCTTTCAGCAACCAGACTGTTTACACACAAAAGGGACTGTACCTTATATTCAGAGTATTCAAAGTGCTCCAACAAAAATAAAGGAGTTTGGAGGAGGAGAATTTAGTGAAGGACAATAATGAGTTCTGTTTTGGGTGTGTTGAATCTGAGATGTCTATAGCCAGGTAGAGCTGTCCAGCATGAAGCTGGTAAAGAGGCTTTGAAACAATTACTTTAGGGGAGTGTGGTAAAAAGGCATTCAGAGAGTTAATTGTGTTTTTTTTCATTGTTCAGTCATTCAGTTGCTGCTGAGTTTTCATGACCCTGTGGACCATATTGTCCTGGGGGTTTTCTTGGCAAAGATACTGGTTTGCCATTTCCTTCTCCAATGGATTAAGGCAAAGAGAAGTTAAGTGACTTGCCCAGAGTCACACAGCTAGTAAATGTCTAAGGTCATATTTGAACTCAGATCTTCCCGACTCCAGGCCTGGCGCTCTAACCACTGAGCCACTTAGCTGCTACACTCTTTAATAGTGGTCAGATAGCATACTTTTATTGACTTAACGGGCACAGTTGTACACCTTCATCCAGTTGAGTTAAGTAACATACAAATTGGAAAAGAGAATGTGGGTAGTAGGGATAGCCCAGGGTTGGGGTTTGGTGAGATGAGACTAACAATAGAAAAAAGGAATAAAACATTTAAGGCTAGGAAAGAACATAGTCATGCTGGTTACTTATAGAAAAGGCTAGAAAAATGAGGTAATGAACTAAGACCATAGGATGATAGAACTAAAGCTATATGGACCATCTGATGCAGGCCCTTCATTTTATAGATGGAAAACTTGGGGCTTAGAGAGGTTAATTCACTTGTATGAAGTCATATAGGTGCCAATTGAATCTGGTCCTTTAGTTCTGACAGCAAGGCTTTTTGTCCATTGTACCATGATGCCTCTTAGAACAGGAGACCAGGAGAGAATATATAATGTTCTAGAAGAATAAAGATGGCTAGAGGGACTGGAAGTTGTTGTGAGCATGAGAAATAGTTAGGAAGAGTGAAGATAGTAGGAGATGGAAGCACAAGAGGCTGTGATCAAAATGAGGAATTATAGAATTCAGTATCACAGACATCTCAAGAGTTATGGGTAAAAGTGAAATCTAAAATAAGCCACCTTGAAAGTAATTCTTGTGGAATAATGGTATGGTATACGAGTGGAGAAGGTAATGACCTGGTCAGTTGGTCAGTTAGCATCTATCAAGCACCTACTATGTGCCAGGCACTGTGCTAAGCACAAGGGTTACAAAGAAAGGCAACTAAACATCTCAGAAGCCTCTCCAATGGTCTGGGGAAAAGAGAATGCAAGGGCTACATTGGGAACCCTGTGCCCCCAACTCTAGGACCTCTCTCATTCTCCCTGATACCAGGGCCATGAGAAGGGCTCTGCCCCCAGGGTTTTTCCCTGTGGCAACATAAGGGACACACAAAGGAAATTGCTGCCTTTCCTTGGAATAGAGATCCTCATTCAAACTACAGTTAAGATGCCCATCACCTTGTACGGGATCTGACACGTATTAGGTGCTTAACAAATGCTTGCTGATTGATTAGCAGATTAGGGGATCATGTTGGGGACCTCATGTAGGAGGGGGCATTTGAGTCTTCTTAGCCTCCACAATCTGTTTCAAACCTATTCTTTCTGCCTTCACCTTCACGTACTCTGCTCCCAAATAATGCCAGATCTCATCCTGTCCTCTGTGTCTTTAATTCCTCCTTTCCAAATCTCTGACTATTAAAATCCTCCAATTCCTTCAAGAATCTCCTCCATGAAGTTTTCCTAGGCCCTTCTAACCCAGCTAAAAGTGATCTTGCCTTCCTCAAAATTTTCCAGGGCAGTAGGTCTACGATTCTCTTTTTCTTCATTGCACTCTGCTTTGTAATGTTTATTTGTGTTCACATGTTTCCTTCCTGTTTGATTATAAACTACTTGGGTTTGGAGATTTACCAGCTTTTATCTTCACATTCTTAATGCCTACCACCAATCCTTGCCTATATAAATGTGTGTTGCGTCATGTTGAGCTAAAATGAATTAAATTGAGTTGAATTGAAGACAATTGACCAGTCAGAATAGAGATATTTTGTTGCCAATGTATTTCCTTGATAGTCTCCAACAGCTGTGAAAACAACAAAACTGTAAACTGAGTCACAACCACATCCCATAGCTTTTTTATTGTATTATTTAATTTATTTAATATATTTAGTTTTCAGCATTGATTTTCACAAGAGTTTGAATTACAAATTTTCTCCCCATTTCTACCTTCCCCCCCACTCCAAGATGGTGTATATTCTGGTTGCCCTGTTCCCTAGTCAGCCCTCCCATCTGTCACCCCACTCACCTCCCAAACCCCTTTCCCTTCTTCTCTTGTAGGGCAAGATAAATTTTTATTCCCCATTGCCTGTGTATCTTATTTCCTAGTTGCACGCAAAATCTTTTTTTGTTGTTGTTTTTGAACGTCTGTTTTTAAAACTTTGAGTTCCAAATTCTCTCCCCTCTTCCC
>CM053624.1:195786583-195894014 GCA_028646595.1 Phalanger gymnotis | reverse complement strand
GAGAATTTCTTGAAAGATGATATCTAGGCTCTTTTTTTGATCGTGGCTTTCAGGTAGTCCAATAATTTTTAAATTCTCTCTCCTGGATCTATTTTCCAGGTCAGTGGTTTTTCCAATGAGATATTTCACATTGTCTTCCACTTTCTCATTCCTTTGGTTCTGTTTGATAATATCTTGATTTCTCATCAAGTCACTAGCTTCCACTTGCTCCAATCTAATTTTTAAGGTAGTATTTTCTTCAGTGGTCTTTTGGACCTCTGTTTCCTTTTGGCTAATTCTGCCTTTCAAGGCATTCTTCTCCTCATTGGCTTTTTGGAGCTCTTTTGCCATTTGAGTTAGTCTATTATTTAAAGTGTTGTTTTCTTCAATATTTTTTTCAGTATTTTTTGGGTCTCCTTTAGCAAGTCATTGATTTGTTTTTCATGGTTTTCTTGCATCAGTCTCATATCTCTTCCCAGTTTTTCCTCTACTTCTCTAACTTTCTTTTCTAAATCCTTTTTGAACTCTTCCATGCCCTGAGACCAGTTCATGTTTTTCTGGGAGGCCTTTGGTGTAGGCTCTTTGACTTTGTTGACTTCTTTAGGCTGTATGTTTTGGTCTTCTTTGTCACCAAAGAAAGATTCCAAAGTCTGAGACTGAATCTGAGTGCGTTTTCGCTGCCTGGCCATGTTCCCAGCCAACTTACTTTATCCTTGAGCTTTTTGTCAGGGTGTGATTGCTTGTAGAGCAAAGAGTACTTTGTTCTAAGCTTGAGGGGTTGTGCCATTGATTTCAGAGCTATTTCTATACAGCTAGCTCTGCCACGCCAGCACTCCTCCTTCCTCAAGAACCACCAATGTGGACCTGATGAAAATCTTAAGCAGGCTCTGATCCACCACTTAATTCCTCCCACCAGGTGGGCCTGGGGCTGGAAGAAACTGCAGCTGTAGTTCTGTAGCTGCACCTCCCCCACTGTCCCTGGGGCAGTGGCTGAACTGCAAACTCTGTCCCCCGAAGCTTTTCCTACTAACCTTCTCTGTTGTCTTTAGTGTTTGTGAGTTGAGAGGTCTGGTAACTGCCACAGCTCACTGATTCGGGGCGCTAGGGCCTGTTCTGCCCGGCTCCCTGTCTGGTTGGTCCTGCCGCCACCCAGGCTGAGCTCCCCTCCGCTCTGCTCCTTGTGCGATAGACCTCATCCAGTGACAATCCAGGCTGTCCTGGGCTGGATCTCTGCTTCCCTCTGCTATTTTGTAGGTTCTGCAGTTCTGGAATTTGTTCAGAGCCATTTTTATAGGTTTTTGGAGGGACCTGGCGGGAGTTCAAGCAAGTCCCTGCTTTCCAGCCACCATCTTGGCTCTGCCCCCCATCCCATAGCTTTTAAAGCTGATCTAAACTTTAAGGTTTAATTTCATCTCCTCCCAAAAATATCTCATCCCCAATACACAGGTATGCACATATATGTGGGCCTTTCTTAAGCAATTATTTACAGGGATATAGTTCAACTGAGGTTTTGTGATGACTTTTATTAATTATTGAATAATTCAATGAATTATTCAAAATTCTCCTGCTATTTCAAGCATCCTCCAAAGTGGTTTTGTAGACATACTAAACCAGCATCTTGTTTTCCTAAAACTGGTATAAGTGCATGCTGGTTGTGTTTAAGAGCACATGTGTATTGATGAGTCTGTGTGTTTGCTCATATGTATGAATGGTATACTTAGATGTGTGCCAAGGCACCTGAGATGGGATGCTACCTTCTTCTGTGCTATTGCTTTTATTTTCATTTGTCTCAGATATTCTGAGCAGCAATTCTTACTTGATAACCTGCATTGTTCCTTCTTAGCAGGCAATATATCATTAATGCATTAAGTACAACATGGAAATCATGATTTTAAAAAATGGTTTGAGATCTCACCTCCCTTAGAAAACTTCCTGAAGACAGAATTAGCTTTCTGTTGCTTTCAGTGATGGTGTACTTTGAACAGACAAGCTTGTCCCTTCTGTGATTCATAGTACCATGTGCAGGAGGGTATGGAAGCGATATTGATTCAACTAGGTTGGTCCAGGCTTTTCCCTCTTCAGTCCTTCTATCTCGTTGTGTGTGAGTTTGACTGGGAAAGGCAATTGGGGACTCATCTGTGATTCTCCAGGTATCTTATGTATTCCACGGTCAGGCTTTATGCTGTTCTGAAGCCAGAAAATAGAGAACATATGAGAAGAACCTGAATAGTAACGTCCAACAAATTCAGAATGAGAGTTTTATACTTGACCATCTATAACTGAGATCAGATCTCAGTCACTAAGGAAGATTACTCAGTAGTGGGTATCTTCCTAAGAGATCTGCTTTCATCTGTAAATTACATGACCATTTTTGTAATGGTGGACAATTTCTCACAAGTGTATTATCTGAATCTATGTCCAAAATTGCCTTCTGTATCCTAAATAACTTGATATATCCTAAAGAACATTGTTAGATCACAGAGACATTCGGAAATATCTATAGATAATGTCTGATAGATGGCACAGTTTATATGCCACTTCTAGAAGAGATTGGTAGTTCAGCTGCTTCTCCCAACAATGTACCACCCTCTGCCCAGTGAAGAATTGGGAAAGGCTAAGGAACAGGTATCTATAGTATCTCACCATTTGTCTGATGGAAAAGGGCACAGTATTTGCCCATGGCTGAAGCTGCCCACAGCAATGCAATGCACTTTGATGATTCTGCCTTCAGATCACATAGGAGTGCATCCTATGTCTGATTAGTAGATCATCCAGAGACTGAGAAATTGCCTGCCTTGGAACAATAGAAATTCCATCTACATGTGGGCATTTGCAACCCAGCTAGCCCTCATCTGATTATGCTCCCACGGTCTATCTGATCATGCAAACATGGAACAAGCTCTCTTCCAATCATGGGAATGGACCCACAGAAAGAATGGATGCTCTTAGGCTGGAACCAGAACAAATAAACTCGATAGCACAAAGGCCTTCTGGAGGACTGCTTGACATTACCTAGTGGTTGAAACAAGAAATATTAAATAGGGCTACATAGAGGCTAGGAAAGTCATACTGCATTCCATGTATCTTAGCTAAACCCTACATACCCTCCCAATTCTCCAACAGTAAGGGGAACAATTAGCACTCATTCATTTTGGATCACAGGAAGCATATGAAGTAAGAGCTAGTTTCGACTACACACGATAGAGAGGATAATATGTCATGGCAGAGAAAGGGACAGTTCTGAGGAATAGACATGGCAACAGATAGAGTACGGGCGTGTATGTGTGTTTAGATGTTTGTGGGTATCTGTGCATATCTGTGGATGTATATACACCTTGGTACTACTCAGGTACTTTCACCAAAAATATCCTTTCCTGGATAAATGGTTCAGGAAAAGGGTCTTACAAGCATGCACAATGTTATCCTTTGGCAAAAGGATGGACAAGCAGAATTGGGACAATGCTCTATATGTGTGTATCAGGAGCTCTACCCATGCCTAGTTTAGGGAAGGCGACAAGTTGAAAATTGGGAGGAACTTCAACCCATACATCCACCATTACGAAGAGGGACATGGAACCTAAGAACAGAGGACCACCTGAAGACCTCCAAAGAGGCGGAAGCCAGCACCTTGTGAGACTCATTCCACTTTGTTGTTGTTCAGGTATTTCAGTCATGTCTGACTCTTCATGATCTCATTTGGGGTTTTCTTGGCAAAGATACTGGAATGGCTTGCCATTTCTTCTCCAGCTCATTTTACAGATGACAAAACTGAGGCAAACAGGGTTAAGTGATTTCCCATGGTCACACAGCTAGTATCTGATACCTTATTCGACCTCAGGTCTTCCTGTCTCCACACCCAGGACTCAATCCATTACCACTTAGCTGCTCACTTTGGGAGAGCCCTAATCATTAGAAAGAAGTTTTTCCTGACATCGAATCTAAATTTATGTCTTTGCAGCTACTGCCCTTTGCTCCTAGTCCTGCTCTCTGGGGCCAAAGAAAACAAGACTAATCCCTTTCACCCGTGGTAACCCTGCGATCACTCCCAGACAGATAGAATGTCCTTGTGACTTGGGAGTTCTCTTCTTCAAGTTAAACATACCCAGTTCTCCCCATTGATTCTCATGTGACAGGGCCCATGGCTCTCCACCACCATGGTTGCCCTTTGAAGTCTTTCTAGCTTATCAAGGTCCTTCTTGTACACGATACCCCAGGTGAGGTCTGATGAGGGCAGAATACAATGGGAAAAATCACCTTCCTGTTTGTTGAAGCTCTGACCCTTTTAATGCCATCCAGTATTATCCAAAATCAGGTATTTTGGTTGCAACATCACACAGCAGATTCATATTGAGTTTTCAGTCTCCTAAAACCACTACATATTTTTCAGAATAACCTTTTCAGAATAATTGCTGTCTACCAATGTGTATTATGAAGGCAGAATTTATGATTTCAAAGAGAATCATATATATGTCTGAACGGTTCAGAACCGCAGGATATAAGGAATTCTCTAAGTAGAAGGCAGAAGAATTAAAGCATTTATTCAGGCTCCAAAGTAACAGACCCACGAACCAGCCTCCCCATTTTGATATTTTGATCAAAAGCTTCCAGGCCCAATAAGTCCACCTCACAAGAGTAAGCAGGAGGCCACAGAAAAACATAATGGTATTAAACCAAATCATATTCATGCTTTCCCTCTATGGTAAGAAGATTACCCACTGGCCTCAAGTCCTTGCTCAGCACTCCTCAGTCCACACACGGGTGGCCTCTGCTTCTGCAGCTCCTGCTTCAGCTTCGGCCTTATCTTCAGCCTCAGCCGCAGCTGTCTCTGGCTCCAACAGAAAATCAATCTTCAAGCCGTCTTCTCTCCTCCCATAGAGGCTTTGACATCATCAAGTGTTGTCTGAATGACCAGAGCTTATTGGTTCTTGAGTTGGCCCCTCCCCTTAGGACCCTGGGAGGCTCACATCCACATAGATTAGGTCAACACCTAATAGGGCATGGCTCTGGAGTTAACACCTCCCCTCAGCTAGCCCCACCTTGGGCCCCACCTCAATCATCAATCCACACCCACGTAGGCTCCACAACCAACAGGGCTCTGGGCCTGGGGCATAGCACCCAGCAAGGCTTAACGAAACACACTGAGCCACTCAAAGAAAACAAAGGCCATTTTGCTTACCAATACACAATGCTAGAGCAACTAAGGAGCACAGTGGATAGAGTGCCAGGCCTAGAATTAGGAAGATTCATCTTTCTGAGTTCAAATCTGGCCTCAGATATTTACTAGCTGCGTGACTCTGGAAAAGTCACTATACTCTGCCTCAGTTTCTTCATCTGTAAAATGAGGTGGAGAAGGACATGGCAAACTATTCCAGCATCTTTGCCAAGCAAACCCCAAATAGGTTCACAAAGAGTTGGACATGACTGAAATGACTGCACAACAACATGGACAGAGGCAAGTGTCTAAGGTCTGGAAATACAGTTTGGCCGTGCTGGAACATAAAGATGTATGGGGCAAACTAGCCAAGTTGTTGTCCTGAAGATTCCTGCCTACTGGGAAATCTACCCCACTGTTGGGGCCTTAGCTTACTCAAGAGATAGGCAGCTTTTAGGAAAAATCTGCAGAATGCATTATCTGTCCTGAGTTTTCCTCTCCTATGGTCTCTGTCCTGGCTTCTGAACCATTCCCATTTAACAAGAAGTCCATAGAAGTTAAGGAACTTGCCTTGCAGGGCCTGAACTTGTGGACTAGAGGTAGATGCCCAGAGGACCATGACCCTGTCACCCAAGCTCCTGCCTGCCCTCCCAGGGTCACATGTAATAGCACTAGGGAAGAATCGAGGAGGAATTCAGACTACCACAGCTAACTGCTGCAACCTTCTTTATCCACCATTCTCTTCACCTATACACTGCACTGTCACTTTTGTCAGCTTGGATGCCTGCTTCAATAAAATGAGAGAGGTATTGGGTGTTGTTGTTGTCTAGTTGCGTCCTTCTCTTCGTCACCCCATTCAGGGTTCTCTTGGCAAAGATACTGGAGTGGTTTGCCATTCCTTCTCCAGTTAATTTTACAGATGAGGAAACTGAGACAACCAGGGTTAGGTGACTTGCCCAGGGTCACCCAGCTAGTAAATGTCTGAGACTGGATTTGAAGTCAGGAAGATGAGTCTTCCTGACTTTAGGCCCAGCACTCTATCCGCTGCACCACCTGGCTGCCCTCTGTTTGTTACATTATGATAATTAACCCCTTGGCCTTCTTTAGCCTTTCATTTGCTTCTGATTCTTCACTACTAAAATTGTCAGGGACTATAATGTAGCAGAAAACATGCCAGCTAAAGATTCAGAAGTCTAGGGAAGGTGATTCATCTCCTTTACCCTATAACCAAGAGCAGTGATGACAAGTTGCTTCAGAAGTACACGGAATGTGTAACTTGGCTAAAATCCCACCTTCTTTAAAAACCTCCTTAATTAATAATTAATTAATAGTGCTTTTCTTCCACTGATTATCTCCAATTTATCACATCTCTATCTTGTTTATAATAAGCTGTTTGCATGTTGTGCCTCCCCCCATTATACTATGAAATCAAGGATTGTTTTTTGCCTTTTATTGTAGCCCCAGCACTTGGAACAGTATCTATATGGAACATAGCAGGTCCTTAATAAATGCTTGTCAGCCTGGAAAAAAAAAGATCCAGAAGTCCTGGGTTCAGATCCTGCCTCTGTTACTTACTACCTGTGTGATCTTGGGTGTCACCTCAGTTTCCACACCTATAAAATGAGAGGGTCAGACTACATGACCTCTGAGGTCGCTTTCAGTTTTAAATCTATGGTCTCCTAATATGGCTCTGACTTAACCTGATCACTTGGTTGGGTGACAGACCATTCCATAGAGGGCACTCAGATGAACTGAGCCTCTGGTCAGTTCTGCCCTTCACTCTACCCTAAGGAAGACAGAGTTGGCAGTAGAAGGATGAGCTCCACCTCTGCTTTGGTGACCTCTGCTAACATTCAGTTAGTGCAAAACACTGTGTTTGCATTGTTCTAGGGCAGAGCTGTCCAAAACATGGGCCGTACGCCTCCCATGAGGCCCACCTGTGTCCACCACAAGCGCAGACATCGACACAAATGCCTTAAAATAAACGCATTTATGTCAGTTTCCACAGCCGTAGTAAACACAGGCCATCCACATAAAATCATGTGGCCACAGTTTGGACAGCCCTGCTCTAGGGAAACAGGGCAAATCATAAACTGATGAGACTTTCTTTGGGTGGACCGTGTTCCTGGCACACCAGTGAAGTAAGTGCCCTCACAAAACATAGGAGATAAATGCAATGGGGAAAACAATTGTAAAGAGATGGATTCATTAATTAATTAAAAGCACTTATTAAGTGCTTATCATTCTAATCATGATGCTGAGTTAGAAATACAGATAGAAAAAGCAAACCATTCCTGCTTTCAGAGAGCTCACATTCTTGGACAGGACCGGAGGTACAAAACAGGGCAGATGACAAGGCCTAAGACTCCTTAGGGTACATTGGGGTGTCTACACTGAAGAATTGAATGCCTGTTGGGGATCAGCATACCACCACTGGAAAGGACAGGGGAAGAGGTGTAAAAATTGAGGTGGAGATCAGTGTTCAGTGAAGAAAGGAAATGAGGAAAAGGCTATTGACAGGAAGGTTGGGGTGGGACCTGAGTTGGGGGGGAGGGGTAGTCAC
This sequence comes from Phalanger gymnotis, assembly GCA_028646595.1. Classification (NCBI taxonomy): domain Eukaryota; kingdom Metazoa; phylum Chordata; class Mammalia; order Diprotodontia; family Phalangeridae; genus Phalanger; species Phalanger gymnotis. The sequence goes on along the minus strand of CM053624.1, from coordinate 195,886,320 downwards.
TGGAGCAAGCAAGAAGGGAGAGTGCTCCCTCATTTTAAATACACTTATCCTTTCCATATTGTGACTTTCCCCATTGCCATTTTGATATATTGGGGCATAAGAAATTAAATGGGAATTTGGGGGGAGTTTTGCGGAAGCTACAGATGACACATGAAGGCCAGCAGATGACACAGAAAAGGTTTAGAAACTCAGACATGAATAAAATATATGTGCAGTTTTGTATGATATCAATGTATTTTATCTTAAATATCACAAATATATATGATTTCCTTTTTAAAGTTAAAATAAGTAAAAAGTTAAAGTTTGTGAAAAGAACATGAAAGCCAGCAGACAACATACAGACTAGAAATGTAGAAATATCTTTAAAAGTTTAGTAACTCATAAATGCATAAAATGTATGTACTGCTATGTATAATATTATATGCATGGCACATATTTAACTGTTTAATAACATAAAGAGTTAATGCAATTTTTTTCTTAAAATTAAATTTGTAGTAAAAGAACTGTGTTTCTACACACCAGTTTGGGGATGCAAAACATGTTTACGGGAATTTCTCACAGGACATCTCTCAGTGTAAGTTAAATTCACATTTAATTTACATCTGGAGTTTCTCATATCTTGTGTAGTTTATTTAAATTGCAAAGAAAGGGCCAAAAAATTTTATGTGGATTTTCCAAATCATGGAGATGCTGTGCCCCTAACCTCCTTGATGTGGAAGAGTTAAGCGTAGTGAGGATTATCAAGATCTAAACATCACAGTGGTCCCCAACCATGGATGAATAATTGAATGTGAGGCAGAAAATCTGTCCACTGCTTACCCACCAAACCTTGGGCAAGTGCCTTAACCTCATTAGACTCAGTTGCCCTTCTTACTAAATGAGAACCTTGCCTGAGTGTAGACCAATGCATAGACTGTATTATATCTTGAGGTCTTTTCCAGCTCTCTAATTTTAGAAAAGGAAAATATTGAAGCTGTTATAAAAAAGCATACTATTTCATGTACTTCCAACCACAGGCTACAAAAGCTTCCATTTTTATGCTATACCACTTTTTATTCTTTCCTTAGTCAAACGATAAGGCATATTATTTATGAATGAGCCAAGTCCCAATTACCTAATTCTTAACTTTATTGACATATACCCAGGAGCTGCTGTTAGTAACTATAGAGTTGGGTATGACAAGTTGGGAGGCCTTGGTGGATAATTGGTTAACCTTGAAAAGGTGCAGTCTTTATTTTTTTTTGATTCAGACTCTGGCTAAGGGTTTATTTTTGAGGAGGAAGATGAGTGGGGAAGAAGAGAAGAAAGACTTTGATACAGCAAAATGCCCTATTTATAAGATTTGTCTCAAAAAATACAGTAAAATTAGACCCTAGTTCATGTAATCAATACACCTTAAGTAAATGTAATAAATAGTTCTTAGCCAGAGCTACAGCTCTGGTGATGATGATTAGTAATCACCATAAAGCAGCATTACATTAGTTAATATATTGGTCATTCTGCGATTTTGATGCCTTAGTCAGGGGCTGGACTGAGTTTTACTTTTCCATTAAGAAGAAATGCTTTATTAAGCAAGTTTAAATCATATTTAGGAGATGGTGGGAGAAAATTGAGAGATATTGAGAAATAAAATGTTTTTATGCAATCAAAAGCATTTTAGAGGCACCTTTTTTTTTTAACAAATGACTCTGAGTGTTGTAAGAGCTATGATCAATACAATGGTCATTCATGATTCCAGGGGCAGATGATGATTATACACACCATCCGTGACAGACAAGTGACCCTCCTAGGCTCGCACCCTGGCTACCTGGCTTCTCACAGCTTCTCTGGAGGCTGGCAGCAACATCTGTCCTAGAATTCTCCCACCTATGGCATCCTGATTGCTTATATTCCTATCCCTAGCACTTAACACAATACCCAGCACAAAGTAAGAGCTTAATAAATTCTTTTTCACTTCATTCATTCATTCATTCATTCCTAATGATCAGTTGGCACACTCCATTGGTATCTACATAAAGTGTCGACCCCCTGTGGTAGATATGTTTGAGGATATAGATAAGAAGAACAGAGGGTGGGCAGGAATGGATATCCAGTGGAATAAATTGTGACAGTCCTAACATTGAAGAGATCATATATCTACTGGAGTATCTATTATACATATTTCAACTTCTTATTCTCCTCATATAAAAGTATACCCCCAAGAATATTTTCTGCAGTAGAATTCATTAATCCAGTTGAATTTGCCATAGTTGGGTTATTATACTGATACTATGTAATCTTAGGCTTTGGAAAAAATGCCTCACTTCTATGCTTCAGTTTCCTTATCAATAAAATAAGAGACTTTGACTAAGAGTATTACTTTCAGGCCTGATATTCTATAACTGCATTTCTTTAAAAAAAAAAAGTCTAAACATTAAAGTGTCATATTCTAATGTCAATTGTTACTGTTACAGTTAATTACAATTTGATACATATCCATGCCTTCTCCAGACTTAATACAAAAACTTAATCAATATTAGAAAGGTGAAGTAGGCAACTGAGGAAATTATCTATATTATAAATAATCTTACCTCGTTTACTGAATACTTCAGGTAAAATCATCTTATTTATTTTAAAATTAATTATTTCAAAAATAACAAGCATTTATCTTCTCCCCCTCCCACATTCATTTCTCTGCCACTGGAAGAGAAAAGAAAAAGAAAACCCTGGTAACAAATATGCATAGTCAAGCAGAACAAACTCCCACATTGGCCAGGTGCAAAAATGTGTATCTCGTTTCACATATGTAGTGCCTGACTCCTCTGTCAGGAGATTGGCAACATATTTCCTAATTGGTCCTCTGGAATCCTGGTAGGGAATTGCATTCATCAGCATTGCTTACCTCTGTTCAAATTGTTCATTTTTACAATGTTGTTATTATAGCACATACTGATCATCGGTTCTTTGCTTCTTTTCTCTTCCACTCACCTAGAACCCAATCATAAATTCTTGCCCTTGGTTTCTCTCCTTTTAAACCCCTCTTCACAGTCCCTTCTCCGAGCTTAGGGTTTGTTTTGCTTCTGAATAATCTCTCCCTGAATCTACTATTCTTCTTCTACCTTTCCCTTCTCCCTTTTCCCTCCTGTTGCCCTGCAAGATCCATGTATTTCTATTCCAAAATCTGGATGAGTGCCCATTGGACTTTCTTTTGATCATAGGAAAGTGAGGTTCAAATGACTTTCCATGCCCCTATTCCTTCCTTGTCTGTATAGACGTCTACCTACACCTTCAATTATGAGTTAAAATTTCCTTTATTGCTCCTTTTTTTCATTTTGTATGCTCCCATCCCCTCCATTTCCCTTCTTTTTTTAATAGCATCAAAACATAATAAAATCACTCCCAGGCCCTCTGTCTGATTAGACTCTTCTTTGACCCCTAATGGCATTAGGGTTTTGAAAAGTCTCTTGTATTATTGCTCCCCTACCTCCGCCATTAGAATGTAACCAATTCACCAGTATTTTTCTTTTTATTTCCCCTTACTTTTGTGTTTATATTTCAAAATTCCTCTCAGCTTTGGTCTTTTTATCAGGAATTCTTAAAAGTTCTCTGTCTCATTGAGGTCCATTTCCCCTGTGAAATTACATTATTCAGTCTTGGTTGTAAGCCCATATCTTTTGCCTTTTTGGATTATTGTATTCCACAGTCCCCACTCCTTTTAATTAATAGCTACTAAATTTTGTGTGATTATGACTGTGGTGCCACAGTACTTAACCTCTTTCATGCCACTTACAGTATTTTCTCCCTTTTTTTGAATTGAAAGCATTAGACTATTATGTTCCTGGGAATTTTCATTTTGGGGTTTCTTTCAGGAGGTGATCAGTAAGGTTGGTGTTGTTGGGTTTTTTTATTTTACTTTGCCCTCTTGTGCTAATATGTGTGGGTAGTTTTTCATGTTTTATTGAAATATGATATTCAGGCTCTTTGGGGAGGGCTTTAAGATTATATCTTAATATATATTTTAAATTATATCTCCTCGAATTGTTTTCTAGGATAGTTATTTTTGACAAAGGATATCTTATATTTTTCTTTTTTTGTAAAATTTTTGACTTTATTTTAACATTGCTTTTTGTCTCAGAGAGACATTAACTTCTGTTTGGTCCATTAGAATTTTCAGCAAATCTATCATTTGAGTAAGGTTTCGTACCACTTGTACTAATTTATTCATTTCTCCCTCCAAGTCTTCCCTCCAAATCCCTCATTTCCTTTCCACTTCTTTCCTCCAACATTTTTGTTATATTTGTAATATCATTTTTAAACTTTTTTAAACTCTTGCTTTATTTATTTTAGGATTGATTAGGATTTAGGATTGATCTTGCAGCCAAGGTACATTTTTTTCCTGGAGGCTGCTTGTGCTTGTTTTGGAGTTATTCTCCTCTTCTGGGTTGTGTCTTGGGCATCCTTGGCGTCATAACAGCTCTTTGTCCTTTTTTGTTTATTCGTGCTTCCTGCCTTACTTTTTTTATTGGGACTTTGTGTTAGGGCCAGGCTCTGCATACTTCTACTGGGACTGTTGTAGCTTTGTATATCTTGGCCTGTCTCTTCCTCCACTCCTGTTATCACGAAAACGCATCTCATAGGCTCATCGATTTTGAATTGTGAGGGACCTTGAAGATCATTCAGCTCACCCTCCTTATTTTTCATAGGAGGAAAATGAGAATCAGGGAAGTTACATGACCATCCCAGAGGTCCCTTCTAGCTCTCGATTTATGATTTTATAATCCTATGTTCACACTGACTGGGATTCTTAACTTTTCTTGTAGTAGAGACCCCTTTGGTACTCTGAACACCATCTTCAGAGGTCTCTCAAAACTGTCTTTTAAAATTCAAATAAATAAAGCACAGTCATAATTTCTTAACTTCCTATATCTTGTGTAGACTTGGTTATTCTGTTTAAAGCCAGGATCTATTTATAGAGATAGTGCGATTTATTATGTTCCATAATGTGTGACCAAGTGCTAAAATCCCTCCAGGAAATCACTAGCAGCAGGCCTGAAAACTTTGCGCTCCCTTGTGATTCCAGCTCTGTAAGCCATAGTTGAGCGATCACACTGTATTAAGCACTATGTGTATTAAGTTGCATGGAAACCAAGTTAAGTTTATTTCTGATTCTATGGTACCCTTTCGTTTACTGAACATCAATATTTCATTGTTACAACTTATTGCACTCAAGTTACCATCTCTCCCACTCTCCATCTCTCCTTCTATTAGTGGAAACAGAGTATCAGGAGTCAGAGAACTCAGGTACAAATACCACTTCTGAGATTTACTATCTTATTGAGATTCAGGGATTCTTATCCTGGAATCCAGGAACTTAATTTTTTTTTGAAAACTATAGTTTTCTTTTGTAATTCTACATGTTTACTTTACACATTTAAAAACATTAAAGTCCATAGACTTCATCAGCTGAAGGGGGCAATGACATAAGAAAGGTTAAGAATCCCTATGAGTGTGAAAGTAGGATCACAGGATCATGGGTCTAGAGGAGAAGGGACCTCAAATGCTGTGCACAGTCCAGCCTTGGACAAGTCATATAACTTCTCTGGGCTTCAATTTGCTCATATCTGAGATGAAGGAGCTGAGCTAAATGACCTTGAAGGTCCCTAAAGTTAGGATCTTTCAAAAAGTGATGAGTCTACACATTCTTTCATGATAACAGTTGCTCTGAGGGAATGTATTTCAGCTTGAGGTATGATTTGAGATTCAGAACAAGGAGGTGATTATGGAATTTTGGAGGCTGGCTTGAATTTTGAATTTTGCTACTGTAATTGGGACTTTTTCTATCTCCTGTCAGAGAAATAGCTTACAGAATAATCCATCCAATAGTTTTGGTTATGTCCACAAATGTTAGAGCTGGAAGGGATCTTCGAAGAGAAGTTATCGCATGGAACATAAAATGTGAGAAACAGAAAGGTGAATTAGGTGGGAATTTTTTTTCAAACTTGGGGCCTACTTGAAAGGACTCCATAATCCTAGGCAGTAGGACAGGGGCTGGAACGCACAGGGGGGAATTACTGCTCTGAACTCCAAGACATTACACCCATCCCCACCCTTTTCTGCTTCCTCCAAAGTTGCACCTACATATTCATTACACTGGACCCCTTCTCTTCCTCCACCTCCCCTCCCTTTCAGTCACAGCTGGGTGGAGGCAATTGGGTTGTGATTATGACATCATAATAAGCTCAGCTCTTCCTCCCCACCCGTTCTACCTCCCATATTTGAGAGGAGGCACCTGCAGGACTTTTTTCTCTATCAAGCCCCTTTTCATTCTTTGTGTAGATGAGGTCAGACCCAACAAAGACCTTTCTCCTGCCATCAGTCTTCTTTGTCCATAAAGCAGTAGTGCTTGGGGAGAGGGAAAGGCATTCATTCACCAAAGCCACGGGATTTCTGACTCTGAAAGAAAGGGGCAAGTTAAGACTAAAACTGGGCACCCCCTAAGAAAGACCGAGATGAAAGGAACTAAAATAGAGGGACAGGGACAGAGACTCGACACTGCTGAGGCAAATGAGAAAGGAATCCATTGCCCCGCCATGACACTCACTGCAGCGATCTGAATGAGGGCACTCTGAATTCTGCCCAAGCTCCACTTAATGGCTGTATTTTGGGCCCTCTTGGCTTGGAGCGAATGTCAATGGTAACCATTTCTCTTTGGAACAGCAACCCTGAGAATCTTCCCCTCCCAGCTAGATTTTTTTTTTCCTAATTAAAGGGGCCATCTCTTGACTCACTTCTTAAAGAAGCCTATTCATTGAAAGGGCATTACCTCACTCTTAAGTGAGTACCTGAAAAGTCCTGAGCCTAAAAGGGCCAGGATCTCCCATTGCATCCTGGGTCGTCCTGATGAATATCTGGTCACTGGATCCAGATGGCTCTAGGGGAGAAAGTGAGAGACCTTGCACAGCCCTCCCTCACTCAAATCAAAGTCAACTGCGAGTCATGTCATCATTTCTCTGATGCCATGGTCCTCTTCAAAAATGAAGGACAAACACAACAACCAGGAGTTTTTACATCAGGAGATTTGATCAGATTCACCTTCCCATTTCAAGGCAGCAAAGTCTTCTCCAAATTAACAATTATGTGATAACTCAACATACAAATGATAAAAAAAAATGGGGAATCAGGACTGTTGGCCTATCTATTTTATTGTGCTCCTAGAAAGATGGACATTACTACAAAGTCTCATGGGTAGAGTAAGTATTGTTAACATGAAGAAACTGTGGAAAAACGTTTTCACATGAGAAAAAACATTACCCCTAGGCAGGGTAACGGAAAGCATCTGTCCATCTTGCAGTAATTAATCGTCTAGAGTCATAATAGCCCCTCCCACAAAAGTGTCTTCTACTTAATCTGATGCCATCTCTTCATTTCACAGGTGAGGAGCACCAGACTTGGAAGCAAAGACATGGTAATTTGAATCCTATCTCTGACAATTAAAACCATGTGATCCTAGGGAAGTCTCTGAACTTCTTAGTTTCTGATTAGTTTCCTACTCTGTTGAGTGAGTAGGTTGGTCTTAATTATGTCTAAGTTCACTTCTGGCTTTAAATCTATAGTCCTATGATAAGAAACTGAGACTGCAAAAGGTTAAGTGACTTTCCCAGGATCACAGATCCACTAAGTTGCAGACCTGGTTCGGGAATTCAGGTTTCTTGTCTCTTAGCCCTACATTGTCCTAGTCAATCCCAACCATCACAGCTGATTATAATTGAGCAGAACCCAACAAGAAGCGAGACAGGGCAGTCACCAAGATACTTCAACTGATAGCTACCAAGGATCACCCAACTACTGCAGGGATGGAGATGGGATTTGCCCAGTCTTAACAAAGAGTTAGAGTGACTTTTTTTTGACATTTTTACAAAGGGGCCCAGAATATTAACTTCTGATGCTTTCCTTCAGGAAAAAGTAGAGACTTACAGCCTGAATTCTCCAATTTGACCTCTGGCACCAATTAAATCTTCAAGATAACTACTTAACATCCATTTTACTTTGTCTGTTGTACTTCAAAGCCAAATCACCCACCAATGATCTAGTTTTCCTTCTTTCATTTCCCTTTTTTTTAAACAAAGAAAGCCTTCAGCAATGCATGGGTCTCATGAATTAATGGAAGGGTGTGAAGGATTTGAACAGGATGAGAAGGTGTGAATGAGCTGCAATCTGTGCTGGTAGTGAGGGTATTCACACCACTGAGATCATGGACCCCTCAAAGTATGAAGTGTTTATTTTCCATTTCAGAAATCTCAGCTGCTCCAGTTTAAAAAAATTAATAAGCAAGCCCTGATGAATTAAAAAGGCTCCAGGGTACAAAAATGTTCATGATTATTATTTTGACTCATAATAGTCTTTTGGAACAATTTTTAATTAAGTGGGATGTGCCAGTAACTTCAAATGAGTTCACTAACTTCCTCTCAAAGTCCTCTGATTAAGGGAGGCCCAAATGTGTAACCACAAACAGAACACATGACATTATAATACAAGTGACCGTCTGTTGCTATTTTTAAATAATGTTTATTAGAATCTGTTGGCATGCAATAAATGTAATTTATAGTTGCCTGTAGCTTGACTTACACAAGACCTCCTATTGTTTTGATCATTAACACTCACAGGGGAAAAAGGGTTTCCTTTTAGTAATTTCCTTCCCTTTCTCCTTTCTAATGAGATCGGATTGGGAAACTCTTACTAGATAGAATTTCTTATCCTCTTCAACACAGATGATCCTAAATGTTCAGAAGCTTTTAATTGTCACAAAGGAACATAATACAAATAAGTATAAAAAGTACTGGGCTCTTACCAAGAAGCCAACAAATTAATATGTTGAAATTGGTGGGGGGAACCTCACATAGAAGGTTCAGATGTACCTCTGGGTAAACATAAGAATCTAGCTCAAAATTTCAAAGTATCATTTAACATGCAAATGTTCATTGGTATCTCTACAATGCTGCGAAAGAGTTTTGGATTAGGACTCAGGAGAACTAGGTTCCAGTTTTAGCTCTATCTGTAACTCACTTTAGACCTTGAGCAAGGAAGGCAAATCTCTCTTGGATTATTTTCCTTAATTGAAGAATTAGTAAATTAACCTAGAAATGATCCTTTCATTCTCTTTTAGTTATAACATTTTAATACATCCCAATCCCTACTTTCACAATCAGAAAAGCTGAATCTAAGACAAAGCGTCCCAATTCAATGACCCACAGGTGAATTCTTGGAGTTCCTGTTGAGGTAGTTAGGTGGTATCAGGAAGACCTGAGTTTAAATCCAGTCTCAGACACTAGCTGTGTGACCTTAGGCAAGTCACTTCTGTTTGCCTCAGTTTCTTCAGTTATAAAATGGGGATAATAATAGCACATGCCAGGGTTATTACGAGAATCAAATGAGATAATATTTGTAAAGTAGAAAGCATAGTGTCTGACACATAGTAGCTCTACATCTGGCTTCATTTATTTTATTTATGTTAAAGCTTTTTTATTATTTTATGTGGACAAAAGTAATTTTTTATGATTTACTCTACTCTTGTTGATTAGGAATTCTCTCCATATTCATTACTTATGAAAGATACGTGATTTTGTTCTTTTTTATTTTTAAAAAATGAAATAGCTTTTTATAGGCCATATATTCATTCTGAACTTGTTGTGGCATATGGTATGAGATGCTGGTCTAAGCCTCCTTCTTCCAAGCTCCTTTCCAGCTTTCCCCCTGATTCTTATCAAAACCAAAAATTTTGGGTTTTTTATTTTTCCCCAAGTAATTTATATTCTTGGATATATTAAGTACTGGACTACCATTCTTAATTGTTTCTTCTTGCTTATTCAAGCTGTTTCATCGAGCTACTTTTCTGTTGGTTTTGTTTTTTCCCAATATGGAATGGTTCTCATGCCTATTGCTTTTTAACGCAGTTTAAGATCTGATAATGCTATGATACTTTCATTCATACTTTTTTCTCACTATTTCCCTTAAGATATAAAACTTTTGATCCTTCCAAAGTAATTTTGTTATTCTTTTGTGAAATACAAAATTTACTTCCTTGGTAATTTAATTGATAGAGCACTATGTTGATTTAACTGATACTGTCTTTTTTATTACATTGGTATAGCCCAACCACGGGCAGTGACTACCTCTCCAATTATTTATGCATCTTTGTATTTCTATAAAGAATATTCTGTAGTTACATTTGTATAAGTCTTGTATTTGCCTTAATAGGTTAACACATAGATATTTTATGCATTTCTAATTATTTTGAATCGAATTTCACATCCAGCCAACATCCATTCTTTATTTCTCTGGGCTGATTCATCAACCCAACTTACATACATAATGACAGTTATGGGAGGCTTTTCCTGGAGAGAAGAATGTTCAAGAGCATCCACATTACTACAATTCACTTTCAGATTCATAGAGGTAATTTTGGTGTGGGGCGACATTCATGTCTATACCTCATGAGTCTCCACCAATGTGCTTCCCATTTACACAAATCAGTCACAATGATATGAACTCTTTTTAAAAAATGTAATTATTTTTAACATTCCATTTTTTAAAAAAAATTTGAGTTCTAAATTCTTTTCCTTCTTCCTGCCCCTCACACACAAGCAATGTGATATCAACTACACATATTTAACATAATAGCCATGTTGCAAAAATAAAGAAAGTGAAAAATATGCTTCAGTCTGCACTCAGACTTCATCAGTTCTATCTCTGGATTTGGATAGCACTTTTCATCATGAGTCCTTTGAAATTGCCTTGGATCATTGTATTGATCAGAGTATACAAGTCTTTCACAGCTGATCATCATTATAATATTGCTATTACCATGTCCAATGTTCTCCTGGTTCTGTTCACTTTGCATAGGTTAATATAAATCTTCCCATGTTTTTCTGAAGCCATCCTGCTCACCATTTCTCACAACATTATTCTGTCACAATGATAGCTTGTTTGGCCATTTCCCAATTGATGGGTATCTCTTCAATTTCTAATTCTTTGCCACCACACACAAAAAATGCTGCTATAAATATTTTTAGGTACAGGTCCTTTTCCATTTTCTTTGATATCTTTGGGATGCAGACCTAGTAGCAGTATGGCTGGGTCAAAGGGTAGGCAGTTTTATAGCCCTCTGGGCAGAATTCCAAATTATTCTCCACAATGGTTGGATCAGTTTACAACTCTACCAACAGACACTGTTAACTCATAAACATGAAACACTAAACAAAAATGCAAAAGTAAGAATAATGGTAATACTCAACAGAAGGCAAAAGCAGGAAGAATCAAAACATAATGGTCCACCAATAAACTTAGGTCAGTCTTCCACTAAAGCCCAGTGTCTAGGGTGGAAGGAAAAGTGGGCACATACTTAACAGAAACCGAATAATGAGGTATATGAATAGTGAATTAGTCTTGATTTTTTATCAGCATCTCAGCTCTGATGTCTCCTATATTTTATTTCTTTTTTCTGATGGCTTAGCTTCTATAAGCAGCTTTTTTCATTGATTTCTCTGATCTCTCTCTCCTCTCTTCTCTCTCTCTCTCTCTCTCTCTCTCTCTCTCTCTCTCTCTCTCTCTCTCTCTCTCTCTCTCGTTATTGACTCTAGATCTTCCAATTCACTTCTGATCCTCAGATCAGGGCTTCCTTATAGTGACCCATATCTGTTAGACTGAAAAGCACCAGATCCACATATCTGTCAGCTATAACACAAATAGTCCATATAACATAATCCCATAGTCCTAAAACAATTCTTTGATTCATGGTTTCCCAGCAATAAACTGCAAAGTCCTATAAACAGTTCTGTTCAAATTAGCTGGTGGAAAACAATGCACTGCAGCCATCCCTAACATCAATCATTACTGTTGCCTCTAAGCTGCTTTTATTCATGGTCCCTCAGTATTTTTATATGAGGGGATTTTTTTTCTCTTCATCTTCAGAACTCTCTGTTTTTCTTCTTGGATTGCTTTTTTTTCCTGGGTTTCACAGAAAATGCTCTTTATGTCCAATTTTAGTAAATAAAATGACCACATAAGAAAGAATTATTACCTTATATATCTTTTATTCCAATTATTTAGCCAGTTGGTACTCTATTTGCCTTCTCAATCACTCAATGCATGAGTTATGGGGTTTTTTTAATCAAAATCAGACAACCAACAGAAAAAAATCTCTATCCCACATTCATGTCCTTGCCTAGCCCTAACTTGATGAAAATAAACCTTTCATTTTTCTTTACTTACTACATAACAACATTTAGCTCTCTGTTATTTGGTCGGTTTATATAGTGAATAATTCCCTGCTTAACTATGATTCTTCTTAAAAGAATTGTTCAAATCTTTCCATTTTAGTTAATATCCAGTTATTTTTCTATGATGCTTAGGCTCAGCTTTGCAGGATATGTTATTTTTAGTTGCCAGCCACACTCCTTTGATCTTAAGAATATCACATTCAAATTTTTCCTTTGATTTATTGTAACCATGGAGTAATCCTATGCTGTTCTGATTTATGATCTTTGGCATTTAAAGAGTTTTTTCTCACTGCCCACAAAATATATTCTTTGATACAATGCTGAAGTTTTATTACGATGTTTCTTGATGATTTAACCCTTGGGTTTTTTTCTGATGGTGTTCTATGGATTACCTCAATCTGAACTTTGCCATTTGCTTTCAATATTTTCAGGCAATTTTTCTATATGATTCCTTACAGAAAATGGTGTTTAAGTGTTCTTATAGAATATGATGTTCAATTTTTGTTTTTTTGAAATTTTTTCTGGGTATATTTGTAATACATAAATTATTTCTTTGGATATTTGGATGTATCAAAGGTAAATAGATAGAAATGAATGAGGTACACCTATCTAATAAGTTGATTTTGGAAGTTAAAACTAAGTTATCTCCCTCTGATCATGGAAGGAAATTGAGTTTTTATCATCAACATTACTTCTCAATCTCTAATAGTCTTAATCTGAAATCTCATGTGGTTCATAGGTAACCTTGTGATATAAGATCTAACTGTCTTACTAATCTAGAAAGGCTTCAGTCACAGGCCTAGGGTCAAACTATAGTCAGAGGACTAACTTAGTAAGTTTAGAAAGGATCCTTATCAAGAAGATTTTTTTAAATTGATTTATTTTTGCCACAGAGATTCAGGAAAACATCTACTAAAGAGTAAGAGGGAATATTGGAATCTGCAGGTGTACTTTAATGCACGAAGTCATAGGAACTAGCAGGCTTACGTCAATTGAAATAATTGAAATATTATATCTGAAGTGCCTCCATGACATATTGCTGTGCAATGAATGATATTTGCGGTTGTCGTTCAGCCATTTTTCAGTTATGTCCGACTCTTCATAACTCCATTTGGGTTTTTCTTAGCAAAGATACAGAGTGATTTGCCATTTCCTCCTCCAGCTCATTTTACCAATGAGGAAACTGAGGCAGACAGGATTAAATGACTTGCTCAGGGTCACAGAGCTAATAAGTGCATGAGGCCGGATTTGAACTCAGTTCTTCCTAACTCCAGGCCAAGTGTTCTATTCATTGGCCTCGCGTTCTATCCACTGTGCTACCTAGCTGCCAATGAACAGTGTATGCTTAATCAATCAATATAAAAATCAAAATTCAATCAATAAGGTAGGTAAGTTAGTAAGTAATTTAGTAGGTAATGTATTATGTGCTAGGAGTTGGGGATACAAAAATAAAAAGGAATCAGACCCTGTCCTCAAGGAGCTTATATTCCATTTGTTGTTGCTGTTCAGTCCTGTCTGACTCTTCGTGACCCCATTTGAGGTTTTCTTGGCAAAGATGCTGGAATGGTTTGCCATTTTCTATTCCAGCTCATTTTACAGATGAGGAAACTGAGGCAAACAGGATTAAATGACTTGCCGAAGGTCGCACAGCTACTAAGTGTCTGAGGCCACACTTGTGTCTGGAAGATGAGTCTTCCTGACTTCAGGCCCTATACTCCATCCACTGTACCACCTAGCTGTTAGAAAGCTACACTTAATCTTTGGTAAAGTTTAGCTTAAGAAATATTTTTAAGCTAATCAAGCCCGTACCAGTTACATTACTGCATGTTCTCTCTGGGAAAAGTACATCCTTTGAGAAGTTTCAGAGCTTAGGTATTTGATATGGCCACCAGTCAAATCTAATGCCGTCAACACCATGTGTTAGTAAAGCCTTCCCCTGAATAGTAGGGCAGCTCTCTGTACTCCATCTCATCTTCCCAAAATTACCATTAAATGGAGAGCAATTTTGACTAATACAAAGATAACCTAAGCCTTAGAAATTTTTAGCGTCCTGCACACAAGAAACGTCTGAGTGTGGTTACCAAGAGGTGAAAGTAAACAGACTTTCCTTAGGAAGGTAAAAGTTTTTCTTAATGTTATATTAGCACTAGTTAGTTTTTTTAAAGAGCAAAATATAAAACTTGGGGGAGGGGGATTGGCAGTCCAACGAGGGTAGAAATGTGGCAATTTGCCCATCGTGTGGGAGAACAGCATGTGGTTATAAGAAAAAAATTAGTTCATTTGGACTTGGCAGGTATTTTCCTTACAGCAGACCTGGACAGTCCTCCCAAGGTATTCCAGCCAAACATCCTGTCTGGACAGATCTCTGCAAATTCAACCATCAGCAATGAAAATACCCTAAGTGAGTAGCAGCCAAAAACCTCCACTTATTGGTCGTGCTCAGTTCAGATACTCTATTCCATTCCCCTTTTAGAGTCTTAAAAAAATACAAATGAAGAAGATAGGAGAGAGATTTTTGTCTCTAATTTAGAATTGACTTTAAAGAAAACGCTGTATGGCAAGTCGGGTCGCTAGCTTTCTAGCTTCATCTCTGTGTGAGCAGAACTGTAACTATCATAGGGTGAATGATGCTTTGATTGAGGCCCTTGACCTCCTAGGAGGGGGGATTGTTTGAGAAGGGTCAGGTATTGCTTCTTCTCTTAGAGGACATGTGTCCTCCCTGCTATGAACTGCTGTCCTCACACCTTTCCTCAAAGTCCTCTGCCTGCCCATCCACTAATGGTGGGACTGTCTTGTATGTTCCTACGTTGCCACAATTATTTTTGCTTTAGATGAAAGAATTTCTAATTATCCTTGTCACTTTAGACAAAGTTAGTTCTCTGGATCTTGCTTTATTCAGTCACAAAATGAAAAGGTTATAAGAGATGACCTCCAGCTAGGTGGTACAGTGGATAGAGTCTTCCTGAGTTCAAATATGGCTTCAGACACTTCCTAGCTGTGTGACCTGGGAAGTCCCTTAACCCTGTTTGCCTCAGTTTCCTCATCTGTAAAGTGAGCTGGAGAAGGAAATGGCAAACCACTCCAGTATCTCTGCCAAGAAAACCCCAAATGGAGTCAATGAAAAGTCAGACACAACTGAAACTACTGAATAACAACAAAAACAGTACTTTATCAGGCAATTGTGGTAGAGCAGAAATAGCACTTAGGTTTGGGGTTGCAAGACATAGGCTGAAACCGTGGTTTTCCTGTTTATTAACTAGGTAATGTCAGATAAGCAAGTTAACCTCTTTGAGTCTGTTTCTTCACCTATAAATAATAGCTTGCATTTCTACAGAACTACAAGGTTATAGAGAATTTTCCTCATATTAACTCAGTGAAGGAGCTGGTACAAAGATATTTATTTTAAAGAATAAGCTAAAGCTTAATTGACTTATTACATGGTTTCAGGCAATCATTCAGTCAACAACCGCTTACTATGTGCCAAACGTTGTGCTAAATGTGTGGGATACCAAGGCAAAAACATGGTTCCTGCCCTCAAGGAGTTTACATTCTAAGAAGGGAGACGGCATGCACTCTGTACACTAAAACATATATACTGCATAAATGGGAGATAATTTCAGAGGGAAGGTTTTAGCCGTCGTACCTAGAAAGGCTTCTTGCACAAGGCGGGATCTAAGCTGAGTCTTGAAAGAAGCCAGGCAAGCCCGGACAGCAGATGTTAGAAATAAGATTCACACCTGGGCCTCTCCTAACTGCAAACTAAATCTCTCTGCTGAGGATAATCAATGAGCAGGTAAAGAATTAGAGCTGTAGGATGGCTAGGTTGCACAGTGGATAGAGCACCATACGGGGTGTTCCTAAAGTCTGGACACATAGGAAAAATGCATATTTTCAAGAAATGAAATGAATTAAATTTTCAACAACATTTATTTAATTGGAATATTAACAAATAACATCTTCAATATGATTTCCATCATTTTTGGTGCAAAGGTTGATGCACTTTGCAAGATTCATGTGAACTCTATGCAGCAACTCCACATCGACGTCAATTTTAGGACATTCACTCTTTATGAATTCAATCAAGGGTATTGCATTTGTGATTTTCACTGAGTACACCTTCTCCTTTAGCATACCCCAGAAAAAAAGAAGTCAAGGGGGCGAAGGTCTATTAATATTCCAAATATTTCAAAATATGCATTTTTGCCTATGTGTCCAGACTTTAGGGACACCTTGTAGAATACTAGACCAGGACCTGGGTCTATAATCTATTTTTCTATTTACTCCCTGAGTAATCTAGGACAAATTACTCTCTCTCTGTGGTCTCAGTAAAATGAGGAAGTTATATTTGATAATCTCCAAAATG
This sequence comes from Phalanger gymnotis, assembly GCA_028646595.1. Lineage (NCBI taxonomy): Eukaryota > Metazoa > Chordata > Mammalia > Diprotodontia > Phalangeridae > Phalanger > Phalanger gymnotis. Next base: position 195,869,703 of record CM053624.1, on the reverse strand, counting down.
CCTTCTAGCTCTGACATTCCTAATTCAAAGGTACCTTCCAGCTTTAGGTTGCTTCCAGCAGGAACTCTTTAATTTAAAAGTTAATTTTATTTTTCTCATAATTAATACATTTTATTTTCTCTTTCAAATATTGAAATATGTGTCATTGTGTTCTTTCAGTCATTTTGGACTCTTTGTGACTCAATTTGGGGTTTTCTTGGCAATGATACTTGAGTGGTTTGCCATTTCCTTCTCCAGCTTATTTTACAGATGTGGAAATTGAGGTAAATGGGGTTGAAGTGACTTGCCCAGGGTCACACAGCTAGTGTGTCTGAGGCTAGATTGAACTCAAGAAGATGAGTCTTCTTGACCCCAGGCTTAGCAATCTGTGCTACCAGTCTTAGCACTGCACCACCTAGCTGCCCTATTGAAATATCTACATAAGAACAAAAGAAAAACACGAAAGAAAAAAATGACCATAAATTATTGTGTATGTGCCTTTATATTTCTTTCAAAGTCTGTGTTAATTTCAGCCAGGTTTCGACAAAATCCTCTTGACCTTCCTTGTGGGAGACAGAAGAATACAGTATAAACTAGACTGTCTCTAGAATTAAAGGACCTAGATTCAAATACTACCTTTGATATTTATTACTTCTATATAAGTATCAAAGAATTGACTAAAGAATTGGTTAAAGAATTTTTTAAAAATTGTTAAATCGTGTGACCCTAGACAATTCACTTAAACTACACAAATCTCAATTTCCTCATCCATAAAAGGAAAGATTGTACTTGATATTCTCTGAGGTCTCTTCCAGCTCTAGATATTTTCCTGAGTGTTAACATGGTAGTGTATCTGTTGTTGCTGTCTTTATTTACATAATTGTGGTCATTTTGCATACTATAGTTTTATTTTGGGGGGAGGTAATGGGGTTAGGTGACTTGTCCAGGGTAACATAGCTAGTATGTGTCTGAGGCTGGATTCAAACTCAGGTCTTCCTGACTCCTGCCCCAGCATATTACTTTTTTAGGTCTATGTTCTCCGTTCTGGGTCACTTGTTATATCTTCCCATGTTTCTTTGAATTCTTCCCGTATGGCATTTCTTATGGCATAGTAAGACTCCATTACATTAATATATCATAATCTGTTTAGTCATTGCGCAGTTATTGTACAAGTAGTTTATTTCCAGTTTGGGGCAAATGTTGCTGCTAAGAACATTTCTGTATAAGTAAGTATTTTTTTTTCTTTTTATTAACTTTGTTCAAGAATTGTCTTCAATTCAACAAGTACCAATTGAGCCCCTACTATATGTTGGGCACCGAAGATTAAAAAAGCCAAAAAAGATTTTGCCTTCAAGGAGCTTCCATTCTTCTGAGGGAAAGGAAATGCACACAGACAAGAAAATGCATATTATATACAAATTAAATATACCGAGTACTCCCTATCTAACTTTATTCTGCCAGAACAAAGCCAATTATACCTCCTCGTCAGTGTTCCAGGGGTACTTCCGAGGAGTTGGGATATTTCTTCTCCAATGCTATTGGCTTAAGCCCCTGTTCTGGGTATATTCCCCCAACCTCCCACTATTTGCCACCAATGATGATCACTCCAGTTCCATTTAACCAATTATTATCATTTAACTTTTACAAATGGGTACTTACTTTGAAGCTATAACAAGAACAATAATACAAACATTTCTCCCCAGTTCTTCAGGGACATGCTGTGCCCTATGATATTTCATCCCCGGGGGGAGGGAGTAGGCTCAGCCTGATCATCATTTATACATAACATTACTGAGTTCATGTCCAAATTCAACATCTCTGATGGATGAGCCCTAGTCTCAGCCAGTGATGGTCTGGATCCCAAAGGAGACTCCTTACTCTACACGGCATAGAAGTTAATCTAACTGCAAAACCCAGCATAGAATCCACCCTAACCCCTCCTAGTGGCTTGCTTTTCAGACCTTTTGGAACTCACAGGGTCACAGCATTAAATTTCCTTTAAAAAAATGAAAGAGCTGCTGAGACAAGAACTGAGGCCCATATTCCTAGGCCACATAATGGCCTCGAACGCAAGTCCTCTCCCTTTGAGGGAATTGGGGGGTCTTTTGCTTGTTTTTTTTTCTTCTCTCACCAGAGCCCCTCTGTATAGAAAGGAGTCAAACTGAAAAAATCAACAAGGTCTAGTCCGTTAGTGCCACTTAATTGCTGCCCCACTCCCTCAAGTTCTGGCTACACAACCATAGCCAACCAAAGAGGCTTCTGTCTAACATACGGCTTAACAAACTGGAATTAGTTACTGAATGTCTATGCAAGTTCCAAAGTCTGCATGAGAAATGTAGCATCTGAGCCTTCTGCATATGCTTGTAAGGCCTAGCCTCGTTGGCCAGTCCCCTGATTCACTCACTATGAGCTTCATACTGCTTCCCATGCGGACAGACTGTTCAAAGGCAGAAAGGCAGGAGGTCAAAAATGTATGGGGAAAACCAAGTCAAGACATTTTTTTCTGGAATGGAAATGAAGGGTAATAATCATGCTAATTCTAACATTTGTATAGTGCTCACTATGTGCCAGGCACTTTACAAATTTCATTTCACAACAATCCTGGGAAGTAGGTATCATTATCCCCATTTCATAGATGAGAAGACTAAGGCAGATTGAGATTTAAGTGACTTGCCCAGAGTCACTTAGGTAATAAGTGTCTAAGATTGGATTTGAACTCAGGTCTTCCTAATTCCAGGCTTGGCACTCTAGCCTCTGTGCCACCTAGCTGCCCCATATAAATAATGTAAAATAAGTCTGGAAAGAAAAATTAGAGCCAAATCATACAGGATTTAAATACCAAACCAAGTGATTAGTAAAGGAGTCACTCAGTTAAAGGTTATAAACATTCTTATAGCTATTTCCATAATCCCAAATTACTTTCCAAAAAGATAAAGCCACTTTGGAATTTATTGTATGTTGTGAAACATGGATCTACAAACCATTTTTGATAAAAAAAAAAAAACCCTGTTGAACTTTCTCAACCATCTTTATGAAATAGTGAATTTTTCCCAATGTTTTGTGACCTTGGATTTGTTAACTACTACTCTGAAATATTTGGTTCTATATCACTGTTTGATAATCGGCTCTATTTTTCTATTTTTTCTAATTTTTTTTTGTCCAGTATCAGAGAATCGTAATACTTATTGCTTTATAGTCTAACTTCAGATCTGAAAGTACAAATTCCTTCTAATTTTTTTATTTACTTTTAATTTCCTTCAATACTCTTGAGAGGCAGCATGGTGTTGTATTCAGTTTCTATGCCAGGAAGATATGGGTGCAAGTCTGATGTCTGAAATGTAGTGACTGGGTAATTAATTTAACTTCTTTTTCTACACAATTTAAGAGTAGAAGTTGCAGAGAAAGTGCCTTGGAAGGACGCAATTCTTTTTTTACAGAACTTTATGAATTTTATAGAATGGATTCAGTCAAAAGGCCACACTGAAGGACCTAGAAGGCCACATGTGGCCTGAAAGCCACAGGTTCCCCACCCCTGGTATATACTAATGAAATCAGAGGTCTAGTTTCTATCCCAATTCTTCCATATAAATGCTTTTTCCTCCCTCCTGCAGTCTATGAAATGTTCCATTTGAATTAATTTATAGATTAATTTGGTATAGCAAATGTTATTGTCTTGGCTAGGCCTATCTGCACTGACTCCAATTTCTTTTCCTATTACTTAGTCACTCCTCTATTTTTCTAAAAGTTGTTTCTATGTGCCTTGGTAAGGTAAACCCCATATATTTAATAAAATTTGGTATTATTTAAAATAGTATTCTCTATTTTCCTGGTTCTTATTAATAACATGTGAATATTAATGATTTAATGAATTTGGTTTTCTTCACTTATTTATTATTTTGCTGTTGTTGAATCTCTTGAGTTTTCCAAATAAACCATCATATCAATTGCATCAATGCAGTTTTACAATTGACAGTTGACTGAAAGGCTTAGCACAGGGGTGGAGAACCTGCAGCCTCGAGGTCACATGTGGCCCTCTAGGTCCTCAAGAGCAGCCCTTTGACTGAAGGGCCACACTTGAGGACTTAGAGGGCCACATGTAGCCTCAAAGCTACAGGTTTCCCACCTCTGCCTAGAGAATACAAAATCATACTCTGCTTTGCTGTTCGTTAGCTAAGAATATTTGATTCAACAGAGCAAACTATTTGCCATAAAATTTTGCCTCCAACAAGGCATCCTCAAAAGACATAGAAGACTATTTGAAAGACAGAAGGGCAGAATTTATTTTATTCAATTATCCTTAGATTATTAAGATGAAACAAGGCTTAAAACAGGGATACAAGTGCTTGCCAAACATCTTACACCAATCTCATAGAAGAGATTTGTCTCAGACATCTCATAGAAAGATTCCCCGTAAATGAGAAGGTTCTCTGAGGTAGGTTTGCAAATCACATAGTGTTGATTGAATCATGACCCAGATTGTAACAGAGGCTCCTAAAGAAGCCCATATAAACTCCAAAGAGTTTGTCCCAACTATCCATAAAGAAAGAAAAATGAAGAATGTCTGTTTTCCAAACTATGGCATGCAGCAGGTGGATTAACAAACTTTAGAACTCATCTATTAGTATATACATATCTACTTCTATCTATAAATATATGAAGAGAAATAGATACATCTATATGCATGTACATATATACGCATAAGTAAATCTCTTTCTATGTCCATATCCATTTATTTCCATCTATATAGGAAGTTTCAATATTATGAAATTAGTAAGGTTACTAGCAAAATAAATATAAATAATAAAACCACCGTTTAAAAAACAACAAAAAGGATAGCAAAGAAAGCATTTTTTCTTAAAATAACTTTAAGGTACTTAATACAAGGAGTAGCACCATATGTAATAAAGAAATACTTAAAATTTCTCATTCAGAGCAGGGTCAAAAACAAGTCTTTCTACTCTCAGAACACATACATAGATAAAGAGATACAGCTAGAAATAGATGGATATAGATATAGAAATAAATATGTATTTATATATATACAATATAACATACATACATATTATACACACATATATACACACGTGTATATATATACATATAAACATATGAACGTGCGCACACACACACACACACACACATAGTATATTTTGGAGAAACACTACAAGTGGACAATGAACTAGGCCATAAATTAAATAGGAGGAGAATACACTGGATGGCCTTTAGGAGATTACAAAGTTCTTTGATTGGACCCCAAGTTTCTCCCTAAAACAAAAATCCATCTTTTTGTTTTTCTGTTTTGATTGCACCTGTGACTGTATAGGTTCAGGGAACTTTGAGATAGAAATTTCTACCACTGATGCAAATCAACACTTTTTCTTCAATTTGCTCCTCTTAGAAAGTTGTTTGAGGGCACTGAGCTACTATGAGGCACAGGTGGGACCTGAAGGGAGGCTATCTAGGCTATCTCTCTATTCAATTTCCCAGGATGATTTCTATAAGGTTATTACACACAGTTCTACATCAAGAAAACTGAGAACATAAATGAAATCATAAGTTTAATTAACAACTAATTGTATTAATCAGTTATAAATCAAGTATTCATTAATGAATAAATTATAAAGTACTTATGTTCACAAAGAAGAAAATAGATAACCTATACATAATATAATGAAAAATCAATGTCATAAAAAAGACATCAAGATCAGGTGAATTATCAAGAAAATTATAGCAAACATTTAAAGAACAAATAACCCCTCTACTATATAAAGTATTTTTAAAATAGAGAAAGATGGCACTCAACGAGACACTTTTTATGAGAAAATATGTCCAAATCAGGTAAGAAGGAAGAGAGAAGAAGTAAACACCAATATCATAAATGACAACCATTGTAAAATTATAAATAAAATACTAGAATATATTTTAAATGTATTGCTACTAAGTACAATTAAACTAGAAGCACAACAAAGTTTTAATAACATGAAAATTTAGAAATTTATTTACAAATAAGTTATATTTTTGACAAAATCAACATTTTTAAATGAAAAAGATAGGAAAGGAAACACATTCTTCTCAAAATGGTTTTTTAAAAAGCATTCAATAAAAGGATTAGCACTACATGTAAACGAGAGCTGTTAGAAACTTTCCCATTAAGAACAGGGAAAAAATAAATGTTTCTACTCAATAGCATTTTAAAGAGCATTCTAAAAAAGCTAAATGTGGTAATAAGGAAAGAAAAATAAAGAATAAACACTGGCAAAGAAGAGTATACCATATTTCTATTTGCAAATGATATTCTAATTCACCAGTGGATCCAATAGTTATTAAGCAATTCAGCACTATTATTGCTCTAATTCCCTCTTTGGTGCACCTACTGGCATAATTATTAATTTGACTGTCCTTTCAGCTGTTTCGTTGTTCCCCCAAGGTATTAACATTAATACAGTTGTTACTTAAAAGTAAATACTTTAGATAATCATTTGATAGAATTTACATTGAATCATCGATTAGTCGTTCCAGGCAATTTTGGGGGGCAAATAATGGTGGATTTATATTTAAAAAGCCATTCTAGACTTGATCTTATTTCTATGGATTCCCCAAATTCCTTTATTATCCTAAATTATTATGTTTGTCCTTAAAAAATGTGATTTATCTGGGTAGTTGATTTTGGCCAAATTTCCCCTGATTTTTGACATATATGCCTATAATTCACTCTCTCACTGGATGAAAAATCTTGGACAATTCGGATTGGTGTTCTTTAACATGAAATGTTTTTCTCTGTGGTTACTGATAAAAACAATCTTTTATTGTACCCTCTGTTTGACATCAGTATGTTTGGGAGAGATTAACATATCTATTGATGTACCATGTATTCTGTCAATCTGCAATCTGTCCCTTGATTTCAATAATAATAGGATATTTTCTCATGATTTTCCTGTAATATGGAGAGTGACAAGACTCTCTTCACATTTTTCTAAGAAGCCAACAATTTTTAGGCTTTTTTCTGAGTGTCATCATCTCATTGTATCACTTTTATTTATAAAGTTATCAAGGATTTTTTCAGTTGGCTTGCTTTTTGAATTTATTTTGCTGCTTGTTCTGCTGTTCCCACCTTTCAGTATTCTCGTAACATTATTCTATTTATTTTTCCACAAATATTTCAAAGCTGTTGAGTTGTTATCATCTGGGCATGTTCTTTCTTCACTGATAGCTTTTGCTTCATTCTCTTCAGTACATTTATCATCCATGTTGCTGTGTCTTCTAATAGTTCTACTTTGGTTTTATAAGGCATTGTTGATGTTAATGTTGAATGGTGTCCCCCATTCTATTGTCTTCTTTTTGGCCTCTTTTAATTTGTAATATTTATTCATCGTGGTGGAACTTTTGAGAGTGGAAATTGTTCACTTGTATATTTGCTCATTTCTTTTTCTCAGAGGTATTTTCTTTTTGAGGTTTTAAAATTGTTTCTTATCTATTGCTATCTCTTTGTGCCTCTGTCTTTGCATTGCTGTCTCTATTCTGGTCTTTTCTAAGTTTTTTTTTTCTTGCTGTTTTCAAGATGGAAGCTCTAGAGCTGAGGTTTCTTATAATCTCTCACTCTACCAATTTGCTGGAAGTTCCTGTTTCTAATTATTCTATGTCCTAACATTTTTTTTATAGGATCTCTTTTAGCATTAACATACTCTGTTATACTGTCTCTTCCAGCTTTAAATTATATATTCTAAGATCTTTCCCAGAACTTAATATTCTGTGACTCTAAATGGAGAGCTGGCAACTGTCCAATACAAGCTGTGTACATAGTCAATTTGGATAAGCTTAATTTAAAAAAAAAATTGTCTTGAATAGGAAGATTTCCCTTTTTGATTAAAAAATGGCCTAAATGGTCTCATGCTTACTAAGATACATTTTATTATTATTATAATTACAATTATTAATTACTTTACTAGTAGGAAGCACTTAATTTCCTTTCTTGGTATTGATAGAAAAAGCACAGTTCTTCATACATCATTCCCAGACTCTTGGAATTCTATAGTTTCACTATGTCTACAGCAGTGAAGTAGTAAAATGAGGCAATTATCTAGATAATTAAAACCATGCCCTAGAAATTTTGTATAAATTATCTAGTTGGTTTTTTCCTGGTCTGACTTATTCTGATAATAAGGATTATATTCCTCTACTAGATTTGTGTGTCTGTAGCTACAGCCTTTGATGTCTATGAAACCTGTGAAGAGCATTTATTAAACGTTTAATTGTACAGGACATTGCACCAGACATTGGAAAGATGTACTGAAATAAACTATCCATTTTCCTTGCTCTCAATGAGATTGAAATCTAATGGGTGTGTGTGTGTGTGTGTGTGTGTGTGTAGGGGGTGGGGTGGTGGTGGTGGTAAGGCATATGAAGAGACCACCAAGAATTATACAGATGAAGTGTACTTGTAATGTGCAAATGAGAGACAACAAGAGGCATATGGAAGGATATTGTTTCTCGGGCTCTTTCCTGTGCAGCTGCTTCTTGAAACAATGCTTAGCCTGGAGAGTTCAAACCAAAAAGTCTCACTGGGCTAAAATAGGTTGCATGTACCTCATTACAAGCCTGTGAGCCCAAGTCCAGTGCTCTATCCACTGTGCCACCCAGCCGCCCTTAGCTGCATTTATTAAGTGCCTACGGTTAGGAACTCTGCTATGCCTGGGATCCAAATACAAATAATGATACAATCCCTTCTCCAAAGAAGCTGATGTTTGATCAAAATGAGATCTCTTAATTGCCGAATCTGATGGTCTTTTCTCAGTCCTCATCCTTCTCCAACTATCTGCTGCATTTGACACTATTGACCACTCTTTTCTCCTGAATACATAGTCTCTCCTCTCTGGGTTTTCATGATGTAACTCTCTTCTGACTCTTCCTAGCTTTGTGACCACTCCTTCTCAGTCGTTTTATGTTGACTCATGTTCTATTCAAGAGTAGGGAACCCAGTCAAAAGGCCACACTTAAGGACCTAAAAGGCCACATGTGGCCTTCAAGCCGCAGGATCCCCACCCCTGACCTCTATCATTCTCCCTTATTGTGTTTTTCCCAAGGTTCTGTCCTAAGCCTTCTTCTATACTATTTTCTCTCTCTTTTTCTGTCTCTTTAATGCTATCTCTCATTCTCTCTCCCTCTCCCTTTCTCTCTCCTTTCTTTCATCCTATTCTTTCCTCCCTCTCCCTATCTCTATCTCCCTCTCTCTGTCTCTTTTTCTCCCTGTCTTTGCGCATCTTTGTCTCTTTTTAGCTCTCTCTCTTTGTCTCTGTCTATCTTTGTCTGTCTGTCTCATCTAATCTGCTCCTATTTATGACTTATGTATCTGCATTCCAGCCCCAGCCTCTTCCTTGAGCTTTGATCTGGCATCACCTCTTACCCATTAGACATTTCGAACTGGATGTCCTGGAAACATTTAAAGCTGAACTCATTGTCTTGCCCCCACCCCACCCCTAACCCTTCCTTTCCCAAACTTTTCTATTTCTGTTGAAGACACCACTTTCCTTCCAGGCTCCCAGACTCATCACTTGAGCCTTGTCCTGGACTTCTCATTCCCACTTCATCCCATATATCCAACCAATTGTCATATCTTGCCATTTCTACCTCCATAATTTCTCTCATATCCACCCCCTTCTTTCCATTCATATAACTGCCTCCCTAGTTCAGGGCCTTATTACCTCTCACCTAAATTACTGCAACAGCCTCCTAATTGATCTCTCTGCCTCATCTTTCAACACTCCAGTCTGTCCTATACATTGCTGCCAAAATAATTTTCCTAGGAGTAGATCTAACCATGTAATTTCCCTACTCATTCAACTCCAGTGGTTTCCTCCTGCCACTAGGATAAAATATAAACTTTTCTGTTTAGCTTTCAACCCCTGGCCTCAGTCTGTTTCCACCCTCACTGGACATGACCTCACCTATTGTCTTCCGTGATACAGTGAAACTGGTTGTTCCTCACACACAACACTCCAGCCTCTCTCTCCATACCTATCCTCAGGCCATTCCCTGTGCTTGGAATCTATAGCCTTTTTTATTTCTGTTTCTTTGAGTCCCTCTCTTTAAGACACAACTCAAGCTCAATTTTCTGTGTGCAGCCTTTCCTGATCCCCTCAACTGCTAATGCCCTCCTTCCTAAACTGACTTGTATTTATTTTACTGCTTTGTTGGTATTTGTATCTATTCACTTTACATTTATACTGTGCATATTTACATACGTACTTGGTATTTGCTATTAATAATAGCTAACATTTATATAGTTCTTTACGCTTCGCAAAGGGCTTTATAAATATTAACTCATTTTATTGGCACAACAATCCTGGGAAATAGAAGTGATAATTATCATTGTTTTACAGATGGGGAAACTGAAACAGAGGTTAAATGATTCATCCAGGATAACATGTCTACTAAGTGTTTGGGGCTGGATTTGAATTCAGTTCTTCATGATTTCAGGTGTAATGCTCTACCCACTACACCACCTAGCTGCCTTTTCTTTTGGGAGGAGGAGTTGTTTCATTTTTTGTAATTGTATCTCCAGTACCTAGCACAGCATCTGGCACCAAGTGGGTGCTTAGTAAATGCATGTCAATTGATTATTTTGTTGTATGTATACCAATGGAGCCCACTGGTTGTTCATTTATTGTCCTATTATTTTACTACGTGACTGAGTGGTTGGCCACCTAATATCTCATGCCCTTCTAGCTTCACTTTAATATGACAGAGTCTGGTTACGCTCACCATGTATCTCTCCACTGCCTTTTGAGAACCGTTAATGGTAGTTTATGATGGTAGTTTATAATGGTATTAAGTGGCATCATTGGATAAATATTGGTGTTAAAAGATGAGTCTTTGCAACAGGAAGAAGATGCCATAGGTACTCACTATGTGTTTTGTATTTTATTGGAATAAAAAAATTTACTCTCATTGACCCTTTAATGAGTTTTTTAGATATAAAGACATAATTAATTTGTATATGATTTTGCCCGTCTTATTGATTTCGCTGCAACTAAGGGAGGAGAACTTTTTATATATAAGGCTTAGATCCTTAAATTACTAGGTTAATTTTTGTAATTCCTGAAGAAGAGGCTTGTGGATATGTAAGCTGATATACACATTGTCCTTTGCCTCGGGCCAAATCACATTTGGAGTACTGTGTCCTGTCCTAGGCACTGTATTTTAGGAAAGGCGTTGACAAACTCAAGCAAATACAAAGAGGGAAACTAACACGGGGGAAAGGATTGGAAATCAGAGCAATAACTAGGAATCCTGGCATCTGGGACAAATATATTTGAGGGGGAGGTAGGGCATAGGCAGGCCCCCAGAGAGACAGTCAGACTGTGGCTACAAATGTGCCAAGAGAAAGGAAATATAAAGATACAAAGTGGTGGATGATTGTTAAGCATGAGGACAGAGGTCTCTAGACTGCTGTGAGGAAAAAGTGTTCCACCATATGGATGCCTGAGGCAACAGCCTTGATTACCCTGCCCTAGTTACTCCCCTACTGCCAACCATGTCATATAGTTGGTTGAAGAAAGTGGGCATGTTTAGGCCAGGTGAGAAGACTTAGACAGGAAGTGAAAGCTGGCTTCAAATATCTCAAAGTTATCATGTGGGAAAAGTATCAGATTTGTTCTGCTTGGTACCAGAAGGCAAAACTAGGGCCAATTCTGAAGCTCAGGGATGCAATTTTTGGCTCAATATAAGGAAAAACTTCCTAACACTTAGACTGTCCAGCAATGACAGAGACTGCCTCCACAGATGGTGAAGTCCCAACCTCAATGGAGGTGTTCAGGAAGAGGCTGAATTATCTGTTGGCAATGTTGTAGTGTAGCTTTATTCCTTTCATGGAAAGAGGAATTAGATAACCTTCGGGTTCCTTCCAACTTTGTGATTATGACATTTTTGGAGTTTGTGCCCATCAGATATAGATGAATACAATACAGGTGGCCTGCTCTCCTTTAATATGGCTTAATGTTAGGTAGGGAGAAGCTGTTAGGTGTTGTGGACAGGGAGCTGGCCTGAAGTCGGGAAGACCTGTGTTCAAGTCCCAAATCTACAGCCACACTGGGCTTCACACTAGTGACTTCCCTAAACCACTGAATGCCTCTAGCAGTTTTCTAAAACTAAGTTGCAGAGGTGCTTACCTGTATTGGTAGGGGAATTCCCTCACACAGAGCTCCCTACATCAACCAAATCCAATGTCTGGCAAAAAGAAAAAAAGGTTGGGGCATGGGTCTTACTTCCTCTATTAAATAGTAAACTATAGCGTTTGTCATGGTACAGGTTTGTATGCAAAGAACTTTTCACAGGATAAGACCTTAATAAATGTTTGTTGAATTGAATTGAACCTGGCGGGGATATCATTCTGGATCTCTAAGAAGAGATATGATGGTAAAGATGTTTAAAGTGCCAACCTAAGGCTAAAAACAAATTAGAAAAGATAAGGCGTTGAATTAATCCTCCTCGTATTTCTAATGCCATCTTCTAGACCACTCCCTCTCCTCCCCAATCTCTGGCTCCACCTCTCTTCAGAAAAAGGAATGGCTTCCCGAGATGGTGAGTTTCTCTGGAAGTCTTCAAGCCGTAGCTAGATGACCACTTGTTGGGTGTGACTTCTGTGGTCCCTGATTTCACTGAGCTTCTATGAGAATCAATCCTTCAGCCACCTGAAGGCCAACCGGGCCACTAGCTGTCCAGGAGACCCGGAAAGGCACAGGAACCTAAATGCTGCCCATACACAGCTAGCCAACCTGACGAGAGGTGGGGGTGGGGGTGGGGTGGGAGGTCGAGCAGGATCTTAGGGTTTTTAGAGTTGAAAGTGACCTCAGGGCACCGCTTTACAAATGAGGAAACAGAGGTGCCGGGGGGTAGAGTGACTAGCTTTGGGACTGCGCGTTTACTAAGTGGAAGACAGTCTAGTGACCTTTCCATTATTCCACCAGAGAGGGAAGAGCCATTGGGAGCGCTGCTGGGGGAAAACAGGAGATGCCACAAATCAGGTTCCACCCTCCTGACAATGCCTTCTAAAGGGAGAACAAGAAAGCCCCGGGGATTGTTTCATCACGGTGTAAGCCCTAGACAACAGCGATAGTAAGAAGCAGAATTAGACCTGAGCAAGAGTCCAATACACAATGGACTCAATAGAAACAGATGAAAAATCGTTGCAGCAGCCAAAGCGGAGATCATAGGCGTTGTAGGGAGAAGAATTTCGGGCTCCGTTCACTTCTATTTTCTTTTTCATTATTTCTCCTCCTCCTCCTCTTCTTCTTCCTCCTCCTCATTTCTTCCCTCCTCCTCCCCCCACTCCCGTCTTTGCCTGTGCCTCTTCCCCAGCCTTGTCCTCCCAGCACCCGCCCCGTGGCGATTTCTCTCGCCTGTGCTCGCAGTGTCCCTGGGGGGTTTGTGTGACGGACAGCTGCGGGCGCTGACACCTCTGGCGACCCGAGCGCTGGGCAAGGTATTGCGCCGAGACTTTAAAGGGCAGGCGGTTGGGACCACGCGCGCGGGGGCAGAGGAGCCCAATCCGGAGTCAGCCTGAGCCCAGCGGGGCAGGGTTTGGGGAGAAGGCACTGCCTCGCTGGGGCTTCTTTGGGGTGACTTTTTATTATTTTTTTTCTCCTCCCTGCCTTCCCTTTGCACTTCCCGTACCTCCACCCCGGCTTTTCCTAGAGATGAAAAAGCGGAACACTCTCTGAGTCTTTGCCGTTTGCACCAAGCCGGTCGCATTTCTCCGGACATTTTTTTATCATTTTTTTTTTTTTTTTGCGTGTGTGCCTTTTTTCTCCTACTCCGACACGTACAGAAGGCAGGCTCGGGCTAGAGACATCGCACAACATCAGGACTGAAGGAGGGACAGCCTGCTCCTCCTGGGCCGCAGCCGGCTCCTGGAGCCCCCCAATGAGAGGGGGCCGTGCCCCGGGGCTCCGGCTCAGCACCCAGGGGAGGCCGAAGCAGAGCGCGGCGCTCGTTGCAGCCGCAAACTTTTGCACCTGCGCCCCGCGCGCCTCCCCAGCATGTAAAGCCCTTCCTGCGGCCCCAGCTGTCGCCAACATCGCCGCGGCCACCCCCAAGGTGAGCGGGATGTGGTGGAACGGGCGGGAGAGCGAGGGGTGGGCGCCAAGATTGGGGCCGACTTCTGCACGGAGCTCTGTCCCGCTGCTTGGGAAGGAGGAGGAATGGGGAGGTGGGGACGCCCCTTCCTTCCCCGCCTCCGAGCTCCTGCTGGAGCCGCTGGGCTGGAGGAGTTTGTGGGGCGGGGGATGGAGATGGGGTACGTTGGAGTACCTATTCCGCGGGGTGAAAGGGGACTGTGTGTGTGTGTCTGTGTGTGTAGCTCTGTGCGCGCGCGCGTGTGCCGAGAGTAGGTGTGTCTCGTGTGCCTTGTCCCCAGGGTGTTTTGCAGTGAGTGTGTATGCGTAATAGGAATGTGCATACAAGGTGGGTGGTTTGAGCGTGTCGGGAGCTGGGTGCGCGTGTAAGTGTGTGTGCGTGCGTGAGCGCTAGAGAGCGCCTCGCGAGCGTGTGTCCCCAAGCTCCCTCCTGACCCCTCCGCCCGGTCCTCTTTCCTCCTGGCAGTGGGGCTCTGGGCGGCCCGAGCAGGGATGATGATCTGGGACTGGATGCTTCGCCCTCGCTGCTGCTGGCCCTCGCTGCTGCTGCACTGTGCGCTGCACCCGCTCTGGGGTTTCATTCAGGTGAGCTTCCGGGGAGGGTGCCCCAGCCACCGCGGAGGGATGGATGGATGGAGGGAGCGAGGGAAGGAGAGGGGAAGATCGCATTCTTCTCTCTACAGCTGTTAAGTGGCCTGGGCTCTGGGCGTGCTTCGGTGGAGCAGGGGCTTCTGAGAAGGCTGATCTGGGGATCCTGCAAGGTCCCACGATCCCCGCGGGCCATCCCTTCTCTCTCAGCTTTTGGAGAGAGGCTATTTTTCAGGCTCTCCTAGTTGAACGGGGTGGGGAGAGATAACTAGGATCGACTTTACAGTCAGAAACAGTGCTAGAATGCTAAAGTTCCCTTAACCCTAAAAGGAAAGAGAAGCCATGAAGGTAAGAATAACGGCCACCGACATCCTTGCTTCACTAAGTGCTTTAAAGCATATCGTTGTAAAGAAATGCTTGGGGTTCTGGACTTGGGCTTCTCTGCCACACACACTATCTGTGTACCCAGTCCTTTCCTGGCCTAGGCTGTAGGCAGCTAAAGAACAGGGCTACAAAACAGAAAACCTTAGTAAATATTCTGGTAATGATGTTTGCTTCATTAAGACTAAAAGTTGAGTCTTCCTGGGTTTCAAAAAAACTTTTTTTTAAAAAAAAATGTGTTCTAGTGAAACAAAATTACCACGTTTTATATTTTATCTAGCATCAACGGAAAAAAAAATTAGAGGTCCTTTCCACATATACTGTGGCAAACTATAGAAGTTATAGATTGATATGTTATAAACTATGTTTATATCCATTGTTTGCCCCTTTAGCTCTTCAGATTCCTGTATTCTTCAGTATGGACTTACTTGTCCCTGCAATTTAGGCAAATCACTTTTTAAAAATTGTTTGGTGTTCAGAAATCATAGCACAAAATTTTACACTTAAAAATGTGTCTCTTGGTAACTAAGAATTTGCCTCTTGGACTCTTAACCACCCCCCCCAACCCCCATTCTACCTCGTACTATTAAATCTGGCATATGTGCAGATTTATGCTCTCTGAGCAAAGGTTCAGGGAACAGCTAAGATGTTTACAGTATATGAGCATTTAAAGGAACAGGCTTTGGGGAAACTCTCCTAATTGGATTTTGTCAAAAAGTAGACTTTCAGTATCATGTGATTCCAATCAGAGAACTAGCTAAATGCAAACGCTGAATCAGCGTTGTCTACTCCAGCTCTGATGGTAACATGGTGTGATGTGACCTTGGTGGTAACTTGGTGTAACCAGGGATTGTTTTGCTGCCAGAATATGTCTGCTGGGAAATGAGAGAAGCATTGATAAGAGGACAACTCCCCAGTCTTGATTCTCCTTTTCCCCTATCCCAACCCCATGGAAAAGGTTGGGAGGAAAAACCCAGCTGTTTTTCATTTTAGAGTTGACACACCTGTGAAATAAGTTAATGGTTAGGAAAACATCTGGTGTAGTGGAAGGAGCGCTGAAGTGTGAGATGGAGGACCTAGACTAGTGATCCCTGCTGCTAATTAGCCTCAGTTTCAAAGCTATGAAAAGAAGAGGTTAGACCAAACTCTAAGATCCCTTGCAGTTCTAACGGTCTCTGGGTATGGCCAGCCAGCTCTAACCTTCTACATCTAACACGCTAATATGTCCATATTCTAACATTCTGTGGTTCCTAAGGTTCTTTTTTCAAGCTCTAATGTTCTCACTGAGCCATTACTGTTCAGATTGTGGGCTTTTGTTACTTTATACACTTTAGATACCTAATGTCTTTCTTCTGTAAGCTTCGGCTGGAACGAAAAGGTTAATTCTCCTTTGTTTACAGTTTGTCTCCTACTCCCTGGAAGGCTCCCTTCTCTCCCTACCCCCCACCCCTCCATAACAGGCAGAGCAAAAATCATGAGACTGTCAACTCCCATAGGTCTAGAATTTTGGTTGCAATACTGGCAGGACTGACAGAGTACGTGCTTTTTCATTTGTTTCTAAACAAATTTTTCATTTGTTTTCAATTGCTTCAAAGCAATTGAATATGTTAGTGGATATTCTTTAGGCCAGCAGTAAGTTATACAAGTACGTCTCTGCAAGAGTTTCAGATCCTATAACAAAATAAAAATCAATTTTAATTAAATTGGATTATGGAGAGGCACCATCTTTCAGACAGGCCGATTTGGTGTAAACTTGGCTAAAGTTTCTGGAAAATACTAATCTACAAATGACAAGAGCATAAGCGTTGGTCGGGCCAAGTAAGAAAAGGTCTTGGAATGAATCGATTCAACCTTAAGTAAAGAAACTGAAGGCAAGTCAACTTGGGACAAATAGGATGGTACAGAGCCAGGTGTTTTTGTGGTGATTAAAAAAAAATCCATCAACTCTAGAGCTTCTCTAGTAGAAAAGGAGAACTGGCCAGATCTTTCTGCTTATTAATGAGCAGTTTGCTGGAGGAAGAATTCTTCCTAAGTGGTGAGCATATGAAAGGGTGGGGCAGGCTGCAAAGAATGAATTCATAGACTTTAGAAAGGAAAGCAGAGATTCCCCAGCCTGCTATTATACCCAATTCTTGCTTCAAAGTCAGCATTAAAGAAATTCCTGAATAGCAATTACTCAGCTTAAAGGATATTTTTAAAATGTAAAATTGGCTGATATTTGAATTTTGAAGGTGTTTCTTGGCCATTCCTTCTCATTCGCTCACTTTAGTTGTTATCCAACGTAGTTAAAAAGTAGAAGGGAAGAGAACAAACATTTATTAGGTGCCTTTTGCTTTAAAAATATTACCTTACTTGATCGTCACAGTAACCCTGTGAGGCGGATGCTATTAATATGCCCATTTTACAGTTGAGGAAACTGAGGCAGACAGGGGTAAGTGACAGGGTCACACAGCTACTAACTGTGGGAGGTAGGATTTCAATTCAAGTCTTTTTGGCTAGAGGCCCAACATTCCATCCATTGGGCCACCTAGCTGCCCTAAGGATCACCTAGTCCAATCTACCTATTTTATCTTACTGAGAGAAAAACAATACCCAGAGAGGTTAAAACATGTCTATGGACAAAGAGTAGAGCTGGGATTCAAACCAGCCTCTGAACCCCAGAGCTCTTTACATTGTTTGAAAAGTTTAGATATATTTTGGGGTTTTTAAACAAGATCTACATTTCCCAATATATCTCTCTCTTTCCCCTCCCAGAAAGCCTTAAAACAAAAGAATAAAAAAGGTGGGTCAGGGTGAAGTTAACACTAACACAGCAAAAATGTCTAATGGCATATTCAGAGTTCCACACCCAGAGACCTCCAGCTTTGCAAAGACAGAAGCAGGCACCCTCTTATTTCCCTTTTTGGGGGCCAGCCTTGGTCATGATGACCTTAGAGCATTGTGTCAGTTGTTTGCATGCTGTTTTTCCCATTTGCATCTTTGTAGTCATCCTGTGGGGCAGGTAGGTGGCACAGTGGATAGAGCCCTGAACCTGGAGTCAGGCATACTCATCTCCCTGAGTTCAGATCCGGCCTCGGACACTTTTACTAGCTTTGTGACCCTGGGCAAATCTGCCTTGTTTCTCCATCTATGAAATGATCGTGAGAAGAAAATGGCAAACCACTCTTTGCCAAGAAAACCCTAAAGGGAGTCACGAAGAGTCCGACATAACTGAAATGACTGAACAACAACAGTCATGCTGTATGTTGTTTTCTGGTTCTGGTTCACTTTATATCACTTCCTATTCATTTTCCCTTGCTTCTTCATCATATTTATTGCTTCTCACAGCCCTGTAATATTCCATTACAGTCATATACCATAATTTGTTTAGCCATTCAGCGATCAATAGAAATCTGTTTTGTTTCCAGTTTTTTCACTACTTTAAAAAGTGCTGCAATAAATATCTTGGTGTATGAGAGGCCTTCTTTTCGAAATGGTATCTCTGAGACATTTTAGATAATTTATTTGCATAATACCAAATAGTTTCTCAGAATGGCTGGACCAATTTACAGCTCTACCAACAGTGCATTTGCATGCCCGGTTTTCCATAATTCCTCCCAACATTGATACTTCCCCCCAACATTGATACTTCCCATTTTTGGTCATCTTTTCTAGTTTTCTGTGTATGAATTGAAACCTGAGTTATTTTATTTTGCATTTCTCTTATTATTAGTGATTTGGGTCAGTCTTTTATATGGTTGTTAACAGCTTGCAATTCTTTTGAGACCTATTTATTCATATCCTTTGCTATCCTCTCTACCAGCATCGATACTTTCTCCTTCTGTGGTTTAGGAGTCTTTCTAGATCTCTCAAAAATGATAAATTCACTTCTTCCTTTGCAAACTGAGAGCGGACATCACAGTAAATTATTGGCTGTGACAGGCACATGTCTCATCAAGTTACAGTGTTTCTGCCCTGCTCCTATTGAAGATGCCAAAATCCATCATCTTTGTGATTTCCTTCCTCAAAGTTCTTGTCGATGTGATTTGTTTCAATCAATTGCCTTTGGCCTTTATACTCTGATGACTGTGTGCTTGAGACACCCTTGCCAAGAAATAAGGAGCCTATGAGAAGAATGAATATAGCTCTATTTAATTCCCATTTATTAAGTGCTTTTTATGTGCAAGGTATTATGCTAGCTCTTGGTCACACAGGGCTTCCAAAAACCCAAGTCCTTGTGCCTTCATCCAGCGTACAGCCCAAGGTTTGCACAGACCATATAAAGTTGAAGGCTGTACCTGAATCCAGAAACCAGGTAGCATAGTCAGGTGTGATGGTATGAACACCGAGCTGAGAGTTAGGAGACCTTGGTTTTTAGAAGCACAGAATCTCTGAGTTGGAAGAGGTATCAGAGGTCGTCTCATCTTACAAGACCCAGAACAGGAATCCCTTTTACAACATCTCCAAGTGGTTGGCCATCTGCTGCTTAAAGGCTTCTGTGCTAATGTGCAAATATGTTTAATAGGAATGTATATGTAGAGCCTGCCTCAGATCATGCCATCTTGGGGAGGGTGGAGGGGAAGGAGGGGGAGAAAATATAAAACTTATGGAAGTGAATGTTGAAAACTAAAAATAAATAAATTAATTATTAAAAAAAGACTTATGTGATAGGGACCTCACTACCTTCCAAAGCCATTCATTTTACCTTTTTTTTCACAGTTCCAGTTGTTAAAACTTTTTGTCTTTATCAAGTTGGAATCTGCTTCTCTGCTTTTGGCACCCCTTTTCTGCCTGGGGACTAGCAGAGCAAATGTAAATCTTTTTCTGCAATGATAGGGATGAGCTAGGCTTCTAGTGTTCAGACTTAAAAAAAGAATCAAAGACAGTAGTAGGTCAGGTATAATGTGACCCTAGGCCAAAGTCAAGTTAGAAAGGACTCTCTAACTCAGTGAAAGTAACACCACCTGTAGGTGAATAAGCTGGGCCTTCCCATACTGGATCCAGATCTTAAAGAAGAAAGGCAGCTTCAGTACTAACTAGTACATGTGTGCTGAAAGTACAGGGCAGCTAGGTGGCAGAATGGGTAGAGCACTGGTCTTGGAATCAGAAAACGTCATTTTCCTGGGTTCAAATGTGGTCTCAGATACATATGAGCTGTGTGACCCTGGACAAGTCACTTAACCCTGTTTGCTTCAGTTTCCTCATCTGTAAAGTGGGTTCAAAAAGGAAATGGCAAACCACTCCAGTATCTCTGCCAAGGAAACCCAGGATGGGGTCATGAAGAGTTGGACACTACTTAAAAATGGTGATAACAACAACTTGAAGTTCAGAATATGACATATTGTCAAAAAGGGTGAATGGCAACTAAACCAAAATTACTCCTGTTACCCATTCCTTACTAAAAGGTCATGGCGTTTTCCTTTTGCTTTGTGATGGGACTTGACAAGAGGTTTGTGGCAGCTGGGTAGATAGAGTGCTAGGCCTGGGGTCAGAAAGAACCGAGTTAAAATCTGGCCTCAGATACTTAGTATCTGTGTGACCCTGTGCTGCAAAACAGGTTTAGCACCTGTTTATTTTTTAAATAAAATTATTTATTATTTAAATATCTGCTTTTATTTAATTATTGAATTTATTATGGCTGTTCTAATTAATCATTACTTAATTATTTAAATTATTCTTTACAATTTAGCACCAGGGTTGTTGTGAGGATCAAATGAGATAGTTTTTGTAAAGCACTTAGCAAGTGCCTGGCACATAATAGGTGCTTACGTAAGTATTAGCTTATGTGTCAAAGCAGGAGCTGTAGACTTTTTTCTTCGTGTATTGTGTTTCAGGCCTGAAGTACAGCCTTTTTCTGTTTCAGAATATCGTTACCTAAACTCAATCCCTATCCCTAGTTTAATTATATTAATTAATTATTATTTAACCAAATGGTTCCCCCCCCCCATGACATTTAACTCCCTTTAATTATCTTGTCAAAATTTTTTTAAAAAATTGCTACTCTTGCAGCTTTCTCACAAAGTACCCTTTGAGTGATACAGAGATTAATTATATGGGGGAAGTGATGTTCCTTGAGATTTTCCAACATACTTGATGGAGCCCAGGGGAGTCAGAGGTCAGAGACTCTGAGAGGATGTGGCTTTCAAACAACCTCATTTGTACTCTTAAGCTTTATGAATGCAAACTCTCAGAAAGAAGGGAGCTTATGAAATAGTTGGAAAGAATTTCAACAGCAGTAAGGGGAAATGATTTTTAGAGTCCTGGCCAAACTACATTTAGGCATGTGGAGAGTTAATCTTGTTTGCAAAATAATTGAGACCGTTTCTACTGGACACTGAATGTGCTATTATCAGCACTAGTCAAGATTGGCTTCCAGGGTTTGAAAGGCAGTCAGTACTTCTTTTAAAAAGCAAAGCGGGAACACATAGGAGGCTTTTGGCCTCTGCTCACATTAAGTTAGGGTTGTAAATCACTCCAGCCTACTCCGTACCATTGTGATGATCATGAACACAAAGCTTTCTTATTTTCATATCTGAAATTGGAGAATGAGTTGCAAAACTCTCCCTTTTTCAGTCATCTCCTTGTCCTATCCCTTCCTTTCAGGAAAAGTTGCTGGGTAGAGACTGTTTCAGTCTCACCAAGGGAGAAGGACATAGTTGGCGGGCAGCAGAAATTACATGACCTGGGTCTCTAATTAAATTACCTGTCCATGCAAGAAGGGTGCTATATTGAGAGTCAGGAGGTCTGGGTTCAAGTCTTTGCTGTTACTTAATAGCTGTGTGAGCTTTGGCAAGTTACTTGAGCTTTCAATCCCTTTAGCTATAAAGTGAGAGGGGTTGATTAAATTACTTCTGAGATATCTTACAGCTCATGCATTTATCTAACAATCGAATACATTCATTGTGGCTATTTCTTTAACCAGAGCTGGAGTGAGGAGACCCAGAAGGACTAGTTTCTCCGTTTTTCTCTTGATAGATTTAATTCCTTCTCATTTGCATGTAGAAATAAATGACTCCTTTGAATCTCACCCACCTCCTCTTCACCTCCCCAAATCTTCCCATAGATCCTTTCTTCTTCCCCAGTCCTCTGCCTACCCACCTATTTACCCAAGTCCATTGTGATCATTGAGGGGGAGGTGAGGTGAGAGATCATTCTCTTTGCTTCCCCAACTGAAGCCCTGAATTGAGCAGAGCAGAATCTCATACTGGTCTCTTGGGGTGGGGTTGTGTTTCCAGATCACTCACGGTGAACTCCAGAAGTCATGTTCTAAGACCGTTGCAGAAAAAGGTACCGATAGCTGCCAGGAGATCTGTCAATGTAGACGACCTCCTCCACTACCACCTCCTCCGCCTCCCCCTCCACCTCCCAGACTACTCTCCCTCACACGTAAGTAAAGACTTAAGTTTTCAGATTCTTTTTTCCTACATTTACAAAGAGAAAGAACTGGGTAGAGGACAGAAGGCAAATCTATTTCATTCTTATTTTTTTCAAAACTAGATTAAAGTAAGAGAAAAGCTAAACACTAACTTTACGTTTTAGCTTCTGGAAAGCTTTACTTTTTAAAGGTTTGTGTTATGTGTGTGTGTGTGTGCATACATACATTGATCACATATGTTTGAAATATATGTGTACATATATACATATATGAAATATATCATTTTCCCAGGAAATACAAATCTGTCTTCTCATCAGCTAATTAGATAAATGTAAAACCCTAGTTGATGAAATTACTCTTTTGAAATAGATTATTCCAAAGGACAAACACTTAAAAGAGGCAGATTAAGTTTCATTCCTGCCCCTCCCCGCCAATTTCATTCCAGTTTAACCTGAATCCACTGTCACTTAAGGCAACTTTCAAAACATTTAGCTAGAAACCTTCTTTTACTTCAACTATACAATTAACCACATCTATCCAAATAGGATTACTGGAGTTAATTCAAATGGAAAGTGGTTTCTTAGACCAAAATTGCCTTTGCTTTGAATATGGAGTCCTGAGTTGAGTTAAATTAGTAGGACTGTGAAAGGTAGATCAAATATGTCACGTTAATAAAATTTCCAAAGTGAAGTTTCATACTCCAGCTTAGTTTCACCTGAATTTCCTCCTATAAAATGCCCTTCTTAATATTTGGTTCCACCTCATTAAACACATCTCAGTTGAATTATTTTGTGCATACTTAAATAACCTTGGAAGAAAGGTTCTTTGGTGAACTGCTTTGTATTTCATTTAGTAAAAATGTAAGTAAGGAATAGTCTGGAGAATCTTTGCGTTATATCTGAATATACCACTTAACACCACAGCCTGGGCTTTGCCAACTGGCCCAGGTTCATGTCCCTTTTCTCCTCCCTAACACTACCTCTGTAGGAAAGCCTCAGTTTACTCATTGTTCCCAAATATGCCCCATACATTTACAGAATCACAGAATTTGAGAATTGGAAGGGACCTCAGAAACTATATACATGGTTGTTTGCATCTTGTTTTGCCAAGTCGAATGTCACCTCCTTGAGGGCAGGTTCTATTTTTTGCCTTTTTTTATTCCTAGTGCTTTAGTATGGTGCCTGACATGTAATAAGTGCTTAATAAATGTTTATTGACCATGATGCATACGGGACAGGAATTTCCCAGCATTCTCATCTGTCTACTTTTTCTCCCATTGCCTGATATCTTGCTCCCCACCTTCCTTTCCATTTACCTATCCTCCACCTTTGCTTCAGGGATCAGCCTTCTCTAACTACCAGAGCCCTCAGATACCATTCCCATTTCTAAACATGTGTAGATGTGATTCATCCTGCCTACTTATTTGACCCATAGCCTATTCTATCTTGTAATGGTATTTCCCACCTCCCCAAATAGATTGAGGGCAGAGATTATGTCTTCTACCACTTTATATTTCCAGGCATTAGCAATGCACCCTGAACTCAGTACAGACTCATAGGATTGTCAGTGTTGTTGTTGGTGATGATTCAATGTTTACTTAGTAGTGCCCACTATATACCAAGTACTTTTTGGGCTATGAGTATGGATGAATGACAGGGTGCTTGTCCTCAAGGATGTTACATGATTATAGAGTTTCAGAATTGGAAGGGACCTCAGTGGTTCCCTAGTACCATTCTCAAAAAAAAGAATCTTGTTGACAACATACCCAATGAGTGAAAACTTTGGTGGAAGACCTCTAGTGATGGGTAACCCACTTTCTCCTGAGGTATTCCATTTTACTTTGGGATAATTCTAATTGTAAGGTAGTTTTTTCTCATATCAAGCCTACAATTACCTCTTTGCAATATTCACCGTTGCTCTTAGTTCTCACAGGAAGAGCCAAATGAAAAAGTCCAATTCCTCTTCCTTTGCAAATATTTGAAGACTGCTGTCCTATTCCCCTGAGCCTCATCTTCTTGAAGTAAATCATCCCCAGTTACTCCATGATCTTCATATATCATGGATGTAAGATTTTTCACCATCCTAGTTTTCCTCCTTTGATGTCTTCCAGCTTATTAATGTCCTTTTGGGGGGAATAATATTTTATTTTTCCCAATTACATGTTAAAACAATTTTAGCATTAATTTTTAAAAATATTAATGTCCTTTAAAAATATGGTCCTTAGAACTGAACACAATAATCCAGGTGTGGTCTAATCAGGGCACTGAGATTATCACCTCCTTATTCCTGAAGGGGGGTACTATTTAATTTTTAATCGTACCTCCACTGCTTAATATAGCTCATGTATCTACATATGGTGTATATACATATGGTGTGTATACATGTACCACATACATAATTTGCCTAATATTTGTTGAATCAAGCTGAAGTGAGATAGTATATGTAGAGTGATGGAGAGGGAGCAACAAAATATTACATTACAGTTTCAAGCCTGCATAACTGGGAGAATGGTGATACCATTAACAGAAATAAGAAAATGATGAGAAATGATAGAAACTGGAGTGCCAGCAATTCCAGCTGTCCATTAAAAAAATCCTATCTAGGTTCTCATGAAATCATAGCATCCGTTACCCTTAGCAACACATCATCTTTCTCAGGTAACCCAATGGTTTATTCTTTATTAAATCCAGCTTATTAGTTGTTTTTTTTCCTTCTAAGTTTTATTTGTGTGTTTTGCAATGACCTTACAAACATTTACAGATTACACCCACTCCTACTCTGAAAGTGGTCTCCTATAACAAAGCAAAACAGTTAAAACTGATAACACAGTGAGTGGCCGTGTCTGAAAGTACAAGCAACGTTCCACATCTTGAGGAAGATAAGTGGCACAGCAGATAGAGCGTTGGGCCTGGAGTCAGGAAGAGCTCAAAAGTAAATTAGGGATCATAACAGCACCTACCTCTCAGGGTTGTCGTGCAGATTAAATGAAATAATATTTGCAAATATTGTGTCTGGCATATAGTTGGTGCTATATAAATGTGTATTCCTTTCCCTCCCCACCCCCTAGTAGAACCCTCCACCAGTATTTTTAACTTAAAAAAATGAACTGAAATCTATTTTCTCTCCCTCCTACCCCAACTTCTCTGAAAAAAAAACCAGAGGAAAAAGAAAAACAAATTCCTCATAACAAGCAAAACAAATCCCTTCATTGGTCGTATAAAACATATATGGTTCTGTGTGTACACATACACACATGTATATTTTATATATGCGTTGGCCTAAAAGGGCCAGGGTCTCCCATTGCATCCTGGGTCATCTCCAGTTGTCCTAATGAATATCTGGTCACTGGACCCAGATGGCTCTGGAGGAGAAAGTGAGGCTGGTGACCATACACAGCTGTCCCTCACTCAAATCGAAGTCAACTGCAAGTCATGTCATCACTTCCCTGATTTCCTCTTTGAAAACGAAGGACAAACACAATATGTATACACATACATATACACATATTTATGTTTCATTCTGTACTCTAAATCTTGCACCTTATTTGAACAGTAGGTACAATGTACCCAGAGATGCACCCAAAGCAATAGTTTTTGTCATTTTCTTAAATCCTTTTGGTTTAAGGGGAAATATGGTGGTAGGGAAAGAAGACTATTGTTGAGTCGTTTCAGTTGTGTCCAATTCTCCATGACTCCATTTAGGATCTTCTTGGAAAAGATAGTGGTTTGCCATTTCCTTCTCCAGTTCATTTTACAGATGAGGAAACTGAGGCAAACAGGGGAAGTGACTTGCCCACATGGCTAGTAGGTGTCTGAGGCTGGATTTGAACTTAGATTCTCTTGAGTCCACTGCACCACCTTTAGCTGCCCTAAAGGATTGTATTTGAAATAAGTCACTTCCTCTCTCTAAGCGTCAGGTTCCTCAGAAGTGAAATCTTGTACAACCTTTCCACAACATTGATGTGACCAAAATGCTTTTAAAACTTTAAAGTCTGTACAAATGTGAGGAATCATCATTGAGTGAGGCCAACTGGAGAACTTTGTCCGTACTCCTCTCATCCTTCTTAATCAAACATGCTCACGGTCTTTTAAAGGCTGTCCTGCAGAACACGTGACCTTGAGAAGTCATTTAATCTCTCTGGGTCTCAGTTTCCTCACCTGTTAAGTGAGGGGATTGGACTAGATGACCTCTGGAGTCCTGTCCAGATCTATGTCTGTGGTCCTGTGAAAGCTGCAGAAAACTTGGTCTCCGGGTAGCCCTGCATAAATCTGAAATAATAGTTTGTCTTTGTCTCTCATGGCAAGTGTTAATGGTTGGTCAGAAGGACCGACTGCAAACTTTGAACTCATGCTAAAAGACTCAGTGGTGGATCGTTTTTCTTTTTGTTTTTAATTTCTCCCAACATTGACCACCCTGGGAAAGCTGGTGAATTCCCAAAGAAGCAGTGGAAAGGAATATTCCACCCCCCCCCAAAAATGTTCGCAATCCTCATATTAGCAAAATGATGTTTTTTTAAAAATCAGAACAATTGACGTAGATGTTTCTGAGGTGGAAGTCTTTTGTGAAGTAAATGTTTTTTTAAAGGAGAAACATTAAGGCACACTTTCTCTGAATGAAATATTTTTACTTGGAAGATAAGAAACCTGAGCTAGTGATCGATGCTTGATAGAAGTATCTATGTCATGGCCCAGAGGCAAATCATAATGTCTATCAGTCCTTGAAAATCTATTGAAATCACTACTAATTAAAAAAATGCAAAATAAAGCCATTCTGAGGTCCCACCGGATACCTGTTATGTTGGCAAAGATGACAAAAAAGGAAATGGTAGAGGGGAAACAGGCATATTGATGCACTGTTGGTGAGCCTGTGAATGGTTATGGCCATTCTAGAAAGCAAATTGGCATTCCACGTAAACATAATTACTGAACAGTGCAGGCCTTTTGACTCAGCTTACCCACTGATAAGCCTGTACTCAAAGGTCGGAGAAAGAGGAGAAGGTCCTTCATGTACAAAACTATTTATATTGGCTCTTTTTTTGTAGTGGCAAAAAAGGAAACTAAAGGAATGCCTATCAATTGCAAAACTGCTGAATAAGCTGTAGTATATGAATTTGATGCGGTGAACAATCGTTCTGTAAGAAATGAGGAAATAGGTGATTTCCGAGATCCATGGACAGATTCTACAGAACTGAGGAAAGCAGAACCGAAAGACCAACTCACTGTAAAATCCATTAAAATTAGTATTATTATAAATATTAGTAATACTAATATATCATTGATAATATCAAAACCCCATTTTGATTATTTTTATAAACTAATGAAGAAAGAAATGAACAAAACTAGGAGGACAATTTATGTAATAACAGCTGTATATACAAGCAGCTTCAAAAGCTATGAGACTTGTGATCAACATAACCACCATCCATGACCTCAAAGGATTTCATAAGGGTGGGGAACCTGGGGCCTGATTGACAAAGCATGCTACCCATCTCCTGACAGAGACTGATTTAGGGTATAGAATATATATGTATGTGTATGTACGTGTATGTATATATATGCATGTATGTAATGTGTTTATGAGTACATATACACTCATTTTCATATGTATACGTGTATGCGTATATATGTATTTTTATGTGTATAGATATAAATGTATTGTTTGTTTTGCTTGATTATATGTATTTGTGGCAAGGAATTTTTCCCCCCAATGGAGTGGAGGTGTGGAAAGAAAACAGATTTAATATTTTAATGGGGGAGGTACTGCTTCACCTATGAAATGTTGCGTGCACTTTCAGATGAGATTACTATATTGTTAATTTTGCTTAGTTGTTTTACCTTGTTACAAGACCTCTCACAAAATAGGGAGTAATCTGTAAATATTTACGATGTGGAAACAAAATGCATCAATAAGACGCATCCGAAGGAAGAAAAACTGTTAAAATGACACATTTCTCATTTAAAAGCACAATGAGCTTATTCTTCATTTGATAGGCATCCCTTTAGGTTCCATTTTTTCACCACCACAATAAAAGAACCGATAGGAATATTTTTGTACATAAAGGACCTTCTCCTCTGTCTTTGATCTCCTTTGGATATAGACCCAGCAGTGGTATAGCTGGGTCAAAGGGCACGCACTCTCCCAAGAATGGAGTGCATGTGGAAGAGTATTATGAAATGAAGTTAGAAAGGGAGGTTGGAGTCTGACCATGTAGGACTTCAGATACGAGGCTAAGGAGACCTCAGAGCCTAAGGAATTCTTTGTCAGGAGCCAGTGGGGAGCTGGTGAAGGGTGTGGAATAGGGAAGTCATGTGATCAGAGAGAGCTACTGAGAAAGAATTGAGAATTCTTGGAGAAGACCAACAACTGTGCTGGCAAGATGCTGACACCTGCCCCCCCCACACCCCCAAAGCTGTATGAAATAATTATTAAGGGTTTTCTCCTGATCCTAGAGATCTACTATGGAGTTCCAAATATTTGGAATGGGTAAAATAAAGCCTACCTGCTTGTGACCCAGTGTTTAATGAATAGTTAATAGAATTAATTAATGAGGTTAATTAATTTAAAAGTAATTAATTAATGGGATTGTGTTTCTGAGTCAGTACATTTTCATGAGGAAGAACGACTAGGTTTAAGGCCGGTGAGAATTAGAATCTGAACCTTATCTCAGGAGGTGAAAGACCTATGCATGAGGCAACTAGCCTTCTATGGGGGATATTATTTCTTGTCTTATTCGTTGTTCAGCAATGATGCTGAATGAGATATTAGAAGCTCCTGTGTGCTTGAGGATTAAATAGACCCCTGAAGGATTGAAACCAACATCCGATGTGTTCAGTGCTATTGAAAGGCACAGATAATAGGGCTTTAGACTTTACAGGATAGCTAGTTCAACCCTCTCATTTTACGGATGGGGAAACTCAGAGCACAGAGGGGAGTGACTTGCCCAAGGTGACACAGTGAGTGAATACCGAAGAAAGTCAGTCTAGGTCTTGAATTCCAGTCCTATATCCCTTCCACTATTACTGCAGGTATTAGAGAGGTTCTGATAATAACATAACCTCATCCAAAAGCTGTGCCTGCAGTGCTGGTGAATCCACAGAAACTGTGGGACGTGCTCCTGCATTCATGGTGAAGGTATAATTATGGTTATTGTTCTGGAGTAGCTGGGCAGTACAGTGGATATAGCGCTCTAGGTCTGGAGTCAGGAAGACCTGAGTTTAAATCCAGCCTCAGACACAGATTATCTGTGTGACTCTGGGCAAGTCACTTAACCTCTGTTTACTGCAGTCTCCTCATCTGTAAAGTGGGGATAATAAAAACACCTACCTTGCAGGGTTGTCATGAGGCTTAAATGAGGAAATTGTGGGGCAGGTGGATGATAACAATGACTAGAGTGCTGGGCCCGGAATCAGGAAGAACTGAGTTCAAATCCAGCCTCACTTATTAGTTGTGTGAGCCTGGGCAAATCACTTAATCCCTGTTTGTCTCAGTTTCCTTATCTGGAAAATGGGGAAAATAATAGCCCCTACTTCTCAGGGTTATTGTGAGGATCACATGGGATAATGATGGCTTAGCAATGAGTGATGTTAGCACAGTGCCTGGAAGATAGTAAGGACTGCATGAGTGTTAGCAGTGACAATGGTGATGATGATGGTGATTTTGGCAAACTCCCCAGCACTTAGCACACAGTACCTGGCGCATATGGTAAGCAATTTGTAACATAGGGCAGGGGCAGAAGACCTTTCCCAAGTGTTGTCTGAGGGCAGGGAATGTAAATGTAGACTCCTGGATTCAGGGCTTCGTTTGCTTTATAAAATGCCATTGATTATTTTCAGCTTCTTCAAAAAGGGTACAAGTAGTGTATATTTAGAAAGCCAGTGTAATGGAAGTCAGTGCATGAAAGCCCCCAGGGAAAGCCAGCATACACATCATTTTTTTTTTTGAAACGGGCCTCATATTTTGCTCTAGACAGAAATAACCAACTTCTCCGTCATGCCTGTAGAGTAAAGGGTGGGGGTGGGGGTGGGAGGGATGCCTGCATTTTCATAACACCCTCCAGGAAGTTCAGGGTCCTTTTATAGATTGTTTTATTTCTCTCATGCTACGCACACTTTTATACACAGAAAATGCTCAGACATGCCAAGGTTAAGTGACTGCTCTAAGGGCACCCTGTGAGGCGGTGCCAGTGCCAGGAATAGAATTTCTGACTCCCCTTCATTGTGCTGTTGTGTGACTGTCATGTAGAGCTGGTACCATGAAATGACTTCGAGCTGTACCCAGCCCTGAATGGCATCTCTGTACTTTCAGAAGGAGGATTTTGTAAAGGGCAGAGGCAACCTTATTTATATAGTCATTTGTTATTAACTGCACAAGGCCTTTTGAAAGTTGTCACCCCCAGCGGGGCTTGTCTAGAATTAACCCAAGAGGCAGGCAGGAGTTTCATGGAAAGGGACTCATGGGCAGGGAAATGTAGAGTCATTATTCAGTAACCAGGGCAGAGATACAGAAGAACAGAGGGGTGCACTCAACTCTGTCCTCACGGTTTCTTGAGTGCATATACAGTTATCCCTTCCACATCACAGGGCTTAGAGGCATGGCACCCATGAGAGCTAGAAAATCCACATAAAGTCCATGGGGGTAGACCCTTCACCTTTATTTTCCTTTAGGAAATCATATAAGGACTTAGCCTTTTTTTGTATGATGCCAGTCTACCTGAATGCCTTTTTTTAATAACAATCCTTGATTTCTGAGTGTCTGAACTTTTCCTGTGTTGTCTGCTGGCCTTCATGTGTCATCTACAGCTTCCACATAACTCCCCCCCAAATTCCCATTTAATTTCTCATGCTGACTCATAATATATTGAAATCA
The DNA here is from genome assembly GCA_028646595.1 of Phalanger gymnotis. Taxonomy (NCBI): domain Eukaryota; kingdom Metazoa; phylum Chordata; class Mammalia; order Diprotodontia; family Phalangeridae; genus Phalanger; species Phalanger gymnotis. The sequence continues at coordinate 195,838,407 of CM053624.1, read as the reverse complement.
CGATGGGGAAAATCGTGATGTGGGAGGGGTAACTGTACCCCTGTGCCTTTTTTTCCCCATTCTGCCAACTGAGTGGGGTGTGTGTGTGTGTGTGTGTGTGTGCGCGCGCGTGTGCATTAACCATAGGAGAGCTAAGTCTTTACCCTGTATATCAGTGTGTCTTGTGTGTTCTAAGTGTTTAGTTAATGTTTGCTAAATTGGATTAAAATTACACTGATTTTGAATGAGAAGTTGTGGAGCTGCTTTCAGTTGTGACTCCATTTAGGGTTTTCTTGCCAAAGATACTGGAGTGGTTTGCCATTTCCTTTTCTAGCTCATTTTGCAGATGAGGAAACTGAGAGAAACAGAGTTAAGTGACTTGCTTAAGGTTACACAGCTGGTAAGTGTCTGAGGCCGGATTTGAACTCAAGGGAGATTAGTCTTCCTGTCACCTAGCTACCCCTTGAATGAGAAGATCCTGCTTCAAATCCCAGATTTGTTACTTAGCACCTGTGCCACTTCAGAAAAGACATGGAACATCTTGGGAGCCATCAGTTTCCTGATCTATAGTAAGAAGGAGTTGAACTAGGTTAAGAAGCTTTTGACCTTTTTTGAGATTCCGATCCCTTTGGCAGTTTGGTTAGGCCTAAAGGCCCCCTCTCAGAATAATATTTTGAAATGCATAAAATAAAATAGAAAGGAAACAAAGAGTAAGTGAAAATAAAAATGTGCTGACCCCTTAAAATCTATCCACAGACCTTTTAGGGGTCCAAAGACCCCAGATTAACAACCCCTGGACTGGATGATTTTTAACTTGGACTCTAAGTCCAAGCTAAGTCCAAGCTGTAAACCCACCAGAAGGTATCAGAATAGAACAAGGTTAGTAATGAAGATGCCATTTGCTCCCTGGAAATCCTGTTACTTGGTGCCTTTCATTGAACATATAATCCTACCTGGCTATGGCAGATGAGTTAATCCTTCTAGTGCTTTTGAAAGAAGTATCAACCAAAGATATCAACAAAGTTTAGATTCATAAAATAAGACACTTGGTACTTAAGGTTCCAGTACTTCAAAGAATTTGTGTTCTCAATGATAGGGATGCTTCCTGTGACAATGAAGCAATCTGCTGATGCCTGCCCATCCTGGGTAACTTGGTGTTGTCTTCCCATAATTCTTGCACAGGGATCCAACCAACCTACCGGGTGCCTTTTCATTCCTTTGGTATTGTTTAGACACAAATGGAGTACGGGTGCCGTCTATTGCTTATCCCTCATTCTTGCCACAGAAATCCCTTTGTTTTTCCCTAGCCCTCTGATGACAACCGTTATACCACCTTCCCTGTACGATACCTCAAATATGTTGCATCCTTCTTGTGCCCACTGTGAGCCTTTCCATTACCCTTTGGATGGTTCTTAACTTCAGTTCTTTAGAGATTTTAGTATGTTACAAAATTTGGTCCTTATTTCAGGTACAATCTTAAGGCTGTTGGAAATACTATACAACTTCCCAAATACAATCCAGCATGCTCTCTTCATCCTGCTCAATTCTAGACTAGCTTTAGACTACTGTCTTCCCAAGATACATGTATAGGTGAATCTGCTGTACGAATTGTCTATATAGCTGCATACCGTGATCAGGACAATAGTCTCTTTTCATCAGTTCACTTTTCCTGTTAGTGGATAGTCAGGTCAATTTTTTTTGAGTGATCGTGGATCTTGTTTGAGAGACTTTGCTTATCCAAAGCTTGATAGTCAATTCGTTGTCATTTGCAAACAGTAATATCTGGAGGATCTCACTACCTGTAGAAAATCCCTATTCCATTTAGGTTCTTTGCTATACATCATCCACAACAGTGGAAATGACCTTTGGCTAGTGTGTATGTATGTGTGTGTATGTGTGTATATGTATGCATATATGTGTATATACACACATGTGTATGTGTACATGTATGTATGTATATGTGTGTATATATCTCTAGCTCTCTTTTTATCTTTTCTTGATAATTAATAGACAGAAGGTTGTTGAACAAAGTTACCTGTTACATCTTTCAAGAGATCTTGCATTACTTTAACATGGTTATGAAAATAACTTTTTTGGTACCATTTTATTCTACTGAATCAATTTTTTGTAGTCATCAAACAATAAGCATGGTGAGATCTTATATTCTCTCTAGCTTTGAGCAGGTCTATTACTATAAAGGTGTTGTCTGTAGAGGGTTGCCTCTTCCTTCTTACAACTTCATCAAGGATATCCAAGATGTAAGCAGAGACTATTCTCATGAAATTTTTGTTTAAATGGAACATTAGGCATATTGGCCACTAACTGTTGATCTTCTTCCTCTCACCTTTTGTTCTTGGTAGAAATGAGGCATGGTATTTTTCTTCCATGCTTTCGGTATTTTTTAGAAACCTTGGAATTGATCCCTTTGTGCTCTCAAAATAATGTTGCCTCCCTCATGGTTCTCCTCTGTGTGGTCGTGGTCTGGTCTAGTTGCATTTCTCATCTTTCTTTTCAGTGCTATTTCCTCTTTCTAATGCAGCAATCTTGGGCTGTGATGTTGTAATGGTAATTTAAATTTGAAGATCTTTCCCACCTATTAATAGGCCATGTGACCTGCTTATGTCACAGAAAGGCTAAGTCTCATGTGGTGGGAGGAGTTTGCTAAGAGGAAAAGGAAAGTGTGTCACAGGAAATGCTGAGAGAACAGTTAGAGCTCAGGGAAAGAGCAGACGTGTGCTGTGCTGTGCTGTGCTGTGAGTATGTTTGCTGTGAAAAGACCCCAGCAGCGGGGTAGAGAGCTTTGAGATGGAGTGGTTCTCTGCTGTGACATTGTGTATTGAATTCTTTGCTACTATGATGGGTTGGGCTTTTTGGTTTTGAGATCTGGTTCTCTGGTGTCTGAATAAATGGTTTACTTCTTCTACCTTCTATGTAGAGAGTCTCTTATATTTTGCAGTACAGAACCACATAGGCATGTTGACAATTATCATCTATATTGTGATTATTGCCTTATTAATACAACTAGGTATAATTCTTAAAAGTCATATTAGGACTATGTGATAGTTACTCAAAGTAAATTCCAGGTGAATATGTAATTGTCTTAGGGGTTTAGAACTCATTTTGAAAGCTCTGAAATTATTGGGCCAAATATATCTCCATTATTTTAGACCCATAATAGCTTTTATTATTGCCTAACTGTCTTTTATAGGGAAATAGAGATATCGGTTGTGATTACTAACCATATAAAGTATTCACTTATAACATTTTAGCAACTGAGTTATCGTAGAGTGTTTCTTAGCGTTTTCTAAATTGTTAGAATTACTTCTTGGACACTGAGTCAGTAGTTAGATGTTGAATGTACATTTTATTTAACAGATGGGCTTTATGGTTCATTATGTTAGAGCTATAGTTGCAAATCACAATTCTTGTAACCAAGTCGCTTAAATAAAATTTGCCTTGATTTTTATAAGCTCTGAATTCCCTTTCTCATTATGTAAAAAGAGACTATTCCTAGTATTTTCATTTTCACATGTATCCATTGAATAAAGGCTCTAAGTTTAATCTCTGAGGATGTGAGTCACAGTGAGAAAGATTTCTGGGTCAATAAAAAATGAAGAACCTTTTAAAGATTAGAGCTATCCAATAAGAGAAAAGACTTCCTCAGAAAGTAGTGGCTTCCCTTCCACTGACTATCAACGAGAGTTTAGGCAACCATTTGTTAGGGGTATGATAGAAATGATTGATTTGTGCTTCACTTAGTGGTTAAGTGAATGCCAAAGTTGAATGCAGTTCTAAAATACTTTGTGACATTTCCATGACCCTGCATCATCTACACAGTGGTGTCACACTCAAAAAAAAAATAAAGGAAAAACACATCTAAGGGCTACATGTTGACTTAGAAAACCACATGTTGACATTATCTACATTGTATTGTATTCTTATTAATTTTGTTAAATATTTCCCAATTATATTTTAATCTGATTCAGATGGCACCAGACAAGTTTGATACTTCTGCTGTATACCCATTTGCATGCCACTGAGCTATCTGACAATGAAATAGAGTTAGCCATGAAATTTAGTGTAGCCCAAACATGGCCCTCATTCTCAAGGAATTTACAATTCTATAGGAGACAAGACCCACAAAGAAAAGTAATAAGTAAAATACTTCAAGTATTTGTGATAGCCACCCCTTAAACCAACACATTTCACAGCCTTTCCACACATTATCAGTTTTTTTTGAGTTATTGTGACCAAAAGAACATCACCAATAATAGACAAACCTTCTGCTAATGACCATTTTAAGTTTGCTACAGACTCTTAAAACAAACACAGTCAGTCACTGGTGAGGAATCACCCAAAGAAGACTTTGAGATCTTTGGACCTTAATCGATTCAATCAGTGAGCGGCTACTCCTTCCTTTGTAGATCTGACCGTGTGTACTTAGACACACATGACAAAATCTTTACGGTTACGTGGTTTAACTCTTTCTTTCTAAGGTTTTTAGTACTTCTGTCTTTTGTCCGAATGGGTTATATTCAACATAGCCATACTGCTACCAGCTTTACTTCAGTGCTAAGCATATAGATATGAATTGAAAAGATGACATTCCAAAATCAGGGAATATGAGCAAAGTTAGGGAAGTAGGAAAGGAGGAGCTTGGCAATTTCACATGTGGACAATCTATTGATATGTTTTGTTGGATTGTAAATATTTTTATAAAAGGGCATCTTTTGTGAAGGCATGAATTAATATGTAGTAATGGAAATGCTCCCCCAAAAATATCACCCAAACATTTTTAAATGAAGAGAAAAGAAAAAGAAGGGCAGAAGGGGATATAAACAAACAGCCATGTTGTTACTATGTTGTTGAATCTGTTCTGTTCAAAAAAAAACCAGCCAAACTATGTCACAAGATCAATTTCTTTTATAATCCTCTTTCTTATTCTTTTTATATTGAAATGTATATTGTGTGTATACTTTCTTTGTATATTTAAATTGTATATCGCATGTTGTTGCTATTCAGTCGTTTCAGTCATATCTGCCTCATCATGACCCCATTTGGGATTTTCTTCACAAAGGTGCTGGAGTGATTTTCTGTTTCCTTCTCCAGCTCATTTTACAGATGAGGAAACTGAGGCGAACAGGATCAAGTGACTTGCTCAGGGTCACATAGCTAGTAAGTGTCTGAGGCCAGATTTGAACTCAGGAAGATGAACCTTTTTTTAAGGCACTCACTGGTTTATTTTTATTTACTTATTTATCCATTTATTTATTTTTAGTTTTCAGCACCCACTTTTATAAGATTTTTGAGTTATAAATGTTTCCTCCTACCTTCCCTCTCCCTTCCCCAAGATGCATGCAATCTGATATAGGCTATACACGTGCAATCATGATTAAACATATTTGCACATTAGTCATGTGTTGTAAAAGAAGAATCAGAACAAAAGGGAAAAACCATGAGAAAGAAAGAACAAAAAACAAAACCAAAAAAAAAGAGAAAATAGTATGCTTCAATCTGCATTCAGACTCCATGGTTCTTTCTCTGGATGTGGGTAGCATTTTCCACCATGAGTCTTTTAGAATTGTCTTAGATCATCGCATTGTTGAGAAGCGCTAAGTCTATCAAAGTTCGTCATTGCACAATGTTGCCGTTACTGTGTATAACGTACTCCTGATTCTGCTCATCAGGACGATGAATCTTCCGGATACAGACCTGGCAATCTATCCCCTGTGCCACATTGAGATACATAAAATTATTCTTTGTATATCAAAATGTTTGTATTTGCTAATGACTATTAAATTCATAATAAAAAAACATTTAAAAAGAAAGTAGGGGACATGTTTGAGAATGACACATAGTCTAATTTGGCTGCCACATAGACTGTATCAGAGGAAGTCATATGATATGAAGCTAGAGAGGGAAACTAGAATCATATTGGGAAGGGCTTTCAATGCCAAGATGAAGAATTTGGACTTTATTCGGTAGGCATAGGAGAACCATTGAATGCTTTTAAACGGTGTAGTAATGTGGTCAGAACTGTGCTTTTGGAAGATTCATTTAGTAACAGCAGGTAGAAAGGATTAGAGTCTGATGGTAGGGAGCCTACTTAGGATATTGCATTAGTTTAGGCAAGAGGCCTAGAGTGGCAGGAGAGGAAATGTTTAGGAGGAGGTGGGTATGAGAGATATTACAGAAGTACATGGGAAAGCATTTCTGGTAGTTTGGATAGATGTGGGCTTAGAGGGAAGGTTTAAATATAATATAAATGTAATGCCATAGTTCTAAGCCTGGATAACCATGAATGAAGGTGACATTAACAGAGAGCTAGGTCAGGAGAAGAAAGAAGGAAATTTAAGGGGAAAAGTGAACCTGTGAGTTTGGGACCTGTTACGTAGGAGGTGACAGTGACATGGCTAGGAGAGACGCCTCAGTAGCTTTAGAAGGAATCCATTTCAAGGATATTAACTTATTTTTCCTGTTAGAAAGGGAATACTTGAAGATGCCTATGGAAAAGGATAGAATGCAGATAACAATAATAGCTTACATTTATTTATGTAACACTTAAAAGTTTGTGAAGTACCTTATGCACCTTTTCTCATTTTGTCCCCATGACAAGGCTGTAAGATAGACAGTGCATATAGGATTATTCCCCTTTTATAGTTGAGGGAAATGAGGCTCTGAGAGGCAAGATTAATTGCCCGTGATCAGACAGCTGGTAAGTGGCAGAACCAAGATTCAAACCATTTCTTCTCATTCTAAGTCCAGTGGTTATTCCACTACTATGATTGGGGATGGGAGGGAGACAGAAGGAAAATGAATCATTTTATATTCAAAATGGATTTAGTGTGCATGGCAAATATAATAGACTTTGAAGAGAAGATCCCCCATTCCCAATCTACTTGGGAAAATAATAAGAACACAGGAAGCCCATAGGAAACATCAAGAGAACTGTCCAAGACTACTGACTTGATTGACTTTCTAGGATCCCTGATGACCCTCTTATTGCATAATTCAGCAGTCTTTTTCTTTGTATTTGTTCTCCTGTAAATCTTAAGAGAAAGCACTAACTTGCATTGGTAGAGGGAATTTCCTTAGCTGGGAGTTCTCTAGCCAGTGCAATTATAGTCCCTATACCTGGTCACTTTTATCTCTAAACACATTTGATGGCTCCTCTTGGATCCTTTAACCTCTATAGGTTTTTTGACATTACTGTCTCTTTTTTCCCTCTTATCTATATAATGATTCCTTTGTAGTCTTTTTTTGATGAATTATCATTCATATTCTTCCCCTTGTATATAGCTATACGGCTAGGCTCTGCTTCAGGTCTTCTCTCCCCACACACTCTTCTTTGGTGATCTCATCAGCTCCCATGGTTTCGATGATCATTTCTATGCAGTGGATTCCCAGATTTCCATATCCAGCTCCCATCTTTCAGTTGCCTGCCATACTGTATGTTCTATAAGTATCTCACACCCCATCTATTATCATTTTCCTGAAACACTCCCATCTTCCTGAATGTTTCCCTATTTCTGTCAAGGATACCACCTTTTGCCAGTTACTCAGATTTGCAACTTGAGATTAATCCTCACCTTTTATTTTCCCTCACTTACTTCATCTAATTATTTGCTAATTCTCATCCATTTGACCTCTACAGTGCCCCTCACATCTGTCCCCTTTCCACTTCCACCACAATCACCTTCATTCAGACACTCTTTATTTCTTGCCTAACCTATTGCAATAGCCTTGTGATTGGTTTGCCCATCATTAGGATGCCTCTTCTCCATCCTCCAGACAACCTCCAGATTGATATTCTTAAGGCATTCGTGTGAATGTGTCATTTCTCTGCTTGAGAAGTTTCAGTGGTATCTTGTCTCAAGGATAAAATATAAATTCCTCTGTTTGGCATTGAAAGCCCTTCATAGTCTGGCTCCAACCTGTCTTTCTAGAACAGATTTCACATTGCAACCAAATTAGCTTTACTTTCTGTTCTTCATGCATGCTGTTCCATCTCCTGCCCTTGTGTCTTTGCATGGGGTGTCTCCCATGTCCACAGTGCTTTCCTTCTCTTCTTAGAACTCCAAGCTCCCTTCTAGGCTTAGCTCATGCTACCTCTTAGATGAAGACTTTCCTCGACTTCTCATTTGCTAGTGCTCTGACCTCCTGAAATTACTTTGTATTTAATTTGTATTTACTTATCTGTGTACATATTGTTTCTCTCCAGTATAGCAGGAACTGGTTTATGTTTGTTTTGTTTTTTTTTGTCTTTGTATTGTCAATATGCCTCTTAGAGTTCCTGGCACATATCAGATGCTTAATAATTTGTTAAACCATTGAATATTCTCATTCTTCCTCCTCCTATCTCTGTGCCTTTGATCATACTGGCTCTCATGTCTAAATTGGACTTCTCCCAAACTCCTTTCCTTCCTCCAAGGTCCAACTCAAATACTACCTCTTCTATGAAGCCTTTCCTGATGCTGCTTCCCCAAGAAAAACTCATCTCTGCTGTCTCCGATTTCTCATAGGACTTTTTGTGGATCTCTTTTTTGTACTTATCTCACTCTCCGTTGTATCATAGCTATGCTTACCATTGCTTTCTCTCCGTTAGATTATAAGCTTCTTGAGGGCAGGGCCTGTGTCACATCTGTGTCCCCAGTACAGTACCTTGCACACGTCGTTGTTGTTTGTCCTTGATACTTGAAGAAGACCAATAACGTCATGATGGGGTGAAGGTACAGTGTATTTGACTGTAGCTGATCAGCCCCACATGAGCTCAGAAGGCTCTACCACAGGTTGGGCACAAAGAGTCCATTTGAACACTTGGGAAGGAGATGTCTCTAGATTTGTACGTCTCATGTTTCCTTTGTGCTACTGCAATTCTGTTTTGCCCATAGCGCGTGACATCTTTGATTTGGGCACGCCACGCAGGGTGGTGGTATTCCTGTGCTTGCATCTCCCACATCTCACAATGGATACTAAAGTTCTTTAGAGAGACCTCGAGAGCGTCTTTGCACCGCTTCTTCTGACATCTTGGTGAGCGATCACCTTGTGTGAGTTCCCCATAAGATGGTCTTTGGGTAAACGTACATTTGGCTTTTGAACAACGTGGCCAGTGCGTTGGAGTTGTGTACTCTACCGGAGGGTGAATGCTTGGCAGTTCAGCTTGAGGAAGGACCTCAGTGCCCAGTACCTAATCTTACCTGGTGACCTTCAGAATCTTCCTAAGACAATTCCAATGGAAGTACTTCAGTTTTCCGGTATGGTGCTGGTAGCTTGTATCTTACATGTGGTGCTTTGTTTAACAGACGTGCATTGAATTCGCTGAAATGTTTGTTGAAGTATATGTGGTTCAGTTCATAAGAATTAAAAAACCTTAGGGGAAAATAAGGAGGAAGTTGGTTCCGGTAGTCTGGGAAAACTTCGTGGTGGAGAGAGACTTATTTTGGGCCCTTAAAATGGTAGGATTTGGAAAAGCTAAAAGCAGGAGGAAGGCCATCCCAGAAGTGAAGAGTACCATGACCAGAGAGGGACACATACAAGAAAGAGGATATCATATATGGGGATTCATGAACGATCTCCCTGACATGAAAAGGAGATGTGCTTGCTAGGCAGGGCTGCTTAGTGACAGAGCATGAGTTTTATTAGTGAATCCCTAGAAAGAGATTTATGCTTCATCTATGAGGGGATTGAGTCTGCAGGAGGATAATCCTGATGCAGCTCTCAGCCTCAGGCAAAAGGAACACTAAATTGTCACATTATTCTCATCCTGGAATGGAGAGTTTATTCTCTAGTAGCACAGGGGATAGAGCATTGGGCCTGGAGTCAAGAAGACACAAGTTCAAATCCAGCCTCAGAAACTCACTGGGCGAGTCACTTAGTCTCGGTTTGCTCAGTTGTAAAATGGGGATAATAGTAGCCTCCACTTCATAGGGTTGTTGTGAGGAGCAAATGAAATCAAATGAGATAATATTTCTAAAGCACTTAGCACTGTGGTTGGCACATAATAAGCGCTATATGTATAATAATAATAATAATAATATAATAAGCTGTGATTATTATTATCATGCATTTTATAGATGGGGAATATGACCCAGAGAATTGACTTGCCCAAGGTCATACAGGTAAATGCAACAAAGTTGGGGTGGGATCTGGAACCTCTGACTCCAAATCCAGTGCTCTTCCCATTTAATCATCCTGTCTTTTGCTGGGAGAAATTGCACATAAGCAGATGATGGGGAGCAAGTTAAAAGCATTCACTTACAAAATAACATTGCTTAACATGAGAGGTCATAGAAAGAGCACCATAGAAAGAGCAGGATGCTCCAAATCATAGGGTATGGGTTCAAATCATGACTCCAACACGTACTCCCTGCGTGGCCATTGGCAGATCATTTCTTCTCTCTAGGTCCTTATAGACAATCATCTCAATGGCAAGGAACTGGCAGAGATCATCTCATTCAGTTTCCTCAGTTTACAGATGAGGAATCTGAGACCCAGAGAGGGTAAGTGATTTGCTCCAGGTAGTAAGTGGTAAGGTTAGCATTTGAACCCAGGTCCTCTAAATCTACATGTGGCTGTCTTGCCACTGTTTCATAATATGGCAAATATTTGAAGACATTGATTGTATGTATTTCCCCCTAAGTCTTCTCTTCAAGATAACCCCTGCAGTTCCTTCAGCTGATTATCTTGGTCCTCAGGGAACTTACAGTCTAGTAGAGGAGATAAGTATATAGATACCTATAATATAAGAAAGAAAATACTAAGTGCTTCAGGGAGGTACAAAGAGACTGCTTTGGAGCATGGAAGCATTGTTTCCAGCCTGGGAGTAGGAGATTAGGAGTTATTACTTCATGAAGGAGATAGTGTTGAAGTCAATCATATCAGTCATATTTCAGTTGTATCTGATTCTCCATGATCCTGTTCAGGGTTTTCCTTGGCAGAGATACTGGATTGATTTGCCATTTCCTTCTCCAGCTCATTTTACAGATGAGGAACTGGGGCAAACAGGGGTAAGCGAGTTGCCCAGGGATCACATAGCTAGTTAGTGCCTGAGGCCAGGTTTGAGTTCAGGAAGATGAGTCTTTCTGACTCCAGGGCTGACACTCCAGCCACTGTGCCACATACCTTCCCTGTAGTGTTGAACAGGATCTTGGAAGGTGAGTAGGGGTCTCTAGACCTCTCAGTAACCTGGTCACTTTCCTATAGATATGCCTTGATATCTCAATACCGTTGCTAAAAGAGAGCTTAAATCCTTTACACAAGGCAGGCATCAAGATTTCAGAATTATACTTTGCCACTGTATCGTCATACTGCTAGAACACAGAGCTTCATCTATGGCAAGAGAAGGTTGGAATGGATGACTTCTTCGAAGGACTTTCTCAGCTTTAAATCCATTAACGTAGAGTCTGGCAGAGAGTTTCTTGGTGAATGTGGGAAAGAATAGATAGACCTGAGAGATTTTAACAAGAAAGAAATGACAGGATTTGGCGGTGAAGTGGATGTAGCAGTATTAAGTGTGATGAGTGGTGGCCAAGTCACACGAAAGCCTACCTGATATAATCCATGAGCCAGAATCATTAAAGAGCAGTATCCAGTTTCAGCAGGATTTCCTAAATGGCACAGTATCGGTTTAATTGAAGAAAGGAGAACTGATTTATGCATTAAAAGTTCTGTTGAATTAAGGATGAAAATGTATTGTGTGGGCTGCTTATGGGGTCTTCGAGCTGAGTGCTTCATTACCATCATTAAAGACAATGATCATTATGATGAAAGCTGCCTCTTTCTAACTTTAGTCCTTACATAGCAGTGGAATTAATATCATGAATTCCGACCCTTTTGACATTGGAACTTGAATCATAGGAACACCCCCATAATCTAGAAAATACTGGTAACTTTTTGTCTGCCCATTAAATCATCCTAAAAATGTGCACATAGGTCCTTAGAATATGTTTATTGAATTCAATTGTGAGATATTTTAAGTCCTATGGATGGGGTTCGGAAGTTTGGGTTTTTAAAAAAGCTAAGTCAAAGGGGAATAGGGGAAATAAAAAGAAAAAGAAATTACAGGAGGGGAAGGAAAAAAATGAGAATTTATTAAGTGCTTTCTCATGTGCCAGGTATTGCACAAAGTGCTGAGGATATAAACAAAAAGACAGCCCCTGCCCTCAAAGGGCTTAGATTCTAATAGGGAAAGACAACATAACATACAAAAGGGAGATGGGAAGGAAGAGGTGGGAAGGAAAAAATGAAGGCTTCTAAATGGCTGGGAAGCCATGATTTTGAAGTCTAGAAGGTCACAAACAGGATCAGGAGGGGAATGAAGGCAGGTAGTCATGGGCTCCTTTGCAAAATAGAGACTCCAGAAGGAACTCACCAGTGGGAGAAAGATGGGATAGGCCTTCTAGGATAGAAGATGGGATAGGCTCACCATCCATGGTGAGCAGGATGTAGGGAGGGTAGGATGATTCAGAATGAGGAGGCCTTGGGTGTGAGGGAAGTTCCAGGGTGAGTCGTCAGGTAAGGAATGAGTGAAGTCCAGAAGGTCAGGAGCAAGGCCAACAGGGGAATGAAAAGAGAAAGAAAAGGAGGGGAGCAAAACAGGGTTTAGATATAAAAAGGATATGAGAGACAGGAACCATACAAGGAACCTAGAGAAAAGACGAGAAGTTCTTAATTTTTTTGTGTATGGCATGGACCCATGGAGTGGACTGGTGAAGCTCATGAATCTCTTCTAAAAATGATGTTTTTAAATAAGTGAAGGAAATACTAAATCTCAGTTGAAATTTAGTGAAAAGAAAGATATAATTTTTTTTCTGATCCAAATTCACAGATATCACACACCCTCCCCCTGCTTGAAATCTATCCCTGGACTCCTTACAAGGACATCAGGTCAAGAACCCCTGACGAAGACCAGCCCTTTCATTTTGAATATAACGAAACTGAGGCCAGAGAGAAATAAGTTGCCTGAGTTCATTGCTACCTATCTTTATCTCTCTGCCTCTCCACCCCACGTTGCTTTATGCACAGTAGTCATTCAGCAAACATTGAATAAAAGAACTCTTCCAAGGACTATAGCTTCTGTCCCCAAATAAAATGGCAGATATGCCTAATCTAGGACACCCAATGTGGCTAAAACCACAGCTTCAGCTCTGTATCCCAATATCGCTCCCACCTGCAAAGCAAATTCATGCGGAATATATGAACTTCTGGTTTTATCTAGAGCTTAATTGGGAAATCCATGGGAATATGGGGCTGATATTTCCCATAGGAACTTGGAATGCCTAGATTCATTGACCGAGTCACTTAACAGACATTTATTAAATACTGATAACTCAGTGTGAAGCCATTCCAAGGGATTCGCTAAAGTTAAATGACAGATATTGCCCTTAAGGATTTCACCATCTTTAGAAGAAGAGATAAAACAGAGGCACATAAATAGAAATGAGAACACTTGTTTTTAGGAGGATGCATAAATGCACAAGATCTTTTCTGGGCCTTTGGTTGCATGGTCCCTTTCCTCAGGGAGCTAATAGTCTAGGAAGGGAGATGAGGCAAGTATACATGTAACCATGTGATATGATGGAGAATTTATGTCATGATTGAGAAAGGCGTGAAAAAAGTGCTTCCTGGAGTTGAACGAATGCTTGCTTCTATCCTGGGAAGGATTTATATAGATGGGTTAAGATTTTAATAGATATGGGTGTCAGGGGAGAGCTAATAAACAAAGACATAGAAGCCAGAATGTAAGACTCAAGGAGCAGTCCAGGTTTGCTGGATCACAATGTGTTGGCAAACTGTGGAAGAAAAGGATGAAGGTTTTGGATGGAAGGCCTTGAGTGGTAGGTTGAGGAGTTAGAATTTTATTTGATAGTTGATGGGTAACAACTAAAATAATCTGGTGGGTATACGTAGCTTAGGTTATAATGAATTGTCCCCTAAGGGACAAAAAGGCCATAAGCTATCTTCCATATTCTTAAAAATTGAACTGTTTAGTCAGTTTTGACAGTGTTAAGTCTCAAAGCCAAGATGTGTTGGTTAAGTGCTGAGGCTGAGTCAAGAAAGTACAGGCATATAAGACATTGAGTTTGGTGTTTTGTGAGTTCAAATACACAGAATTTGAATGCCTCAAAAGTAAATTTGCTCTGTGACTCTGTACAAGCCACTTCTCTGAGCTCCAATTATTATCTTATTTGAGAGAATTAGAATAAATTACAGAGGTATCTCATAGTGGATAGAGAGCCAGCCCTTAGTCATTGAATGGGTGTTGCTTCAGATAAACTAAGACCTGGGAAAGACCTTAATTTAGAAAGGCCAAGGTAATCCACTGTATCCCAGGCCATCACCAATCTTCTTGACTTTTGTCTTGCCGCTGGACTCCGATGACTCTGGAAGAGAGAAGGAAGCTGATGACTTTGCACAACAGCTCTGCCTCACTTAAATCCTATTTGTGCACAAGACATTGCCCTCGTGATGTCATTGGTCCTCTTCGAGAAGGAAGGATGAACAACAATAGCAAAAATGAAGGAAGTGGGCTATATGACATCTAATATTCCTTCTAGCCATGAATCTCTAATCCTAAGGTCTCATTGTAAGAACACTCACTGTCTCACGTGTGTGTGTGTGTGTGTATGCACTTTCCACCTTCTTTCTCCCTTCTTTTCCTTACTTGCTGTCAATTCTTAGAAATGTCTTGGCCTTGTTTTTGTTCCTTTTCACAGAATTTTATAGAAGAATATGATTTATGCTACCCCTTAAGCCTGTTTCTTTTTCAGAATATGGTTATGATGAATTGCATTTGGTTGGATTTCCTGCTCGTGTTGTGTTTGGCTTATTAAAGCCAATTGTAGTCTGTTTGCCATCATTTGGCTTTTGAGAGAAGAAACACAGGATGGAACCCAAATATTTCTAGCTAAAACTACTAGTGAGTTTCTCCATGCACTTATCTTTACCTGATTATACTGCCGGGGTCTTTGGAAACGGGCAAAGCAATGACAGGGAGTCCCCAAACATTGCTCCCCATCTCCAAAGAAAAAAACCTGAGAGAGGTTTCTTAACTTTCCAACATGAACACTATCCCTTTTCAGTCAAGATCCAGCTCAATTCTAAAATTTAGTACTGTATATTTATTGCTTCTGCACACTGGGTGGGCTGCCAGATGCAAAGCAGCTGTCCTCTTCCTTCTATCTGACTTCACCAGGAGAATCACTGGGATTAAGATTTTCTAAAAATGGATGTGTTTGTCCTGAAAAACCAAGGCTGCCAAGAGTCTTTTTTGTAATACTGTTCCCAGATCTCTACCTCTTCCTCTCCTCTCCAACTAGGTATTCATGTGTATATGTACACACACACACACACACACACACACACACACACACACACACACACACACACACACACACACACCCCACTGAGTAATTTAACTCTTAAGCCTGTCTGTCAAAGCCTGATACCAGAGGGGTTAGCCTTCCAGAGTGAAGCGATGGTGCATGCTGCTGAACCCCAAGGATGTAATAAGAACAACAACTAACTTCTTTTTTTTTAAATTAAGATTTTTTATTTTTAGTTTACAACACTCAGTTGCTCATGATTTTGAGTTCCAGACTTTCTCTGCCTCTCCCACTGCCAAGACGGCATGAAATCTGATATATCTTCTACATATAACTTCACATTGAACTTATTTACACAATAGTCAAGTTGTAAAGACGAATTATGACCAATGGAATGAATCATGAGGAAGAAGAAAAAAAAACCAAAAACAAAAGAGAAAAAAAAGGAGAGCAAACATTTTGCCTCAATCTGCATTCAGATTCCATCGTTCTTTCTCTGGATGTAGATTGCTCTCTCCAACATGAGACTTTTGGAGAACTTTTAGCTCTTCAGTTTACAAAATCCTTTTCTCCCATGTGCCTTATTAAGGAAGGAGGTACACATCTTGTACAGTCCTCATTCCACAGATAAGGAGGCTGAGATTGAAAGAGATGATGTGTTTTTTTCTACAATTGTACCACAAATAACTAGTTACATGACTAGTAAATGGACAGTAGTATGTTTTAGTGGAAAGAATGTCAGATTTGGAGTCAGAGGGCATAGGTTTAAACTGCAGTTCCGCCACTATAACACGTCTGTGACCTTGGAAAATTCATCTGATCGGTCTCAGCTTCATTTTTCTCTTCTGCAAATTGAAGGGGTTAGATGGAAATGATCTTTGAGGTCTCTTCCAGCTGAAATCCCATTGTAAGATACATATGTGTATGGGTTTTCTAAATATAAACATGTGGCCTGCAGGTGGGATGAATAAATATGATCTGAGATCTTTTCTGGTCCACCCCATCTCCAATGTGCCTCTTTTCCTTTGTGAGGAGTAATAGAAGGGCCATGATGGCACTGCCAAGAACCTAGTGGGGGAAAGGGGGATAGACAAGGTCCAGGACCCCCAACGCTGGAAAGTCTCTCCGATCTCTAAGATATATGTCAGGCTAGAATTATATCTATAGTTACCCCTTAAATATCTCTAGCCTTAGGGAAATTAATTGGGTTCAGAGGAAAATCTATTTTTATAATCACTCTTGAGGCAGAAGGTATCTCTTAGCCCCTGCCTTCCAAACTCAGGTTGTACAAAAGACCATCACAAATATGAAATAGCAATTAAAACCATTCAAACAAAATAGCAAATTCTCCCATTCTCCCTCTCCTTCTTTAGATTCCTCCGATCTCCTTCTCTCCTTTCCTCAGAGATCCTCTCTCAAACAGAGGTTGAGTTGATCTCTGTAACCAACTAGAATAAGTCCCTTGCTATATGTAGTAAAATAGAGTGTTACACTAAACCAGTAGTGGGAAACCTGTGGCCTCTAGGCTACTTGTGGCCCTCTAGGTCCTTAAGTGTGGCCCTTTGACTGAATCTAAACTTCAGGTAGGAGTTGTTTTGTGAAGTTTGGATTCAGTCAAAAGGCCACACTTGAGGACCTAGAGGGCCACAGGTGGCTTCGAGGCTGCATGTTCCCCACCCCTGCACTTAACATTCTCTTAGCCAATTAGGAGTCACATCTCCCTCCATGTATACTATATGAAGCACAGGGCTATCTCTGTCCCACTTCATCTGGGTAAGAGTTGGTTTTATACCATGCTTCTTTGGAGAAGACATAACTTGAACCTTGGTTCTCAAACTCCAAAGTCTAAAAATTTTTCCACCACATTAAAATCATAGAACATTGATTGGTAAATCTAGAATTATAGAAAATAGACTGTTAAAGCTGGAAAGAACCATAGAATCACAGAATATAAAATATTATAATTGGAAATTATCTTTGAGGTCATTTTATTCAACTCATAAATCGTAGAAATGAAATTGATGGCCAAAGAAATAGAGACTCTCTAAGGTTATAAAGGCTAGGAAGTAGAACAGCTGAGACTCCATCTCATAACATCAGTCCAATGCCCTTTGCAGTCTACCCTTGCCAATCTTGTGTCTTTGAAATTGACATTGGAAACAAGGCAGAGAACATGTCTTTCAATAGAGGCATTGCTAGAATAAAACATGGCATTCTTGTGACCAAGGAGAGAAATTTGCTGCCCTTTTTTGGGTGGATGCACCATTACTTGCCCCCCATGCCTTTGCTTCTCTCATATTTTACCCATGGTGTTTCCCTGCACTGTATTTTTGCGCTAATTAAATAGGTTGATTGGCATATATTCAGCAGTGTGCTGGCAAATGTCTAACAACTGACTCTGAAAAAAATGTACACAGAACACATTTTTAAGCTTAGTCGGCATTATTAACATTTTTTCCATCACTTTGTTAAATCTAGACAATTGACAAAACAATAAAACAAATCCTGATTTTTAGTGTTTGCTGGTTTCCAAGATATAAATGCTCACACTGAGAATTTAGCAATTGGCTCTCACGATAGCTGGTTCAAGCTGGTCCCAGCACACCTCTCCACATGCTCCTAGTTGCCTAGGAATGTGGTAGGTCCTTAGGTGAAAGTAAAGGTAGGTAGGCAAATTACGGAAAGCAATAGAAAATAGATCATTTGATGACTTTCTAGATGAACTGAAGCCTTTTACCATCCAATTATTACCCATGTGACATTCAGAATCAAGGGAAAATTACTCCTCTACAGAGTTGTCAGATGAAGGCAGATAAATGGTGTTCATGGTCATAAATTCATTCATATCAAGCAGTTTTCATCACTCCAACCTGATTGTTTGAGAACAATATATTTAGGTTAAGTACTATGGAAGAACCTGTTGGCTTATAAGTGAATAATGTTGACCCGACATTATTGACCTTGAGTGGCAGTGCAGCTGCCCCTCCTCCTTCATGACTTAGGCTCACAATTATCCAGATGCTTGGAGTTGAACCAAGGGACCTGTAGAGACCTTCTATAGCCCTGAAAACTCCAAATTTATAATTACTAGGGAATGCATAATTTATAAAATTAATTGACATTCTCTATGGTTCATTCTTATTCCATACAATTTTTTAATAAAATTGAATGTTTATTTTTTATAATTAATTTTAATCAATACATATTTTTACATAACTGAATTTTACTTTTCTTTCCTATCCTGTTTTCCTTCTCAGGGAGTCATCCCATATAAGAATGAAGAAGAGGAAAAAAATCAGCAAAACCAACCAACATATAGGAAAAAAATTGGACATTGTATATAATGTTCCATACCCATGGAGCCCACAGTTCCATGGGTGCAGGGGATAGGGCACTGAACTTGGAGTCAGGGAGATCTAAGTTCAAATCCTGCTTCAGACACTTACTGGCTGTATAACCCTAAGGAAGTCACTTAACCTCTGTCTGCCTCAGTTTCTGCAGCTGTAAAATGGGGATAATAATAGCATTGGTATAAGGATCAAATGAGATAATATTTGTAAAATGCTTAGCACAGTGCCTGGAACATAGTTGGTACTTAATAAATGTTTGTTTCCCTTCCTCCCTTCTTTCTTTCCCAGCTCCCCAGTACTTTGAAAGCATGAGGGAGGTATCTTCTCATATTTCTTCTTTGGGGCCAAGCTTGTTCTTTATATTCTTCAACATTGATTTTTAAAAATTATTTTGTGGGAGGTGTTCCATCCATTCACGTCATTGTAATCATTTTATATTGCTTTCCTGGCTCTGTGTAATTCATTTTCCATCAGTTCATAGATATCATTTCATACTTCTCTGTGTTGATCATATTTGCTATTTCTTATAACACAGCAATATTCTATTACATTCACATAGAATAATTTGTTAGCTGTTGTACATTTAATGTATTAGGGCAGGTAGGTGGAGAAGTGGATTCATCTCTGGGCCTGGAATTAGGAAGACCTGAGTTCAAATGTGGCCTCAGACACTAGCTCAGTAAGTACCTCGGTTTCCCCATCTGTAAGATGGGCTAGAGAAGGAAATGGCAAACCACCTGTAAAGGCAGTCAGTGAATGGGAAGATCTTCCCCACCCATTTGAGTGGGCTTCGGGGGCAGGGCTCTCAGGGTCCTGGGGGGAGTGGCTAGGACTGGAGCCAATGGAAGCCTGTGGTGGGAGGAGCTTGCTGAATGCTTAGAGCAGAGCTAAGAGGCAGTTGGTGAGAACAGTTAAGAGCTGAAGGAAAGAGGAAGCAGTCAGCTAGCTGGAACACAGCTTGGAGATTGCAGCGGAAGCGGCAGTGATGGCGGCAGGTGCTACAGAAAAGCAGGACTGATCTTCGTGGAGACCAGAGAGTGCTGAGCAGGGGCTTGAGGCCAGTGGGTGGTCTTCTTGCTAGAGGTCCCTGGCATTGGCGGGGGAAGCACTAGTATGGCTTGGCTTGCTGCCATAATGTTTTTCTGTGGCCTCCTGACTATTCACTATTGTGAGATGGGCATATTGGTCTTGGAAGGTTCTTGCCAGGATGTCAAATTGGGGACACTGGTCCGTGGGTCTGCTACTTTTGAGTTTCAATATATGCTTTAACTCTTCTGCCTTCTACTTAGAGAATTCCTTGTATCCTGTGATTCTGGACCATTCAGGCATATTCATGGTTATCTTTGAAGTCATGAATTCTGCCTTAATGATATACCACCCCAGTATCTTTGCCAAGAAAACCCTAAATGGGATCATGAAGAGTTAGACATGACTGAAAATGACTGAGCAACAATCCATTCAACAAGCATGTACTTTGTTTCCAGTTCTTTGCTTCTCCAAACAATTCTGCCGTAAATATTTTGATGTGTGTGGAGCCTTTCTTTTTGTCAGTGACCTTCTTGGAGTTTGTCTAGCAGTGAAATCTCTGAGTCAAAGAATAGAGATATTTAGCACTTTATTTGCATATTTCCAAATTGCTTTCCAGAACAGTTGTACTAATTTACAGCTCCACCAATTTGCTGGGAGTGAGGTGAAATATCAGGATTGTTTTAATTTGCATTTCTCTTATTATTCACAAAATGGAGCATTCTTTCATATGGTTGTTAGTATTTTGCAATTCTTTTGTTGAGAACTGAACTTTTATTTACAGTTAATCTTTAAATTTTTTAAATAAAAGTAATAAACTTAATGAGAATAACCAAACAAATAAAAGAAGAAAAGGAATTAATGAATGAAAAAAGTGCTTATTAAGTGCGTACTATGTGCCAGACATTGAGCTAAGCACTGGGATATTCAACACACCAAAGTGTGGAAGTCCCTGCCCTTGAGAAGCTTAGCTTTTAGTAGAAGAAGACAAGAGATACAGGGAAGTGTGCACTAAAAAGGAATATCCAAATGGTGGTGTCAATTTGATTTTTATTCTGTTCAGCTCAGAGTTGGATCTGCCAAGGGGATGGGGGAGACATGTGGTTACATAGCATAGAGATGGCCAGAAAGTGTTGTCCTTAGTCTCAGGGCTGACTAGATGTCATGAAAGATCACCAGCGAAAGTCCAGAGTTCCAGGATCACAGTATGACGTCCAGCAGAGGAGGAGGAGACTGGAGCACAGGTCTCTTGGCTTCTGTGTGGCTAAGAAGTGATGGGGAAAAATGAGCAATAAAATCACAAACCACAAACTCCTTACATTTTGATAAAAGGGAAAATACAAACTTTTAAAAATGACATTTTGTTTGCTCTGTTACCTTATGATCTTTTATCTTTGTCCTTACAAAATTTAAAATTGCTTTTAGGAAGTTGAAATATTTGTGGTTGCTGTGCTTAAATTCTTTCTAGGCATAATATATTTATGTTTTTGGGAAGTAGCTAGGTGGCACAGTGCTTCTGGCACAGGGCCAGGCCTGAAGTGGAAGACTCATCTTCCTGAGTTCAGATCTGGCCTCAGACATTTACTAGCTGTGTGACCCTGGGCAAATCACTTAACTCTTATTTGCCTCAGTTTCCTCATATGCAAAATGAGCTGGAGGAGGAAATGGCAAACCACTCCTGTATCCTTACCAAGAAAACCCCAACTGGGACATGATTGAAAAACAACTGAACCACAACCACAAAATATGTGTTATTATTAGTCATTTGTGCGTGGACATCTGCATTGGTGCATTTCTGAGTAAACCTCATGATTTTAGAGGTTCCCACCTACCAATCCATTCGACAGTCTTCACTGAAGCCAGACTTTGGAGGATGTAATTTAAAGTGGTTTCTACTCAGTCATGGTGGAATCAGCTAACATGGAGACCTGTCCAACTTTTGTTAGCAAATAGAACAGTGTTAACCTGGGAGCTTAAAAAACAAACATAAACTTTCCCTCATTTTATGTTCCCTGTATCAATTTACCCTTCCTTCCTTCCAGCCTGCCTTCCTTCCTGCCTTCTTTTCTCCACATCCATGGTTATGCCCCATGGTCACCTCCCATTTTTACATCCCGTGTTTACATCCCACATTCACATCTCAAGTCTACTTCCCTAAGATTCACAGAAAACATTTGACATAGTGCTTGCACACTAAGGGAAGACATGATAGCAGTGGGAAATGAGCAGATACTGCTGCTTATTATCGATAATAATTTACATGTGACCCTTATGTGCTCTACTGCGAGACTGGTAACACAAGCATTGTTGACTCCATTTTACATATAAGGAAATTTAGAGCTCAGAGAGAAGTAGCAGTTTGCCCAGAGGCACACTCCTAATTAAGTGGCAGAGGTGGAAGTCTGACTCAGATCACCTAACTTCAAATCCACTGTTTTTGTTGTTCAGTTATTCCTGACTCTTTGTGACCCCATTTGGGGTTTTCTTGGCAAAGATCCTTCTCCAGCTTATTTTACAGATGAGAAACTGAGGCAAACAGGGTAGAGTGACTTTCCCAGGGTCACAGGCTAGTTAGTATCTGAGGCCAGATTTGAACTCAGGAAGATGAGTTTTCCTAACTCAAGGCTTAGCATTGTATCTATTCTGCCACCTAGCTGCCCCCAAATCCACTGGAATTTCTACTCTACCATAATGTCGAGGAACCTCCCACTTCTGCTCATGTCGTGACTATGTGTAGCCAACTATTTAAGTAACAGAGACAATGCAACTGTGGCTGGTTTTTGATCGTCAAGTCAATCCCTTTTTGATAGATACTGCAAACACAAAGCTACATTTCAGTTGGATGAGTCAAAACCTTTGTGGTAGTAGAAAGTTTGTGTGTTCTGGGTGTCTTTGGTCTTTGTTAACATGTCTTGAGATCCTAAGAGTGACTTTAGTATTGAGATCCAGCCAAACTAACTCATTAGTGCCTTCTGATATCACACAGATTCACAGAAGGATGTGGTGAAGGGATTTCAAATTCTCTTTCAGGCATTTATTAGCATGATGACCCTGGACAAATAATTTAAGCACTCTCAGGCTGTTTCCTCTCCTTTAAAATGAGTACAATAATGTCATCTACTTCACAGTGTTGTGTGGATCAAATGAGCTAATGTATGTGAAACCTGAAAGCTTTATATAAATGCCAGCTATTATTATGGTTAAGTATTATTATTAGGTTGCTGTAGGGCTTGGTGTGGGGCAGCTAGGTGGCACATTGGGTTTGGAATCAGGAAGGCTCGTCTTCATGGGTTCAAATCTGGCCTCAGACACTTACTAGTGACCCTGAGAAAGTCACTTAATCCTGTTTGCCGCAGTTTCCTCATCTGTAAAATGAGCTGGAGAAGGAAATGGCAAACTAGTGTCTTTGTCAAGAAAACCCCCAATCGGAGTCACAAAGAGTTGGACAAAACTGAAACTACTGAAAAACAAACAATAATAAAAGGACCCAGTATGCCAGCAACAATAAGCAAGTATTTATTAAACGATTGCTATGTGCCAGGCAGCATATGTGACAAATGATAATTGTCACGTTGTGGGGTTGTTATTTATTACAGGGGTTATTCATAGTGACTTTATAAACCAAAAAAAGGCTGCCTAGAAGGGCCCAGATCTCTCCTACGCCCACTCCCTGGTAAGTGCTTTGATTCACAGGGTTAGGATACTACATTGCTTAGTATGTGGAAATCTATGAAAGGCCATCTTTCTGTCTTTTATAGCCACTCCAGCTAAGCTTATGATAGAGGACTGTTGATAGAGAGGATTTAGGCTTAGAACTAAGAACTGCTCTCCTCTTCAGCTTGAATCCTTAAAGCCTCATAAAGTTGAACCACATTCTATTTTTACCTTTCACCTTTAAATCAGGCAAGCAATTTTTAGTCTTTAGTAAGTGATAACCTGTGAACTAAAACAACTTACACCATGTTAGATGTTTATATAAAGGGTGTGTGATCAGAAAGCAGAGTAACCAGGCAGCTGCTTGACTCACAGCCTGGAGTCCAGAAGACTTTTATTTTGGGGCAGGGGGAAGATGTATATATTTTTCTTTATTTTTTTTTACTACAACATTCATGTTGTAATACCGCATTTTATACTAAATACATACCGCAATTTATACTAAAACATCAATGTCATAAAAATGAACAATTTTGAGGAATTTTATAAATGGATGAAAAATGGGATGAGAACAACAGGAGACACTTTAAATAATGACAATAATATAAAATAAACAACTTTGGAAACTGCTAAGAAATGTGATCAAGACAGTGACCATTCATGATGCCGGAGGGCCAATGACAAAACCTGCCATCCATGACACAGAAGAGATGGATATAGGTTAGAGAAATACACGTGCACACACACACACAGATACATATGTGTGTATTTGTATACAACTGTTTAAGGAAAAAGTTTTGCTTAACTATTCATATTTGTTACAGACAATTTACATTTCCTTTTTTCCCAGTGGGGTGGGAAGTGGGAAGACCTTAGCTCTAATCCCGCCCCAGACACCGACTAGCTGCATGGCCCTGGTCAAGTCACTTAATCTCTCTTACACTCAGTTTCCCAGCTTCTATAATGGAGATAACAACACTGACTTCCCAGGGTCGGATGAAATGACTAAAGAGCTTTGTTCTAGCCTGCTAATTGTTTTCCTTCTGGATTGACTGAGTTTTTGTTGAACTCCCTCCACCCTCACAGTAGCTACTCCAAAATCTCTTCCCTCCTCAAATCATAGACACCACCACCTCTCCTCTCCTCTCCTCGCCTCTCCTCTCCTCTCCTCGCCTCTCCTATCCTCACCACACCTCCTCCTCTCCTCTCCTTTCTTCTCCTCTCCTCTGTTGTCTTCTCCTCTTCTTTCCTCCATAGGGTGTCTTAAAAAAATTTGAGCATCTATCTCAACTGCTTCTCCTCCCCAATTCCAAGTCATCCCTGAATTTCTCCCATTCTCTTTTGTTTGTTCTTGGAAGAGGAGGTGACCCTTCTCTTCACCAATTGCAGGTTCATTTTCTGGTGCCCTTGATTCTCTCCCATTGCACTCTGTTATTTAAAACCTTTCACCATTTGGCTCAAGCCAGTCTTCCCCATCTGGTTACAAATTACTCTCCCTCTTACATTTTATACTCTTAGCCAGACCAGCCTACCTGACTGCAAGGTGTTTCTCCATATCTTTGCCCAGGCTGTTCCACATGCCTGGAAGCATCTTCCTTCTCACTTCTACCTCTCAGCACCTCTAGCTCCCTTTAGGGATCAACTCAAGTAACACATCCTTTAAGAGGTATTTCCAGATTCCCCCAGTGTTTAGTCCCCATCCAAAAAACAGGGCACTATGTTTGTATTTTGCAAATATAACCTTTATTTTCTTACTGGGTATATGTTGTGTCCCTCTAGTAGAATTTAAGCTCCCTGCAGACAGGGAGGTTTTAATATTGTCATCTCTACTTCCTAGCAGCGTGCCCAGTGCACAGTGGGTATTAAAAAATACTTGCTGATTGATTAATCCCTTCTCATTTCTAAGAGCTTGCCGTTTTGATCAGCCTCTCTCCCTCCTTATTTTTCAGCTTCTCCTCCCTCGCAGCCGAGTTCAACTCTCACCTCCATACAGATGACTCTAACTAAAATCTGTATATCTAGCCCTTTTTTCTCTCCTGAGATCCAGTCCCCTATCATCTGTCTTCTGGACTAGTTTTTGTAGTTCAGTCACGTCTGACTCTTCATGACCTCATTTGGGGTTTTCTTGGCAAAGATACTAGAGTGGTCTGCCATTGCCTTTTCCATCTCATTTTACAGATGAGGAAACTGAGACAAATGGGGTTAAGTGACTTGCCATGGGTCATACAGTTAGTGTCTGAAGCCAGATTTGAACTCAGGAAGATGAGTCTTCCTGACTCCAGATCTGGCACTCTATCCACTGTGCCACCTAGCTGCCTACCTTCTGGTCATCTGTACCCATGTATTGCATAGGCATCTCAAATTCAATATTTCCAAAATGGAACTCATCCATTCTCCTCCTGTACTCCTACCATTCCTTCTAATTTCCAGGTTCCTCTTCCAGTCATTTACATTTGCAAAGAGGGAGTCATACTCACTCTCCCCTGCCCATCCAATCAAGTGTTACCTTACACCTATCAACATATCTCTGCATCAGCCTCTTTTTTCCCTTCACATAATAGACTAGGAGTTCCTTGAGTTCAGAGACTATTTCACTTTTGGTATTATCTATCATAGTACCTGGTACGTGTTGTTCAGTTGTGTCCGACTCTTTGTGACCCTATTTGGGGTTTTCTTGGCAGAGACACTGGGGTAGTTTGCCATTTCCTTCTCCAGCCTATGTTACAGCTGAAGAAACTGAGGCAAACAGAGTTAAGTGAATTGCCCAAGGTCACACATCTGGTAAGCATCTAAGGCCAGATTTGAACTCAGGTCTTCCTGATTCTAGGCCCAGAGCTTAATCCACTTTGCCACCTAGCTGCCCTATACGTACTGCATAGTAGGTGTTCAGTAGAGGCAGTTTAGGCGGTGCAGTGGATAGAGAGTTGGTCCTAGAGTCAGAAAGACCTGGCCTTAGACAATAACTAGCTCTAACTTTGGGCAAGTCACTTAACCACTCCTTCATCTGCAAAATTGGAATAGTAATGATAGTCCCCTATCCCCAGGATTGTTATGAGGACAAAATAGGATCATATTTGTAAAGGTTTTTAAACCTTCAAGGACTATGTAAATACTAGCATTATTATTAGTATTGATAATGACAGTAATCATAATAATTAAAAGATATGCTTGCTAATTGTTGGATTAGCTATATAGCCTCCCATGATGGCTACTTTGAAGAGGGCATTATTCGTGTAGTAACAGCTGTTTGCATTACCATAGTACATTAAGGTTGGCAGCCACTTTCCTCATAATAATACTGTGAGGTATATAGTGAAAGTATTATATGTCTTTTACAGATGGGGAAACTGAGAAGCCATATTTCTGCATTATTGTGTTTGTGTAAGTTATTTTTCTCCATGTAAGTGTATTTGTGTGCACGTGTAATTTTTAAAGAAGAAATTTTCTTCTTTATCTGTATAGTCTCAGGAGGTGAATTAAAACCAAGGTAGATCCGTTGTATAGATCCCAGGAAAGAAGAACATCAGAGACAACAAATCAGCCTGGATGTGCTTTTCTGAAGTGTGAAGGTTAGATTCATGCTCCTGGAGAGAAATAAAATAAATTCATCCTTGCTGGTATTTCAGTATAATTTATATCTTTATGAGAATCGTGCTCTTGTAAAACTTTGGACAAGACTACAGGTTTAAAAGAAGTCTTAACTCGTCTTTATGGATGTAAGAGAATTTAAGAGAAAAGGTGAAAACCTAACCATTCAGATGCGTGAATCATTCATTACTTTTATTGTTATATTTCCAATAAATGGCAATAGAGATTTAAAAAAAACCAACTTCAGACAGCCCCACCCTTCTTCTCCCTGATGGAATAGTACCTGTGAGTTCTCCATGGTCTTGACCTATTCTGTGGTCTACCTTTGCTCCTAAAGAGATGGTCCTCCATTATTCAACACTTAATTCTGTGGGCTGCTCTCTGCTATTCCTTTTAATTTATTTCCTGGATACCTTTTGTTTTCATATCAACTCCTCTTCCCCCCCGCCATCTCCTCAGATCACCCCTTCCAACAAACAAAAAACAGAGAGAAAAGCAGTATACTCATTACTCTCTTCTCTGCAAAATAGGGATAGAAGAAAATTTTCTCATGTCTCTTTTTCTTGAACAAGAAAGCAGCTTTTTGGTCATTTTAATTACACAGAGCTCAACATCAATTTTAAAAATTCTCTCTTTTTCATTGTTATCATACATGTTGTGTTCCTGGCTCTATTTACTCCATCACTTCCTCCATCTTGTATCAGTCTCCATCCGAGCCTTCTCATAACTCTCCATATTCCTCATAGGCACCATTTCTTACAACACAGCAACAGTCCATTATATTTATATGCCGTAATTTGTTTAGCCATTCCCCAATTGAAGGACACCTACATTGTTTCCAGTTTGGCTACTATAAAAAGTCCCAAGATATTCTGGTGCATGTGAAATCTTTCTTTCTGTTTCTTATTTCCTTGGGTCACATGCCTACTTGTGGGATCTTCAGATCGTAGGGTTACAGAGATTTTCATCGCTTTCTTAGCACAATCCCAAATTCTTTTCCAGAAGGGTTGGGTCAGCTCACAGGTCCAACAGCATATCTGTGAGCTTCTCTTTCCATCAACCCCCTCACATTTTGACCATGTCCTTATTTTCCTCATCTTTACTGATTTGCTAGGTGTAAGAGGTGTGAGAATTGTTTGATTTGTGTTTCTCTTGTTAGTGATTTGCAGCAGTCTTTCATGGGTTTTTTAAGTACTTTGAAATTCTTCTTTTGGGGATTGTTTCCTTATATCCTTTAACCTGCTGTCTCTTTTATTTGTTTATTTCTCTTTTATTTATTTGTTTCCCTTAACAGTGTAATGGTAATCAGGGCAGAATTTTTTTCTGGTCTTCTCTTAAGTGCCTTTAATGAATCTGGCCTTTGAATGGGGCAGGTAAAGTGGGATCTTTTTTGTCTTGTAGTGTTTCTCAGCGCTGAGACAAATGAGAGTCATTGATTGGGAACAATCTGTAAGACCTGGTACTAGTGATTAACCAACTGTAGTAGGAAGGCCGAATTTATAATCTCAAATATAATCATGTATATGTTTGAATGGTTCGAAATCGCAAGGTATGAGAGGTTTTCTAAGGAGAAAACAACAAGAAATTTATTTAGGCCCCACCGCAGCAGATCCATGAACCAGCCTCCCCATTCCGACATCTTGACAAAAAGACTCCAGGCCCAGAAAGCCCGCCTCACAAGAGTAACCAGGAGGCCACAGAAAAACAAGATAGTATTTAGCCAAATCATTTTTACTAGCCTCAAGTCCTTGCTCGCACTGCTGGGTCTACACACGGGTCAGCTCTGCCTCCACAGCTTCCTGCTTCCACAGCTTCCACTTCCGCTATAGTTGTCTCTTGGCTCATCTTTCCTCGCAGCCGAGCTTCTGGCGTTCTCAAGCCCCAGCTCAACGACCAGAGACCATTGGTTCCTGAGTTGGCCCCTCTTAAGTCATCAGTCTACACCCACACAGGTTTCACACCTGATAGGGCTTTGGGCCTGGGGCTTAGCACTTAACAGCTGAAAGTATTTTCATTCAAAGTAAACAAAAGCCATGCTAAGGAGACAGTTTTGCTTAACAACACACCAACTTCCCCATCCCCTGGTGTTAGTGTTTGAAGTACTAAGTTGTAGTCAGTTTCATTTCTTTGTAATGTTGGTGTTTACCATACCCAACAACTTGAAAGTTTTCTTGAAATGTAAACCTGAGGCTTCTCATTAATCTACAAGCCTTTGTACCTCTTTATTTCTTTTTGCTTGTTTGTTTTTTGTCTTTGGAGGGCAATTGGGGCTAAGTGACTTGCCCAAGGTCACACAGCTAGTATGTGTGTCAAGCGTCTGAGGCTGGATTTGAACACAGGTCCTCCTAACTCCAGGGTCGGTGCTGTACTCACTGCACCACCTAGCTGCCCCAGACCCCTTTATTCCTTAATACTGAACCATATTTTCCAACACATTTTTCCCATTCATGACTATGTCTGTATTGAAATTACTAAGTAACAAAATTTTCATTGAGACAGTTTGGGGGAATCTTAATTAGGGTCTTCATTGAATTTCTCTACATCTTGGTCTTCTGCAACAGGTGTTAGTACAGATTTTTAATCTTCATAGTGGTGGTCGTTTTTTGCCTTTCCTTTTCATGAGCCCTTTTCATGGTCGCCAAATGCCTCATCAAATTATATTTTTATGGTCTTTGGGAATACTATGAAGCCAACTCAGAACCATCTTTGTTTCCCCAAGGAGAACCATCTGAACTATCCTTCCCTTTGTGTACTGTTTCCTTTGGTTTCATTTAAAGCAAGAATGTAGATACTGATGTGGTTCAGTTCCTCCAATAATGTATCAACCCACAGATGATTGGGGCTTGCATTCAGGGTATCTGCAGTTAAATTACTCTTGATAAATGGTCTATAATTGATTCCTTGTACCCTCTGCCTATTTTATATGATCCTACCACTGTCTCAGCAGTAAAAAACATACAAGATTTGAGGGTCATTCTCTATTTCTCTTTATTTCAGAGAATGCTTTAGTCAAAGAATTCGTCCTCTAATGGTTAATCTTGTCCATGAACAGCTGACAGTCTGGGCAAAGACCACTCGAAGCCTTTTTTTATTTGCTAGAACCTGCCCCACTTCTGGCCATCCATTCACTAATAATGTAGTGGTGAGTGCAACTAAGCAATTTTGATCATCAGACAACCAGTGTAGTCCGGCAAGCCTCTCCAGCCTGCTTGAGTTTGCTTCACAAATATAGCTTTAGGTAGCCCAGGAGAGTAAGGCTTTGTTTGGAGTTGAAGGTTGGTTGCATACTATTAAAAATAAAGCCTTCTCTCATCTCTCTACCCTAAATGGGTTCTCTGTCCCCTATGATAACTCTCCCAGCAATTTATACCTCTTATGGCACGTACATCAGTAGTTTTCCTCAAGTGCATATCTAATTGTGTGATTCCCCTACTCAGCCCATGCTAGTGCCCTCTTCTTAATGCCTCTGGAACAAAATATAAATCCCTCTGTTTGACTTTTAAAGCCCCACACTACCTGGCCTCAACCTATCTTTCTGGCCTCAACCTATCTTTCCAGTCTCATGGGACATTATTCTGCCTCCCACTCTCTTCAGTCCAGCCAAACTTGTCCTCTATGCTTCAAATATGACACTCCGACTCCCAACTTTGTGCCTTTTGAATGATCATTTCATATACCCAAGATGTATTTCCTTCTCACGCATTCTTTAGAATCTCTCTCTTCCTTCAAGATGCAGCTGGGGCAACATTCTGCATGAATCCTTTCCTGGTGCCACCATTGCTAGCATCCTTCTCCTAAACTACCTTGTATTTGACTACTTTGTATGTATTTGTAGTTATTAACTTCATATTTATGCTGTATATATTTTTATTTGTACTTGCCTCCCCTTATAGAATGTAAGCTCAATGCAAGTAGGGATTGTTAGCGTCTTTGTACTTGTATCCCCAGTGCCTAGAGTAGTGCCTGGCACGTAATGGGTGCTAAATAAATACTTCTTGACTGATCGATGGATGGATAGTTATTTGAGTACCCATTTTATCTCCCGTACACCTCGAGAGACTGCATCTTACTCCTTTTAGTCTACAGATGTGTCAACCTGTGATCAGGAAACAGAACAATTTTTGACTTTCGTCCCTTAGGATATCTTGTATGTAGGAGTAAATTTCCAGCGAAGGATGATGATGTGGTGTTAGGCAGAAAGGCGCTAGATTGGCATCATTGGTACAGTGGGAAAGAGTACTATATTTAATATTAAAAGTCATGGTCAATCTGTTACTAAACATTTATTGAGCACTTACTGTGTGCCAGGCATCATCACTCAGGATACAAAGAAAAGCAAAACCAACTCAGCCAGCATCTTTTGCCTTCCCAAGGAGAACCTTGGGAATTATCCTTCCATTTGTGTACTGTTTCCTTTGGTTTCATTTAAAGCAAGAATGTCAGAAAGATCTGAACTCAAATCCAGTTCTCTCAAGGAGCCCACAGTCTAATGAGGGAAGACAATACATAAAAAGAAGCTGAAAATCGAGTGGGAGGGGACCTGGCATGAGAGTGTGATGAAGTCTAGAGGAGGGAATCAGGGTGGGAAAGGATAAAATTGGCTACCCTGCCTACTCTCTACCAGTCCAATCAGAGGAGGGAAGGAGAGGCCCCAGAGGCAGGAAGGGCTAAGGAGGTATGATGATCTTGCAGAATGACGAGAGCCTCAAGGATAGGGATCAAGTCCAGGGGAGTGTGCAGCCAGGATTTGAACACGGGTTCAAATACCAGCTCTCCACTAATTACTTAGATGATCTCAGGCAAATCACTTCGTTGAACCTCAGTTTTCTCATGTGTCAGTAAGGGCATTGGATGAGGTGACCTTTGGATAAGGTACCTTCTGGTTCTAAATCAGTGACCCTCTGAGCTAAAGATCTATAGCAAGGTGACAGCCTTTGGTTTTTTTTTCCTAGCTCCTCTGAACTCATGTGGAAATCTTCAGAATTAAAAATAGATGTGTCATCTCACAAAAGCAAAATTGGCTTTTGTTTCTACAGGAGAGCATTACCTGGTTTCAATATTTATCACCTAGGTTATTTGTTGTAGGTTTTGCCTTTGCCTTCTCATTGCCAGTGTCTAGATCACTTCTGCTAATGCTTTAACACTGATGCCAGTAGGTGTGCAGAGATAAAATTATTCAAACTAGTCAGTCAAGAAGGATTTTCTTGAGCCCCTACTATGTGCCAGGCATAAAAATTGTTAAAATAACAGCTCACATTTAGGTAGAGATCACAATAACCCTGTGAGATAGTGGTGTACGCACCATCTCAGCTTTGATGGACTGCTAGATGTTGCAGGAGATAGGCCTGAAGTCAAAAAGACCCGAGTTCAAATCCCACCTCAGATACTTACTATCTTTGTGACTCTGGGCAAGTCACTTCTATTTGCCTGTTTCCTCAGCCTTAAAATGAAGGTAATAAATCTGCACCTTCCTCCCTAGATTGCTGTGAGGAACAAATAAAATAATATTTCTAAAGTACTTAACACAATGCACATAGTAGGTACTTTCTAAATGCTTGTTTCCTTCTGCTTTCCTTGTGTGACCCTGAGCGAGTCATTTTATCTCTTTGAGCCTTAGTTCTGTCATCTATAAAATGGAAACAATAATAAATTTCACCACCATTCCCAGTTCCAGTCAACAAGGATTTATTTAGCAACTGCTGTGTGCTAGGCACTATTCTAGGCACTGGGGATCTATCTTGGTGGGTTGTTAGGAAAAAAAACTTTGTAAACCTTGAAATCCTCCAATATAATCAATTATAACTTGTTATCATAGGATACTAGAAAGAGTGCTAGATTTGGAAGAAAACAACCTGGATTTGAATCCTGGCTTTTAAGTTAAAAAAATTAGTATGACATCGTATGGGACAATCCACTTAGTTACTCTGGGCTTCAGTTTTCTCACCTATAAAATTAGAGAGTTGGACAGAGATGATATCTAAGACCCCCTTCTGGCTTTACATCCTACGATCCTCTCACAGTTCTTAACTGGTAGCGAGTAAGTCCTAGGCTGTGTCCAAAGAATAGTAAATAGTAGTTCTAGCAAGGAAACAAAAGATGTTTTTGACAACTCCAATTGATCAAGAATGGAATACGACTATCCCTGATAAAATTTCATTTTTTTCTTTGATGATTCAGGAGCTATATCAGGGTTTCTGAGATCAGTTAACAAGTATTTTTAAGTACCTACTATTTGCTAGGCACTAGAGATTCAGGTACAGAGAATGAAGGGATCCCCACTTTCAATAAACTTACGTTCTAATTGAAGAATTAGTCATTTTAAACATAATTTATTGTATTAAAGTTAGCAAGATCTGTTTTACATCCAAAGTGGGATTTCCTACATCCCAGCCATCAGCAATTTAACCCTGTCAAAGACCAGACACATCTTGCTTAAGATGCCCTTTGCCCTTCTGGCAAAGAGTTTGCTATTTCTACCTACACACTTTTTCTTCTGCTTTGAGAAAAGGAGGAAGGGGGAAATTCAGTTAGGGAAATCTTTTTGCAGAATTTCTTTTCAAATTTTATTTTTTTCTCAATTATATTAAACATTTTTAAACATTCTTTTAAAAAGAATTTGAGTTCCAGATTCTCTCCTTTCTTCCCCTCCTTCTTGAGAAAATAAGCAATTTGACATAGATGTTCAGTTCATGTTTGCGTCATGCAAAACATTTCCATGTTAACTATGTTACAAAAGAAAGCACAGCCCCCCTGCCAAAAAAAAAGCAAGAAAAAATATGAAAAGTAAGCTTAAGTCTGCATTCAGGCTCCATCAGTTCTTTCACTGGAGATGGATAGTGTTTTTTATCAGGAGTCCTTTGGAATTGTCTTGGATCATTGTCCTGTTGAGAAGAGCGAAGTCCTTCACAGTTGATCATCACACGATGTTGCTGTTACCGTGTACAATGTTCTCCTGGTTCTGCTCATTTCATGTTCCATCAGTTCATGCAAGTTTTTCCAGGTTTTCTGAAATCCACTTGCTTATTAACCTTTCTTATAAAAAATAGCATTCCATTACATGCATATACTATTCTACTACATGCATATACCACAACTTGTTCACCCATTCCCCAATTGATGGGCAGCCCCTTAGTTTCTAATTCTTTGCCACCACAAAAAGAGCTGCTACAAATATTTTTGTACATGTGGGTTCTTTTCCTTTTTCCTTGATTTCTTTGGGATACGGCCCTAGTAGTGGTATTGCTGGGTCAAAGGTATTTTGCAGAATTTCTAAGTGGGTTTCTTCGAACCACAAAGCTAGAAGAGACCATTGTACTCATCCAGTCCAGCATTCTGCTCAACATAATATTCTTCTTTCCTATTTCTCCAGTACTTAGTCTTTAATATATCCAGTAGCAAAGAGCTTACCATCTTCCAGGGCAACTGATTCCATGGCTGGGTAGCTCAGATCTTTTTAAAAAATTTCTCCTTATCGTCTACTAATACTTGTACTAGTGGTACTAATTCTTGGTACTACTTCTGATTTCTAGAACAGCAAATCTACTCCCTCTTGAAGACAGCAATCCTTCTAGTATTGGAAGCTCTCACGCCCTCCCTAAGCCTGCCACTCAACCTTCTCTTTTCTTCAGTTAAATACAACCAGTGCCATCAACTATTCTTTTGATATTGTTTTGAATCTCATCAACCTGTTCTGTGGGTGTGCTGGTTTTTTCAGTGTCCCCCTTAAAATGCAGCATCCAGAACTAAACACTGTATTCTAGAGCACAGACTGAGCACAGTGGAACTGCTGCCTCCCTCGAAATGGACATTATGATTCCTTTATTGCAGAGTCAGACTGTGTCAGAGACAGCGCAGTGCCGTGGGATTTGGCATCAAAAGAGGTGGCTTCAGAGTCTGGCTTGTCCATTTATTTACCTGACAGACTTTGGTTTAGTTGCTTAATCACTCTGAGCCTCAGTGTCCTGCCCTCTATGATGTAAGATTATAGGGAGAGGAGAATAGCCTTGACTATTAACAAATAGGAACTAAAATGCCTAAATTGGAAAGGGGGCCAGAACAATCTGGGTCATCTCAATAGAACCATGCAAGACTATTGGCAAATTTGCATCTTTCAGTTTACTTAAAAGTTGTCATTTTAAAGATTCCCATAAATAATGAACCTAACTGTTCTATTTGGTCAATTCATTTCCCTCCCCCTTCTCCACAATTCCTAGATTTTATCTATCATATTTGTGTGCTCTTGTGTATCTATATATACATGTATGTACATGTATATATGTATATGTGTCTGCTTGTGTACACACATATATACATATATATCATATGTACAATATATGTTACATATGCATAAACAGTTGGCCCTTCCATGTTGCAGAGGTTAGGGGCATGGCACTCCCATGATCTAGAAAATCCATGTAAAATTTTTTGGCCCTCACTTCATACCAGAGAAGAAGTCTGAATTATTGTAGAATTAAAATATAAAATATGTTGATATTATACCATATTATACATATATTTCATGCATTTCTGAGTCTCTGAATTTTTTCTGTGTCATCTGCTGGCCTTCATATGTTATCTGTGACTTCCGCAAAACTCCCCCCAATTCCCACTTCTTATGCTGACCCGCAGTATATCAGAAACCATGATGGGGAGAGTTGTGATGTGGAAGGGGTAATTGTATATCGGAAGGAAAATTAAAATGTCTCCTTTCCAGTCACCTCTTTCTTGGCATTTCAACCCAGATCTTCATGCCACAACTTCCCAATACCATGTACACAGCACCATAAGTAGAATACTGTCAGGTAGCTTGGCTATGTGGAAGGTATAGTTGTATTATCAGAAGGAAAATTAAAATGTTTGCTTTCCAGCCCCCTCCTTCCTGAGATTTGAACCCATATCTTTTGTGCCACAACTTCCCAATACGATGCACACAGCACCATCAGTAGAATACTGATAGGCAGCTTGGCATGGTGGGAAGAGAGCTGGCATCAGAACCAGGAAGACCAGGGTTCAAGTACTGCCTCTAACATATGCTGGCCCTCTAACTGCAAGCTAGTTACTTCATCTTTAGGTATCACTACATAAGCAACCATATAAGACTATAAGTTGCAGAGCAGGTGTTACTTTGCTTTGGTAAATGGAGTTTCCTCACTTGGGAGTTCAGTATGCCACTGAAATCACAAGTCTGGTAAAAAAAAATATTAAAAGAAAACAAATCACATAGTCCTTGTCCTCAGGGAGGTCACAGTCTTGTTGGAGAAACGACAGAGATACCTGAAAATAATAACATAAAAGTTTACAGAGTACTTTCCTTACAACAACCCATCAAGGAGCTAGTACAAATTATCTCTATTTTACAGATAAGTAAACTGAGTCTCAGAGAGGTTAAAAATACTTATTCAGGATCATAGAGGAAATTAACATTGGTGCAATGCCTTGAACCTGGGTCTTCTGACTCCACAATGTATTTTCTGCTTTACAGCACTGTATTACCAACCAAATAAGTGCTATGGAATTTTAAAGAAGGTTGAAATAATTATTTAGTTTACTTTGGCTTGAGTCATATAAACTGGAATGGTTAGGGAAGGCTTCATGGAAGAGGTGTTATTTCGTCACTCTTTAAGAATATGTGTGTGGTCACCTGAAATTGAGAGGCGGCCGTATTCCTGAATAATGATGGTGAGAATTTAAAATAAGGCATGATGTAATGTGAAGAGTCCAGTTTTCATTAGAACAAAGAGCAACAGCTTATTGTAAGGAGGCAGTAGGATACAGTAGGTAAAGTTAAAAAATTCCTTCTGACTCTGGAGTTTGAAAAATTGTAGTCAGAAGATCTGGGTTCAGAACCCACTCCTGAAATTTACTCCCTGTGGAACTTTGGTCAAATTACTTGATCTCCCCAGGCCTCAGAAGGGGGAGTGTACTGAGTGACATCTGAGTTCTTTCTAACTTTTCATTTATGATCCTACAATCCAGTATATAACAGGATAATGGGGATGGCAAAGGATAAAGAGAAAGGGAAGAAAACAGAAAAAACAAATTCCACTGAGTTATGGGCCATTGCATCAAAGGACTTAATGAAGAATAATGTTAGAGATGAGAAGCCAAGATGAGTGGATTTTATGTTTGCAACCCAACACAATTAATTTTTAACATTCATTGACCCAATGTTCACTGACGGACTCCTGTCCCATTCTTCTGCAATTGTATAAAGTCCCTCTCCTACCCACATTCCTATCCTTACTGTAGAAAAAGTCATGAGGCCATCCACTAAAATCCCATGAAACAAGATCACCATTTTCTTTCTGTAATTCACATGGGGAATTAGCTGTAAGCGATTTTTAATAATTTATGAAAGGCCCGCCTCAAAAACAGTGTCTGGGAACACTGTCCGTGATGATAAACAACACAATGAAACCAACCTGGGCTCTGTGCCCAGAAAGCTGGACTCAGATAAATAAATCAGAGCAGCTCTGGAAAGCCTCACCCCTCCCCCCAAATTGAGGGAAGTGAATGTGGTCAGGGCTTTACTGACACAGATGGAGATGTCTCACATGAGAACCTAAAGATTATCCCAGGAAACCTCAGGAAGGAAGCTCTGACTTCTCAGTTTTCTGGGGAAAGTGAAAGGGGATCCCCAGGTAGAGCTTGTATCTCTACAACCTTGGTAGATAGTAAACCCTAGACACACCTTATGTTGACCTCTCTTTTGTACCTAGCACAGGGCCAGCGAGTGTCCTCATAGACTCTGCCTTTTCTTGGTTCTGGTCTTCTCCTTCTGTACCTTGTCTTAGTGATTTCATCAAGATACTCCCTTCTTCTAATTTTCCAGTTTCTATTGGGGACACCATCATCCTTCTAGTTACCCAGGTTCTCAACCCCAACATCATCCTTGATTCGTTCCTCTCCCACAACCCCCAAATGTAGCAGTTGCTACATTGCTAGTTTACATTCACCACCTCTACATTCACATGGCCACCACCTTAATTTAAATGAATTTAAATTGGCATTTATTAATTCAGTTATTAAACTGGCATTGTGCTTGACGGTAGGGAAACAGAGTCCAAGAACGAAATAGCCCTTGCCCTCAAGAAGCTAACATTCTAATGGATTCAGGGCTTTATTACCTCT
The DNA here is from genome assembly GCA_028646595.1 of Phalanger gymnotis. Classification (NCBI taxonomy): domain Eukaryota; kingdom Metazoa; phylum Chordata; class Mammalia; order Diprotodontia; family Phalangeridae; genus Phalanger; species Phalanger gymnotis. The sequence goes on along the minus strand of CM053624.1, from coordinate 195,800,357 downwards.
CATATATACTGTTGGTATAGTTTCCTTATAGGCCTCCCTGCTTCTAGTCTCCCCTCCCACCCCACGACTCATCTAACACACAGCTGCCAAAATAATCTACCTGAAGCATAGCTTTTACCATGTTACTCCCCAGCTCAGAAATATCCAGTGCTTCTCAGATAAAATGAAAATCCCTTAGCCTTACATCATCTGTTTACAGCCTTCCTTTCCATGCATGCCTCATATTATCCTACTTTATATATACTCCATCTTCCAGTCAGACCGGCCTTCTTGGCCTACCAGACAGTCTATTTTCTACTGCTATGCCTTACCTCCTTACCCCTCTCTTTTAGAATCCTTAGCTTTCTTCAAAATTCAACTTAGCTGTCACCTCCTGTGAGAATCCTAGTAACTCCTATTTATTATTTTCTCTACCCTCAAATGATCTGGTATTTATTTGTCTGTTTTGCATCTTGTATCTATCCCCAAGTAAAATGTAAAATTGAGAACAATTTTTTTCATTCTTATTTTTATATCTTCAGTATGTGGTATAATTACTAGCATTTATTTAACACTTACAGGTTTGCAAAACACTTTACAAATGTTATCTCATTTTATCCTCACAACAACTCTGTGGGAGGTAGGTGCTATTTTAGGACCATTTTAAAGATGAGAAAACTGAGGCCAGTGAGGTTAAGTGACTTGTCATTTAGATAGTAAGTGATTAATAAATGGTTTGTTGATGATTCAGCTGCTGCTTGGAGAGCTCCATGGTTGAGAAATTCATAACCTTTGAGGGCAACTGATTCTGTTTTTGACCAGCTGGGATTGTTACATTAGGTCAAAATTTGCATCTGTGCGACTTATGCCCATTGGTCCTAGTTCTGTACTCTCAAACTACAAAGAGTATACCTCCTCACTAGTTCAGCACTGTGTACATAAATAAGTGTAAGGGGAAGCCAAAATTATTTCTCTGAAAGGTGCTCATGGCTCCAGGATTTTTTATCTATAGAGAGAAGGTAGTATTTGTATTGCCTAACTCGCAGTGTTTGGGGTCAACATGGTCAACTTTCACGTCTGTAGTCATAGAACCATTATAATTATTATGTCTGTGAAGAGGGGATCCAGGAAATCCACCTTCAAAGGAGCATTGTAGATCAGAAACCAAATGTGTGCTAGGTCAATTGGAATGAGACAAGAAAAGGAGCAGCCAGAGAAAAAAGCAAGAGGTCAGTAAACATTTATTAAGTGCCTTTTGTGCATCAGGCACTGTGCTAAGCACTGGGGATATGAAGAAAAAAAGACAGTCCCTCTCCCTCTCCCAACATCCATTCTAATAATGGAGATAACATGCAAACAATTATTTACAAACAAGATATAAACAGGAATAACTGGAGGTGATCAGCAGAGGGATGTCATTAGAATTAGGGGCAACTGGGAAAGTCTTCCTGTAGAAGGTGGTATTTTAGCTGGAACTCGAAGGATGCGAGGAAGTGGAGATGAAGCATGAGAGGAACTGGATTTGTGACTTTGGGCAAATTGTTTAACCTTTCTAGGTCTCTGTTTCCTCATCTTTTAAATGAAGGGGTTGGATTAGATGTTCTGTTAACACCCATTTAGTCTTTTACCCTGTGATCCTAATCTTACTTTTTATTCTGTATATTTCACATTTTACCTAGTAGTTCTGTCTCTGCCCTGCTCTCTTTGTCAGCATCTGAACTTTCTTTTGTTTTTTTTTTCTATTTATTTTTGGACAATTCATTAATGATCTTTTTTTTCTTTTTAAAAAAATCATAATTGTTGTCCCCAAAACCACCCTCTCCAAAAGCCCTCTCGTAACAAATAAGTATAGTCATACAATACACATCCACCCATTAGCTGTGTCTAAAAATGGATCTCTCATTCTGCTTTTCTAGTACATTGCCTCTCTATGGTGGGGCAAGGGCGGGGTGAGTAGAGCATGATTCATGTTTAGTCTTCTGGAGTCACAATTGGCCATTGCATTGATCATAGTTCTTGAGTCTTTCAGGGTTGTTTTACCTTGTAATGTAGTTATTCTTTTGGTTCTGCTCACTTCATTCTGCATCAGTTCATAAAATCCACTGAATATGTCATTTTCCTAATTTCTTATGGAAACCTTATGTTCCATTACATACATACATACATACAACACACACACACACACAATTTGCTTAGCCATTCCCCAAATGATGGGTGCCCACTTAGTTTTCAGATCTTTATTACAATAAAATATGCTACAATAAACATTTTTGTACATAGGAGTCCTTTCTCTCTTTTTTTTTCTCCTTTTGGGGCATATGCCTAGTAATAGGATCCCTGAGTCAAAGAGTATGCATAGTTAAGTAGTCTTTGATCTAATTCTAAATTGCTTGCCAAAATGAATGAACCGTGTTACAATGCTACCAACAACGCATATTGTTATGTCTGCTCTCTCACATCCTTTAACAAAATCATCATTTTCCTTTTGTCTTATCTTTGTCATTCTGATGGGTATGAGGAAGAATCTCAGATTTTTTTTTACTTTGTATTTCTATTCTTATTAGTCATTTGGAACATTTTTTCACATGATTTGTTGAAAGCTTGCTTTTAAAAAAAACTCTCTCTTAAGATTCTTTGGCCATTTATATAATGGGAAATGGTTTTTGTTCTCATAAATTTGTATCAAGGTTGGACCTCAGACCATTATCAGAGAAAATTGCCGCAAAGATTCTTTTGTGGTTAATGGTTTCATTTTTAAATCAAATTTCATTTATTTTCTTGTGCAAAAACTTTTTAATTTTATATAATCAAAATGACCTGTGTTATCACTTGTGATCTTCTCTATCCCTTGTGACATAAACTTAATTATATAGGTAAGTCTTCCATTTGGAGCTCATTGTGGCTCAATGTTCAACTTTTTCTAGGTCTTCATTTCCATCAATCAACTCTTCTGGTTTTTTTTTATCAGTACCAAATAGTTTTAATCATTACTGATTTGTAGTTCATTTTAAGATGAGGTACACCTAGACTACCTTCCTCTCTATTTTTTCCTGTATTCCTATTGAGATTCTTGGAATTTTTTGTTCCTACAGATGAATTTTATCTTTTCTTGTTTTATAGTCATCTTTTGGAAATTTGTTTGGTATGAGACTGAATCTGTAAAAGACTTTAGGTAGTATTGTCATTTTATTATTGGCAAACCCCATGCATGATCAATGAATCTCTCCAGTTACTTAGATCTGCGTGTTTTGTATTCATATAATTTCTCTGTATATCTAACTGAACTCTCAAATATTTTATTCCTTATGTAGTTATTTTGAGTGGAATTTCTTATATTTCTTTCTGTAAGGTTTTGTTGGCAATATAGAGAAAGGCTGAGGATTTTGCTACTTTACTGAGATTTCTAATTGTTTTAAGTATTTTTAAAATATTTAATACTGAGGTCATTTAAGTAAACCATTGTGCCATTTGCAAAATTGGTCATTTTGTTTCCTGTGCTTATATCTATGCATAGTCCCTCAATTTTTTTTCTTATTGCTATAGATAGCAATTCAGTATCTAGTAATCATCCTCAAAACTAGCTAATACTGAGTTAAATTCAATTTTAAACTCAAGCTATACAGAAAAAAGAAAGTATAAAAACTGAAAATTCAGAAAAAGTCAAAATTAAAATTATAATTCAGATATGTAGCAATAATGCAGGAAATTCTGCTTAGACGATAGCATTAAGAGAAAAAAATTAACTCAAGATTTTCAACTCACAAGCAGAGAACAGGAAAAAAAAATCCCAGGATGAGATTCTCACTTGTAATACTGTTACAAGTGGAGAATAGAAATAAACTGTAGGCACTCTTTTCTTCCCGTGATAACTTTCTTCTAGAAAGGAAGGGACTAAATCCTTCCAGACTTCACTTATTTCCTGGCTTGGGGGTGGTTTAGGATGTGAAAGCCACTGCCCTCTCCTGCCTGTCTCACATGTTTCTTACAAGAGCCTGGAGATTTAATCAGTTGCAGCGCTCTGTTACAAAAAAATTATCTTGCTTTGGTCTAAGGGCATATAATGACCATCGTATCTCTGTGGTCCTGTTTTCTGCTGTTTTGTAGAATTTGTATTAAATGAAAAGTTATTAATGAAATCATAATAGCTCAGAGACACTGATTAGGAAAATGCCTTTATTTGGACAGAGGTTTGTCTCTCTGTCCTTAAATTAAATATGGGATATTTCCAACTAACCAATGGCTTTCCCTATTCCTCTTTTTTCAGCACAGATATGTAATAAATATAATCCTTTGTACATGAACCTAGGCATCTTTATATATGAAGCAAAATCAGAATACGGGAAATAATTAGATAAAAGAAACAAGAGAATATAACAGTGCCCGGAGAGCCATTGGAAAGGGGAGTGAGAGAAAGAGTAGGCCTTTTGGAACTTCTTTGAGTTTTGAAACTTCCTTTGAAGGAGCTATTATGATTGGTAGTTTCAGTCTAGGTTCTTTATTTGGTGTCTGAAGGGACCAAACAGCTCACCTTCATCTCTTTCTTCTCTGCCCCAGCTCAGTTCTTGTTTCTTCTCTTTCCTTTCTTAGAAGTACACTCTTGGTTCTTTCCAGTTCTATTCATTTAGGCTCCTAATGGGGATGAAGAAACTGCCTTCTCCCCTACCACTGCTCATCTCTTGCATTCTCCATTCGTTCCGTCCATTCAGCTTTCGTACAGACTGTATATATCATTTTCAAAACTCCTAGGCATTACTCATCTGCCCTGGCTCCCAGGGCTAAGAGGAGATACTTGTACCTCTTAATTGCGATCAGTTTCCAAATCCTTATTACAAGTTCAGTTTTTAATTTGTTTTCAATCTTGCTCATATCTTTGATTTTCAGAATTTTTCCTTTCTCTATTTGGCTTGGGGGTTTTAATTTATAGGTTCCTAATTTGTTTTAGTTACATGCCCAGTTCATTGATTAGTTCTTTCTTTTGTTAATAAAAGTATTGAGATTGAAGTTTTATTCTAAAAACTGCCTCATCTGTATTCCCCAAGTTTTTCCGGGTTACCTCATTTTTGTTATTTTTTTATTGAAATTACTCATTGTTTGGAATGTTGCATGTGGGGAACTGCAATGTGAGGGGAAGGAATGAGAAGTGTGACTGGGAAAATAGATTGTCGCCAGATGGTGAAGGGCTGTAAATGCTAGAGAAGCAATTGGGAGCCAGTCATGCTTCTTGAGCAGGGAAGCATACTTCAGGTAGAGCAGTTTGTCAGTTAAATGGAGGCTGGATTGGAGAGGAGAGCAGTGAGATGTAGGCTATTCAGTAAAGTCATTAGTCAGTAAAAGGTGTGTTTGATATTGGAATTGTTTCCAGGTTTCTTGCTTGGCTGTGGTTTTTGGGGAGACTGAGTCTTAAATTATTTTCCCTTGACCTATTGTACAGGTTAATTGATTCTGAGGGTAGATACCTTATGTTTAGCCCAGACTTTGCTCTAATATTTCTCGTCTCATAGAGTCCTTGGGTTCTGGTGGCTTGAGTATATTTTTCAAGGAATGTATTACTTGGGTAACATTTTCCACTCCCTGTTCTGATCTATTTGGTCTCCTTTCCTTCCTCCTGAACTCTCATCTAATTTATGATTTCTCTTCTATCTTGTTTCATTTCTTCCAGCCAATCTTATAGTCTTTTGAGCCAAGTCAATTTTTTTCTCTCTGAAGATCTGTTTCTTATGGTTATGGTATTATTCTCTTATTCTGAGTTATTATATGATCTTCTCTATACATAATATTTCTTCATTGTAGTGTTTTCTCATGTTTACTCAAATATTTTCAACTGTGGTTCTTGGTTTGGGATTTTGTGCTCAGCCCTCTTTCCTCTAGCTCTCCTGGGTGAGTTGGGTGGTGCCAGTTTGGTCTTGTTCCATCTGTAGTCCAAACCCAGCTAGGTGGCATGATGGATAGAGTGCTAGGCCTGGAATCAGGAAGATGTAAGCTCAAATTCAATTTCAAATATATAGTAGCTATGTGACTCCAGACAAGTCACTTACCCTCTGTTTGCCTCAGTTTCCTTAATTGTAAAATGCAGATAATAACATCACCTATCTCAGAGGATTATTGTGAGAATAAAGTGAGATAAAATTTGTAAAATGCTTGACACAGTTCCTGGCACATAATGAGGACTGTATAAATGCTCATTTCCCTGCCAGTTCAGATAGAGTAACTGGCATTAGGTCTTGCCCTCTGCCTTGATTCTTGGCTTCTCTCTTAGTTTCCTGGTAGTCCCCTATGGGTGCTGGCATCTGCTAGACTCAGTCTTCTTCTTTCACAGCCCCTAGTCAAGAATTGGTTACATCGCCTGCTGTGGTTCTCACAGGCACAGCTATATTATTGGAGATTGCAGTGGTCTCATGCACAGCCCTTCTTGAATTGAGTTACCCTGTCTCCTGTTATGGTTCCCATTGTTCCAAGGATCGTATGGCCATGCCCTGTTTCCCTGTGAACGTTAGATTCTAGTTCTGTCCTTCACTAATGTTCTGATGAGTCAGGAGCCATATCTGGCTTCATGTTCCTGATTATGGGATCTTGCATTGGCTTGTGATTTCTTCAACCCTCGAAACCCCACTGTCTTGTTCAGAGTGTTGCATGGTTTCGGGTTTGTTTGCAAGAACTTATACTGGCTTACCTGATACCACTACAGACTATTTATCTGAGCTCCCACTGGCCATTCTGGCATGCCTTCTTTCCCTAGAGGAGGTGTCCATGCTTACCTTAGTTCATCCTGACTTCCCTGGATGACTTCTACTCACCTCTTCCAGCCCCTGGCCATCTTTTTATGCAGTTCAGGACTGCATAGTCAAACTTGCTTCTGGTTTGTTTTCTTTATCACTCATCTTTATGGGGTCCTTTAAAGATATTTTCTGGGAGTTACTTTGGAAAACTGGGTTCTTTATGACTTTTCACACTCACATCCTGACAAGAAGTCCTTAGTATCTCTTCCACATGAAAGCTAAATGATGCTGTCAAATTTGTTTTTTTCTGCCTGGTACATGACTAGCCAAATATGTGTAAGGAAATAAAGAGCTTACTACTTATTTTTCCTTTCATCTCTACTAAATCCCCATTTTTCTTCCCCATTCTCTACTTCCTATTCATACACACTTATTATGACACATCACTAGTCATCTGCCCTATCAGAATCATGACGCAGACATTTCTAAAACCTGGCCACTGGGCACTCTGATTTCTTTTGGGTCCTGTTGATAAAATACCTGGTGTACTTGTTATTGAGAATACTAGAACAAGTACCAAGGTGTGGTAGGATCAGCGACCTAGAGATCGGAGACCTTCTGGTCATGGTATCGTAGATTTAGAGCTGTAAGGGACTTCGGGCCACCTAGTCCAGCCCTCCCATTTTACAGATAAAGGATGAAGCTCAGAGGGTGGTTAGGTGATTTTTCCAATATCACACAGGTTGTAAGTGGCAAAAGTAGGTTTTGAACCCAGGTCTTCTAACTCCAAATTCACTATTCTTTCCACTGTGCTATGCTACTTCTATCAGATATAGGCATGAGACTGAGATACTACAAGTTGCCAGAATGAAAATGGCTATCATTCAAGTCATAATTCTGGGCTGAGTAAAGAAATAGAAACGGTGATGCTTCCATAGTCAGATGTCTTGCTGGTCAGGATATGGTCGGCCATGCAACTCTCTGTGGCACACAATCTGTTGCTTTGGTTTGAACAAAAGTTCATTCTCCCTCTCTCTCTTCTCAGTTACAGCCAATAATTTTGATCTCGTGTTATACCATTTAGAAGGACTTCTACTAAGCTCCCAGTGACAGATTGAATTTGTTGTCAAGGAGACCAACCTAGCCAAAAATGAGGCTGATCAACAGTGAGTTGACCATTAAGTGATAAATTTCTTTGGCTATGGCAACCCATGAAACAAAGAAAAATTTTAAATGGCCCTCAGTCCTTCGGGCCCTCCTTCTTGCATCCACAGCAATGATGGTGGTGGAGTGGTGGAAAAGGTGACAGGGGGTGTTAAGAATCACAGGTTTTTGGTAAACTGTAAGCATTAACAACATTTCATACTTAAGTGTGATATCTTTTATCCTGTGGCCAAAAAATGAAATTCTACTGGAAGACCTGAAGTTAATTTTAACTATCAAAATAAACAAAACCAGAAATTGAAGCTAAATGGAAGGATGGCTCATAGTTTCTGCTTGGAAAGGCAAACAAAGGTCTTGGCTGAGTTGGTGTCTGGAGGCAATATGAAACGGTCTTTCATGGGATGCTTGGTAATTAAGCACATGCAGTGTTTGTGATGAGCACAATTTAACATCTGTTGTAAAAGAAGAAGATTTAGGAAAATTCTAGGAAGAGTCCTCCAGACCAAGGTAATACACAATTTTGGAACTCAGAAACTTCAGCGTGACAGTGTATACAGGAGAGAATAATGAAAAGTAGTTTGGAAAATGTGGTGCAGTTTTAATAAGCAAAGGACAGAGTTATGGAGTGCTCAGATGTCTCAACCTTTTTTCCCAGAAGGCATTGGAAACGTAAACCACACATACCACCGACAACATGAAACTGACTACATCTTAACAGATTATTTTCTGATATGAGAGTAATTCAGAATCAGCTGTCTGTGTGTAGTCAGACCTGCATCAAATTAGAAGAAAGGATGAACATGAGAAGCACTACACAAAACTGAAATAGCTTGAATAACCATTCAAACACACCAGAGGGGCTGAAAAGAAATGGAAAAGGCAAAAATGTTGACCTTGATAATCAGCATTTCTTATAAAGTTTTAACTGATAAGGCAGTCAGAACAACTAGGTCAAAAGTTCCCAGAAACTGCATTAGCTAACACTTTCTATCATTGCCGTGCCAATGGTGGATGGGTCATTTGAAGAGGATTAGTGGGAAATTATGATATGTATCACATCATAAAAATAACAAAAAAGTAATATAGGTAAAAATTGGACTCCAGAAAACTTGGCATGAGACACAAATGGACCCTGTAGCCCCTAGAGCATTTATAGATGAAACTGGTAAGAGAATACCAAATAGATGTAAACATGAACAGTTTTGTCAACATTTCTATAACATTCTGTTATCATCATTAACAATAAAACTGCCTTATTTGAACTCTTAATACATTATAGAGTTCTAGGATCATAGATTTAGAAGCAGAAAAAATTAGAGATATGGAATCTAAGCCGTAGGAAGGATAAGTGATTTATTTATCCATGGCCATATAGGTAACACTTTTTAAACTGCTAATGGACAAATAAGTTAACCTGGTCTGGTACTTAAGAAAACAAAGCTGGAAACTGAATCAGCCCAAGTGCACTCTGAGGAAATCCAAGACTGGGGCAACATAGTTTTGGGTTATTGGGAGACTGTTGTGTTAGATAGCTTGGCCTGCAGTGGTGATGGTTGAGAGTAGAAGATATCAAAGAATGGAAAACATCAAAGACATTGATACTCCAATTAGATGATCGGGAGGGTATCAGCAACTACAAACCCACATCTTCTTTTTCATCTTTATAAAATCTTTATGAGAATTATTACGTGCCTCTCAATGGCTATACATAATGACAATATGAGAAGGAAACCCATGGTTGAACTAGATAACTTCTGTTTTCTCTTTTAAATCTAAATCTAGGACTTTATGTTTTTCTACAACATAGGACATCATTTCAGTTACACACCTGATTAAAAGTTTGGAGAATATAACTGTCTTATTACTTGTTTATGTTAAAAAAATCAACAATCAAATAAAAATTGACAATAGAATGAAATGAAACATCAAAGGCTCTCCTTTGACAAGTAATTTCTTATGCGTATGTTAAAATGATATAAAATTCCTTGATAAACACAATCTGAAAGATAACTTTTTAAATGTCCCTCTGATTATTAATGTCACATGAGAAATATATTTGCCCAAGATATTTTCCATGGTCATGGAAAATAAGCTTCATAGGATTCAAATGGGAAAATATTCCCTGTAAACAGTGAGACCCTCTGAATGTTCACGTTTGCTCATAAAATTGTGCCGATAGCATCAAGCCTCGTAATATCACCAGGCCTCCTTCATGAGATCCATGATTATCTAAAAGAGATCAGCCTAACAGTTCATGGAGGAACAACTAAATGGACATAAGGTGCAGATCGTTCAGACTGTGACATGTATTTGGGAAGTTACTCTTTTAGAGAGTGCATATCCAGGACAGGTTCTGCGTATGGATGAGTTGCGCCCATCATTGAACACGAGCATGAGAACATATAGGTTTGCCCTTGGGAAATTTGCAGTGTTTTTAATGATACCACTAGGGACCACTAAAATTTGTCTCACAGGTACAAAAGAAACCTCACCTTCTTAATGAAATATTCTAATGATGATGCTTCTGGGTTGTGAATCTTGGAGTATCTCAATCTACAAACAATCAAAATTTGAGGCGACATCAAGGGCATTGGAGACGCACATGGCAGCCATGAGCATGTTACTGTATTCTTTCCAGTAATAACCTATATACAAGGAAATGTGACTGGAAAAAGGAAGTAGACTTAACATGTAGCAAGATAGAAGGATAAACAATAGAGGTCACGAGTAGCTGAATGAAATTTAAAAAAATCTAGAGAAAGGCTCAGATCCTACCTGTGAGACCTTAGGCAAATCTCTTAACCTCCTTGGGCATCAACTGCTAATTTATAAGATGAATAGTCCAGACTAGCTGGCCTCTCAGATCTGTTCCAGCAGTGTGGCACGGTGGAAAGTGTACTGCAAATTGGAGTCACAGGATCTAGGTTCAAATCCTTACCCTAACTGTCCGACCTTGGGCAAGTGACCTTTCTGGTCCTTAATTTCCTCTTCTGCAAAATGATGGTCTCTGATGTCCCTTCCAGCTTTAAGATCCTACAATATTTTGTAAAGATTTCTAATACATTGAAGAGATACTTTATGGGAGAATGTCTGGAAGAGAAAGGTTAGATATGTTATAATCTGTACTGATGGAGTGAATACCCACTTTGATAAATTTGCAAACCCATTGAAATATAGATGTCATTGCTCTCTTGTAGATAGGATAGAAAAAGCATTATCCGTACAAGGAAGCTGGCTTGCAGGATAAGGGAAGACATGATAAACTCTCAAAGGATCAGAGTATTTAGGGTTGGAGGAGGTCATAGAGATCATTCTGTTCACTCATCTCATTTTAAAAATGAAGAAACCAGTGCCCAGAGAGGGGAAGGAATTTGCACCGAATCATGTGACAAGTAAGTAACGAGCTACAGTTTGACCCTCGCTCCTTCTATTTCAAATCCAGTGCTCAATCTTTAAAAATTATTATTAATAAATATTAATAAATAATTACTAATTGTGGTACTAATAGTAAATAAACAGATACTAATTAACAATAATAACTGGTATTTATAGAGTGCTTTGAATCTTGCAAAGTGCTTCGCATACTATTTCCTCCTCTGTAAAAAATGGGGATGATAATAGCACCGGCCTCCCAGGGTTGTTGTGGCGACCAAACTGTGCAGAAAGTCTTAGTAGAGTGTCTGGAATGTAGTAAGTGCTATATGAATGTTAGCTGTTCTTGTTGTGCTTCAGGTTGTTGTTCATACCCATTCTGTGGTAGGTACCGTAGGTTTCATCCCTTTTACATGTTAGAAACTGAGAGGCTCGTAAAGGTCAAAGGCCCTCGCCTAGGGTCACACAGTTAATAGAGGTGGTATTTAAACCCAGATCTTCCTAAGCCAAAGGACAGCATTCTGTTCCCCACTGCATCTTATGGCCTTGAGCCAGTTAGGATCGATTGAGTGCCTCCTGGTCGTCTAGTGGTGGACGGATACGTACCTATTTTCTGAAAACTAGCGAAGAAAGAGAAGTTCATCACCAGTAAAAGCTTGTTTTTAGTCTCAAGAACTGATGAAGTCATATGGTGGTCTGGGAAGCATGTGATTATTGAGTCTTAACATGTAAAAGTACTAGGTTATTTCAGGGCATGTTGTTGTTCAGTCATTTCAGTTGCGTCCAACTCTTTGTGACCCCATTGGGGGTTTTCTTGGCAAAGATACTGGAGTGGTTTGCTATTTCTTCCTCCAGTTTAAGGCAAACAGGGTTAAATGACTTGCCCAGGGTCATACAGCTAATAAGTGTTTGAGACTGGATTTGAACTAATCAAGGTGAGTCTTCATGATTCCAAACCTTGTGCTCCGCTGTGTCACCTTGCTGACCTGTTGGAGAGTGTACCAGAGACTAAATGACAGTCCCTGTGCCTAAGGTAATTATAGTCTAGATGGGAAAAAATTATAACTTCAACAAAACAGTGAAGAAATAAGACATAGACCTTCCATTAAAAGCTTACAGTGCCTATGAGGTGAACCTGGGTTCCTGAAGGCTGTGCCAGAGGAATAGAGGTCTGGAAGGTCTTGACTGTGCACCAGTTGTCTAAAGAGAGCTTAGCCAAGTACGGACAAGCCTGGCATTAGAAGGCTGGACATCATGTGATGATGTGCTTTGGAGGGGGGGCGTTGTATTGCTCTGCTTGCCAGTCAGCCCATGACGGCTGTCTGTTAAGGTTTAGCCGGGGCCATGAACTGTGTCAGCAGAAAGGAGCACCTGCTGGATGAAATCAAAGATCTTTTGAAGTCTAGAATTAAACATGACAGGTACTGAATTGTACAACATAGTCCCACATCGTGAATATTAGGACAAGTAACAAAGGTTTTATCAGGACTGCAAATGTGCAAGCAAATCCTTTGCAGATGCGGAATTTAGTGTTAATAATAATAATCATTTCTGAGGTGCTTTAGCATACACAGAGTGCTTCCGTTGAAACAAATCTGTGAAGTAGGGAGTGTGAGTATTATCTTACTGTACAGGTGAAGAAACTGGGCCTCAGAGAGGGCAAGTAACTTGCCCCGGTCACATGGATCCCAAGTAGCACCAAAACAGTGATCTTTCATATAAGAGTTTCCTATATAAGATCCTATATGAGTTCACTGTAAGAAACAGCTAGCTTTGAGATTGTTCTATTTAACAAGTATTTCCATTTCGGCTATATACAAGGCATTTCATTAAGTGCTGATCATGTCTTGGGTGCTATGCCAGTGCTTGCACCAGTATAGATGCTATCTCTGCCAAGGAAGGAAGGTTTCTCTTCATCTTTCATAAATGATCTTATATAAAAGTTTCCATGGCCAGAAAAATCTATCATTTTGGACTCCAGGCATTTTACTGGCTGTGCCCATGCCCGAAACTTCCCTTTCTCCTCTTTAACTCCTACCCTCCTTGGCTTCCTTCAGATTTCTACTAAAGTGCCACCTTCTGCTAAAAGTCTCTCCCATTCCTCCTTAATCTTAATGCCTTCCCTCTGAGCTTATCTTCAGTTTATCTTATGTTTATATTTCCTGTACATTGTTATTTACATGCTGTTGTAATGGTAAGAAGAGTGGGACTTTTTTTACTGTTTTCTGTTTTGGAATGCTAAGGCAATCAAGTACCTTTGATGAGGCTTGCCTTTGTTTGAATCAGAGCAGGTAAAGTGGGACCTTTTGCTGTCTTTTGTTTTGGAGTGTTTCTCAGCACCAAGAAGTACCTTGGAGTCTTGCCTTTCAAATGTAATGGTGTTTTAACAATCTGGCTAGCAGCTTCTGTGGGGGGGGGGTCCAAATCCACCCACAGCCAGCACCCAGAAAGCTGCCGGACAGCCAGAAAGCTCAGGTTCTTTTGATATGCCTTAATAAGGAGAGCAAGGTTAAGGGGTTGGCAAGCTTACTTTAATTCAGCAC
>CM053624.1:195721948-195780370 GCA_028646595.1 Phalanger gymnotis | reverse complement strand
GAAAGGAAGGGAAAAGGGGATGGGAGGGAAGTGGGGTGACAGAAAGGAGGGCTGACTGGGGAACAGGGCAACCAGAATATACGCCATCTTGGAGTGGGGGGGGTGAGTAGAAATGGGGAGAAAATTTGTAACTCAAACTCTTGTGAAAATCAATGCTGAAAACTAAATATATTAAATAAATTTTAAAAAAAAGAATCCCTCATCTACCCATAGCCGTGAAAGTTATGTGAACTGTGTCTTTTCTGATTGTTTTATGACATTTAGGTCACATATCCATTTTGATTTTATTGTAGGATAAGGCATGAGATATCGGTCTAAGCTTAATTTCTACTAAACTGAGCCCCAGCACTCTTGTAAACATACTACCAAAAAAAGAGGGACTGCCCACACAAATGAAATCACAGATTCTTGAAGTAATGAAGTGCTTTCCTGATACCAAAGCAGCACCTGCCCAAATTAATTTATCCCCTCGATGCACTAGGGAGCGAAATAATAAATAATGACCCATTTTAAAGATAGGAAGACGCAAGCAGAGGACTAGAAGCTCATTTCAATTCAATATGCATTTATTAAGTGGCCTCTTGAATAAAACATTTGGGATACAAAGTCAAAGATTAAACGTAGTCCTTATCCCCAAGGAACTTACACTTTCCTAAATGATAAAATGTATAAACAGATCAGTACAACCAAGATAATTTGAGGAAGTCAAGAACACTGGAAACTAGGGAGGTGATAGGAGTCAGTACCTGATCTGAGTCTTGAAGAAAGCAAAGGATTTTCATAAATAAGTGAAGGAAAAATGTGTTTCAGGTGTGTGTGTGGTGGGGCAGGAATTAGTTCATATATAGTCATGGGGGTTAATTAAATGTCAAGCTTAAGGAATTCCAAGCAGGATAGCTTGGCTAGAACTCAGAGTATTTACAGAGTAATAAGTCTGGAACCAGACTGTGGAAGGCTTTCTGTTCCCAACAAATGAGTTTGCTTTCTGTACTATAGACAGCTGGGTGCTGGATTCATGAGCTGGTGAATGCCATGGCCTCTTCTTAAGGAGTTTTTAGGTTCATGGAGAGAAAGATTTGAAGAGGAATATGTTGCTTTTAGCTGAGGGGGATCAGTGGAGCCCTCACAAAAGGAGGAGGAGGAGGCACCTGAGTTGTGTCTTGAAAGAAGAATTTCATTTTTTTTTTCTATGTGACCTTGGATAAGTCACTTGCCTGCTCTGGTTCTCAGGTTCCCCAGGGGCAAATAGATATGTTCAATTACCTGATTTTTAGGTCCTTTTTAGTTCGGGGTCCTGTAAGAAGGATTTAAACAGGTACACTTATGTGCATTTAGGAAGAAATCTGGACTATGGACTGCAGTCTGTTTGTAATTCATGAAGGTGGAAAAAGACAGAATGAGATGAGCGAACAGAAAGGCAGCATGTCTAACGGAGGCTTGGAATCTGCAGGATCTAGATTAAAATCTCACCACTAAATCTTACCACACGGCTCTTCTCTTCATGACCAATCTCTTTGAGAAAGCAGTCCATCTTCCCCTTGTAGTCCTCCTTACTCTTTTCTAATAAGAGAGTAATCCCTTTATTCTGGCTTCTTATCTGTTCATTCAACAGCAACTGTCTTGTCCAATGTTACCAGCGATCTCCTAATTGCCATATCTGCTAGCTTTTTCCCAATCCTCATCCTTCTTGTCCTCTCTGCAGTTTCTGACTATTCATAACCCTTTCCTCCTGATTGACTGCATGCTACAGCTGTTTGGCTCTGCCATCCCTTCCAACTCAAGGTTCTCTCATTCCATGATTCTTGTTTGTTCCTGTAGAGCAGAGACTGTGTCGTTCTTCCTCTTTTTAGAGGAGTGGTGGTAATAAGAGAACTAGCCTAAGAGGACCTGGGTGTGAATGTTGGCTTGGGGAGCTGCTTCATGCGTGACTTTGGGCAAATCATGTAACTTTCTGGACTTGTGACCTTGATTACTAAAATGAAGTGGTTAGACAGATGAGCTCTAAGGATTTCTAGCTCTCTGACCTCCCCTAGGGTCAAGCACAATATCAGGTATGTAGTCAGTTCTTATTTTGGGGGTAGCTGAGCCTGGAGTCAGAAAGACCAGAGTTCAAATTCAGCTTCACACTCATATTAGCTGTGTGATCTTTGGCAAGACACTTAACCTCTCCCAGCCTCAGTTTCTTCAACTATGAAATGGAGATAATGGCACCTACTTCCCAAGGTTGTTGTAAGGATTAAATGAGATGATGATTGTAAAGTCCTTAGCATGGTATCTAGTATGTACCAGGCACTGTATAACTGTGACTTATTATATATTATTATATTATTATATTATTATCAAATCTGTTGAATTGAATTTAATTTCCCAGACTTGTTTCCTTCCCTTCACACACTCCCCACCCATCCCCCAACATACCAATACTCGGTTTTCATCTTGATGTCTCGGCTACCCACCTCAGCTCCAAATGAACTGGATTTATTGCCTGAACAAAGGGAATTTCAAATCTGTGGATGTGATGTTTTCATGGAAAATCAAACTTGAACCTGCCATCATGACCTCATGCTGAGAATAAATTGTTAGTGATAGGATGTTTAACCTCTGATCTAAGCAAACTGGCTCCTGGTACGGAGCAGGACTAATTGAAAAATGGCCAATGATGTCATCTATCGCACAGCACAGACATTAAAGCATGACTAACCCAAAGCACAGGAGAGCTGATGGCTTCCAAACGGGGTCTCTTGAATATCTCTTTGCCCCTGCTCTTTGACAGAACTGTGAATGATAGCTAATGAACGAAGCTCACCATGGTCTGCTTAGTCAAAGGAAGCTTAATTAACCATGTTCTCTCTCTGCATCTGTCTTTCCCACAGCTCCCAACTCTACCTCGTGTCCTGCTGAAGAACCCTGGTGGTCAGGCTTGGTCATCATCATCGCAGTATGCTGTGCCACACTCGTGTTTCTGGTTGTCATTGTCATCATATGTTACAAAGCCATAAAGAGGTAAGAGGGTGTGTGTGTGTGTGTGTATATGCTCTCACCCACCACCACCCCACTCCCAGCTCTGACCTTGTGAGTGGTTTCTTTGTGGAACAATGGGAAATAACTCCTCCTTCCTTCTTTCTTTTTCATTTTGAGTTCCAAATTCTGTCCTCCCCCCCTACCCCCAAGAGGGTAAGCAATCTGATATAGGTTATACATGTGCAGTTCTGTAAAACATGAAATACCTTTTTGAACAGGAGTTATGATATGGTGTTCATTGCCCCCATCATTGGGGATATAGGATCTAATTCTGTAGCATATCATTATTTGCAAGTGAAGTCAGCATGATTACTCATCTTCCCAAAAGATGAGAAAGTAGTATGGGGGAGTCAGATATCAGGTTCAAACTCAGGCTTTTGATACTTACTAGCTCATATGAGTACGGGCAAGTTAATTAATCTGTATGAACCTCAGATTTCTCATCTATGAAATGGGAAGAATCATATGCAAATTGGAGAGGTAGGCACTCCTTAGTCTTAGGATTCTTTTGCTACTAAATGTTGAACCATTATAGAAATTGGAGTCATTTTTGTGAAATAAAATAGATCATGTATGTAAACCACTTTGTAAACATTTCATTTAAACAGGAATCCTATTCTTTGGATTGGGCATATACCCAAGGAAGTCAGATAGAAAGTTTTCTTATGAAGCAAAGTATTAATAGTAGCACTCTTTGTGGTAGCAAAGAACTGGGAACAAAATGAGCGTGTAAAACATATTGGAAACTCTGAGGAATGGCTTAGAGATGTGGTTCATTAATGTAATGGAATATTATTCTGAGGCAAGAAACCATGAATACGAAAGAGTCAGGAAAACATGGGTAGGCTGACATGAACTGATACAGATCAAAAGCAGGAAAATGTTAACTACACCATGACAATGACAATGTAAATGGAGGGGACGATAAACTGAAACTAAACCTTGGGTAATCATAAAGCTTGGTCTGGAGAAGAGATGAGAAAATGTAACCCCTTCCTTTCATTGAAGAAGGGAGAAGACTGGGAGCGTGTAATGTTTCCTGTTTTCAGACATGGTCAAAGCATTATTTGCAGTGGTTAATTTTTTTTAATCTTTTCCCAAGGCTCACTGGGTAGAGGGAGAAGGGAGAAGGCAAGGTAATAAAAAGCCAAATGAATTCAGATCGCCCAGCTTAGAATAATTAAGGAAGTGGCGGTTGTGATTCCAAGGATCGTTGTCAGTATTCTTTGAGAAATCATCAAGAATGCAAAGGTCCTAGAAAATCGGAAATGAACAAATGCTATCCATCATTAACGAGCCGTCTCCCTGCCGCTATTCTCCATCGAACCTTTACAAGCACTTGGTTTGCACATTTTAAAACTCATTATTTTGTATCATAGTTATTTGTATATATGACCTACCCCTGTGAGGGTACGGACTGTATTTTTAGTCTTATCTCACATGTTCTGCCCAAGGAGCTCTATGAAAGGTGAGATTCTTTGTTTACTTGTTAGAGTGGACCTGAATTCTCAGGGAAAGGAATGAGACATGGATTTATTAATTAAGTGTCCACTACGTGCCAGGCACTGTGCAAATACTGTTTCATTTGCGCCTCACGACAATCCTGGGAGGTATATTCCATTGTTATCTATATTTTACAGTTGAGGAAAGTGAGGCAAGCAGAGAATAAATAACTTGCCAAAATTCACACAGCTAGTAAATGTCCAAGGCTAGATTTGAATTCCGGTCTTCCTGACTCCAGGCCCAGCGCTCTGTCCACTGCACCACCTAACTGCCTCAGAGGCCACATAGTCCAATCCCTGTGTGATCAGGAATTCTCTTTACAATATTGCTGAAAAGTGACCACTTTGTTGTAGATGACATTATGGTGCAGCGAAGCCTTGAAGTCCAGAGATTTGGCTCAAATTCAGGTTCTGGCCAGGTCCCTTACTTAACCTTCCTCAGTTTTCTCATATGCAAAATGATGACAATAGTACTTGAACTGTTGGAGTTGGAGATGGAGTTGTTGTGAGGATAGGCTGTCTCCAACTCTAAGAGTCTAGGTGTAGTAGATTCATAGGCAGCTAGGTGGCTCAGGGTAGTGCTAGGAAGGCAATTTCAAATCCTGCCTCCAGCACAAGTCACTCAATAAACTCTGCCTGTCTCAGTTTCCTTAGCTGTAAAATGGGGATGATAATGATAGCACCTATGTCACAGGGCTGTTGTGGAGATCAACTGACCTGACATGAAAAGAGTTTATTATTATATAGTATGAGATTTTTTTCCCCAGGTGATCTTTTGACTGAGATGACACTTTGGCCAAGGGGAGTGCACAGCAGCACTTCAGAAGAGAATGAATAACTCTTCTTTCTTTGCTGACAAAGAATTCTCTGGCTCCATCCTCGGGCAGAAAGTCTACTGATGCTGTCTGGCTGTGTTTTTTATAGTGGATATTTGATTCTTTTTTTTCCCTAACTTGGATACAGCTTGGGAAGTTAAATGAACACCGCCGAGCTGAGGCCATAAATTCTGCAGTTTCTGACCCGAACATGCAGTTTCACATCTCACAAAATTAAGTCCAAACTCCAGTTGATAATAGTGTCAGCGTACTGGGCCTCACTTTGGCCAGAGGTGATCAAGAGATGTTTTGCTCTAATTGCCTAGGTTTAGGGAATTGCCACCCACATGCTTTACGTGTAAAATAATTATTGGTCCACAGTTATTATAATTATTAATATAAGCTTAATAGTGTTAATATAATGATGAGAATGCTGTAAATTTGTTCTTCTAAGATTTAAAGTTAGCCAGACCTGTCTGGCTAAGCCCAAGATTTCTTGTTGATACCAGAATCCAGACGAACATTTTTAAGTCATGTTCAAGGCTAGATGATCCGAGACTTTTAAGGACATTTTAAAACCAACATCTATTCAAAATCTAGCTGCTGGACATCACCTGCTAAGGAACATATGGTATCTAAGAGCAGTGGTGGTATAAAGAATTTTGAATTGACATCCTTTGTGGCCAGATGGGTCTCATGGAGGTTCTCTAAAAAGAAAAAAAAATCTGGGAAGAAAAAGACAGAGGCAGCAAGTTATTCAGAGACCTGGCCTTGGTGTCAAAGGCCCTGGGTTCAAATCTCAATTCTGGCTCCTTCGAACTTATATATCCGAACGAGTCACATCAACCCACAGACCATTGCTTTTCTATTCTTTAAAATGAAAGGGTTGGACTAGATTATCTCAAAGCTCTAAATCCTCTGATTCTGCTAATCTGAATCTCTGACTCCAAATCTGATTATGCTCTACTGCACCATGGTGTTTTCTCCCTAACTAGAGTGTAAGTTTTCTAAGAGGGAGAGAATGGGCAGAAAGTATCTTGTTTTTCTTTTTGTATTTCCCTCTGTTCCAGGCAGTAGTGCCTAGTACAGTGTTCTGCATCAGATGGGTGCCTTTCAATGTTATGATCCTGTGAAATGCCTTGACACAGCTCTGGATGTACATTTATAAACAGAATTCCAGAGGCAGCTAGGTGGCACAGTGAGTCAGGAAGACCAGACTGGACTCCAGCCTTGGAGGCAGGAAGACCAGAGTTCAAATCCAGCCTTAGACACTTGACACTCACTAGTTCTGTGATCTTAGGCAAGTCAGTTAACCCCAATTGCCTTGCCTTCCCCCCTTCAGAAAAAAACAAAACAGAATTCTGTTTTGGTGATACCCTTTGCGATAGTTAACTAACTACTCTAATACTGCTCCATAGAGTTTAACATAAAATTCACCAAGAGATTCTCAGAATTGGAAGGGATCTAAGAAAGTTTCTAGTCCAGTCTTTGCTTAAACAAGAAACTAAACAAGTGGTCAGGCAGCTATTGCTTAAAGACAGCCACAGATACATTCTACTTTTGGGTAACTAAGTGTTAAGAAGTATTCTGGCTCAATCTGATTCTTTTCAACTTCCTTCCATTCCTCTTTATTCTGACTTTTGGGAAAAGAGCAGAACAAATGTACTCTCTCTTCCAGATGGGAAAGGTAAATATTTACCATCTGGCCCCATCATCCCTCTTGGTGCACAGTCTTTGCTCCCTAGTAAGAGATGTAGAAAGAAGTGGTCCTGGTTCTGATTTTCTCTGCTGAAATGAGCTTTGTAATGCCTCACTGCCCCTTGTAATTACATCGACCCATTCTCTGGAGGGAGGAAGCAGGTCCTGTGCAAAATGAGGAGGCTCATCAATTGTGCACTTTTGTTCGTCTAGAAAAGGCGAACATGTAGCTTTTTTCTCTCTCTGACAGACGGCTTCTTTCCTCAGGTCACAGGCATATTTCATCCCATACCCAGCCAGAGTCACGAGGAATCAGAGGTTGTCTGTGTTTAGGGACTTTGTTCTGGCCCTTCTTTATCTCTTGAAATTGATTTTCTGTCCAACTGTTCAACGTCCATTTACTTGTAATTTACAGCCTCTTCTGCCATGAGGCCAGCATGAATGATGCATAAGAAGAGGATCATAGCTTCAGCACTGGAAGGGACTTTTGAGGTCACCTAGTCCAAGCCCTCATTTTTCAGATGAGGAAACTGAGGCCCAAAGAAATTAAGTGACTTGCCCAAGGTCACACAGCTGGCAGAGACAGCATTCAAACCCAAGTTCCAACTCCAAAGCCAGTGCACTTTCTACTGATTACACTTCCCAGATGAACTACAAAAATATATTTGAGTGTTTTATGTGTGTATATATACATACGTGTATATATATATATATATATATATATATATATATACACATATATATACATACATATATATGGCAGCTAGGTGGTGCAGTGGATAGAGCATCGGCCTGAGTTCAAATCTATCCTCAGACACTTACTAGCTGTGTGACCCTGGGCAAGTCACTTAACTTTGTTTGCCCCAGTTTCCTCATATGGAAGAATGATCTGGAGAACTCCAGTATCTTGGCCGAGAAAATCTCAAATAGAGTCACTAAGAGTCAGACGTGTCTGAAAGCGACTGAACATGTGTACATATGTGTGTGTATATACATTATATATTACTATATTTACAAGAGACAAATATTTAGTATATGTGTATGTGTATATGTATATATCTTTTATGGCATGTTCAATTTACTATACATAATAAAAATCAGAACTATAACTATGGTTGGGTGACTTAGACTTTGCCCTAGGGCACTAATATTTAGAGGGTACTCATAGCATTTGTACTCTGTCTGGTAGGAACAACAGATCTGAATTCCTAGTTTACAGGAATCATTAATTAGGGAGCTACCAAATAGCCAGTTTCATCCCCATCCCTGGCAGCCATCACAGTTAACCCCTGTACTGTCTTCTGAGGTCCTAGGAGACCTCAGAAGTGCATGTATATAGTGCATGGAGTCTCCTTGAGTTCTCCACAAAAGTGACTAAATTTGGCTTATTTAGGATCATTAGTTATAATTCTGGTGAGGACTTAATAAATGCTTATCAAATGATTGAATTCTTTTCATTTTATAACTAGACCCTAGGACTAGAACGCTTTGCCCTTTTGAAAACCCTTTTCAGTCAGCCTTGGACTTGTGTTATAGTCTAGGACAGGGCTTCTTAAACTTTTTCCACTGGTGACCCCTTCAGTGCTTCTTAAACTGTGGCTCGTGACCCCATATGGGGACATAGTTCTTAACCATTTTTTGTGTGATGGCCCCCTTTGGCTGGCTGGTAAAGCCTATGGACCCCTTCTCAGATTAATGTTTTTAAATAAATAAAATTCATATAATTAAATCAAGATTCCAAATCTAGTGCCCTTTCTCTTGGATCAGGAGTACTTAATCCAGGCTGTCTGAACTTGGAAGTAATAGTCTTTTGTTTGATTCTTGAACCTTTACTTACTATTATGAATTACCCTGGTTGGATAATTTGCCTTATTTGAATCTATTTCCTCTTCTCTAAAATGCAATAAGAATATTTCTACTTCCTGCCATACAAGCTTGTTGTAGAAAAATGTTCTATGCAAACTTGGGAGAAATTAGTTATTATTAATAGTACTGTTATCATTACTGTTGTGTCTATACCATTTCCCCAAAGAGAATTGTTTAAAAATCACCACATTTTCGGTATAGCGCAGCATAGTGCATCATGCGGCCCAGCAAATTTCAGGTACAATGGGAAAAATAGGCACAGATGGATTGGAAAACATGGTAAGTGCATTACACAATTCAAATATTCATGAAAATGTACTTTTTAAAGAATGAATATTGAATGAATACTCCACAGCAAGTTGATGTTTTTGGAAGCTGTGTTAACCCTTTCAGATAACCTGGGGACTGATCAGCCAGTCAAGAGGCATTCTGAAGGTGCCTGATATATACCAAGCACTACTCCAGGTGCTAGGACGACAAAGCCAGAAATGAAATAGTACCAACTTTCAAGGACCTTATATTTTATCAGAGGAAATAACGTGTACAGACCAAAGTATGTACCAAAAGTGTAAAGTAAGGTTATGGGGCGGGCAGGGTTAAGGAAAGGCTTTATGGAGAAGACGGCACAGGAGAGGACTTTTGAAAGGAATGAGGGTTTCTAGGAGGTCTCTTTCTAAACGGGAGCATGTTTCCAGGTATGGGAGGCAACCACTGGAAAAGCATAGAAAGTAGATGAAGTGATATGTATAAGAGGCCATATGAAAGATAGCTTGACTGAATCATAGAGTGAGTTTAGAGAAGTTTTGTGCAATAAGCCTAGAAGGGAAGGTTGAGGCCAGGTTGTGAAAGACTGTATGTGTCAACAGAGGAGTCAGCATTTTTTCCTAGAAGTAATGAGGAGCTGATAGAATTAAATGAGCAGAAGAATTACATGGTCAGACCTGTGCTTTAGGAAGAAAACTTTGGCAGATCATGGAAAATGACTTCAAGCAGAGAGAAACTTGAGGCAGGGAAACCAGTGATGAGGCTATTTTGATAATATAGGGGAGCAGTAATGAGGACCCAGACTAATGCTGTGGCTGCGTGAGAATGCCACAGATGTAGGAGCTACTCTGTGAAGTGGATAAGACTAGACCAGTGACTGGTCAAGGGAGTGAGGAAGAGTAATGAGTCAAGAATCAGGTCTAGATAATTGCAAGGATGGCAGTAGCCTTAGTAAAGTCACAGAGGTTTTTAGGAGACAACATGGTACAGTGAGAAGAGCGGTGACTTTAGAATCCAAGTTCAAATCCTGCCTTTAAACTCCTACTACCTATTTGAGTTTTTTTCACTCTCTAGGCCTCGATTTCTTCATTTGTAAAATGAGACAATTAAACTAAATGGCCTCAGAGGTCATTTCTGACTCCAGAATCAATTGGCACTTGTTCAGAAGAAGGAAAGGTTTAAGGAGACAATTAGAGTTTGAAATACCTCTAGGATGTACAGTTTCAAATGCCCATTGGGCAGTTGGTGATGCGATACTAAAGTTCAAGATAGATTAAGGCTGGAAAAAATAGATTTGGGAATCATCTGCATAAAGATGACAATTAAACCCATGGGAGCTAATGAGGTGACCAAATTTAAACAGACTAATTTAAATAGTAATTTAGTTATCCAGAGAACTTACCATCTGGGAGACAGAGGAAGAGAGTTTCAATATAAGAACAAACAGATTAATTAGTAATATGTAGAGATGAATTATATGGAAATTAATAATGCCTTTGAATAAGTAACAGCAAAGAGTATAAGATTCTGGGGAAGAAGAGAAAAGCATCTGGGGGTCAGTGATGTAATGAGATGAAATGACTTTGATTTCACTTGATAATGGGATTTCATCCCTTGTATTTGGTCTTGTGCATTTGTTTCTTGCCTATTCTGGCTGCTAAATAAAGTCCAACCTCCCAAGTGGGTACAGAGAACCTAAAATTCAGGGAATTTTTAAGGACTCTCAGGAAGCACTTAAATTCAAACCCCACCCAATTGACTCAGGGGAAGTGATGGCAGTTTTCAAGTTTCTAAAGGGATGTTGTATGGAAGAGGGGTTGAGCTGTTTGGAGCTTGAAGTCAGAGTACAAAGCATTATGGGTAGAAGTTGCAAAGAGACAAATTTAAGCCTGTCCCAAAGTGAAATGTACTTTTTCAAAGGTAGTGGAAGTACCTTCACTGGAGGGAGGGAGGGAAAGAGGGAGAAGAGAAGAAGGAGAGGGGGAGGAGAAGGGGAGGGAGAGAGAAAGAGAAGGAAGGAAGGAAGGAAGATAGATAGATATCCTAAGTGAGGAAATTTCTTCCAACAAATAGTGGTCAGCACCTTTTCAGAAACTTAAGGTCCTAGAGAGCTGCTTAGAGCACTGAGAGGTTAAGTGATTTGCTCAGGATCACACAGCCATTCTGTATCAGAAACAGGACTGAGGTCTTCTTGCTGAGGCCAGCTCTAACCATTACATTATATTGCTACGTCAACAGAAATACCAAGTATGAGTAATAAATGGGATGAACTGGAGGTTCCGAGACAATGAGGCAAATTTGACATCGTCAGGATCACTGAGACTTGGTGGGATGGTACTCATAACTGGAATTTTGCTCCAGATGGGGATAAGTGGTTAAAAATACCAGAATAGGTAAAAGGGAGCATTACTCAACTGAATCTGTGATCTCATCAATTTTGGAGTTCCCTCAAACTGTAGAGAGAAACCTATCCATATTTCCCATCCTGTACTGCTGTTTTCCATGTCCTCTCAAAAGTATGCTATGGTAGCAACATATACTAAAATTATATAGTCATATGAGAAAATTCTAGAGCATAAAAGAAGAAGCCTGATGGAGGGCACTTAATTCATTATACCCTGAGGTTAGAAACAAATGATATTACTGAATTCCATTCACCAAGCATTTATTAAGTGCCTTCTATGTGCTAGGCATTGGGTATTTTGCCTCCCATCCTAGGCTTCACCAGACTGCCAAAGGGCCTATGACACACATAAAAAAGAGATTAAGAAACTCTGACCTACATAGAAGAATTAAATGAGCAGCTTGGAACTTGAAGCACAGAAATAGGTTATTGTAGTGATGGTGACTTCAGCCATTTGGAGGTTTGGAACTCTCCCTCCCTCAGCCAAAAGCAGAGGAGATGATGAATTTGTGACTTGCCTCGATGACAATTTCAACCTTCAAGAGGTGGAGGAAGAAACAAAGGGAAGTGCTATTCTGATCCTCACCACCAAGGAAGAAGGGTCGTTTGAAGTCGAAATGAAAAGATCCTTGGGGGCAAGAGTTCACTCTAGAGAAGAAAATGAAAGTCCGATAGTCTGACATGCACCCCAGGTTTTCAGAGAACCGATTTCGAAGCGCTCAAAGGAAGGCTAGGTAAGATCCAAAGGCTTCATACGTTGAAGGGGAGGTCAGCCCGAGAGGGATGTGAAGCTCTCAAGTACGAAATTCTGAAGGCTCAAGCAGAAATTATTCCAATAAGGAGAATAAAACACAACTGCCTAGAGAGACTAATATGGATGCCCAGGGAACCTATCGACATACTCAGAATTTAGAAAGACATTTTCAGAATAGGGAAGCCAGTGCAAGTAACCAGTGAATACAAACAAGAAGAATAGCTCTGTAAGAATTAGATAGGGAATTGTAAAGTCCAGAATGAGCTGAGACTGATGATCAATGCTAGAGACAAAAGTTTGGGAGTACAGAGTTTCTTAAAGCTTAAGTCTCTCAAGAGAAGGGTCAAATGAGACGTGAGATTGCTACATCCAATGGATAGAATGATGTTGGTGGGTAACAATGGAAGGCTGAACCGCTCAACTCTTGGTTTGCATCTTTTTTCCTTTTCTCAAGGAGAATGATCTTTGCACTTAGAAGTATATGCAACAACAAATTCATAGTAGAGATTTTAACCCGAGATAAGTGAAGAAATGGCCAGGCAATATCTATCCACCTACAATTAATTCAAGTGACCAGACAAACTATATCAATCAATCAACGTTTACTAAGTGCCCTAGCTTACTAAAAAGAACTGGCAAGTGTGATGGTTGACTGCTACCTTTGGTTGACTGCTTAGTCTTTGAAAAGCCTCAAAAAAAGGGAAAGTTCCCACAGGATTGGAAAAAGCCAAATGTCCTAGTTTTTCAAAATAGGGAAGAAGGTGAGTCTGGAAACTGTTGGCCAGTAAGCTTTATTTCTATTCCTGGCAAAATTCTACTACATATCGTTGAGGGGATGGTTTCAAAACACTTGGAAAGGGAAACAGGGATCATATGACTTTATCAAGAACTGGTCACACCACCCTGGCCAAGTTACTTAACCCCTCTTGCCTCAAAAAAAACCAAACTGGTCATACTAAATTAACGTCATTCCCTTTTTGGCATTGTAACTAGACCAAGAGAGGTCAGTGGACATAGTAGACCTAGTTTTCAGCAAAGCACTTAATATGTGTGGATGAGATAGAGAGATATGGACTAGATGATGTTAAAATTCAGGGGATTTGGAAATGGTTGAATCCTATACTTACTATCTCAACCCATGTTCTTCATTTAATTCTTTCTTCTTTCTAGGCATTTGTTATAGAATGCAGTGTCTGGTACAAAAGGTAGTTGTTAATTAATGGGTCTATGTCAACTTGGAGAGAGGTCTCTAGTGGGGTGGCCCGGAGTCTGGGGGCTCCTCATCCAAGGATGTTCACCAATTTTTTATTAAATGATTTGGATTAGGGGCACAGATGGTATGCTTGTAAAATTTGCAGATGATACTAAGTTTGTAGAGGTATCTAACATGTCAGATGGCAAAGTCCAGATCTGAAAAGACCTTGTCAGGCCAGAATGGTGGGCCAAATCAAATGAAATGATATTTCATAGGAATAAATGTAAAGTTCTGCATCTGGTTGCAAAAAATAAACTTCACAAAGATAAGGGAGATGTGACTAAATAAGGATTTCTGTGGAAAAGATAGAGGTTTTAGTGTCATGAGCCCATAATTTGATGGGACCAAAACAGCCAATATTCTCCCAAGCAGTATTGAGCGAGGCACACTGTCCAAAATAAAGAAGGTAATAGTATAGCTGTATTTTTGCCTCTAAATTACTGTGTTTTATTGTTATTATCCCATTTTAAGAAAGATATAGACAAGGTAAAACAGTGTCCCTTAGAGAGTAATGAGGGTGGTGAAATGATTGAAGACTATGCTATAGAAGTATTGGGAATGTTTATCCTGGAGAAGAGAAGACATTACTATCGTGTTTGTTGCCTAGAGTTTCTGAGCTGTCTTCAAGTATTTGAAGGGCTGTCATAGGCAGCTAGGAAGTACAGGGGCTAGAGCGCTGGGCCTGGAGTCAGGAAGACCTGAGTTCAAATTCAGCCTTAAACATTTACTAGCACATGGGCACATCACTTAACCTCATTTAGTTTCCTCATCTGCAAAATGGGGACAACATTAATGCCTACCTGCCAGGGTTGTCATGAAGATCCATTGAGATAATTGTAAAGTGCTTGGCACAGTGCCTGGTACATAGTGAGCGCTATATAAATGTTAGCTATTATTATTAGTATTATAAAATTCAATAAACATTTACCGAGTACCTGCTTGTGGTCCAGGCACATTGCTTTGCCTTGGGGATTACAAAGACAAAACCAAAACATTCCTGCTGTCAAAGAGATTCTGTTCAATGTGGGGTGGGATAGAGGGAAAGGAAGAAGAGGGTATGGGCAATGTGGACACAGAAAATAAACACAAAATATGTGTAAGCTAAGAGGGGTTGGACTTGTCCTGATCGTCCTCAGGATGAGGAACTGGGAGCAAATGTCTGGAAACTTCAGACAGGCAGATTTAGGCATGATTTAAGGAAAAACCTCCTAAGAGAGCTGTCCAAAAGTGAAATGGGGCCTATGGTGGACACAGTGACTTCCATCTAAATGAGAGTCTTCATGCAGAGGCTGGATGACCACTTGGTAATTAATATTGTAGAAAGAATTCTTTGTCAGGTACAAGCTAGATTACATAACCTCTCAGGACCCTTCTAACTCCTAGTCACAGGAATAATACTCATAATACATCTATATAATTCTTCACAATGTATAAAACACTTTCATCAGAACACCCCTTGGAAGTGAGTAGCACTTGTAACATTACTCCCATTTTCATGAAGAAAGTGAAGGTGAGAAAGGTTTGTCTGACTATAGTTACACAGTGAGTGGCAGAACCAGCATTAGAACTCAGAATCTCACCCCCATCCCCAGAAAAAATCAGTGCAGAACCCACTCAGTGTGGCCTCGTCATAGCCGCACTCAGTTTATGGTACTGTTCTAAGACTCATTTTTCAAATTCACAGCTTCAAGCCCCCACCAACATACCTGTTTATACAAGACCAACCTAGAAGGCAAAAGAAGTTAAAGAAAAGGCAATTAATGAAACAGAATAAAAAGGCAAATAGCTAGGAATTGAATCAGGTATTAAACACTCATGGCCTGTATCCAAATGGCTGCCACCCCCAGTGCATCTCCTGGGACTACTAGACAACTCCCATTAAATCCCTCTGTCTCCCTGAGAA
Source organism: Phalanger gymnotis (assembly GCA_028646595.1). Taxonomy (NCBI): domain Eukaryota; kingdom Metazoa; phylum Chordata; class Mammalia; order Diprotodontia; family Phalangeridae; genus Phalanger; species Phalanger gymnotis. The sequence goes on along the minus strand of CM053624.1, from coordinate 195,764,888 downwards.
AGACATATCAGTTTACACACAGAAAGGTACTAAAGAAATTTACTACAGTGCCAAACTCGGGAAAGCTGGCCTTTTGGCATAGCAACTAAAAAGCCTTGTAGAAACTGTTGTTGACTTCTGCAGCAGGAATAATCTTGTTTGTGCTGACACTTCTCAGTGTCAGTTCCTCCTAGCATGATGTTCACTTCTGCCAGCCATGTTAACCTGAGCATGGTCTAGGTATGGCTTCCACTTTTCCTCCTCTATCTCTCATCTCTTCCTGCGCCAGCTGACCTTGTTAGACTCCCCAGCCATCTCTATTGCATATACTGGAAGCCCAGCATCTCAATCAAAGTGCTTCCTGCATGACACTAGGACACCATGGAGCCCATACTCAAGCACCTTGGAGACACAGTCAAAAGAGAAGACACATCCCCTCTAAAAACAAATGTTTAAAAATTGTTGAAATTGAATACACAGATCAGAAAGGGACCCGTTAGCTAAAGCATCAAGAATTCAATTCAACAGAAAAAATTGTTAAATTTCTAGTAAAGATCAAAAAGGTGCAAATGTGTGTTCTAGGGAGGGGCAGGTGCCACGTACACAATAAGTAAACTACAAAGCAGGGAGTGACAAAGAAATATAGGTAGGAAAAACTGCGAGGCAAAGAGTACTTTCAGCTCGAGTGATCAGAGAAGGACTGAAAATGCCCATTGCGGTTAGGTGATTGTCTTCAAAGATGTTGGAATGTAGCTTGTCAAACAAGTGGTTTATAGTCAGAGTTGATTTTTGTCTCTTGCCTTTTAAGACTGTTAGGTACTGACCACAGAGGAGGCTTTTGATTACAGCTTACCTGTTTATAAGAGATAAATACTTGAAAAGGGCTTCACATTTTCTCTTTTTATTTCATCATAGAATCATAAATTTAGAGCTGGATGGGACCTTTAAGGTCTTCATATCCAATCCTCTCACTTTATAGGTGAGAATACGGAGGGCTAGCGTGACTAGTAAGCATCTGAGTCAGGATTTGAGCCCAGGTCTGATTGACTCCCATGCTATATTAATAACCAATTACTGAATTAAGACTAAGGTTTTTCCCCTGTTCTACTTATTCATTCAGAAATCAACGCTTGTAGGTTACTCAGGCAGTCTTTGAAGTGCAGGCCATGGCCTGAGAGGGAAAACTCAGATCTGTTTACAAGTTAAAGAAATTTTAGTTTACGTGAATTTATGGATTCTGGTCCATTGTGTTTTTATTCAGACATGTCTGGGAAAAAGTGAATTCTCCTTTTTGTCTAGATTACCCTAGATGGGTGATATGGGCATAGATAATAAATTACTTTGACCAAGTGATCACAGTCGTCCCCTCATTCGAAATAAGCCCACTCCTCGTTATAATGTTCATTCTCTCATTACTTGTTGACCAGTCAGAGTTGATTTCTACGCTCTGGTGCACCCTGTTTTCCAGAGGCTTTATAAGTATTGAAGGGTTCACAGGTTGGGCCCCTTCGGTCATCAAGACAACAAATGAGCCTTTTGTGTTAACTACTAATTATGAGTGCTTGATAAAATAGCTTTTCATTTACCGAGAAAGCGTCTCTTGAAAATGTTTCCTCTTGACAAAGCCCAGCGCTCTATCTCCTACACCATGTTGCCTCTGTCATGAAGTAGCTTGGCCAGAGACCATGCCAGTAAGTGTCATATGAGAGTTCAGCACAAGGTTACATATCTTGCCTAGGTCAAGTACCAAGCTGATGAGATCAGGGAGCCAGATGTTCTCTAGGGAGAGGACAGGGAAGGAATGAAATGTCATTTTTCATGCTGTTGCCTTTTCAGGGGAAAAAAATTAATCGATGAAGTAATTCAGCTAAAGGAGATACTGTCCTTAATTTAACTCCCTTATTTGAAAGCTTTTCAGCTATGAAAGCAAGAACTGGGGAAATGGAAGGTGATGGAAACAATTAACAGCAAATCCCCTTTGCACTCGAAGAAAACTCTCCTCGGGAAGGTTTACAGAACTCCATCAATGTTACTGTAATGAGGCTACAAGGCTCTTGAGTGGTATAATGTCTGTGCGATAGATTAAGATCCTCTGGTTTCCAGAGGTTAAGTAATTAGGCCAATATTCACACAGGTCATTAGCACAAGTGGAAGAGCCTTGGGATAGAACATGGTCTGACAACTCAGATTCCTTCTTGGGTGTTTGTTACAACAGATTCCCCTCCTGGTTCTATCCTTACCCCACCTCTATAATTTCCTTCGCTTTACCTGGTCATAGAGATATTTAAAGACCTTTTCCAAGTCAAGGACTTAATGGCGAGGTGGTAGTTGCCATTTAGATTTTGGTTAGCCAATTAAGAGTAGATGCTTTAGAGAATGGGGTTATTTCCATCTTCTTCACTTCGCAGATGAAAATCCTGATTACAAAGGATGCTGGAATTCAGTGATTAGATGAGAAAAATTAGGGAGGCCCATGAGATTAATAGCAGATAATTACTTAAGTGAACTGCTGTAACTTGGTGAAACAATCCCATTCCGTGAATTCCTTATTTCTGTTTTCACAAAAACAGTCAAAAGAGAGATTTTCTCCTTTGCCGACTCCTCCTCAAGTACACAGATTAGTCAGTTAACATTTGCCTGCTCTGTGCCAAGCACTGTGCTAGGCACTTTAGAAATATTATTTCATTTGTGATCCTGGGAGGTAGGTGCTCTCACTAGGTAAACTAGGTCTCACAGTGGATAGAGCACTGAGCTTGGAATCAGGAAGACTCATCTTTGTGAGTTTAGATCTAGCTTCAGATACTTACTAGCTGGGTGACCCTGGGCAAGTCACTTAACCTTGTTTGCCTCAGTTTCCTCATCTATAAAATGATCTGGAGAAGGAGATGGTAAACTACCCCAGTATCTTTAGCATGAAAACCTCAAAATGGAGTCACAAAGAGTCAGACACAACTGAACAACAACAAAAGGTGCTGTTACTATCCTTATTTTTTTTTAGTTGAGCAAACTGAGGCAAATTGAAGTTAAAGTGACATGCCTAGTGCCACACAGCTAGTAACCATCTGAAACAGTATTTGAACTTGGGTTTTCCGGACTCCAAGCCTAGAGATCTATCCACTGCACCTAGCTGCCTCTAGGGAAGGTACTAGTATTAAGGGGGATGAGTGTAATTTGAGTTGGAACCTGAAAGAAGCCAGGAAGTGGAGATGAGGATGGAACGAATTCCAGGCCTACGGGAGAGCCAGCAAAACTGCCCAGAGTCTGCAGGTGTTTGAGGAACAGTAAGGTGACTAGTATCAAATTGTCCCAGAGATGTGGAGGCAACCGACGTGTAAGACTGGAAAGGGAGGAAAGGGGCAGGTCATGGAGAGCCTCAGAAGCCAAGCTGGATCTTATATTTCATCTTGGAGGTAACAGGGAGCCACTGGCTTTCGTTGAATAGGGGGGTGAGAAGGTTAGACTTACAGTTTGGGAGGATCAGTCTGACAGCTTGAGTGGAGTATGTATAGAGTGGCAGAGGGCAGAGACTCGAGGCAGGGAGTCAAACCAGCATAGGCTGTGGCAGTAGTCTAGGCATGAGGTATGATGAGGGCCTGCACCAGGGTACAATGGTGATGAGAAATGGAGAAACCAAAGGGGCATTGGTGATTGCAGTAGGGTCATTGGATCTTGGACATAGAGTTAAAAGAGGCCTCAGAAGATGTCAAATCCAACCCCCTCATGGAGTTGAGGTACTTGGAGATTAAGTGACTTGTCTAAGGTCACAGAGGCAGTTAAGTGGCAGAAGTAGTATTCGAACCCAGGTCCCCAAACTCCAAATCCACATATTTTCCGCTGTCCCTCATCTCTAAGAACTCTTCCAGCTTTATGAATCCATAAATCCATGAAGCCTTTGTACTCTTCCAACTTAAGAAGCCTACACTCAAAAGCGGCTCCTAAGATTGGAGTATTTTAAATGCCAAATCATTGGCATGCTATAATGTAACAACAAAGGGAGTTAAGACAATAAACGTAACACTAAGACACCTAGGGCAGCTGGGTGGCACCGTAGTGCACAGTGCTGGGCCTGAAGTCAGGAAGGCTCATCTTCCTGAGTCCAATCTGGCTTCAGACGTGTACTAGGTATGTGACGCTGGGCAAATCACTTAAGCCTGTTTGCCTTAGTTTCTCATCTGTAAAATGAGCTGGAGAAGGAAATGGCCAGCCACTCCGGTGTCTTTGCCAAGAAAATCCCAAATGGGGTCCCTGAAACAACCGAACTTCAACAAGAAGACTCCTATTGGCACAATGGAAAGAAGCTCTGGCTTTGGAAACCGAGGACGCAGGCTTGAATCCAGCCTCTGGTGCTTGTCAGCCATGTGACCTTCCTTCCTGTGGAAGAAATTCCTCTGGAAGAAATCAGGAATTTAAATGAATTGGCTCCACCAACTCTAGATCTGTGGCCCTAAAGTGTGTTTAAGAGGGGGAAAAAATTAGAGGAAAGAGGATGAGAAAGAAGAAAGGAGCTGAAATCGTAGCATTCCCTGGCCATTGAGGGCCCCTGGAGATCTAGGCCGGGTCTCCTCTTTGAGAAATGAGGCTCAAGAGAGGTGAAGTGACTTAACCCAGGTCGCACAGCTAATTCACAGTAGAACCAGTACACAGCAGGCATGTCTTCCGAACCTTAGTCTTTCCAGTGGCTCATGCTGCCCCTTTTTATTCACAGAATAACAGAGCTGAAACTTTCAGCATCTCCATTTTCACCCATACTTGACTGAGAGTTCCCGCCAGCCTCCACTTTGAAACCTCCCATGAGAGGCAGCCTCCTGCGTCCCAGCAGTAGTCCATTCTACTCTAATCAGAAGCAGTTTTTCCTTCAAGCCTAAATATGCGCCTCCTTTCAGCAGTGTTCATCCGTTGCTCCTGCTTCTGCCATCAGATGCTTCTTCAACATGGCAGGCCTTTAAATAAATACTGGAGACTAGAATCATTCCTGATCTGAATCCTGCTCTTCTCTAGACTAACCCCATTTCTTTCAGCTGAACTCTGTATCCTATGCTCTCACCATTTTGGTCACCGTTTTCAGACGTGCTCCAGCTTGTTGATGTTCTTCATAAAATGTGGCTCCAGGCACTAAACGCAGTACTTCATGTGTGGTCTGACTAGAGCAAAGTACAGTGGCACCATCACCCTAAAATATAGATCTGACCGTGTCACTCCCCTACTTAAAAATCTTCAACATGCCTCCCTATTGCCTCTAAAATACAAACTCTTCAGACTGGCATTTAAAGCGCTCTACAGCATGACTACCTTCTCAACCTTATTTCATATGAATCCTCTTTACATAAATTCCATCCCAATCAAAATGGTTTACTAACTGCCCCTGAACCCTCCCACACCACACACACCATTCATTCCATCTTCTGTTTCCTCGCTACTGCCCACAAGAAATACATTTCCTTCTCCCCTCCTCTTTTAGCAGAGTGTATAGTTGCTATACCCTACACAAGGCGTCTTCTGACTCCAGTTACTAGTGTTTTCTCCATCTTGAAATTACAGAGCATTCACTTATCTTGAGAACAAGTCTCTTGCTTTTGTTTTTGAATCCCTAGTATGGAATACAGTGCCTTGCATATAACAGATGCTTAATAAATGCCTGTTGAATTGTTCAAATGAATTTTACTGAACACTATCTCTCCTGTATTGAAACCTGGGTATAGCAGTTAACTTTTTCAGTGACTGTGTTACACTGCTGTCTTGTACTGCATTTGTAGCTCCATTATTTCATAGAAGTCCTCTGCCACTGTTCTGTACTTTTGACATTGATTTTTGAGGCTAACTTTACATTTAAACCTCTTCACCGCCCACTTACCTAATTTGGCACCTTATTCTGACTTGTATTCTGTCACTGTGTGTTAACCATTCCTCCCAAATTTGTTCCATCTGCAAATGTGACACGTATGTCATCTCTGATATCATATGGTGTTAAACAGTACAGGGCTGAGGGCCCATCTTTAGGCCACTCTACTAGAGGCTCCCTTCAATTTGGCATTGACCAGTTAATCACTATTCTTTGCATATGGCCATAGTCATAGTCATCGAACCAGTTCCCAAAGGTCAGCTAATTCCATCAGCTAGCCCACAAGTGTCCATCTTGTCCTCAAGAGTATCAGGAGAGAACTTGTCACATACTTTATCAAAATCTATGTAAATGGCGTTTCCAGAAAGTCTCCTGATGGGCCAGGCTAGGAACCTTGTCAAAAAAGGAAATGCAATTGACCTGCTCTTAATGAAGCTATGCTGGTGCCTAGTAAGCACTGGTTCCCTTTCTCAGTACTCACAGGTCATTTCCTTCAGAATGTGTCCTGGAATTTTATCAGAAATAGAATTTAATATTTCTGGTCTGTGCTTCGCAAATCTCACCCTCTGTCCTTTTGTTTTGTTTTGAGGGGGAGGGGAAATTGGGGAAAAGTAGCAGCCCCTTCCCATTTCCAGATTAAGGATCACAACTACCTGATCTTTCAATATCCTGAGATGTAATTCATCTGGGTCTGATGAGTTGAACTCACAGAGGAAAGAAACATAGGCACTCTCTTACCATGCCCAAAGTGCAGTGGACAGAGTAGTAATGTCAGAGTTAAATTCAAACACTAGCTGTGCGACACTGAGCAAGTCACTTAATCTCATCTGTAAAAAAACAGGGATAACAGGAGCATCTCCTGGTCTAGGGCTGTTAGGATGAAATGAGATAACATTTGTGAAGTGTTTTGCAAAGCTTTTTTTTCCGTGTAAAAAGAACCACATCCACTCTTGACCTGAGTCAAGTTCTTTTTGTCATCTAGCTCTGTCAAAGCTGTAAGCTCACAAGGAAACTATATGAAGCATATCACAGGAAACATTTTGACACTGGAAAGCCTTTTGGATCATAGTTTAGGTTTAGTATTTATTAATGTAACTAAATAACCTCCTGGGGCTATACAGCAATCCAACCTTAGAGAGATACTCAGCTTGGTTACCACTTGCTTGAGGCAACACTTGCCCTCTAATTCTGTAAAGTAACTGACTAAAAGCCCAGCAGATTAAAGAGAGTGCTAGAATAGACAGATCCAATTGGCTTTCAGCTTCCCTCTGCTTCAGTTTTGCCTGTCACAGAGATATTTAATCTACTCCTTTGGGGTTTTTCTAGACCCATAGATTCAGAAGAGTCAGGAGTACATTTGGTAACCATTGTTTTGTGTGTCTGGCATATAGTATGCTCCTATTCATTATGGAAAAGATTTGTTCTAATAAAGTGGGTGGTAAAACACATTGCTGTAAGATGAAGCGTTTCGATTCAGCAAAATTCAGCACATTAACCACCTACTACATAATAAAAATCCTATGCTGCATTTGGGGGATACAAAGATGTGTCTTATGTGGTCCCTGCCCTGAGGCAACTCACTAGGAAAATGAGGAATGTATAGAATCATTAAAATTAAATCAAAAATTAAAATCAGTGCCCAGGGAAGGAACGAGTAAAATGCTATAATGGATTCGAGAAGGGAAAGATCACTTCTAACTGGGAAGAGAGATGAAAGATAGCTTCGTGTAGGAGGCAACACTGGAGTGAAGACTGGAAGGAGTGACAAGACTTCTGTTGTAAGGTATCTTATCGGAGATTCCCATGGAGAATATCCTCCAGTAGATTCAGATAAAAAAATTGGGAGGGAAGAGCTCTGAGGTTTCACCTGACACCCATCAGATTGGCACAGATGACAAATGATGGGGGTAATCAGTGTTAGAGAGATCGTGGAAGGGTAGGCATACTAATGAGTTGTTAGTAGAGCTGCAAATTGGTCCAGTCATTCTAGAAAACAGTTTGGAATTATAGCAAGAAAGTGACTAAAATTTCTAAGTCCTTTGATCCAGAGATTGCACTGTTAAGCACATCTCTCAGAGAGGCCAATGACAAAAATAAAAGACAGATACACCAGATATTCCTCATATATATGTATATATATGTACATATATGTATGTATACATATATATGCATATACCTATATGTATGCATATATACACATTTATACACATATGCCTATATATGCACATAGGCATGTATGTATCTGCATACACATATTTACACACATATGTATATACAGAGAGAGGAAAGAAGGAAGGAAGGGCTGAATGATTACATGAATGCAATGGAAAATTGCTCTAAGAATCAATGAATAAGATGAATACAGAGAAGCATGAAAAGACTTATGAATTGATACAAAATGACGTAAACAGAACTATATTATACATAATGACTTCCACAATGTAAATGAAAAGAATGACAACAAAACGGTTTAAACAGAAAGCTCTGAAATTATAATGAGCAAGTTTGACCCCAAAGAAGATATAAAAAGTACCTTCCTCCTTCTTTGCAGGGGAAATGGGAGATTAGAGGCATAGAACAGTATAGATAGTGTCAGATATTTTTGATGTGCTGGGTACATTTGTTGTACTACTTTTTCCCCCTTTTTATTCCTTGTTACAAGGGACTGTCCTTTGGGAAGGGAGTAGGGATACATGGAAAATGTGGATGATATAAAAACAAAATATATTGACAAAACATGTTTTCTGAAGTTGGGAGAGGGTAGAGTTAATGCTATGTAGGTCTTTGAAGTGTCAGATATTTGCCCTCCAAGGATAAATCTAACTAGGTTTAACTCTGTAGAATTCTGTTTGGCAGCATCTGAAGTTTAGATTGAGGTGGCCTGAAGATGTCAGTGCTTTAAGAACTAGGATGGTTGAAGTTGAGAATGAGAGTGGATTATTCCTAACTGGAGGTCTTCAAGTAGAGGCTTGGTGAACACTTCTCCAGTGTGTTATAGAGGAGATTCTTGTTCAAGAAACTGGAGAGGTGAAAGGACTACTTATATACTACTTTATAATATACTACTTTAATAGTGCAGGGGCAGAGGTTATGAGATACTAAGCCAGGATGGAGGCTATGTGAGTGGAGAGGGTAGAATGGCTGTGAGTATGGTGGTAGGATCAATAGGACTTGGCAACTGGATGGATATGGGGCTGAGGGAGAGCGAAGAGTCAACTGTAACTCCATTGTTGTAAATATGGATGCCTAGAAGATTGAGGTATTTTTAACAAAAATAAGAGAGTTTGGAGAAGTGATGGATTCTGGGGAAAGGGGCATATAATGATTTCCGTTTTGGACATATTGATATTGAGATCTTTATGAGATATCTGGACAGAAACAATAGTTCCAAACCTGAAAAAACTTTAGAGGTCACCTAGTCCAATCCTTATTTTATAAATAAGGACAATGAGGCCCAGAGAGCTTAAGTAATAACCAAATGGAATTGACAATATGGGCATCACATGCAAAAGACAGATTAGGACTGGATATATGAATTTGGGCTTTGTCTTCACTGAGGAGTTACATTGATAATTGAACCCATGAAAGCAGGTAAGATCACAAAGGGACAGAGTAAGTGAGGGAAAGAGTAAAAACAGAGTCTTAGAGAACATCCACACTTAGTAGGCAGGAGTAGGTTGATCCAGCAAAGGAAATTTGGAAGAAACAGTCAAATAGGTAGGAGAGAGTAGAATCATAGTAGTCAAGAGATAAGAAATTAGGGGAAAGGACACCTAAGTATCAAGAACTACAGAGACGACAGAATAAGAACTGAAACCTAAAATTACCTATCTTTGCAGTACAGTGTGTATGTTAATGTCATTTAAAAAAACAACTTTGTGCCAATATCCTGTGGCCCCCTCAGTTATTTTATATATCTAAGTCTATACTTAGCACAGTGCTTGTTGCACAGTAAACACTTAACAAATGTGTTATCAACTTAACTGTTCTTCCCACATGGTATTTCCTCTCCTAACCCTATACGTTCGCAATGGCTATCTGCATGACTAGAATCTCTCCTTCTTCATCTCTGAAGGTGATGAGGGAGCTTATTAGCTTCCCTGGCTTCCTTCAACATTCGGCTGAAAGCCCACCTCTGAAATTCTTTCCCATCTTCTCTCACCCCACAATTCCCTCCTGTACCTTCTCTCTGAGGTTACCATTCGTTTATATTGTATTTATCTTGTATATACATAGTCAACAAACATTGGCTAAGCACTTAACTATGTGCCAAGGGCACCTAGGTGGTACAGTGGGTAGATCACAAGGCCTGGAGTCAGGAAGACTCCTCATACTGAATTCAAATCCAGCCTCAGACACTTACTAGCTATGTGACCCTGGACAAGTCGCTTCACCTTGTTTGCCTCAGTTTCCTCATCTGTAAAATGAGCTGGAGAAGGAAATGGCAAACCAGCCCAGTATCTTTGCCAAGAAAAACCCAAATGGGGTCACAGAGGGTCAGACATGACTGAAAAATGACTCAACAACTACTAATACTACTACATGCCCAGCTGCAGTGTTAATTCCAAATACGTGGTTATTTTCATGTTTTCTCCCTGATTAGAATTTGAGAATAAGGACCCTATATAGTTTGATGTACAGGAATGGGCACTTACAAATACTTGTTAACTAGCCTAAGCAAATTCCTAGTAGAAACTCTTGTTCTAAAGAAACTTAGCAGTCATCTGACTATGAATCAGTGCAAGAAATCTGTAGGCAGAAATTTTTGTTGTTAGGATATTGGCTGTGTGACCCATTTATTTGTGTACCTTGGGGACAAATTCTTATTTCCTCAGCAATCACTACAGGTGTTCTCCTTGTTTATGCTTAGCAACCACACCTGATTAAATTAGTTGGCTTTTGTGGAAATTAACCTCTTTTCCAGACTGATGATCATTAATTGACAGCGAACTCATGAGACATAAGACTCATAAATGACTCATAAGAAGTGTTGTAATTATAGTCTTTGCTTAGCAGAAGTTACCCAAAGGTAAAGGACTGGCACCATCAGAAAGTCTCATCAGTGACCTGATGAGAATATGACAATGGGTTCATTAAAATCAACATCATTAGCTCATGGGTGTTTTTCTCTTCTCTCGTCAGGTATTTGTGAAGCCAGGAAAACTCAGAATAGACTTTCAATCAGACAGATTGCCCAGTTGCCTGGGAGCATGCCATGTAGAAATGAATGGCTCTATTGTGTTCTTCATGATTCCAGAAAAAGTTAAATACTTTGGTTTCCACTATAAAACCCAGTGGAGTTATAATTGTTTATTTCAGTTCAACAGAAGCTTGCTTAGTACCCACTATGTATGGGTCATATGCTTGGATAGATGCCAAGATGGGGACTCTCCTCTCCAAGGATGTTACAGTGTACTAGGATATGTTCCTAGTTAAACTATTAAGATATGCACATGGCTAATTGTAATACAAAATGGAACACAAGTGGTGAACGAGGGAATTGCAAATGAGCACAGACATATGCTTTGTCATCATTCTCTTCGTCACCACTCCTTGACCCAGTAGAATGTATGTACCTTGAGGGCAGGTAATTTTGGATTTTGTCTTTATATACTTAGCGCTGAGCACAGTGGTACATAGTAAGCGCTCATAAAATTTGATTGAAACATAACCTCTTTGGACCTGAGTTTTCTCATCTTAAGAAAGAGGCTGGACTATATTCAACTCAATTCAGTTGATATTTTTTTAGCATCTGTATCAGGAAGGCAATAATAACAATGTAGATGATAATTGTCAAAATGTCTATGTAGTTCTGTATCACAAAGTATATGAGAATCTCCACATGGAAGGTAGTAGAAGTAAACCATTTATTCAGACACCAGAGAACCATATCCCATAACAAATGCTCAGTCCCCACAGCCAGTCAGTCCACTTCATCATAACAGCAAGGAACCCAAAACATTCCATACAGAATATCACAATATGGAGCCTCATCATTCCCAAAACCTCTCCAACCCCTGCTCGGGTCTTCCCCAAAACAAACTCACGGTACATCAGCCTGTTCAGTCCTAACAATCATGAGGGTGGCCATTAGCAGCCATAACATCTTTCTCTGTCTCCATTTCCTATGACATAACTTCCTTTTCCTGTCAGGAAGCTCCTCCTACCACATGTAACTTAGGCTTCCTGTGACATAAGCAGGTCACATGGCCTATTAATTGGTAGGAAAGATCTTCATATCTAATTGCTACTACAGCATCTGCCATAAACGAAACACGATATTATACTCAGTGGAGAATGCGGTGGTGGATAAGTTGAAATCTGCCTCACATAACTTTGAACCATTGACCTGACTTCTGTTTCCCGGAACCACCCGGAATAAGTCATCTCCTTCAGTAGTTTTTTTGGCTACTAACTAAGTATCTATTTGTAAATCATTATCCATACCCAGCAGAAGCTGCTAAGCACCCTGGAAATCTTTCATTTCTCTCTGATTTCCCTAGGACCTGCCTCTACTCCCATCCTTGTCCCCTGATCTCCATGTGAGTTCACCACTAGTAACCATTAACTGTGTGAATCAAAATTAATAAATGCATGAACAAATGAAAGGCAGCTTGTATCTGTGGGTGAATATGCATGTTGGGATTTACAAACCTTCCTAAACAAGAGCTTTAATAAATTCATGAGATTTTGAATTCTGTATCTGTTGACAGTTTACCCAAGTTTCATCTTTCTTTGGTCTTATGGCATTTTCAAATTTGGGGCAGTGGTAATTTGACACCACACAACCCCCCCCCTCATCATTTTACCAATCTACCATCCTAGTGCTCCCCATTCCTGAGACCAGAAAACAATACAAGCTTGTACAAAACATGTGTTAAACAGTCAATGAATGAATAAACAGTGAATCAATCGATAATGAATGCATTAATAATAGAAGACTGATGAATGAACAAAATGTATTTAGTTGGTACATTTAAAGCCTTGGAACAGGGGTGGGGAACCTGCGGACTTGAGGCTACGTATCATGAGGGCCTGCTAGGTCCTGAGGTGCAGCCTTTTGACTGAGTCCAAGTTTTACAGAACAAATCCTTTTGTTAAGGGGATTTGTTCTGTGCAATTTGGATTCAGTCAGAGGGCTGCACTTGAGGACCTAGAGGGCCACATGTGGCCTTGAGGCCCCAGGTTCCCCACCCCTGCCTTAGAGTAAGTCTTTCTAGCCTATCAAGTTACTAGTAGGGATGAGTAACTTGGAACCAGCTGAGAACAAGAGAAAAAGTTATTAACTTTAATGTAGATACATCCAACCCCTGATTATCCAAAGCAAAGGAAAGAGGGGTGGTATGAATAATCCTCAAACTTACCTCTAGCAAATTCTTTCAAGAACCTTGCCAACATTTTTTAAAACCATAATTACTAACAGAGATCAAAACTGAGAACTCCTAGTTTCATCTGATTTTAATTACTATTTTATAGGTTGTGCTGTTGTACTAATCACATAATATAACTTAAATCTTATTCAGTAAGTAGTGAGGAGTCCTTGAAGACCTTGAACAAGAGTAGTAGAATAAGGACCATACATTAATAAGACAAATCTGGGAGCAGACTATATGATGGATCAAAGAGAGTGAGTCTAAATGTGTGTGTTAGTTTTATTGTCAGCATCCAAAAGTACTTTTAAAAAAAAAAGACCTGTGATTTCATCAGGAAAGGAAATTCTCATCTGCAAATGTTCTATTCTTAGTCTTAGAAAGATGCTTGGGACACTGAAACATTAAATGACTTGTCTGTGATGGCAGCCAGTATGAGTCAGAAACAAGACTTATACCCAGATCTTCTGAGTTTGAGGCCAGCCCTCTTTCCCCTCTGCCATGATGCATCTCCTAAAGTACTTGTTAAGAAGCCATTTGGTCAGGGGTGCTTGCTAAGCTATATACAGAATAAGCCAACACAGAAACCTGGAAAAAACCTATAGACAATTACTGAGTATGGAATGCATGCTGATGATGCAAAGCAAAATGATTTAGGACAATGGTTTCCAACATTTTGGAGTATTATGAAGGACTCATTTTGTTACAATTAAAAAGTTTACAGATTCTCACATGATAATAATTATACTGTTGTTATTCACTGAATGAGAAATACAGGCTAAGAAAAAGCGGTAAAAAGTTCTGCAATGCCTTTAAGTTAATTTACATTTGATTTATCTCAACATGTATTTTATTTATCACTACATTTGAAAAAGAGTAAAACACAACTGCAAACAACATTACTCAGACTACAGAAACTATATTTGCCTGTTGGAGTCGTTCTGTATATTTGATTGGCACTAATTAAAAATCAACCTGATAGGGCATCTTGTACATATGTACCCCTCACAATAATTCTGTGATCCCCCAGGAATCTTCAGCCCACAAGATGAGGAACCATTGGTTTAATGGAAATTTCTATAGGTCTGTATATAATTAGGAAGCCTGGGTTCTAATCCTGGCTCTATAACTTACTCCATCACAGATTTACTCATGCTGCACTCACCCTCTTCACAAGAGTTCTCTTGCTCTGGATGTGCCCTCTATGTGTGCTACCTTTTCCCATTTAAAGATTGCAGGGGTTTCAAAAAGTGCCATCTGATATACAGAATCTCATTTGCTCCCTCAATTTGGTATCACTGTGAGAGGGCACCAGACCATAGAAGCAGTACACAGTGTCTCAGAGCATGATGCCTTTGTAGCATACTTCAGCCTTCACTCTCACCTCCACATCCCACTAAATATACTGGTATTCTTACCCTTCATCTTTAAATGTCTCAAAGAACTTTTCAAGGTTCTCTCTTTTGCATTAATGTTACTCTTCACTACATTATAGTTGGCACAGATAGATGGATAGTTCAAATCCTGCCCTGATATTTACTAAGTTTGTAGTCATGGGCAAACAATTCAGCCTCTCTAAGCCTCATTTTCCTCATCTGTAAAATGATAATGATATTAATACCTGTTGTACTCGAATATTTCTAAAAGTACTTTTTGTAGCCACAAAGATCTGGAAACGACAGGTAGGTTCATTGTTTGGGGAGTGACTAAATAAATCATGGTTCCATTACTGCAATGAAATATTACTCCTGTCATAAAAATGATGAATATCAAGGATACATAGAAGTACCAGAAGATAAATGAACTGATGCAAAAATGAAATAAGCAGAACCAGATCCACTGTATGCATGGTGACGACAATGACGTAAATAGAAAGAGCAAAATGAAACCAGATGCTGTAGAATTATAATTCTCAAGCTTGTCCAAAAGGAAGAAAGAAGATACATCTCCTTCTCCCCTTTTGAAGAGGCGGATGATGATGGGTATGGAACATTACATGTACTGTCAGGCTCAGTCATCATATTGGTTCACTTTGCTGGATTTTTTTCATCTTTTTTGTTCCTTGACCTCTGCGGGGGGAGGGAAAGGTGGCATGAGGATGAAGGCATATATTTGGAAGTGAAGGAGATGTAAAAATAAAAGCTATAAGTACAGATTAAAAGATAATGACAGTACCTCCCTCATAGCATTGTTGTGAAACCCCAGTGAGATAATTTATGTAAAATATTTTGCAAACTTCAAAGTGTTATAAAGATGTATGTTATCTTTATTATTATATAGTTTCATGTAATTGTTTGTTGTTATTACTATAAAGTTGTCCATCCTCACCTTAGATATATAAGTTCTTTGATAGAGAGACTTGGGTCATATCTATAAGTATATACTTAGAACCACGGACAGTGCCTTGCACTTAATAAGCATTTGACAAATGTGAACTTGAATTGACTTTAACAGAACTGAATTACTCCAAAAATACTGAGCAAGTCTGCAGAAAAGCTGAAACATTCTGATTGTAGCAGTTGCAAAGCTCATATTACTTTCTCTTGGTTTTAGGAACCATGTGATTTAGGGAGCAGTTGGTGGAGCATTCTTTCTCTCACCTCTCAGGTGGAAATGCCTCTTCATGTATGTGCTGGAATAACCAAGGTGCTCCCCAGGTTTGAAAGCATGCTGTTTACACAGGCATCCCTGCATAAAGTATACATCAGTCTCCTGAATGAGATATTAGGCAGAGAGCAGGCACAAGCCTGGTTTAGAGAATCAGGAGTTGTTTTCCTGAGCCTCCGAGTGAGTATGACATGAAGTTTATTTCCACTTATTCCTTCACTAACCCATACTATCCATCTCACCTCCCCCAAGAGATGAGCCACAGAAGGAATATATGAACTGTGGCCCATCACATTTATTCAGTCATTTTAAAATGCCTCTTAGCTTCACATTGAGATTACAGAGGAGCCGATGGTACAAAAGCAGCATGGTATCCTGTGGGGTGGGGGATGGGAATGAGCCAAATGAATGACTTTGAAGAAAACAAAGAAAAAATTTAAAAGGACATGATATCATGTAGAGGAAGAATACTGGGAAAAGATGTCATAATGGAAATTCATTGTCAAAAGATTAGGTTTTGTCCTTGGCTCTGCTATAAATTTACAGTACATATTCATGGGTAAGGCAAATCTTTTCACCTCTCTAGGCCTTAGTTATTTCATCTACAAAATTGAGGGAGTTGGACTGTAAGATTTCTAAGACTTCCCTCTGTCTCTAGAATTTTCTCTAGAAAATGTGTTATTTTCCACATTAGTATATTATCTAAGTTTTATGTTAAAATGAGATACAGGAATGGTTCTTAATTCACTCTCTTCTAGTTTCATGGGCAAACATGACTTCAGATTTGAATTAAGTGAAAACAAGTGAGACAGAAAGCTCAGGCACTCGTGAGTTAGTTGTAAATCTAACCCTGGCCTTTTGGCAGTTTCCTCGGCCTGCCTTTGGCTGCACAAAGCTGAGGAGCCAGACCAGACCGCCCATTCCAGAGGCAGAAGGGAATTTTCCACCATTCACAATTACCTTCTCAAATGTATGCTCATCGTCTGACAAGTGGCACCACAGCAGAAAACAGCCAGTGTCCAGCCCTGGTAATAGTGGGGCATTAGAAGGCCAAATCAAGTTTTCAAAGAATTTGAATTGAGGCTTCCTGCTTACATGAAAACTAAGATCAGTAACATTTCAGAATGCTTCACTTTTAAGCATCTTGTCTCCAAGGAAGCCACGGAGCTCTCTAGACAACTTCTCCAGTTTCTTTCCATCCTTTCTACCTCTATGAGGGCATAAGAGACTACTTCCTGATCATAGTATAAAAGAATAGCTTAGAATACATTAGATTATGCAGTAGAAAGAGCATTAGGAGTTCAAGCATTTAATCTCAGCCCTACTACTTACTGGCTATGTGACCCTCCTCAAGTCAAGTCATTTATCCTTTGTGGGCCTTGATTTCCTCACTGGTTAAATGGGTTGGACTAGATGAATGCTAGGGTTCCTTCAAAGTCTTAACACCCTATAGTCTAATATTTTGTTCTCCAGTTAGATCTCTCTTCCACTTCTGTTGTGGGATCTAAAATCCCTTCTGACACTAGTATTATATATTCTAAGGCCCCACTCAGCTCTAAAAGTACACATTCTATGTTCTAAGGTTCCTTCTAACTCTGACAATTATGTATTAGGTACTTACTGTGCTAGACAGTAGGTGGCTCAGTGGATAAAGTGCCAGGCCTGGAGTCAGGAAGACCTCAGACTTGTGTGACCCTGGGCAAGTTACTTAACGCTTTTTGCTTCAGTTTCCTCATCTGTAAAATGAACTAGAGGAGGAAAAGCCAAACCATTCCAGTATCTTTGCCAAGAAAACCCCAGATGGGATCACAGAGCCATACACGACTGAAAAACGATTGAAAAAATGATAGCTTAGGGTTCCAAAGCCATGAAATGATATAGCACCTTCCCTGAAGGAGCATATATTCTAGCAATCTTTGACTCAAACTCCCCACCACTACCACTTTTGCTCTGTGATTCTACCATCACCTCCATTTTACAGGTGAAAAAGTTATAGGCAAGAGAAGTAAGGTTCCCTACCCAGATCATGGTAGGAGCCAGAAGTGGAACAAATAAAAAATCTCTGACCCCAGGACAGGGTTCTTTTTAGCGCATCCTACAAATTAGTCACAGCAGAATGAGGTGGGAGTCCCGGTTTGTTTTTTAATCAGTCTTTTTCCATGTGTCCCAGTGACAATATAGCACCATAGGGCATAGACTAGGAACAGAAGAACTTGGATTTTTGTCCCAGTTCGGTCACTTAGCTGCTTGAGCTTGGCTTAAACATTTTCTGGACTTTAATTTCTTTATCGATCGCCTACAGAGAGTAATAACTGCCCCAGTCCTCTGCACTGTGATCGATAGTCTTTTCTGACCTCACAGGGTTGCTGAGGAGCTCAAAGGAGATCATAGGCATGAAAGTAATTTGAACAAAGTCCCAAGCACTATAGAAGCTACTTTGATGAGCATGAGCCAACTGACGTGCATTAAAGGAAGGATTAGTGACCCAGAACTGCTACCAAGAAACCTTGAATGGGATTCAGTTTCTTGGTCATTTCCCATGTGGTACTCCAACTGAAAATGAAGAGGAAAAAAACACATTTTCCTTTTCTCTCTGTGTGGGCAAATATGTTGATGGACCTTTTATGTTGATCGTTCAACATCCCCAACTTACCGATAACTCACCTTACTGTACTTTCATCTGTCTAAGTGCTAAACCATTGGCCCAAACCAGTGTCTCTCAAGTGGGAATGGGGATGCCAAAGATGGACTTTAAGCTTTAAGGAGGTTAAGACAGGTGCCACAGGTTCCTGAGCAACTGGGTTTTACTGAGAATGGCTAATTTTAGGCTGTAGTCAATGTAGTTGAGAAAGTAAGTAGTCAATACAAATATCATTAACAAAAGATTTCATGGGTACTGGAAAGAATACTGAACTTATAGCTAGGAGGCTTGGGTTTGAAATGCAGCCTTGCTATTCAATAAATATAAGTGACAAAGCTAGGAACCTCATTTTCTTCATCTATAAAAGAAAGGGAATGTCCAGTGCGTGAGTGAGAAAGAGAGATGTACTGAACAGGTAGTGAGGAATGATGAACCAGTATAAAAGCCATATATACATATGCTCCATCAGGGGCCACTCAATGCAAAGTGAAAATGAGGGAGGGCCCTATGACATTGAGTGGACCCCCTACAGTAAATATATGGGACAATATGGCAGAGAGTCACACAAGATGGTCAGGGACAAATCAGTTGGGATCTCCATCAGTGGAAGGAATAACCACAGCGTGAGAGCACAGATCCATTGGAGGGAAAGCAAAGCGTTAAACGAGATGCTCTCTAGAGTCCTTTCTTGCTCCGATGCTCTAAGGCTAAGTGTGGTGTGTGGCAAGACTGCCATATCTGGACTCAGAGAACCTGAGTTCAGATCCCATCTCTGATGATTTATACTACCCGTATGGCAAGTCCCTAATCCATAATCCATATCCCTCAATTTCCTCATCTATAAAATGAGGAGGTTGGACTAAATATCCCCTGAGACTCCATCTGGCTCTATGGTCCCGTAACCTGAGTCACATCTTGTTCTTCTCATACCATTTGTGTGACCCTGAACAAATCATCTAACCTCTTTAGATCTTATTTTCTCATCTGTAAAACATAAGGGAGGGGGTCGGACCAGATCTCTCAGGCTTTTTTAATGACCCTATCAGATGTGGTCTTTGCCTTCAGTCTCATGGAAGAAGCAAAACATGCACAGGTGTGCACACACATGTATATAGATACACATATACATATGTATCTATACATATGTATGTTTGTATATATATGTGTATATACATGTATATGTATATGTAATATTTATATTTTAGAGAACTCACTAAGTAGAGGATATGGTTTAAGTGCCACAATGCATGGTACAAGATAGCAAGAGGCATTAAGAGTTTGGGGGCAGTTTACTGAGTGCCGGACCTGGAGTCAGGAAGACTCATCTTCCTGAGTTCAAATCTGGCCGCAGACACTTACTAGCTGTGCGACTCTGGGCAAGTCACTCAACCCTGTTTGCCTCAGTTTCCTCATCTGTAAAATAAACGAGAGATGGAAATAGCAAACCACTCCAGTACCTTTGCCAAGAACACCCCAAAGGGAGTCACGAAGAGTCAGACACAACTGAAATGACTAAACAACCATTAGAGTTTGGAATGGGATCCCCCAGTGCAGTCAGAAAAGTCTGGGAAAACTTCTTCAAGGATAGAGCTAGGTCTCAAAGCATGGGTGGAATTTGGGGAAGTAAGGGGCTGAAGATTACTCCTGCTATGGTTCTTTTGCATTCCTCCTTCCCAGCCTTTAAAGTTCATTCTGATGCTAAAGAGTAGAATTGTGAGAATCCAATGTAAACCCTTAGGGGACCTCCCACAAGGACGGGCTTGAGAACCACTGGTACATACTAATTGTATTTTTATTGGTACTACTGTTATCATTTTTCCTCCGTGTCTCTCTAGCCAAATCAAGGTAAGAATGACTTACCCAGCTCCTCAGTACCTTAGTGTTATAAGAGGCAGGCGGCATCGTGGAAGGAGTTTGGGATTAGGAGTTAGAGAATTTGGGAGCCAGCCCTGGTTCTGGCCCTCACCATCTGTGTGCCCAAGAGTACATCAGGTCATGTAACTATGCCATAGTTTCCCCGTGTATAAAATGGGAATATTAATAATCCTTTCATGACCTACCTCCAAGGGGGTGTTGGGAGGGTCAGATGAGATCAAGCATGTAAAGAAAGCACTTTGCAAGTGATAGAGTGCCGTCTATTATGTTTGTTATTATCTAATCAGTCTCCTATTCAAAGGGACCAATCTGTATGCCTGTTCAGTAGTGCAGGGTCACTATAGGGTTGAGAAATATAGCGATGCTTAAATAAGTCCCTGAAACAGGAAGCACACTCCCTCCCATCCAAAGTATATTCATGCAGTGTTCTAGAAAGGGACGGGATTTAAGCCTCCCTACTTCCCTGGGCTAGTGTTGTTCTCTCTAAAGTGAGAAGGGTTATATTGGATGGTTTGTAATATCTCTTCAGAAATTTCATAGGAGAGAACATAGAAACTATGAAATTCACGACATGCATCCTAGCAAATTATGTAATGTTGGGTTAAAAAATCAGGAGTGCCCTCACAGTATCCGAGTTCTAAGTCTACTCTGATAACTAATTCCATGTTTTTCTCTGTCCCTCTTTTTCTCCCCTCTTCTCTCACCTCCCACTTCCCAGGAAACCACTAAGAAAAGAGGAGAATGGAACCAGTGGAACTGAATATGCAATGACCTCCTCTCAAAACAACAAAACAGTGGATGTAAATAACGCGGTTGTGTAATCCCTGCTGACTCCCAGACAGCCTGGCTGGAGTGAGGTCTCATCGAAGCACACAGGGGTACAGGAAGAAGGGAGGGAGCAAAGACACAGCAGGTGACAGCTTGGTGGGCCCAGGACTTAATTTCCCTATTCTTGCACACCTCAAGCATTCAAAGAGAGAAACCCGACTGCATTTCAAGACTTTGCCGAGCATCTGATGAAAAGGATTTTGCCTGCCAGCCAGAGGCAGCTCAGACAGGAGAATATAGAGTTAGAAAGAACCCTAGAGATCCTCTAGTTCAACCCCCTCATTTTACTGAGGAGCAAATTGAAGGCAGGGGAGTTAAGTGACTCACCCAAGATCACATGTCTAAGAAGGAGCCGCAGTGTTGGAATTCGAACCCAGATTCTCTTACTCCGGATACAGTGCTCTTCCTCCTGTGCCCAGAATGAGGCATGATGACTACATGCAACATCTGTCAAGGGGACAAACGTCAGCATGCCTTGAGCTTCTTTCTTGTCATGATTGCTGTCCTCATCTTTGTTTGATCCATAGTTCATAAGAGCTGCGGACAGAAGAGGACTTGCTGGGATTGGGGTTTTTGAATGGGCATTCTAGCTATCCTACATAGCCTTGCTAGTTACATCCCTCTAGCAAGGCAGTAGCACCCTCCACTTCTTCTTAACCCTTTAGAGGGAAGGCATCCGTGAGTGTATACTACCTGCCCCCAACCTGCATGCCCTCACAAGCAAGGCCGGGAAACCAATCAGCAGTCTGGTGACTATGCAATTTCCAGTGACCCAAGGCTCCTCCGATCAGGACAGGGCTCCTTCAAGTGTTGGTATGACTGTGAGAATTTTCATTTTTTAAAAAGGTGCTTTCAATACATTTCTCCTCAAGAGCCTCCATCCTTTGCTTTGGGTTTCTGTCTTACCTTCTTTCTTCTTCACCCCAGCAGATGCTTGAGTTTCTTGTTCCTCCACAGCTCTCTAAGTTCACGGCTAGTTCTTTGTGAAAATGCCTGATGAAGGAGAAAAAAAGAACAAGAAACTTGTTTACATTGGTGTGGATAAACAGTTGTGTTCATGGTCTCAGATATGGAAAGGATGAGCCAGACCAGAAACCAAAGTTCTCTTTCCGTCCTTTGGATGATGAGCTGTTGAGTAGGGAAAGGTCCCCTTCCCTACCTAGTTGTTTTTTTTTTTTATTTGTGTATTTTCTCAACTCACCAAGAGCTTAATAGACCTAGCCTGTAGTTAGTGGCGTTTGTGGAAAGAACAGGCAAATGATTGTGAGCTCAGTTCTCTGACTGGCTGTGATGGAGGCTGCCTATTGTGCCAAATTCTGCATGGGAACTTTTTGTCATATTTATGGGTGGCATAGATCATGCTTTCCCTAATGCCAAGCTGCCACCAAACCTATTTCACTTAGTACCTCAAGTACCAAGGTACTAAAGCATTGAGTTGTCCCCTCTTTATAAAACAAATGGCTAGATCTGTTTCCCAGTACTGGAGGTCTTCATATGGAAACTGGCTGACCACTTGAGGCTGCTGTAGGGGAAATTTATGATTTAGCTAAGGACTGGAGTAGATGACCCCTGTAAGTCCTAACTCTGGGAATCTTTGATTGTGAGACAGCCTTGTTATGTCTTCATCCTCCAGAAGGCCAATTCGTGTCTCTTTGTCAACTAGATAATTCTCTTTCTATCACCTTGCTCCAAATAGAAAGTTATGAGAGTTGAATTACAATGGAGGGAGGTAGAAGGAGTGATCCTGAATGCCTATTTCCAGTGCCACTGTGAAGCTTCAGAAATATTCAGTACCTGTGTCTCAAGCCAACCATAGCAAACCCCATTACTGAAAATAATCGCCACTGGAATTGACGTGTCAGTAAACCAAGGCATATACACTCTATTTTGCATCACGTAATGTAGCTATTTAAATTTGCTGTCCATCAGATTGTAAGTTCTTGAGAGCAAGAGACTTCCACATGGAGCTGATTGCCCAAAAACAAAAAATCATTCATCTACTGAACGTTTATTTGTCAGTCCTGTGGTTTTTTTTTTAAGCTTTGAATTTCTTTCAACACCCATTCCAATACCCTTCATGAACAGTAGGTATCTACTAATACAGAACCAACCACCTTGATGTGTATTCGAGGTAATCATCACAGGGTTGGAATTTAGTCATATTCATCCAAGTTAAAAGTAACTCCAACTAGTTGTGACTTAGGGCATCCATCTCTATGAATAATCTTTCACTCTTAAACACCCCGTATTTAATATGATCTGACACATGCTTGTGGAAAAAAATTATATTTGCAAATCCAAGTAGGATGGTTGCAGTTTGTGTTGGCATTTCCAAAATGTAATGGGCTCCTCTGAATGAAATAATTCTATTTCTTTTGAAGGTTTCCTTTAAGAAAAGGGGGGCATGGTGGCCTCCAATCTGAAGCATGTATTATCAGTCTCATAAATGAGTAGATGCTTTCGAGTATTAGGAAAGTGTCATTGAGCAGAATCTAAACTTTGAGTTACCTTCTATCCCATTCAGTTATGGTGTTTTAGAAACTTGCCCCCCCCAATATGATATAGTCTAAGAGCGCAGACATGCAACAATCTCCTCTAGTTCGCCAAATATATCTGTTGTTTTGAAGATCAAATAATAAATTAACAGGCTGGAAGTGAGATACCCTCTACTCACATCTGCCCATCTAGCTTCTGGAATGTCAGGATAGAAGAAGAGGCAAGGGATTATAGAAGAGAGGACCCTGAATTTGGGGTCAGGAAGCCTCCAGGCTCTGTTCTTCACTTTCTGTGTGAGCTTGGGCAAGGCGTTTAACGCCTCTGGACTTCATTTTCCTCATTTGTAAAATGGAAGTGTTCAATTGGATGCCATCTTTAGAGCCGTAATCTCACAAATCGAATTTTCAAATAGAAAAGGACTATTAGAGATCAAATTCCAGCAACCTCCTCATTTCACAAAGGAGGAAACTCTTATATGAGTTAAAAATGGGAAAGGTGATTTGCCCAGTTACATAGGTGGTACAGTTAGGTGGCATAGTGGATGGAGTGTCAGCCCCGGAGTCAGGAAGACTCCGCTTCCTGAGTTCAAATCTGATCTCAGCCACTTACTAGCTATGTGATACTGGGTAAGTCACTCAGCCTCTGTTTCCTTATCTGTAAAATAAGCTGGAAAAGGAAATGGCAAACCACTTCCAATGAATCACAAAGAGTTGGACATGACTAAAAAAGAAAGGAACAGCAACAACACAGCAAGTAACAGAGCTGGGATTCAAAGCCAGGCCCTCTGACTCTGGATCCAGTGGTCTTTCTACTTTACCATGCAGCAGAATATACAGAAGAGTGGCAGTTCATCAAAGATTGAGGGTTTCTGCAGTAAACCCACAGTGGCTCCTCTCTGAATGTAGCCTTAGTACTTAGTACTTTGACTAAATGAAAAAAGCATTGCCCCAAGACTCAGGAGACCTGGGGGTCCAGGCCTGGTTCTGCTAGCTATGTGACTTTAGGCCAATGAGATCATCTCTCCTTTCCATTCCAACATGCAGTAAATTGATGATTTCTGAGCTTTCATACCATTTAAGGAAGTCGCCTTCCCAGTACACTTTAAAGATTAGAGCCATCCAAAGATCCTGGTCAACATCTTAGATTGCCTTAGAAAGTGATGGATTTCTCATCCCTGGAAATCTTCTAAGTGAGAGGGGCTGTATGTTTTAGAGGGGCTCTCCTGCCAATGTGGGTTTACTTGATGACCCCTGAAGACCCTCCCAAGTCTGAGACTGTGGTAGATCTGGTAACTCTATTTTCTGAATCCTAAATGTAGATCATGTGATCTGAGAAAGGATAACCAAAAGCTTTAACCAAAGGCTTTTTAACCAAAGCCTTGTTAAAAGTATGCTTTTCCCCAAATGCAGTTCTTTATAAGCAGAAGGTAAAGTGTCTAATCTCAAGAGTGGGTTGTTAGTCCAACTTCTCTACCCAATGGTCTCTGTGGTGAAGATCATTTTGAGAGCAAGGTATCAAGGAAAGGCTGGAGACCATTAGGACATAGAACATTAGATCTGAAAGGAACAATAGAGGTCATTTACTTGTGTTTTATATATGTGGAAATGAATGTCCAGAGAAGGGAATAAGAAGGCCCAAGGTTACGTGTCAAATCAAAGACTGAGCCAGCACACAGAATCAACCAGGCCAGGATTCTTAACCCACCACACTAGAATCTGGGAAACAGTGACAGTGTTAGAGGAATTGATACAGGCTATACAGATTGCTTTTATAACTAAGCCATGGGACTTCTCTAGAAACTGTTTCCTCATCTTCAAAATAAAGAATTTATTGAGACTAGATGCCCGCTAAGTCACCTTCCATCTCTGATATTCTTTGGTACATTTAATAAAATGCAAAGAAAACATCTCAGTTGTTTGTTTTTTTTAAGTCACTTCAGATAAGACCTTTGAACAGGAACTGGTCATTCTGAAAGAGATCTCTTGTGGTCTGATGAAAGAGGGGTAGGGACTTCTATTGCTTTTTACCTGATTAAATGACATCATATCACTTTTTAAGCATACATAAAATCCAACCTGACTTTGATCTTTTCTAGCTAAGAATTTATTTTTTTTAGAATGTATCTGCAGTCCCAAATCAGAAATAGAGACAGATTCTCAGAATATTTTATGAGCTCTGAGGTCCAGAATGAAATATGATTTTTCTTTTTTACATTTTATTAAATAGGTATTTTCCAAAGGTATCATAGCTGAGACTTACTTTAGAATTTAATAGACAAACAGAATTGTCAGAGTTTTCCAGCCCTTTCTTAGGAGCTGCAGAAGCAAGCTTTGAAGGGAAGACCTCGAACAAGTTTAAAAGCATAGAAATATATATTATATATATAGTTATATATTTAAAGAGAGATAAACATATATAATTACAATATTCCCTGCATATATACAAGGTATATTATTTCAATTGCAAAGGTAGCGTGTTAGATTTAATGCATGAATGTAAATATCCTGAAATCTGCCTTCTTGTGTGCCACGTGTACAGAGGAAAATGACTACTCTTTATAGAGAATCTGTATCAATGGTAACCTATGGAGAAACATAAAAATCAATGTTGTCATGTCCTCCAATAAGCCATTAATGTATATTTAGTCTCTAAGGTTATTGCACAATAAATATGCCTTGTAGCATTTGGAAATTGTGCGATATACCACTTTGAGGGGGGAGGGGGGAATCACTAATTTTTTTATTTTCAATAAAAATGTACTTATAAGAACAAGTTGTATTGTCATTTGTGAAATTAACTGGTAGAGAGATGGAAACAAGACATGAAATTGACAGGATAGAGGACTATTGGGTGTTGTCACTAAAGGTAATTAAAAGAATTATTCCATGGTAATTTTACACAGATTCATTCAACTCAACCTCATTATGTTCTTACTATATGAAGAGGACTGTACTATGACTTGGGGTTATTAAGAAGCTTAGATAAGACACGGTCAGGTCTTTATGAAGCTTAGAGTCTAGTATTCCTTTATCAAATACTTGGTAAGGATCTGCTGTGTGAAGAGTTCTCTAGTAGCCTGAAATAATATACAAAGCTTAGATAAGGAAAGAGCCCATCCCTCACCAAGTTGATAATCTAGTTGGCTCTTTCATTAATTTAGTCATTCATTCAATAGTTATTATGCTCCCACTAGGTACAGAGCATTGCTAGGTACAAGGCAAAATACAAACAAGGCACTTTACCTGCCCTTAAGGAATAGAACATAGGAAATTCGTAAAAGGCATACAGGAGGCAATGAACTTAGATGAGTTCACTGAGAATTGGCACTATTTACTGGGAATTTGTATGGACAAAAGCTAACATGGAGGGGAAAGTGCTTTGTGATCAGTGCCATATAACAAGGCAGATTCACATCCTTAAACATGACAGATGACATGGAGTTGGTAGCTGTTCTTCATGGTCATCAGGAAAGGGAACAAAAATAAGAGTTCAATAGGTAAAAAACAGATTTTAAAGGAAGTATAATATATGTATGTATACATACACATTTTCTAATGTATTTTAATGTAGACGAACACAACTCAATGTGACATGGAAACTAGTGTCCCCAGAAGGAAGTAAAAATATACCACCTAAAATTCTCTTCAATTCAAGCCCATCTAGGGAAAACTACAGATACATAAGACACAGTTCTTGCCTTCAGGGAGTGCACGGTCTAAAAAGAGAGAAAAAATAAACACAGATTAATAGAAACTACCCTATCATAAGTGCAGAAGAAAATTAAGTGCTATGAGATCAGAAGAGAGATAATGACATAGTCACACTCCCAGGTTCTCACGGCCCTAGGTGTGGGCCTTTCCATAACACCCTTATGGAGATATATTCCAGATAATAGAATTTAGGAGATGAAGGGGCATCAGGGGGTCTTAATCCCAACCCTTCACCTGAAGCAAGTGCTTGTAATTATCCTGTAAAAAGAGATTCACCACCTCACAATATTCCATGTTGTCTTTTTTTAAGAAGTCAGATTAAAAAAAATTATCAAAGGCAGCCTTGAAAGAGAGGCAATTCACAGTGCATTGAAATGAGCCCTGGGCTGAGGTCGTGGCAGTGTAGCACCAACATGATATTCACAGCACCTACGGTGGCTATGAATATGCTGGCATAGTTCTGAATCACAAAATATAACAGACTCTCTTCACTGAAGGCAGAACCAAAATATTTATTAAACACCAGAAAGCCAGATCCATCATAGCAACAAAGAAATCTATACACATTATCAATGCAGGGGGCACCGACATCCCCAAGCCTTCCCTGTGTTAGGGCCACCCCACAAACACACACCCTCAAGCAAAGTCACCCCCTGGCTCTCACTCACACTAACTGCTGGTCTCTCTGACTTCCTCCCCTCTCTCCCAGCTCTGACTGCTCTGTCTCACTTCTTCTCAGTTGTGCTCCACCCTTCCTGCTCCACCTGTTCAGCAAGGTTCTCTCAACATAGGCTTCATGTGAATCCAACTCCTGTAACTTAGGCTTCCATGTGACTTAAGCATGTCACATAGGTCCATTAATGTATGGGAAAGATCTTTTCATTTACAGGCCGGGAGGGGGAAGTACTGAGTTCAAGCTCTAAATGTGCCCACAGTAGCTACAAGACCTTGGGCAAGCAAATAGCTGCATTTTTGTTTTTTTTGTTTTTCTGGACTTTATTGTCCTTATTCCTGAAAGAAGAGGGAGTGATTGATCCAGGTGATTACTAGTTCTGACCTCTAGTTAAATAATCAATGAGCAGTGATTAAGTGAGTATATGAATGAATACATTTAATTAGTAATTTGTATGTGCAAATAGGGTTAAGCAACTTGCCCAGGGTCACACAGCTAGTAAGTGGCTGAAACCAGATTTGAACTTGGAAAGATAAGTCCTTCTGACTCCAGGCCTGGCACTTCATCCACCACCACCTAGCTGCCCCATAGTCTATCTATAAATACAATAATAATAGCCAATACTATATGATAAATTATTAGAGAGGCACAAATTTGAGTGAGATCTGAAGGTCATTAGAGACTAGGGGAGTTTGACAAGATTCCCAGAGGAGGCGGTAGATAAGTTGGGGTTTAAAGAATAGCTTAGGCTTCAACAGATGAAGATTGGGAGTTGCAGGAGGACACTCTAGGAATAATGCAAGGTATTTGTGAGCAAGGGCATTGACATGCAAAATTGCAGGATATATATGGGGGACTAAGAATACGGTCCATTCCCTCTCTCTGTTTATCCATGTCCAACATAGCTCCCTGACTAGATTCAAATATATCTAATGGTGGTCAGAGAGCAGATGTGATTGGTAAGGTGATGGAGTGACCTTTCCAACCTGAAAACCTCTTCAAAATGCACTAAATCTAAAATAATTCAAGCTGAATCTATAAGATAAGAAGACAGAGATACTAAACAAGGTAAAAGCTTCTTGAGAATAACATCAAAGAAATGAAATCTTTCAATCAGCATATCCACTCTAGCTATACACTGAGTGCAAGCAGCATGACCAATCTAATTGGCTTGCATTTCAAGGTCAGGCTTATCTTAGAGGGGACAGGGAGTGACTGGAGCTTTCTGAATACAGAATAAGATGATTAGACCATATCTTAAGAAGATCCCTTCAGGAGAAGAGTGTAGGAGAGGGAATAAATAAGGTGGGAAAATCATTTGCCCAAATGATTTTGGGCAGCTCAGTCAGTCACCCTGAGGGAGGGACAGTAAGTTGTACATATCAGGCAATTCAAACCACTCCACAACCCTCACCTCAGGACCTGATAAAAATAACCCAGGACCCTGAGCCTAAGAGCCTTAGGAGTAGCAGCACCCCTCAAATCACTCTGCTTCTAGCAGCCCTCTGCTCTCCAGCCTTCATTGAGGGGAGCAACCTTTGTGGAGGGGCCCACCATCTTTCACCACCAATACTAATTGCCAATCAATTGACATTCTGAGACAGGTAAACCCAGACCAACAACTCTGCTTCTAGTCTGGCCCCAGTAGCATCATCCAAGGGATGAACCATCCTCACTAGTAACATCTGCTTACCAAATGTCACAACAAATGGGACAAACAAGCAGACCTAGCTGAAGAAGCAAGGTGCCCTTTGAGAGGTGGTATGTGCCAGGTGAGTCAAACCACCAGCACAATCTTGATCACTATTCCTCCTTAGATAGAGGTGAAAACAGTCCAGGACCCTGAGGCTAAGCGCCTTGGGAATAGCACTTCCCCACCCAACCAGTGGTCCTGCTTCTGGTCTGGCCCTGACAGCCATCATCCAGGGAAGTAACCCTTATGGAGATGCTACTTGGCCGCTGCCTCTGCTGGGACTATCTTTCTATTTATTTCCTTAGCACAGTGTTATGCACTTAATGCACTTTTTTTTTTTTATTGATTTTCATTCCTTCATAGTACAGGCAAGAGCTGATGAGTCTGAACTATGGTGGTGGCCTTGGAAGTGAAGAATGAAAATAACAGATTTAGAATTCAAAATTATAGAAATGTTGGCCAGAAAGTGTAATTTGAATAGAATATTTACTTTGAAGATAGGACAGAAGAATATGATAAATATAATAAATCCAGAATATGATAAATCAAAAAACATGAGCCATATTGGGATGGGCAGATTGAGTAGTGAGTCTCACCTTAGAAGTAGAAATGAAGGGGTGGCATTTGTTCCCATGAAGAGCTGATAAGAGAAATGGGGACATCATACAACAGGGGACCACATTCTCTACCTGAGAGTGGTAATTTGTGAAGATTGCATTCCATTCCATAAGAGCAGACTTATGGGTCCCTGGAGGTACATGGCATCAAGGACGATGGGCTGGGGGAGAGGGGGAGAAAGAAGCAGGCTGGGAAGAGGATATAGAACTAAAGATTATATACTCTGGCCTTAGGAGTAGTGAGAGATCATGGTAAGGGAAGTGGATAGCACTGGGTCTGTTACATGAACTGATGCAAAGTGCAGTGAGCAGAACCAGGAGAACATTGTATACAGTAACAGCAACATTGTACTATGAACGACTTGACTATTCCCAGTAATATGATGATCCAAGCTAATTCCAAAGGACTCATAAAAAATTGCTATTTGCATCTGGGGGAAAAAAAGTGATGGAGTCTGAATGCAAGTGGAAGCAAACTATTTTCACCTTAATTATTTTTCGTGTTGGTTTTTTTTGTCTGTTTCTTTCACAACATGTCTAATATGGAAATATGTTTTACATGATTGCATGTGTATAAGTTAAGGAGAGGGGAGGTAAGGGAGAGAGAAAATTTAGCACTGTAGTAGGAAGGCCAAATCTATGATCTCAAAAAGGATCATATATAGATAGATAGATAGATAGATAGATAGATAGATAGATAGATAGATAGATAGATAGATAGATATAGATATAGATATATAGATATAGATACATAGATATATATATAGATATAGATAGATAGATAGATAGATAGATAGATAGATAGATAGATAGATAGATAGATAGATAGATAGATAGATATAGATATCTGAATAGTTCGAAATCGCAAGGTATATAGAATTCTCTAAGCAGAAGGCATCAAAAAATTTATTCAGGGCCCACAGAGACAAATTAGCGAACCAACCTCCCCATTCCAATATTGTGATCACAAGCCTCCAGGCCCAGTAGGCCTGCCTCACAAGAGTAGCCAGGAGGCCACAGAAAAATAAGATGGCATAAATCATATTCACTGGCTTCAAGTCCTCGCTCGAACTCCTGGGTCCACATACGGGTCGGCTCTGCTTTGGCTTCAGCTGTAGTTTGTCGCCTCTCCTTGCAGCCAAGCCTCTGGCGTTCTCAAGCCCCGCCTCAATGACCAGAGACCAGAGCTCCCGAGTTGGCCCTTCTTAAGTCATTAATCTACACCCACACAGGTTTCACACTTGATAGGGCTTTGGGCCTGGGGCTTAGCACTTAACAGCTGAAAGTACTTTCAAAATAAACAAAAGCCAAACTCCTCAAGGGCGCCCATTAAACTAAGCCCATTTTGCCTTACTGGCACAGGCACTCAAAAATTAATGAATTTTAAAATTTGTCTTCACATGTAATTAGAAAAAATACTATTTAAGAAAAAAAGAACTGGGTCTCACAGCTAAGGATACTCACTCCTACCATGCAACATGGATTTCTTCATGGCTTTCTTCATGAAAGCCTTTTTTCCTTTACTCCTATTTCTAAGGGTGGGACATATCAGAAAAGAGCCCCACCAAAAAGTAAGATGAAACAAATATACAAGGTTAAGAAAGATGGGGTAAGGTCTACAAATGTAGTAACACATTTGTGAGGGAGCTTAAGGAGCTCAAATTTTGTGTCCTAGAAGATTTACATTCATAATGGAATTTAGAGAATTAATGGAATTTATTGTTCAGTCATTTTCCAGTCATGTATAACTCTTCATGACCCCATGTGGGGTTTTTTTGGCAAAGATACTGAAATAGTTTGCCATTTCCTTCTCCAGCTCATTTTACACATGAAGAAACTGAGGCAAAAAGATACTTGCCCAGGGTCACACAACTTGGTAAGTGACCCCATTTGGGGTTTTCTTGGCAAAGACACTGGAATGGGTTGCTATTTCCCTTTCCAGCTCATTTTACAGATGAGGAAACTGAGGCAAACAGGGTGAAGTGACTTGCCCAGAGTCACACAGTTAGTAAGTGTCTGAGGCCAAATTTGAAGTCAAGAAGACTCATCTTCCTGACTCCAGGCCTGGCACTCTATCCGCTGCCCAGTAATGGAATATGGAGAGAATAAAGTAGGCTACAGCTAACAAATGCAAGAACAGAATTCAGTGTAGACCAGAAATGGAATTCTTTCCAGGAAGAAAGACAAAGTAGAGGGAAAGATTTTATTTGTTTTTTAAAGGATGCCACAAGAGAGTATTACTGAAGCTAAGAGATTGAGGCTTCTGGCTACAGAGACGATTTTGAACCACATGCTTATTTGGACAGGGAAAGGAAAGGTCAAAAGGAAGGGGAAGAGACAGAGAAATTCACAATTTAAGTGAAGTCAAAGGATTTGGGCTAGGGCAGGCAAACCGGAGAAAGGGCCCAAGCAAAGTGGGTAGAGCCTGTAGGAACAGGCTGGCAAGGTAATAGTGTATCCATAGGGATGAAAGGCTGGCTCTAAAAAGGATGGGTTTTTAAATTAATAAAAAAGAAAGAAACGAAGGAAAATAAAACCAGTCATCTACCTTGTAAAGAGGTAGAAGTCTGGCTAAAGTGTTGCCCTTCATTTTGTATATTTATCTGATGATTTTGGTTTATTGTCATTAAATTTATCTTTTTTTAAAGAAAGAAGTGGCTATGTTAATCTAGAGAACAGAAGATTTAGGGATAGAAGATTGCTATCTTCAAAGAGCTGAAGAACAGGCTTCTAGAAGAGGGATTAGGTTTATCCTGCTTGGTATAAGAGAGAACAGCTGGGGACATTGAGTGGAAGTTGTAGAGAGGTACATTTTGGCTCAAATCGTAGGAAATTTTCCTAACCATCAGCTATCCAAAAAGGAGGTAGGGATCAGGAGTCAGTAGGACCCCGATGCCTGAATGACCTTCTTTGGCGGCTGGCTTATCACTTGTCACAGATGCTGCTTTGAAGATTGCTGGGCAAATAAGGACTAGATGCCCTTGGAGGTCATTCACCCGGGTTGACCTGCCTTGGCTCTTGTTCTCTGAGACTGCTGGGAGAGCCATCTGTTCATTTCCAGGGGCTGTTTTCTCTCCCTGAGTAAACCTTGGAGGAGCTTCCCTGGAAAGATGGGAAGGTAAAAGACCCTGCTGACCCACTTAGGCTCTTGTCATCACTTTTATGCCAACCTAAGGTTTTCATTGCAGAAATGAAAGAAGCTCTCTGAAAGTCTCCTGGTTGAAAGTCTCCATGTCACCTGGGCCCCAGCCTGAAATACTTTCAGGGCAGAAGATTGCATGTCACCTGGGCAATGGCAGCGTCAGAGGTGTGTCAAAGAAAAGAGGGCATCTAGACCACTGACCCAGCCTCAGTGAATGCCCCTTTACATCAGCACACGCCTTTCTTTCCTGGTGGGCAATTGGAGGATAATTCGATTAGACATTTGAAGCCATTTAAACATTCGGGCATTGTGTGGCAGCCAGCGCTGGGCCCATTCAGCAGCAAACCGGATCTGACAACCTTAGCTGACCTAGGGAAAAACCCAGGGCATCGCCCCTTGCACAAAGTCTCTTCTTGGATGGGAGCTTCTGCAATGAGAAGAGACACAGAAGCAGGCACAAGGACCCAGACCCAGAGGCCTTGTCTGGGAATCTTCAGCGGTGATGGCTCAGGCGTTTGCCTGAAGCATAATTCACCCTGTAGTAGAGTGGCTGAAGAAATATTTGTTGACTTGGAGACCTGGGATTGTGTTATGGTTCTACCACTTCCTAGCTGGGTGATCCTAGACACGTCACTTAAACTCTTCAAACTTCATTTTCTTCTTCTGTGAATTTGGAGTCTTGATTACTTGAAGTACCTGCCTTTCAGGCTCGGGGCAAGAGGAGCCCTTTGTGAACCTTCAGGCTCTGGAGAAATGTGGATGATCATATGGAAAGCATCACTGTGATACAGTGTGAGGCTCCCCCCGCCCCCGCCCCGCCTCCACATGCGACCTCCTCAACCTCTAGTGCCATTGGAATCTTCCAACCAAGCCATGAGAAGCACTCGTTTGTCTCATTGTCTAAACCTCTCCCTGGTGCCTGGGAGGAAACATTAGGCCCAGGGCTGAGGATAAACACATGGGAGAGGCGATGCGTAAGGCTAAGCTTTATACATATTGACCATTAAGAAACAAAGGTCAAAGGTCTGACGAATCTATAATCTATCCAACCCCGCTCACTGTGATGGAATCCAAAAAGCATTTATTAGACACGTGTGTCGGTAAGGCAAAATGGGCTCCTTAGCATGTCAGGAGTTTGGCTTTTGTTTACTTTGAGTGAAAGTACTTTCAGCTGTTAAGTGCTAAGCCCCAGGCCCAAAGCCCTATCAGGTGTGAAACCTGTGTGGGTATAGATTACTGACTTAAGAGGGCCAACTAGGGAACCAATGGTCTCTGGTCGTTTGGGGGGCGGGGGGGGGGGGGGCCAGAGGCTCAGCTGCGAGGAAAGGCAAGCCAAGAGACAACTACAGCGGAAGCAGAAGCTGTGGAGGCAGGAAGCTGCGGGAGCAGAGCTGACCTGTGTGTAGACCCAGGAGTGTGAGCAAGGACTTGAGGCCAGCTAATATGATTTGGCTAAATACTATCTTGTTTTTCTGTGGCCTCCTGGTTACTCTTGTGAGGCGGGCTTTCTGGGCCTGGAGTCTTTTTGTCAAGATGTCGGAATGGGGAGGCTGGTTCGCAGATCTGTTGTGGTGGGGCCTAAATAAATGTTCTGTTGTTTTCTACTTAGAGAATCTCTCATACCTTGCAATTTCGAACCATTCAAACACATACATGATTATGTTTGAGATTATAAATTCGGCCTTCCTACTACAACATGTACCGGTGCAAAGTGTTGCTCTGTGTGCTGGGGAAACAAAACCAGAAGAAAAACCAGTCCCGGCCTTCAAGGAGAATCTTTATATTGGGAAGATAGATTTAAAAAACATGCAAACAGATATTATCTTTATGATAATTTGAGGAGGGGGAAGCACCAACAACTAGACAAGGAGTTACCTTTCTTTGTTTCATGGGCCCTTTTGTCAGTCTGATGAAATTTATGGGCCCCTTCTTAGAATCATGTTTTTAAATGCCCAAAGTAAAATACACAGGATTACAAAGGAAGCCAATTATATTGAAATGCAGTTATCGAAATATGAGATAATTACTATAATGATATGGCTATAATATAATAACAGCTAATCTTTTAGGTTTGCAAATTGAAAGCTAAGTTTGAAAGCTAAGGTTTGCAAATTACTTTATAAATACTATCTTGTTTTTACTCTCACAACAATCCTGCGAATTAGAGGCTATTATTTTCCCCATTTTGCAGAGAAGCAAAGTAAGGCAGACAGTGGGATTACACAATTGGTAAATGTCAGACACCAAATTTGAACTCAGGTCTTCCTGACTCCAGGTCTTATGTCCTATCTACTTTGCAACCTAGCTGTCTCAGGAGGGAAAAAAGGGTACACAGACCCCATACTGAGTTCAGGAAAGACTTCCTATAGAGTGGCATGTGAGTTAAATATGAAGGCACATAGGAATTCTAAGAGACAAAGATAAGGAAGAAGTAAGTGCATTCCAAGAAGGGGCGATAGCTGTTGTGAAGATATGGATGTAGACAGTAACATACTGAGTTCAAGCGAATAAAGGGACAGATCTAAGATATTTTGCTGTTATGAACTTGATAAAACTTGGCAACCAATTAGATTTCGGGTATGAGAGAGAGAAAAATCAAAGATGACTAAGACTGGAAGGCTTTGGGCATCCTCAAAAAGAAAAACAGAGGTTTGGAAGAGAAATGGGTTGATGGCAGAAAATAAATTACATCTTGAAAATGCTGAGTTCAAGATCGATGAATGTAAAAAGGATTTATTAGGCACTTACTACATGCTGGGCACTGTACTGAGCCCTGGGGATATGAATTGAAAAAGCTGGGCAGCCCCTGCCCTCAAAGACTGTAATCAAGGGAAACAATACATAAAAGTCTCAGAAAGTCAGATAGATAAGATAAGCTATAGATAGATGTTTTATAGACTTACATATAATATTCCTGCAACTTTCACTTTCATCATTTCACATTTCATTCATTCATTCTCTCTCTCTATATGTGTGTGTATTAATTATATGTGGACTATAAGTAATACACCTAGAATTATACATATATATTGTATATGTATTATATGTTGTGTATATACTATGTATATATTACATACTGTGTATATATTGTCTATGGTGCATATATCCATATATATGATGCCTATGGTATATCCCACTAGAAATATCCAACAGGTACCTTGGTGAAGGTGGAAAAGGACCAGAGCTCAAGAGAAAGACTAGAGATGGATAGGTATGTAGTGAGCAATCTACACAGAGACTTAACAAAACTAGATATAAAACAGTACCTAAAAAGCAGCATGTTACAGTTGAAAGAACCCTGGATTTGGAGTTCGTGACCTGGGTTCTAATCTGGGCACTGCTACCTGCTAACTGGGTAACCTTGAACAAGTAACAACTTCTCTGGGCATGTGTTTCCTCATTGCTAAAAATAGTAGATTGGACTAGGTGATCTCTGAGGTCCCTTCCATTTCTATGATCCTATGAACATTCCATTGGGACCCAGGAGCCCTGGGTTCTGGTTGTGACTCAGCTATAAACTTGAAGTTGTTCAATGACCTTGGACAAGTCCCTGGACCACTGTTTCCTCAGGTACAAAATGAGGGATGAGAGTAGAGCATCCTTTCCAGTGATAACATTCTATATCCTAACATCCTGTATCCTAAGGCCCTTTCTAGCAAGGAGTTTCTCTGCAGCCACAATTTTAAGGGCTCTTTCATCTCTAATTTTCACAATTTGATTCTAATCAGAATGTTTCTTATGGTTGTGGATTCTTATTCTCATCTGGCTGCTTTGGTGTCTTGCCCTGTGTCTTTTTGTTTCTGAGCTATTTGTCAAGTCAAGCAGTATTCTCCTGAAGACAAGATGCCCTTTGACCTCTAGCTGCTTCTGGAGGGACACACTTGTACCATCTGTTTAAGTCGATTGGCCACATCCTGTGGAGAAGATTGACCTGAGCCCCTAGGAAAGCTAACTCCCCTCTTTGGGTGACAGCCTCTTGTCACTGATGTAGAAATCCAACAGGAGCTAGAGGACAGTGCCCTCTGTCTTGGAAAAAGGAGCCAGTAAGGAAATAACTTGACATTTGACAGCCTCCAGGAAAGTTTAATAGCATTTTGTGCAGCTGGGAATACATGTTATCTGTAAAATGAGGACTAGCTTAAGGGAATACAGGCTGTGAGCCTATGGGAAATATTCTTATTGTTTCTGTCTCTCCTATTATTTGCTTTGTCTAGGAATCTGCCTTTGCAGGTGGGGGCTGAGCAAATCTCACGTGATACACTCCTGGGATTATGAGATCAAATTGGAAATGAACCGGGAATAAACAATTTTGAACATGTTATGTTAGAGTTAGAGGGATCTTAGGACATAGAAGAATTGTTTTAGTTTATTTTTTAAAGTTTAATGGATATCTGCTTATTGTTTGGACCTCAATTATTTCATGAAATGCCCTTCTCCCATTTAATCCTCTCTTGTAGTCAAGAAAAATAGAAAGGCAAAATTGATCGATATAGCAATTGCATCTGACAGCATATGGTAACAACCACACCTGTCCTTCTCCACTTCTTTTTTCGCCTTTTATTTAGTACTTTCTTTTTCTCCAGTTACTTACAAAAACAATTTTTAACATTCATTTTTTAAAACTTTGAATTCCAAATCTCTCCCTTCCTCCCTCCCCACTCACCCCCCCATTGAGAAGGCAAACACTTTAATATAAGTTATACATGTGTTGTCATGCAAAACATATCCATAATAGTCATATTGTGAAAAAAAAACGTGGACAAAAAATCAAGAAAAATAAAGAAAGTTTAAAAAAAGGTATGCTTCAATCTGTATTCAGATACCACCAGTTCTTTCTCTGGAGATAGGCATCATTTTTCATCCTAAGTCCTCCAGAGTTGTCTTGGATTGTTGTATTGCTGAGAATAGCCAAGTCATTCATGGCTGATCATCTGACAATTTTGCTGTTACTTGGTACGCAGTACATTTCACTTTCCATCAGCCCATGAATGTCTTTCCAGGTTTTTCTGCTCATCATTTCTTACAGTACAATAGTATTCCATCATAATCATACACTACAACTTGTTCAGTCAATCCCCAATTGATGGGCAACCCTTCAATTTGTAATTCTTTGCCCCCAGAAAAGAGCTGCTATAAATATTTTTGTGCATATAAATCCTTTTCCTTTTTGTTTTTAATCTCTTTTGGGATACAGACCTAGTAGTGGTATTGCTAGGTCAAAAGGTATGCATAGTTCCAGTAGAATGGTCAAATCAGTTCACAACTCCACCAACAGAGCACCTTCACCACTTCTTAACTTGGAGGAGGGAAGGATGTTTCATGATCTATTCTCGGGTCCATCGCATTTAATCTGAGATCAACTGCCTTTTTGTGTTGGTTTTGGTTTTCTTTATTGTTGCCATTGTATATGTCTTTCCCCACTCTGCATCATTTCATCTGAGTCTTATTTCTCTGAATTCTTCATATTTGTTTTTTCTCACCACTTAATCATATTATTTTATAGACTTATGGGATCATATGTAATAGATTCAGAGCTGATATATAATAATATCTAATAATTTAGATATTATTATCTAAATAATAGATGTTAGAGCAGAACATAGAGGTATGTTAGAAGCCATAGAGTTCAGTCCTCTCATATTATAGATGGGGAAGCTGAGAGATAGCGAAGTTATGTGATTTGTCCAGGATCCCACAGCTAGCTAGTGTGTAAGTTGAGATATGAATCATGGTTTTCTTGACTACATCACAGAGCCTCACATACCATTTGTTCAGCTATTTCCAATTGATGGATGTTCACTGTTTCCAGTTCTTCACTATCACAAAAAGAAACATACTGGTAAATATTCTATCTTTCTTTTTGCCCTCAACCTCTTTAACATATATAGCCATTAGTGGAATTGCTGGGGCAGATGGCATGAGAAAGTTAGTGATTTTTCTTACACAATTCCAAATTGTTTACCAAAAGTTACATTAATTCATGGCTTCAC
Organism: Phalanger gymnotis; assembly: GCA_028646595.1. NCBI lineage: Eukaryota > Metazoa > Chordata > Mammalia > Diprotodontia > Phalangeridae > Phalanger > Phalanger gymnotis. The sequence goes on along the minus strand of CM053624.1, from coordinate 195,725,428 downwards.
CAACAATATATTAGTGTTCCTGTCTTTTCATAGCCCCTTTAATATCTATTGTTTCCATTTTAAATCACTTTTGCCAATTTGATGGTTTGAAGACAAAAAAAAAGAAAGATGCAACACTGAACCAAAATATAAGACATCTCAAAAGTCTTAGTAGTTTTAAGCTACTAAAAAGCTAAAACCCAGCCAACAAAACTGCACTAAGACTTTTGGGACGTTGCTTATTTGTAGCAACACTTCTTGTGGCAGCAGAGAACTGGAAATGAAGTGTGTCCATCATTTGAGAGTGGCTAATTTCTCCTTCCAGCCAGAGCACTGAAAGGAACCGCCTGTTTCACCTAATTTTATTATCATGTATCTCTGCAAATTTAATTCATTTTTCCATTCAGGGCTTATTGTACATGTTTAAGGATGAGAGTCTAAAGCTATTTTCTACCTAACTACTTTCCAATTTTCCAGCAACTCTTGTTAAATACGGTCCTGCCCTCAGCAGTATAGGTTCTTAGACTTACTGAACCCTGGGCTGCCGTGTTCATTGTGTTTGTTTATATAGAGAAATATGAATTTTGTCTCCTTTTCTACCATCTCAGTTGATGTAGAAAGAGGGAATGGTCATCTGGTCTTTGCCTGAAGACCTCTAATGAGTGCAAACCCATTGTCTCCATTCCACTTTGGGAAAGCTCTGTCACAAAGCTTTTCATTTTTTAGTTTAAACTTGCCTCTTTAGAATTTCTGCCCATTACTCAACCTCTGGAGCCAAGCAGAACCTCCGAATCCCTTTTCCATGTGCCAGCTCTTCAAATACTTTATTGCAATTCAATTCAACAATCATTTATTAATTATATACTATATATCAGGCACTGAACTACACCTATTATGGATTCTGAGTCAAAAAGCAATGTGGTCCCTGCCTTCAAGGCATTAACATTTTACCAGAAGAAAATAACATGTACGAGGGGAAGTAAAAGGAAAATACATGCAAATTAAATACAAAGTGATTTTTGCAAAGAGACAGCATTAACAACTCTGGTGGGAGGGATGTGAATAAAGAAGATCTCTCATGTGGGAGGTAACATTTGTACTGTTTCAGACGGAACTAGGGAGTCCAAGAGACACAGAGAAGGAAGACTAGTATTTCAGGTAGAGAAGGTACTCTTTAATAGCAACCATGGGGTCATAGGGTATAAAAGAGGAAGTGCTGAATTTGGAGATAGAGCAGAAGCAACATTTAGTAAGGTCCCTACTCTGTATGTATACTATGCTAGTTTTTTTTTTCTTTCTCTAAGAGGCAATGAAACCAGTTACTTGCTTGGTTCAGGGAGACTGGATCAACCCATTGATATAGAGTTATAGTCTAGAGCAGCACTTCTTCAACTGTGTGTCAAGACGCCGTATGGGGTTGTGAAAAATTTGGCAAGAGTAAAGGATTCTGAATGCGGAATGACCAAAAATTAATTAAAAATCCAATGCGTAATGAATTTGAGGTATTTCTAGCAGCACTTGACTGTGTTGTATCAGGCAACTTCGCTGCAGCTTTGGTTCTGAGCACAAAGAGTGTGTACTTTGTACTGCGCATGTCTTCAGGCTATGCAACACCAATGAAGGCTGCCAAAACACAAAAAGGGGTTGTAAGTGGAAAAAGTTTAAGAAGTCTTGGTCTCATGTATAAAGAGTAGCGGGCTGAACAAACACTTGGGCAAGCCATTTCACCAATATGGGCTTCTGTTACTGATCTCTAAAATAAGAGGTTGGACTACATGACCTTTAAGTTCCCTTCCAGTAATAAATCAATGGTTCCTATTAATTCTCTCACTGAAATGAAACCTCCCCAGCTCCTTCGATCGATCCTCACAAAGCACAAACTCAAGGCTGTTCACCAACTGTTTGTCCTCTTCTGGATACTTCACTCTCTTCCCCTTCCAATTCATCCTTCCCATGCTGCCAGATTAATCTCCTTAATGTATCTCTCTAATCACATCATGCCACAGTTCAAAGCCCTCCACAGCTCTCCAAGGCCTAAAGGATAAAGCCCAACTACTGCTGCCTGGATTTTCAGAATCCTTCACAATCTGGCCTCAACCTACATGTTGATTGATTATCATCTCCTACTACCTCTCTATCCAGACCTCTGCCAAATTAGTCTTTTCATTGTCTCCCACACTCATTCCATCCTCCAAGCCAAGGCCCATGATGTTCTTCCAAGTAAGAAGGTAGTTTGCTGAATCATGTGTCTATCCAAGTAACACTCAGAAAACTCCAGCTCCAAATCCTCTATTGCCTGACTACCTTAGCCTACAGTGTGCAAGGCATGGAGTCAGGAAGACCTGGGTTCAAATCTGGCCTCAGACATTTACTAGCTGCGTTACCCTGGGCAAGTCACATCACTCTGCTTGCCTCAGTTTCCTCAACTGTAAAATGAGCTGGAGACTAAAATGGCAAACCACTCCAGTATCAAAACCCCAAATAGGTCATGAAGAGTCAGACACCACTGATACAACTGAACAACAACTCTAGCCTAGAGGGTTTCCTTGCTCAGAACTCTTAGACATTTTCTTTGTCATTTAACAGACACTGTCTATTGTTATTTAATTTTTTGAGGATCTGTCTTTTCTGTTCAACTAAAACTTAAGTTTGTAGAGGGCAGCAGTCATGGTTTACCCTCTTATATCCATTCTAAGCACCCAGACTAGTGATGTGCTTGAGAAGTAGATGAACGAGAACATGAAGGAAGAAGTCTGTCATCCTTCTTCGTTCTAGCCCATGTTACATACACACTGCCACTATATTTCATTCCCCAACTTGACCTCTTCTCAACCAAATAAGTTATATCATATAACACGTTCTGGTTTTGTGGTTTTGTAGATTCGTTCCTTCATTCAAGAAGTATTTATCAAGTGGTTACTAGGCACCCAGAATTATGTCAAGTGCTAAAGAAGCCAAAAAAGCTATATAGGAAGGAGAATTTGCCCTCTAGAAGGTTGTGGTTTGGTGAAAAAAATAAGACAAATACATGTAGAAGTTAAGTCATAATGTAAGGATGTATATGATTAAATGCCATTTATATAGCATTCTAGATTTAGGGCTGGAAGGGACTTTGGAGATCCCTTAGTCTGGCCCATCCTCTCCATTTACAGATGAGGAAACTGAGGTCCATAGAAACAAAAGCGATTTGCCCAAGGTCATACTGGCATTCATATTGAGAGATCAGTATGCATTTGTGTCGGTAAGGCAAAATGGCCTTCTTAGAATGGGCTCCTTAGCACTTCAGGAGTTTGGCTTTTCTTTACTTTGAGTGAAAGTACTTTCAGCTGTTAAGTGCTAAACCCCAGGCCCAAAGCCCTATCAGGTGTGAAACCTGTGTGGGTGTAGATTAATGACTTAAGAGGGGCCAACTAGGGAACCAATGGTCTCTGGTCGTTTGGGAGGGGGGGGGGGGCCAGAGGCTCAGCTGCGAGGAAAGGCAAGCCAAGAGACAACTACAGC
>CM053624.1:195665414-195721448 GCA_028646595.1 Phalanger gymnotis | reverse complement strand
TGAGCCCCAATTGTTCGAGTGGGGGTGAATGATGATACTGTTCTGTCTACTTATTTTGTATTATCCTGGCTGTATTGTTTTTATTATTATGGTATTATTGACACCCCTTTCTTACATAATGGATATAAAGATCTAGGGGTGGACATTGAATTGTTAACAAGTATTTTGGGAATGATTGATTTGAAGAGATTATCTTGCTGGGATCTAGGGGTGGGTCATGTTTGTATTGTAAACAAATATTTGAGATATTCTCTATATAATGTCACTGAATGATATGTTTTGCTTTGTTGTGAATGATATGTTTTAGTTTCCTGCGTAATTAGATCACGATGTATAATGGGTCAATGTATGTTCTAGGATACATGGCTGATTAAATTATGTATCCTAGAACATAGGGGTGGAGTGTGTCCATAAGGCAAAATGGGCTCCTTAGAATGGGCTCCTTAGCACTCCAGGAGTTTGGCTTTTGTTTACTTTGAGTGAAAGTACTTTCAGCTGTTAAGTGCTAAACCCCCAGGCCCAAAGCCCTATTAGGTGTGAAACCTGTGTGGGTATAGATTAATGACTTAAGAGGGGCCAACTCGGGAACCAATGGTCTCTGGTCATTGAGGCAGGGTGAGCCAAGAGACAACTACAGAGGAAGCAGAAGCTGTGGAAGCAGGAAGCTGCTGGAGTCTTTTTGCCAAGATGTTGGAATGGGGAGGCTGGTTCTCGGATCTGCTGCGGTGGGGGCTAAATAAATGTTTTGTTGCATTCTACTTAGAGAATCTCTCATACCTTGCAATTTCAAACCGTTCAAACATATTCATGATTATATTTGATATATTTGAGATTATAAATTTGGCCTTCCTACTACAGCATTGTAGCAAAACCACGCACCCATTGAATGTTCGAGCTCCAAGAGTTCTTAGAACATAAAAATTTAGGTTAAAGAGCATATAAAGGCCCAAGACTGATTATGTTATTCACCCACTCCTAAAGCTTCAGTGGCTCCCTATTGCCCTTAGAACAAAATAATGTCTTTTTCTTAGCATTTAATGTACTTCACATTCATAGCTTGGCTCCATTGATGTTTCTACACATACTATTCTCTTGGCAGTCTCTATGCTCTAGTTAAGACGGCCAGTTCTATCAGAGGATCCCTAAACTCAACATTCCACCTTCCATCTCTCTCCCTTGCATAGACCATCTCCTATGGCTAGAATTCATTCAGTCCTCATCCTCTGCTTCCCTCAAGTCTGAGTTCAGGTCCCACTGCTTACGTGAAGCCTTTCCTGATGCCCATCTGTTGTTAATGTTCTCCCCTTTGACAAATTCTGTCATATTCACTTACCTGTATTCATTTTAACATCCTGCTCCCTGTGCACCCTCAAACCCAGTATGCTAGAAACCCTTTAAATGAAGAGACCATTTAATTTTTGCCTTTGTGTAGCCAGTATCTAGTACAGAGTCTCGTGTATAGTAGGTGCTTAATACATGTTTGTTATTGAAAGGAAGAGAAGTCAGAACTAAGAATATTAGAACATCGAATGCATAATTTTAAAGGTGGAGGGAATTTAGAATTGATAGCAGCCTTTAGACAGAATTTAAGAGCATAGAATCTTAGAACTAAACAAGACTTTACAGATCATTTAGTCAAACCCTCTTTGTTCCTAGATCAGGGCTAGGGAACCTGCAGCCTTATGTGGCCCTCTAGGTCCTCAAGCATGGCCTGTTGACTGAATCCAAACTTCACAGAACAAATCCCCTTAATAAAGCCACATATGGCCCTCTGAGTCCTCCAGTGCAGCCCCCTTAAGGGGATTTGTTCTGTGAAGTTTGGATTCAGTCAAAGGGCCACACTTGAAGACCTAGAGGGCCACATGTGGCCTTGAGGCTGCAGGTTCTCCACCCCTGTCCTAAATCATTAATTTGGAACTAGAAGAGACCTCTGAGGTCATCTAGTCCAACACCATCATTTTACTGGTATTAAAACTGAAGCTGATCAATTGGGGAATGGCTGAACAAGCTGTGGTATAGGAAGGTAATGGAATACTATTGTGCTATAAGAAATGGGGATGATATGGACTTCATAACAACCTGGAAGAACCTACACGACATAATGCTGAGCGAGCGGAGCAGAGACAGGAGAACATTATACACAACCACAGATATATGGATTCGGCGATGACTAACCCCGACAGACTTTGCTCTTCTCAGCAACACAATATGCAGAGACAGCTCCAAAGGACTCACGATGGAGAGTGCTATCTACATACAGAGAAAGAATATGAAGTATGAATGCAGATCAAGGCACACTTCATGCTCGCTTTTTTCTCCCCTGCCTTTTTTTCTCTCTTTTGTATTTGTTGTTGAGTTGTGTTTTTGTTTTATTTTTGATTCTGTTTCTTCTTTCTCATGATTCATTCCATTGGTCATAATTTTTCTCCACAACTTGACTACTGTGTAAATTAATTCAATGCCAAGTTATACATGGAAGTTATATGGGATTCCATGCCGTCTTGGGGAGGAAGGGGGTTAGGGAGGGAAGAAAATCTGGAACTCAAAATTATGTAGAATCGTGTGTTGCAAACTAAAAATAAAAATTTTTTTAAAAAGAATATTAAAAAAAAACTAAAGCTGGGGGACAGCTAGGTGGTGCAGTGAGTAGAACACTGGCCCTGGAGTCAGGAGGACCTGAGTTCAAAACCAGTCCCGACACTTGATACACTTACTAGCTGTGTGACCTTGGGCAAGTCACTTAACCCCAATTGCCATGCCTTCCCCCCTCCAAAAAATAAAAACTGAAGCTGCAGTAAAATGAATAGGCTGGAAGAACAAGAACCCCCATAGAGCCTTCAGGGACTGGTAAAATTTAGATAATTAGAAAGAAACTCCTTCCAACATTTGGAATTTCTCCTTCTCCTTGGTGACACCATGAAGTAAGCAAAGTTTAACTTTGGTACCCACCCCCACTCACCTTTTTGCACATATCTTTCTACCAGCGATATTCCAATCCCAGGGCATAAGGAACACAACTATTCTGTTCTCTCTAATAGACCAATCGAAAACTCCTTTAGGAAAAGACTCAGATACATCTTCAAATGTAAATGACTAAAGATTAAATGTGTGAACTATCCCAGGGATGCTTGCATTTTAATAGAGGAAAAAGTCTCGAGCTAAAGAAATGACTTTCCAATGTTGGAATTTGGAGTATAAACCAAACTGTGGCAAAAAGAAGCCTTCCTGATGGTGCTAAAGTTTGTGAGCAGATTATGAACTCCTCCGTGGCAAGGACTATCTTTTGCCTTTCTTGGTATCACTAGCACTTAGCATAGTGTCTGGCATTTAGTAGGTGCTTAACAAGTGCCTATCTACTAATTCTGTATAAACAGGTGCCTGCTTTATTTGTCTGTATGAATCATAGAATCTCACAGTTAGACACCAGAAGTCGCCTAGTTAACCCCTACCTGAAGGATGAATCCCCCCACCACTGCATCCCCACAAAGGTGGCCAAACATTCATCTCTTGAAAACCTTCAGTGTGAGAGAGCTTATCATCTTTCGAGGAAATCCATTTATTCAAGGGATGGTGCCAATTGTCAGGAATTTCTTCCTTATATTGAGCCCAAGTCTGCCTCCCTAGAACTTCCATTCACTGGTCCTATATCTACCCATGAGGGTTAAGTAGAGACACTTCTATTATTCATTCCAGTCTTGACTTTGCTCTGATAGAAGCCAAAATTTAGGACCTCCAGGCTTGACAATCTTCACTGCCATTCTCTGGAGCTGATGATCTTATCTTGGTATTTAAATAAATGTAGTATTTCTCCCAGACAGGTTCTAGGACACCAGTTTTTCAAGCCTTAAGCAATAACAAGCCTTTATCCATGAGATCTGACAGTCGCATTACATCTGTCACTGGCTCATTCAGCTTTTGTAAGTATATTATGAAGTTTCTGGGCTCTTTCTCATTTGAAAAACTTTGTGGTTCTGGGATATAGACAAAGGCATCTGGCTATTTAACACTTAATTTTAGGTACATTTTAAGCCATTTCATCCAAGAAAAGGAGTGGACCTTCAACCAAGGGTCCACCCTTAGGACCAAATCTAAATTTACATCAATGAATAAATTTAACTATTATCAGCTAGAGGAAAAGGTAAAAATGGAAAGAATCCACTGGTCACATCCTAGAAGAAACCCCAAAATGAAAACTCTCATGAATATTAGAATCAAAATCCAGAACTCCTAGGTCAAAGAAAAAAATGCTACAAGCAGTCAGGAAGAAAGAACTTAAGTACTGAGGAACCGCAAAAGATCTAGGCTAACAACCAAAAATGATTTACCTAGCAAAACTAAGGCATGCAGAGGAATATAGAGGGGGAAATGGACCATTAATGAAATAGAGGACTTTTCAAATATTTCTGATGAAAAGACCATAACAGAGTATTCAAGAGAAGAGTAAAAAGCTAAATATGAGTGAGCAATTACAAAGGACTAAACAAGTTTACATTCTTCTATGGGGGGACAATATACATGTATTTCCTCAGAACTCTATCACCAAGGGTCCTAGAGGAGGTCTAATTAGACACAGGGCCTAGGAGTGATTCTGCTATGTTTTAATTATCTTAAAAGAAAAATAGAAAGGGTGAAGAAGAAGAATGAGCGAAGGAAGAAGGGAGAGAGAAGAAGAAAAGGAAAAATTACCCCACATAAATGGGGTACAAAAGTAGATGTCAACATAAGGATGGAGTAGGGGTTGGGGTGAGTGGGTGACACTTGAACTTCCTTCTCATTGGAACTGGTCAGAGGAGGAAAGAATTCATACACACACACACACACATACACACACACATACACACACACACATACACACACACACACAGTTGGGTATAGAAATATATTTCACCCATCATGGAAACAGGAGGAGAAGGAGTGAAGAGAAATGGGGGTGGGAGGATTAAAAGAGAAGGGAGATTAAGGGAGAGGTTAGTTAGAAGCAAAATAAACTCTTAAAGAGGCTCAGAGATAAAAGAGAAAAAAAATAAAAGAGAATAGGATGGAGGAAAATATACAACTAACAATCATAACTGTAAATATGAATGGAATGAACTTACCCATAAAAAAGAAAGGATCCAACCAAATTACTTCTATGGCACAAATATGGTCCTGACATTTAAGCCAGAAATAATCAAAACAGAGAAAGAAAACTATAGACCAATATCCCTAATGAATATTAATGCAAAAATTATAAATAAAATGTTAGCATGTAGTGTAACATATCACAAAAATTGTACACTATACATAACCTAGACTTACACCAGGAATTATAAGGCTGGTTCAATATTAAGAAAAGTATAAACACAATTGGCCATATTAATAACAAAAGCAACAAAAATCATATGATATCTTTAATGCAGAAAAACAGATACACATAGGTGCAGAAGATGTTTTTCACAAGATAATACCAATTCCTGTTAAAAACACTAGAAAGCATAGGAATAACCAAAGCTTTCCTCAAAATGATATGTGGTTATCTATCTAAAATAAAAAGCCAGCATTATCTATGCTGGGGATCAACTAGAGATCTTTCCAATAAAATCAGGGGTATATCAAGGATGTCCTTTATCACCATCACTCTTCGAGATAGTACTACAATCGCTAGCTACCAGAATAAGATGAGAAAATGAAGGAACAAGCAGAGGCAAAGAGGAAACAAAATGATCACTTTTTGCAGATGATATGATGGTTTAATTAGAGAATCCTAGAGAGTCAACTAAAAAACTAATTGAAACAATTAACAACTCCAGCAAAGTTTTAGGATATGAAATAAATGCACACAAATCATCCTTGTTTCTATATATTGCTAACAAGATCCAGCAGGAAAAGATAAGGATAAATTCCACTTAAAATAACCAGAGACAGTATAAAATACTTGGGAGTCTACCTGCCAAGATACACACATGAACTATATAAATATAAGTACATAACACTCTTCACACAAATAAAAACAGATATATGTAATTGGTGAAATATTAATATGTCATGAGTAGGCTGAGCCAATATGATAAAAAATTATAATACTGCTTAAGTTAATTTTCCTATTCAGTGCTGCGACAAACTACCAGAGGATTACTTAGAGCTAGTAAAAAATAACAAAATTCATCAGCAGAAAAAAAAAAGTCAAAAATGTCAAGGGAAATAATGAGGAAAAAGTAGGAAAGAAGGTCTAGCAATACCACATCTCAAACTATATTTAAAAAACCATATTCATCAAAACAGTTTGGTATTGGCTAAGAACTAGAAAGGTGGATTAGTAAAACATTCAGTACATAATATAGAAAAGCAAGCAAGCACAGTAGTCCAGTGTTTTATAAACCAAGAGATCCCAGTTACTGCAGTAAAAATTTACTATTTGACAAAAATTATTCAGAAAACTGGAAGAAAATAGGTGTAGAACAACATCTCAAAGTGTATACCAAGACAAGCTCCAAATTGATATAGGATTTAGACATAAAGGGTGACATAAACCAATTAGAGGAGCAGAGAAGAAATTACGTCAAGTCTACAGAGAGGGGAAGAGTACACAACGAAATAACAAAGAGATTGACCAAAGTTAAAATGGATGATTTTAATTATATAAAATTAAAAAAGTTTCCCACACATAAAATCAATGCAGCTAATAGTAGAAAAGAAGCTAGAAATTAGGGGAAAATGTCTTTGCAGCAGGTTTCTCTGCTAAAGATCTCATTTCTAAGATATATAGAGAACTAAATCAAACTAATAAGAATGAGAGTCCTTCTCCAAATGGTAAATGATCAAAGGATAGGAATGGGCAGTTGTCAGAGAAAAATATCCAAACTGTCGATAGTTATATGAAAAAATGTTCTAAGCCACTAATTAGAGAAATGAAAATTAAAACAACTGAGTCGCCACTTCACTCCATCAGATTGTCTGATGCCAAAAAAGAGAAAACGCGAGAGGGAATATGAGAAAACTGGTACACTATTGGACTATTGATGGAGCTGTGAACTCGTCCAATCATTCTGAAAAGCAATTTGGAAATATTCCCCCAAATCTATCAAACCGTGCAAACCTTTTGACCTGACAATACCTAGGTCTATATAAGAGATCAAAGAAAGAGGAAAAGGACCTAGATATATTAATCCCTTTTAGTTGTTGCAAAGAATTAGAAACTGAAGGAATGTCCATCAATGGGGGAATGGATGATCAAGTAATAACATACAAATGTTATGAAATATTAGTGTGCTGCAAGAAATGACAAAGTAGATGACTTCAGAGATACCGGGCAGACTTGTATAAACTGATGGAAAGAGACGTGAGCAAAATCAAGAGAATGTTTGATATAATATCACCAATATTATAGAGGCAAACCACTTTGGTGTCTGATCGACACCATGACCAACAGCAATTTCAGGAGAGTCATGATGAAACTACTCTCCGCTTCCACACAGACAGATGATAAACTCAGAGTGCAGATTTTCTGGACGTGGACAATGCAAGAATTTTTTTATTTGACTGTATATGTTTGTAATGGATTTTGTATTCTTGCTTTCTTAAGTGGAGTGGGTGGGGGAGTAGAAGGGAGAAAATTTGGTATTGAAAACAAAATTGATTTTGAAAAAGGAATTCACATTCTAATGGGAGGAGACATTAATTTTAGAGAGGTACCTAGAGAACTGAGAAGTGACATGACTTGCCTAGGGGTCATACAACCAGTATTTGAACCTAGCTCTTCCTGGGTTCAAGGCTTGTTTTATAGGCTCTCTCCTATGCCTATGCCTCTCAACTAAGCAGCTAAGTGGCATAGTAGATGGAGTATTGGGCTTTGAGTGAGGAAGATCAGGGTTCAAATCTTCTTTCCAACTCTTACTATGCTATCCTAAGCAAGTCACTTAATTTCTCTTTGCCTCAGTTACCTCATCTGTAAAATGAGGGGGTTGGATTCAATAGCCTCCAAGGCCCCTACAGCTTTAAATGTGTGACCTATAGGCTAATGAAATAGCAAATGTATCTCAAAAATTCAATTTTCTGAGTGCATTCTGGCTAAGTGGGGACATTGTGGAAGGTAAGTAATTTAAGTAATTACTTCCATATCTTGAGTGTTCCTAAACTGGCCAAATGATTAGTATTTACTACTGAGATAATCTGTCCTCTTTTCAAAAGCTTGGATAAAATTAATCTATGAGGTTTTCATAGACAAGTTTTTTTTCTGCAAAAAGAAGATTGAAAATCAGCTCCAGATTGTAAACACTTGAGGTCAAGGACCATGTCATCTCCTGTCTTTATAATCCCATGATTCTTAAAACTGTAGACCCTCTAACTCACACTGGGGATTATGTGAAGAGAAAAATTAATAGACAATTTGCCAGTATAAATGTATATAGAGATTCAGACTTCTGGCAAGGTGACTAAAAAATGACTGTTTATAAGTTCAGCTCCTGTTCAGACCATCAAAACATCTAAAAATGCATAAAATAAACTGAAAGCACACCAACAACCAAGAGAATGGTGGGAGGCGGGGGAGAAGTCCTCACAGAAAAAGCACTGGAGAGATGGAGGAAATAAGCAAAGTTCCTAAAAACTGTATAAAATAGCTAACATTTATAGAGTTCTCTAAGAATTGCAAAGAGTTTTACATTCGTTATTTCATTTGATCCTTACAATGATTCTGTGAAGTAGGTGCTAATATTATCTCCACCTTGCAGATAAAAAAATGAGGCTGAGAGTTAAGCGACTTGCCTAGGATCGCACGGCTAGCAAGTGCCTGAGGCAGTATTTGAACTCAGATCTTCCTGACTCCTAGTCCAGCACTCTAAAATATGCAGAAGGAATACCAGGAGGTAAGCAAAGGCCAGGAGAAATGTCTAGTTGAAGAGAATAATTCTGTAACAAATACAAGAACCCCTAGAAACAGAATGGAATGGCTACCAGAACTCCAAGAGTGATTGGAGGACCTAATGAAAAAGAATTAAGGCAAGAAGTAAAGAGCGAAATTCAAGCATTTATGAAAAACATGAAAGGAAAATTAATGGCATAGAAACAACACCAAAGGAAAACCTTAGCAGGGGCAGCTAGGTGGCACAGTGGGTAGAGCACTGACCCTGGAGTCAGGAGGACCTGAGTTCAAATCCCACCTCAGACACTTGACACACTTACTAGCTGTATGACCTTGGGTGAGTCACTTAACCCCAATTGCCCTGCCTCCTCCCCTCCAAAAATAAAACCTAAGCAAAAGAGGTTGGGATAGATGGAGTAATTGGAACTCAAAATCTGCAATGGAACCATAAAAATTCTTCAAACAAAGTCTAGAGACAGCATATTTGGAAGCATATCTATGAGCCGAACATAAAAAATTGACCTGGAAAACAGATGCTGCAAAGACAAAATATTGGATATGCGGGTTGAATGAGAATGATAAGTCAAGGATGAGATTGAGTTTGGAAGCCTGGAGGATGCTGGGGGTCTTGATACTATTAGGAAAGTTGGGGATAGGGGAAGGTTGGAGGGAGTGGGGGAAGAAGATAATGATCTTTATTTTAAGTGTGTTGAGTTTGAAATGTCATGGGACCTCCAGTTTGAGATACCCACAAGGCATCTGAGGATGTGAGAATGAAGTTCAGGAGAAAGACTAGAATTGATCGTAGGTCTAGCAATCATCTAGGTAGAGGTGATCATTGAAACCATGTGAAGGAATACTGAAGAAGGCCTGGGACAGAGTCTTGGGTAAAATCCATGTTCATCAGGCATGACAGATGAAAATCCAGAAGAAGAGACAGAGAAGGAACACTCAGAAAGGGAGGAGAATCAGAAGAAAGAAATCCGTGTCACAAAAAAACCACAGAGAAGAGAGTACCAGGAGAAGATGGTGATTGACAGTGTCAAAGGCTATAGAGAAATCAAGACAGATAAATACTGAGATAAACCCATTTGATTTTTCAACTAGGAGATTGTTGATAGTTTTAGTTGATTGATGAGGTCAAAAGCCAGGATACAGAGGGCTGAAAAATATTCTCTGAGAAGTGGAGGTACCAAGAGGTACCATTTTCTCAAGGAATTTAGCCTATCGGAAATGGTAAAATCAAGTGAGGTTTTTTTTTTTAAGGATGGGAGTTACATGGGCATATTTGTAGGCAGCAGAAAATGAGCTAGTAAATAATGAAAAACAAGTTAGGGAGAAAACAGGGATGATAGTAGGTGAAATCACCTGCAGAAAAATACAACAGGAAGGAATCAAGGGTGCCTTTTCCTTTACATGAAGATGAGCCACCTCTCTTCAGAGGTAGAAATGTAAAAGAGGTATTTGGGAAAGATATCTAAGTGATATCACATGAGGAAAAGAGGGATGTGTGTGTGTGTGTGTGTGTGTGTGTGTTTCTCCCCTTCTCTCAACAAATGGCCTCAATATGATGGAGGATGAAGATACACTGAAAGGCCCTCAATGTACAGGTGGGAAGAGGTGTACACTTAAGGAGGGATGAAAAGTGGGAATACCCATTGAAGTTGGATTGTAAATCCACTTTAGGAGGTATAAAAGGATTGTCTTGCTATAGGAAGAGTCCAGCTGAGATTTTTGTACTAAAATTGTAATGGCACCAATCAGCTTCATTCAGTTGCACATGAATAGGATTGAAGGTGATGAGGAAGAGGTGGAGGGTGGGAGTAATTGAGAATTTGGAATTTGGCAAAGCATAATTGGTGATAGCACAAGGGGGCAAAGGATTCAATAACAGTTAGCCTTTATACAGCATACCTCTCTGATGTTTACAAAACATTAGTGGAAAGTTGTACTGATTTACTAAAGAGTCAAGATAGGAAAAGGAGCAGAGGGTAGCTAGTAGAGAGATAGAGAAAACAGGGATCACATGGAGGATTAAGATAGGAGTGGGACTACTACCTAGAATACTTAGGGCCAGAGGGAAAAGAGAAAACAGAAAGAAACCACTTGTCACCCATCCCCCACGCCTGCCCCAGAAAGAAACCCCAAAAGGAAAATTCCCAGGAATGTTAATAGCTAATACAAACATACTTTCTTTGTGCTGTCATTTCACTTCATCCAATAGCTTTAAAGGACTTCTAAATTAATTGAGGACTTTTCGCATTTTGTCTAAAGCATATAATTAATTAATATCAAGGCATTTTTCATATCTATTTCATGTTTCTGATTGATTGTTCTCATCTGACAAGGTGTCTAGCTGTAACATCTTATCACTTGCTTTATGTGGGGGTCAGGTAATAGATTGACTAAATGACCCATGCTTACAAAAATATTTAACCATACCATAAATTACAGGATAACATAATGTCACATCTTTCACAATCACAGATAGGGAAGCTTAAAAAGACAAGAGAGAAAAGATAAAATATATAATCTTGGCTATATAAAATTAAAGACTTTGGTACAAGCAAAATAAATACAGCCAGAATCAGAAGAAAAGCTATTGATTGGGAAAAGTCTTTGCATTAAATAGCTTACATTCAAGTCCGAGATCCAAAAGTAACATGGAATTAATATAAGGATGAGTTGTAGCATCTCTTCTCTAAGAATTACAGAATCTTGGAGTTAGAAAGTGGCCATTCAGTTGAACACTTTTATTGAGAAGTCCATCACTTTCCAGGGCATCACCTTTGGGGTACCTCAGTGATTATTAGAAAGTCTCTTCTTACATTAAGCTTAAATGTAGCCCTCTGCAGCTTCTAGACTAGTTCCAGTCTCCATAACTGAGCCAAACAAATCAAATCTCTCTTTAACTTCAACATTCTTTTAGATTTTTGAAGAAATATAAGCCTCAGTTTCCTTATCTGTAAAATGAGAGGTTTATGCTAGAAGACCTCCAAGGCCCCACCCAGCCATAATCTTGTAGGCACAACCACCACCCCCCTCAAGTCCTCATCTCCCAATTAAAATTTCCCAGTTCCTTCATCAAATACTTGTATGGAATGGTTTCTGGTTCCCCTCTTTCCAACTAGATCTTTTCAGGCAGAATAAAATGGAGGTCAAAACAGCCACCTCCTCTTTACTATTTGTAAATAGAGTGTACATAGGGCCTATGAGTAGCATAAATTGACATTCAGTCCTTAAATTTCATTTTAGCCCAAAGCTCTAACCTCCTTCCCAATCAAATCTTTAACTAGAGATAATGATGATAATCCCTCACATTCACATTATTACAATAGCTAGCATTTATGTAAATGCAATTTAAGGTTTAGAAAACACTTTACAAATGTTATCTTATCCTTACAAGAACCCTGAGAGGTAGGATCAATTATTTTTCTCCATTTTACAGATAAAGAAACTGAGGTCCACAGAGAGGCTAAGTGACTTGCCCAGGCTAGGCAAGTGTCCAGGGCTGGATTTGAAATCTAGTTTTCCTGACTCCAGGTCTATTGCTCTATCCACTGTGCTACCCAGCACTTCATACTCTTCAAAGCACTTTCTCCTCCATAATCTCCTTTTATTTTAGTAGCAATTTTGTGATTTAATCAGGGTGGAGATTGTGATGTAGATTAAGGACATCATAGGATAGTGGAGAGAGTTCGAATCCTTACTCTTCTACTCACTGTCATACGACTTTGGACAAGTCACTTTACTTCTCTGGGACTCCATTTCCTCATCTATAAAATGAGAGAGGTAGACTAGATAATCTCTAACATCTCTTGAAGTCCTAAATTTTATGACCCGAAGTTTGCAAATGAGGAAACTGAGGCAGAGGAGGAGCAGCGTGCTCAAAGGCACACAGCTAATAAGTGACGAATCAAGGATTAGAATCCAAGTGTTTTGGCTACTGCTCCATTGTGCCTAACTTTTGGGGGTGGTGCTGATGGAGCCAGAAATGCCCAAATCTGGGTGGCAAAAGAAAGAAAAAACAGGGGAAACAGATCACAAGCCAACCGTAGCATCAACTCTTTAGTCATCTGGAGTTGGCTGTACATAATGGAGGCAGCTGAAGCATCATTAGTGATCACAGGCCCTGAGTTAGAGAGTTTCTATGCCAGGTGGGTTTGCCAAGCTTCTCCACTTCATTTAATAAGCGGTTCTTTCCAAGGTGCTCTATTGGCTGTGACCAATGCCTGGTGGCCAGAACAGGGCAGGCGGCAGAGAACAGCATCAGTAAGATGAACCAGTAAGATGAATCAGTAGGCTGAAACCTGGTGGCAAGAGCCCAAATATGGATTTCCAATGCTGTGGGCCCACCAGCAAATTCCCTTTTTTTTTCGTGGAGTGGGATAGAGGAAGGGGGAGCATAGGTAGTGTCTTTTTTATAGATCAAGCCAGAAGTCTTGAGACTCAAAAAGGCATTTGGTATTGAGAAGATTTGTTTTAAGTAGCTAAATTCAACTCCTGGCTCAGTCACTACCTGGGTGACCTGTGGGTAAACTGCTTCCCATATTGGGACTTCACTCAAGTTTCCTTATTTATTAATTGAGAAAATTGTATTACATGTTCCTAAGGTTCCCTTTGATCTCAAAATCCTATGATACTATCAACCTACTTGGGATATTTACCAAATATCTCTGTTCCTTCTCTCCCTGCACTGTGCTAGCAAAGTCGTAACTAGGACAGGGCTACCAATGCTTTGATCCAGGGTGTCGAAGAACCTTCCCTTCTAAGGTAACTTTCTATCTACCCTGTAAAAATCTTATATATAACAATATATATATATGTATATATATATATGTATGTATGTATGTACGTATGTGTCTCCCTTGTTAGAATGTAAGCTTCCTGAAGGCAGGGACTATAATTACCTTTCTTTGTATCCCCAGCACTTAGCATAGTACTAGACATAGAATAAATGCTTATTGGTTGATTTAGAGGAGGCAAAAATTAGATTATGGTGAAATGTCTTGTAGCTCATAAAATAATACTCATCTCTGCTGTGTACACAGATAGAAAATAGGACTAAGAAGGTTAAGAATACTCTAGTAATTTTCTTTCATTGGCGATTAGTTGTTTTAATTTTCCATAAGGCAAAATCTAGTTCACTGAAGAAGTGGTAGGTTTTGCCCACTGTGTGAACTGGATGGTTTTCTACCTACAACAAATGCTCTTGGGTTAATGGGTCTAAGAATAAGGTTAATGCAATCACCGTCCAGGCCATTGTCCTCATGGGACTCCTGTGCAAAGGCCTAGGCTCGGAGCCAGGAAAGATGTTGAAGACATAATCCTTGCCCTGTAGAGTTCACAGTCCGATATAATCCTGCATCTAGAGCTGGAAGAAATATAGTCCGACTTCTTCATTTTACACACAAGGAAACTGAGACCCAGGGTGGGGGGGCAGGTAATTAACTTGCCTCAAAATCACCCCGGTAGTAAGCATCAGTCAAGATTCAATCACAAGTACTCTGATTCTAGACGCAGGGGTGGCTTTCTAGGTCCTCAGGTGCACCCTTTTGACTGAGTCCAAGTTTTACAGAAGAAATCCTTTCATTAAGGGGATTTGTTCTGTGAAGGCTGGATTCAGTCAAAGGGCTGCACTTGAGGACCAGAGGGCCACATGTGGCCTAAAGGCCGCAGGTTCCCTATCCTTATCTAGAGTCTGTTCTCTTTCTACTCTGCCACATTTCCATGAATAAATGCACAAAGGAAAGTTTCCGACTAAGTTGTATGCATTTCAATTCAATTTAATTCAATAGCATTTTATTAAGTGCTACATTCCAGGTGCTAAGGTTCCTTTTACTCAGTATGTGGTGGGGGCTAGGGGGAAGGAAAGGGGTAGGAAGATTTTATGGAGAAGGTGCTTTGAGTGAGTCAGGCCTTGAAAGAACAGAAATGTCAAAGAGAACTGATTCCAATAAGCCATCATAGTTGTGAAGACTTTATGAGCCTGTTTCAGACATGAGGAATAATATAAACCAAGGCAGAGAGACAGAAGAAAGAAGGACAAATCCAGGGAATGAGGTCGTGCCCTGTTTGGTTACTGCATAAAGTCATCAAAGTTAAAGATAAAGTTGAAGAGGTAGGTAGGTTGGAACCAGATTTTGGAGAATCTTAAATGCCAGGATTTTGGACCTTATTATCTTAGAAGTAGGAAGACACTAAAGGTTTGTTTTGTTGTTTTTTGCTTTGGGTTGTTTTTTTTTTGATACAGCAGCATCATGATCATCATAGTGAATTAAAAATAGTAGTCTGGTAAAATGTGTAAGAAAGAAGAAGAATCCGAGGAGATGGTGGTTGTTGTTCAGTCGTGTCTGACTCTTCATGACCCATAATGAGGTTTTCTTGGCAAAGTTACTGGAGGGGTTTGCCATCTCCTTCTCCATTCTCTTCTAACCTAGTAATGGTTATACCTACTAGGAGGCTAGCACAGTTTTTTCATACAGAGATGAAGATTTAGATAATGAAATTAGCAGGAAAAGTCAAATAGGAGGGGATGAATCATTACTTTAGAACTGGATGGTACTTCGATATTGGAGGATCATACATCTAGAGCTGGAGGGGGCCATAGAATCCACCTAGTCTAATCCCTCATTTCATAAATAAGGAAACTGAGTCCTCAAGAGGTCTAGTGACTTAGACGCCTATAGGTATTAAGAAAAAGAGCCAGTATTTGAAATGAGAACTTTTGTCTCCAAACCTAGAGTCTTCCCACTATGCCCCGGTTGACTCTCAAACATAGGTGAACCCCACTAGGGCTGCTCCAAGGGAAGGACAGGAGTCACTAGCTCTAACACCAACTGGTTAATTTTTTTGTCTTAGTTTCCAACCTGTCTTCCTCCAAAGGCATGAGCCTCGGACCAGAGGCAGCGCCTGTGTCCCAGGTGGTCACAGGATGCAAGCATCCCTACCTCTGCCTTGGGCATCACGATTCTTGCAGAGAATCCTTCTTTTAGCCAGCTCCTCAAACCCCTGCCTGAGCCCAGGGTATGAAGTCAATCAGCAGCCCCAGGGAGCTGGCTTATTAGTGATTGGAGGGAGGGACTGATTGGAGTCAAGGAGTCACAGCACTTGCTCCCAGCATGTGGAAACATTGCATATTTAACCACCAGACCTCAGCATTTTCAGGAACCCGTAGCAGTGAGAATGTGGGGTCAGCATTGGGGGGGACTGAAGAAAACACGCTAATAATGGGTCACATCACACAGATGTTGTTCAGTGGTTTGGTGTCTGACTCTTCGTGCCCCATTTGGGGTTTTCTTGGCAAAGATACTAGAGTGATTCGCCATTTCTTTCTCCAGGACATTTATACAGATGATGAGACTGAGGCAAACAGAATTAAGTGACTTGCCCAGGGTCACACAGCTAGGAAGTGTCTGAGGCCAGATTTGAACTTGGGTTTTCCTGACTCAAGGCCTGCGTCACCTCATTGCCCTTATAGCCCTGTTAGGATTTGCAAAGAACTTTCATATCCAGTTATTTATATTTGTAGGATTTTAGGGCTATAGAAGGAACCTTCTTAGACCTGGTCCAGACAACAAATTAATCAGAATAGGAAGAGAGTAGCATTGAGTGGCGTTACTGCAGAAAAGTTCATGGAAGAGGTTGGATTGAATGTCCCAGAACGTCAGAGCCAGATGGAACTTAGAGCAGTTCTTAACTTGAGATCTATGAATATCAAAACAAATTTTTAAGAACTATATTTCAATATCATTGGTTTCCTTTATAAATCTAAATATTTTATTTTATGCATTTTAAAATATTATTCTGAGAAGTGGTCCATAGGCTTCACCATACTGCCGAAAGGGTTCATGACACACAGTTAAAAATATGTGATGGTTCTCCTGTCTTTTATGGTTATAAAACTACAATTCAATCATCACAACAATCCTGCGCGACAGAAAATGCAAGTGTTAATATCACTATTTTACAGATAGAGAAACTGAGGCTCAGAGATCACATCGTTACCAAGTAATAGAGCTGAGATTCAAACCCAAGTGTCCTGATGCCAAAGTTGCTATTGGTAATATGGCATGGTAGAAAGAATCATGGCTCTTCCTACCTACTTACTTACAAGCTTAATACCTCTGTGACATTAGGCAAGTCATTTAACTTCTCTAGGCCTCAGTTTTCTCATCTATAAATCAAATTTTAATTTATTGTGGATTAGTCTCTAAGACTCCCTCTAGAGCCACACCTAGGAAGCTATGAGTCCTTCCACCATACTTTGCTGAATTCACTAATGAATTTGTGGACTCCATCTTAAAGGTCTGTAATGGCAAGCTAAGTGAGACTTTTGGCTGTTTTTTGTTTTGGAGTGCTTCTCAGCACTAAGGCAATCAAGTGCCTTTGACTGAGCCTTGCCTTTGACTGAATCAAAAGTCTTTGATGACCTGCTTAAGTCACAAGAAAGCCTAAGTCACATGAGTTCAAGTCATACGGTTGTGATGCCCTCTGACCCTGAAGAAGAGTATATATACTCTGAGGTGAGCATTTTGCTTTGGAGGCTCACTCATTGAAGGAGTGTTTGTACGATTTGGCCAGACGAGACTCTAGGTAGCCATTAAGGAGCCCCCCCGGCTTCGAAAACACAGATGTTGGTGCTTCTCTCTCTGGTGACTATGTATGTATTGCTGTAGACAGACAGAAGCCCTGTCTGCTGATTTGTGTTATTTGCTCTGTTTATGTAATTTCTGCTTGTAATTTCTGTTTGTGTTTTCTCTGAAGTTCAGGGTGCTGACTTTTTTCCCTGAACTAAGTGAATGATGCATGTATGTTTAATTAAAGTGAGATTGCAAACCCCTTAAAGTTGCTTTCTTTACTTAAGTAAAGTAAAGTAAGCAGATCAAAGAACTTGTGCTAGCAGCCCTTCTGTGTGCTGGTGTTACTGGCCTCATACCTCCACAGCAGCTGCAAGCAGCATTGTTGTTACAAGGTCCATTATAAAAGTGGATTTCTAGAGGTTCACTGCCCAAGTCCAAGGGAGAGAAACCCTTCTGAGGAGAGATTTCAGGATCCCTGGCAAGCTGTAGGAAGTATAATATAATTTAGAGAGGGGCCTCGCTACATAGGACAGTAGAGAAGCATATGGTCATAAGGTCAATTCTGCCCTGGGGACTAATATGAGCAGTGCTCAGAAAGGATTACAACAGAGTCTAAGAAGGCAAACAGTAAGGGAATAGTGATAAATTTTAGTACATTAATTTGACGGGACACCATAATGCAATTAAGACCAGCATGGATGACAAATACAAAGAAATATGAAAAGCCTTTATGAAATAATGACAATTATTTGAATGTAATACACATGAATCGCAATCATATAAAAGGAAAAATGAATGAGAATGTTTAGACAAAGAATCCAACGAAGACTTAAAGGGAGCGACTTAGAAAATGTTAGAATTGAAATCACTAAATCACTGTCATGTGGAAGAGGGATTAAATTAGGGACAGGGAAAAAGCAAAGAAAAATGAGCAGAAAATTCAAAGAAGCTTTTTTTTGGCTCCATATAAAGAACATTCTAATAATTAGAGCTCTCTGAAAATTACCACCTTTATAGGCAGTGTGTTCCTCATTATTAGAGATCAGATGACCCTTTTGGAAGACATTATATATTTGATTCCTGATTTGGAGAGGGCCTAAATTAGACAATTTCTGAGTCTTAGATTCTATTATATTCTATTAAGATTAGGTTCTATAATTCTGGTGTCCAATATTAAGTTTTTAACAAAACATAAGCAAGTTAAGTTGGTGGTTTTGGTACCCAATTTTTTCTTCTGGTAAAAAACTTCTTTAAAAACTTCTGGTAACCCAAGTTTTTAAACAAAACATTTTATTTAACAATATAACAAATAACAGATTCAAATAACAAAAGAACTCTTCTGGAACCAGAAGCAAGCCCCATCTGCTGTGCTCCTTGGACTGAACTCTACCATGATCATTCTCCCAGGAAATCTCATCACCAGGAAACTCAGCAACTTGAGAGATTGCATCAGATTTGGTACTCACACCTCATCAGTACCTTCACAGTGCCCTCTGATCCTCTGATTGGAGGCTCCATTTAAAGAGGAATCCCAGGACAGCAGCACAGTATTTCCCACCAAATGTACTCCTTGAACTAGACCCCGCCAGTCTCCCCACCACCCTAGTAACTAGGTACCTTCTTCCCCGTCTCCACCCCCTTTCTTTTTCTTTTTATGTGTTGTCTTCTCCCATTAGAATGTAAGCTCCTTGAGGACAGGGGTGGTCTTATTTTTATCACCAGCACTTAGCCCAGTGCCTGGCACACAGTAGGCACTTATTAAATGTTTACTGACCAACTGAAATGTCTTCGGGGCAGGTCTTGCACCTGAGATTTCTTAACTCTAGGGCCAGCAGCTGTTCCTCAATGCCTCACTGCCTCTCACCTTCTAGATACATCCTTGGTTTTTACTTCTGTTCTTTATTTCAACAGTCACCTCAATTTTTCTTCTCTCCTATGTGTTATTCTTTACAATGTTTTTTGTTTGTTTGGGGAGGGTTTTTTGGGAGGTAATTGGGGTTAAATGATTTGCCCAGAGTCACATAGCTAGTAAGTGTCTGAGGCTGGATTTGAACTCAGGCCCTCTTGACTCCAAGGCCTGGAACCGTAGCCACTGAGCTACAGAGCTGCCTCCTTGCAGTGTTTTAATGAGCCTATAAAATGTCCATACAGGCACATGTCCATAGAGGACAAACATGCAGGAAATAGCAGTTGTAAAGTGATTAGTACGGCCTCTGGCCGGTAGTAAGCACTACATAACTGTTGGTATCATCATCATCATCATCATCATCATCATCATCATCATCATCATTATCATCGTTATCATTATCATTATCGCTATTATCATTATTTTATTGTTATTATCATTATCAATATTATTATCATTGTTATTGTTATTACTATTATTATCATTATCATAATTATCATCATTGTTATCATCATCATCATTATTGTTATTGTTATTGCTATTACTATCATCATCATTATCAATGTTATTATCATTATTGTAATTATCATTAATATAATCATCACTTTATTTTCATTATTATCATTACCATTATTATCATTATCACTATTATCATCATTAATATTATCATTTTATCATTATCATTATTATTATCACTGTTATTATCATTATCACTGTTATTATCATTATTATTATCACTTTTATTACCATTATAATTACTATCACTGTTATTATAATTATTATCTCTGTTATTGCCATTATTGTTATCATTATTATCATTATGATTATAATTATTATCACTGCTATCATTATCATTATTTATTATGATGATAATTATCATCATTATTATCATTATCATCATTATTATGATCATTATTATCACTGTTATCATTATAACTATTATCACTGTTATTATCACTATTATCATTATCAACATTATAATTAATATCATTATTATCATTATTGTCATTATAATTATTACCAGTGTTGTGATCATCATTATTATTATCATCATTATAATTATTTCCATTATTTTTGTTATCATTATTATCATTATCATCAGTGTTATCATTATAATTATCACCACTGTTATTATCATTATAATTATCATTACATTATTATCACTTTTATTATCATTATAATTATCATCATTATTATCACTGTTATTATCATTAATATCATTATCATTATTATCACTGTTATCATTATCAACATAATTATTAATATCATTATTATCATTATCATTATTATCATTGTTATTAACATTATGACTATCATTACATTATCACTGTTATCATTATTGTTATTATCATAATTATAATTATTATCTATATTATCATTATCACTATTATTATCATTATCATCATTATCATTACCATTATTATCGTTATTATCATTATCATTATTATCCTTATCATCAGTATTAGTATTATCATTATTATCATTATCATTGTCATTATTGTAATTATTATCATTATCATCATTGTTATCAATATATAGTCATTGCTATTATCATTATCATTGTTATCATTACTGTTATGGTTATTGTTATTATTGTCATTACTTTTATTATCATTGTTATTGTTGTTATTACTATTATTATCATTATTATTGTCATTATTACCATTATTATTATCATTATCATTACTATCATTATAGTCATTATTATTATCAATGTTATCTCTCTTATCATTATTATTATAATTATCATTATAATATTATCACCATTATCTTTATAATTGTTATCATTATTATCACTGTTATAATAATTGTCATTATCATTATTATCATTATTATTATCACTGTTATTATCATCATAATTATTATAATTATCATTATCACTGTTATTATCTTTATTATCACTATTATCACTATCATTATTATCACTGTTATCATTATAATTGTTATATTATTATCATTATCATTATCACTGTTATTATCATTAGTATTTTTATTATCATTATTGTCATTGTTATTAATATTATTATCATTATAATAATTATCATTATCGTTGTTATTGTTATTACTATTATCATTATCATTATTATCAGTATTTTCATTGTTATTATTATCATTACAATAATTGTTATCATTTTTATTATTATTGTTGTTACTATCATTATTTTTATCATTATCATCATTATTATCATTATCCTTATTATTGTCATTATTACAATTATCATCATTATTATCACTGTTATTATCAGTATCATTGTTATCATCATTATCATCATTTTCATTGTTATTATCATTATTATTATCATTATTATTGTTATTACTATTATCATTATCATTATTATCAGTATTGTTATTGTTATTATTATCATAAGTATTGTCATTATTATTATTATATTACTATTATCATTATCATGATTATCATAATTATTATCATTATTATCACTGTTATTGTCATTATAATTATTATCACTGTATAATTATCCTCATTATTATCATTACCATTATCATCATCATCATTATTATCATCATTATTATCACTGTTATTATCATTGTTATCATTATTATCATCATTATTATTGTCATTATTATCACTATCATTAATATTGCTGTTATTATCATTATTATTATAT
This sequence comes from Phalanger gymnotis, assembly GCA_028646595.1. Classification (NCBI taxonomy): domain Eukaryota; kingdom Metazoa; phylum Chordata; class Mammalia; order Diprotodontia; family Phalangeridae; genus Phalanger; species Phalanger gymnotis. The sequence goes on along the minus strand of CM053624.1, from coordinate 195,699,494 downwards.
TATTATCATTATTATTGCTATTATCATTATTATCACTGTTATTATCATTACTATAATTGTTATCATTATCATTATTGTCACTGTTATTACCATTATTATTATCATTGTTATTATCATCATTATCATTATTATCATTGTTATCATCATTATTATCATTATCGTTACCTGCCTGACTGTACCCCTCCCCGCACATTCACGTCCACACAGACTGTCTCCATCCTTCCCGCCTCCATTTGATCTGTGTGCACGCTCTCCCATTAGAATGTAAGCTCCTCGAGGGCAAGGACTGTCCTTTGCCTTTAGAACCTTAATGTTTAGCGCAGCCCCTGGCCCACAGTAAGCACTTGATGAGGGCAGGTTGACTTGACCGCCAGGCTGTACAGACACACACTCACACACACATATTCACGACGATGGAAGGCAGGCACGCCTCAGCTAAGTTTTCCACAACTCTCTCCCTACTCTCCATCTCCAGACTCCCTGCCCAGACCATATCTTTTTTGAGCGCTTGATTCCTAAAGTCCCTGTGTGATCAGAGCTCTCCTATATTCAGAAACCGTTGGTGGATCCTTTTCAGTCCTTTGTCTTGTGTGACTGTCTGTGACCCCATTTGGGGTTTTCTTGGTAGAGATATGACACTGGTTTGTCACTTCCTTCTCTGGCTCATTTTACAAATGAAGAAACTGTGGCAGACAGGGTTAGTGACTTGCCCAGGGTCACACATATAGTAGTGACTGAGGTTAGATTTGAATTCAGGTCTTTCCAACTCCAGGCCCTGGCACTCTATCACCCTGCTGCTCCCACAGTGGCTCCTACTATATACATGATGAAATTCAAACTCCTCTGGTTTATATACTTTGTATTTCATTGCATAATACTCCAATTCCATTAAAGGTCCTCCACAGGGTATATGCAGAGGCACACTTAAGCACACTTAATAATCACAATAGTTAACATTTACATGGCAAGTTAAAGTTTGCAAAGCACTCTACAAATATTATCTCATTTTATCCCCTCTACAGCCTAAAGCGGTGGTTGTTATTCAGTCATTTCAGTTTTGCCCAACTCTTCATGACCCCATTTGGGGTTTTCTGACCCCATTTGGTTTGCTATTTCCTTTGAGGAAACTGAGGCAAACAGGGTTAGATGACTTCCCCAGGGTCACACAGCTAGGAAGTGTCTGAGACCAGATTTGAACTCGGGGTGATGAACCTTCCTGACTCCAGGCCAGGCACCAACCTGAGGAGGTAGGTGCTGTTATTATCCCTATTCTAAGGCTGACGAAACTGAGACAGAAAAAGGATAAATGCTTTGCCTTAGGTCACACAACTAGGAAATGTCTGAGGTTAGATTCAAGTCCGAGTCTTCCTGACTCTGTGACCAGCTCCGTGACCAACCCACTGTACCACCTACTTACCAACTTCTATGCAATTATAGATCACCGTTATCATTTTTATATGGCCCTTTAGAGGTTTACCAAACGCTATCCTCATCAAACTCTGAGGTATAGATTATACAGGTATTATTGCCTCCCGTTTTGCAGCTCTTTCAATCCATTGGCAAAGATTTATCAAATTCCTACGATGTACCTGGAACTATCCTACGCTTGTGTATATAAAGAAAACTGGGAAATTGTTCTTAACATTCCCCGCCAGTTGTCGTCCTATTCCTCTCCTCCTTTTCTCAGCCAAACTCTTTGAAAAGGCTCTCAATCCTTGTCATCCTCACTTTCTCATGTCCTACTCTTTTCTAAACCTGGGGCAAACTGGTTTTTGAACTCCTGACTGAACTGAAACTACTTTTTTCTCAAAATTCCAAATGGTCCGTTAATTGCCAAGCCCAATAGCCTTTTCTAATTCTTCTTCCTTCTTGACTCTCTGAAGCATTGACACTGTGGACCACTCCCTTCACCTGGATATTTTCCTCTTTCTGACTTTTCATGACCCAGATCTCTCTTGGTCCTCTTGTCTATATGACCGCTCCTTCCTTCTTGCGCTCTTTGCTAGGTGAAGCTCCAGGTCATATTTCCCAACTGTGGATAGACCTAAAGACTGTCTTGAGCCCTCTTCTCTTTTATCACTATACTCTCTCATCTGATGATCTCATCAGCTTCTGTGAGTTTAATTATCATCTCTATGCAGATGACTCCAAAATCCATTTCTCTCCTGAATTCAGTTCCACATCACCAGCTACATCTTAGAGAGTCTCAACTGGATGTCCTGTAGACATCTCAAACTCAACGTTTCCAAAAGAAAACTCGTTATCTTTCCCGCAAACTCATCCCTGTTCTGAACTTTTCTATTTCTCTCGAATACACCAGCATCTTTTCATTCATCCAGGTTTGCAGGCTCACCATCATTCCCACCTTCTCTCTCTCCTCAGCCCACAAATCCAAATGGTTGTCAAACCTCATCATTTCTACCTCCATAACACATCTTGCATGTCTCATGTTCTCCACTGATACCATAATCACCCTAGTTTAGACACTTACAGCTACTCACCTGGGATACTGTGAAAAAGAAATCAACCCATTGATGGATTGGTCTCAACCTCAAATCTGTCCTCACTGCAAACTCTCCTCCTTACAACTGCCACAGTGATTTTCCTAGGTCACAGATCTATTTTATGCCCCTATTCAATAAACTCCAATGGCTCACTTTTACCTCTAGGACCAAATATAAATCCCTCTGTTTGGCAATTAAAGCTCTCTACAACCTGGCCCCATCCTACCTTTCCTGTCTTATTACACACCACTCTCCCCTATGTACTCTCTAGTCCAGCTGGTACTTCTCACACACAACATTTCAGCTCCCATCTTCACACAGGTTGTCCTCCATGCCTAGAATGCCCTCTTCTCACTTTCGCTTCTTGGAATCCTCGGCTTCTTTTAAGACTCAGATCAAATACCACAGTCTGTATGAGACTTTTCTTGGTCCCCGCTAGATTCCACTGCCCTTCTCTCCACCGGCAAAAAAAAAGGTTACCTGTATTCTAGATATGATTTGTATATTCTTAGATAGGCTCATTGTGTCCCTCCTGTGAGAATTTAATCTCCTCAAAGCAAATGAAGTGAAGCTTAGAGAAATGACATGATTCATCCACAGTCATACAACTGATAAATATTAGAGCCAAGACTTGAACTCACACCTTTGGACATCATATCCAATCCTCTTTCTGCTCTTGATGGCATTCCACATGTGGCATTTCACACATGCACATACATGTACCTGCACTGAACTATCCTCCCCAACACATACACACACACACACACACACACACACACACACACACACACACACACACACACACACACACACACCACTAAAGGACTATTAGCTTGGCAAGACTCTTTCCTTCAGCTATCCCGAAGCTTGTGCCTTTAGGTAGTTGCCTCTCTTCCAGGACAAACCCTGGCCTTTGGTGCCCTGCCCAGAGCTGTATTCCAGGCAGTCATCATCTACAAACCAATTAAGCCAAAACAACCTAATTAGCCCAGGCAGGAGAAAGAGAGGAAGCAGCAATCTAGATAAACAAGGAAGGAGGCAGGGTAGGGTAGGGGGTGATAAGCACAAGGGAAGGGATGCCTGTACAGCAGGTGGCCAGACCACCCAACAATTAGCAGCTCTGTTGCAGTCGGGCATCCATAATTTAATTTGCCCTAATTTCGTTTTACCTGGGCAAGGGAGAGGAAGACTTTGAAGATAAAGGATTTTGTTTAGCTTTTGAGAGATAGGCAAAAAGTAAAAGACTCTCAGAGCTTACCAAGCCCAGAGAAGAAAAGGACTCACCAAAAAAACACACAGAGGGTCTTTTTGGACTAGAATCCAGATTTCCTGACGCCCAGGCCAGGGCTCTTCCTGCTGCATTATGATTACCTTTCTAATGCTTACTGTGAACATGAAATATCTCCCACTCGGTCGGCACCTGAGACTTTTAAATGAGACAGTCTCCAAGCAGGGATTCGTAACTTCTTTTGAGTCATATCTCTCTTTGGCCATCTGGTGAAACCCATGGACCCTCTTCTCAGAGTAATGTTTTTAAATTCATAAAATATATGAGATTATAAAGTAAACCAATTATATTGAAATACAGTTATCAAAATATTTTTAAAAGTTCACAGGCTTCGGCTTGAGAAACTGTGTTTTAAGGTGACATCCTGTAATAATCTAACCCAGGGTAAGGAACCTGTGGCCTCAAGGCTACATGTGGCCTTCTAGGTCCTCAAGTCAAAGGCCCACACTTGAGGACCTAGAGGGCCACATGTAGTCTTGAAGCCGCAGGTTCCCCACCCCTGATCTAACCTCTTTGACGAACCCTTTTCCAATAACGGAAATCACGACCATTCTCTCTCTGTGTATATATCTTTGAGCGTTCCACTCAATTTGAGAATTTATTACCTATACCATATATTTTGGATAGTATCATTCCCGTACTCAGCTCCTTATTGACTACAGAACAAAAACACACATTCCTTAAGCTAGCATCCAAAATTCTCCCCTATGTGGCCCCAGCTTACCTTTCTAGCCCTAATTCACTCTGCCTCCCCCGTGCAACCTCTCCTCCGGCCTCTCAAAATCCTCTCTAAGTTTAGCTGCCAGCCTCCTCCATGAAGGCTCTCCTAATCCCTTTGAAAATAAGTTAATAAAAGGAATAAGCAAAGTAAATTCAAGAGGGGAAATTTGCTAACCATTAGAGGAATTGGGAAGGCCCTTGGGAAGGAGGGGCACCTGAACTGTACTTTCAAGGAAGGGAGGGTTTCTATAAGGCAGAGGTGAAGAAAGACATTAGGGACCTAGCCTTGATAGAAACCTTAGGGCCTGGTGAAAAGAGGAATGGATTGGGAGCAATAAACCTGCCTTTGAATCCCAGCTCTGCCACTGTGGAGCAAGTTACTGTATTTTGGAGGGGTGGGGGAGAGAGAGAAGCATGTACTTACTATGTACCAGGCATTGGGAATACTGATATAACAAAGCAAGACAATCCTTGACTTCAAGAAGCTAACATTCTAATGGAGAAGACACATGAAGTGGAGCTGGGAAGGGATGAGGAACTGAGATTCAGGGGTGTGCTGGTAGATATTTAACAACCATTTCCACAAGGAAAAAGTACACGAGCCCCACTTTTAAGTTTAATCTACATTTTCTCTATAACTTTAAATGAACATTTTCTCTATAACTTTCTATGTTGACAATCAATAAACAATAAATTAAGCCCTGACTTGGAGTGTTTGCCATTTCCAAGGTTTAAATTCATCCACTGAAAACTGGCTGCTTGAAGCAGGCTCCAGCACACCCCTAGGTAACATAGTTTGGAAATGACGCCTGGAGAGTCCCATATGAGGGGGCAAACTACACTATCTCTAAAGTCCTCCACCTTTAGCTCCTATAATCCTTCTCTCCAAAAAGGATAACAGACCAAAGGAAGAGTATCATGGCTTTGGAGTTGGAAGGGACCGGGGAGCTCATCTAGGCTAATCCTGCCATTTTACAGAAGAGAAAACTGAGGCCCAAAGAGTCAAAGTGATTTGCTCAAGATCATACAGATATTAGTAGCAGAGCCTGGGTTTTGGTCTAGTTCTGCTAATTCCAAATCCAACGCTCTTTCTACTACACTAATTTGCCTCCAATCCCCCACCCCCACTCTCCAACCACCAACTCAGATGGGATTCTTGATTGATATCATCTAAATGTCGCTTTGGTTCTTCCAATTTGATCGTTTGCTGCTGATTCTTCTCTTTTCCAAGTCAGCCCCTTCAAGGAACTCGAATTACAGCCAGAAGGTCACACTGAAGACCTCTTCACCCTCCATCAGCATCACTCTCAGTGGTTTAATGAAAAGTTTTTACTTTGGTGGTCCGAAATCTAAACGCCTGGATTTCCTAGAATAACCTATGAATACAGTAGGGGCCAAGACTGTGAATTAAATTTCCTTTAAAATCTCATCTCTGTGAACATATTTCTGTGTCTTTTTCATTATTTAGTTACAAAGGGGAAACCAAAAGAGGTCTGGTCCTGAGCCTGGGTTTACCTTACCCCCATTCCAACAAATCTCACTGTTGAACAGATTTTTTTAAAGACTGGGCTAGATGAACAGGTGGTACTTATGGACCCATAAGCAACTGGCATGGTAGCTTTGATCTGTTCCTGTTACGACCTTAGTTGGCTCTCCTTAGGCAACTTGTTGGACCCTCGCTCTCAGAAGATAATCATTTTGATACTTGACTTAGCATGGACAACCAACCAGCATAGCTCACTACAGCTCAGAACTCCCCAGCTCATGAAATCCACCAGTCTCAGCCTCCCAGGGAAGGCGTGCCATCATAACTGGTCCTGTCACAGTGTTGCTTAGAGTTTGTCCTGCTAGACTTTCATTGGAGGGGTGAAATATGAAGTGTGCTAGGCCTTGCTTTCTCGATCCCTATTTCTCCAACCTCTTCCCATTACAGAAAATACCGTTCTCTGAAAGTACAGAGGGAATTGTTTGTTAGCCAGATACCTTGGAAAGATAAAAACAAATCAGGCCCCGATCATGATAGCTTTTGGCTAAGGGTCTACATAGGAAGTAGGCTCAAGCGTAGACATTATTTGACTCCTCAAAACTCTAGCCCTCTATTTCTACCATCAGCAGAAGAACATTAATGAATTCTGTCATTCAGATTTTCCTGCAGAGAATGACTAAAATGCTCAGCCCCTTTGACTCAGAGATCTCACTGCTAGGCATGTACCCCACGGATGTTAATGACAATAAGAAAGACTCAATCTACCAAAATATTTATAGCAGCCCTTTTTGCAGTAGAAGAGAACTGGTAACTAAATAGACATGTGTTAATTGGGGAATGGCTGAATGAGTCATGGTATGTGAATGTGATGAAAGATGACTCTGGGTCAATTAAATAAATACAGAGAAGCATGGGAAGATTTACATGAACAGACACAAAATGAAGTAAGCAGAACCAGGAAAATCACATATACAATAACTACAACAAAGTGAAAAGAACAATAGAAACTTAATGCTGTCAAATTATAATGACCAAACTTGGCCTAAAAGAAGCAATATCAGAAGGCTCCCCACCCCCAGCTTCTTTGCGGGGGTGAGAGGACTGTGAATGTGGATCACTACATAACATCAACATTTTTTGATATGGTTAGTTTTGCTGAATTGCTTTTCTTCCTCCTTTAAAATTTATTGTAAGAGACGGCTCACTGGGAGGATGTGGGGGGAGGGACACAGCATTTCCTAATGAAAGACAGCATATGGTCCCATGCCCACTATACCGTAGCATCAAGGTCTCCAAGTCCAGTCTGCTGATGGACCCAAACCTCACTCCGTCATTTCTACAAGAGGATCAACCAAATATTTAATTTAGCCAAGGGTATGAGATGCCTTTGATAGGTACTAACATGCCTGACCAACAGTTATTTGCTTTGGAGGTACCAGCAAAAATTCTCCATTGGTCCTGACCACAAAGGGTAGAATCTTTGATTGCCCAGTCCTTTTCTCTCCAGCCCCAGACCATTCAGTCAGAGCCATCATCTTCATCCAGAGAAATTAAGATCACATAGATTGTTCTTACGTTGTTTTCAGTTGTGCTCAACCCTCTGAGACCCCATTTGGGTTTTCTTGGCAAAGACACTAGAGTAGTTTGCCTTTTCCTTCTCCAGCTCATTTTACCCACGAGGAACTGAGGCAAACAGGGTTAAGAGACTCGCCCAGGGTCACCCAGCTAGGGAGTGTCTGAGGCTGAATTTGGACTCAGGAAGATGACCCAGCACTCTATCCACTGCGCCACTGAGCTGCCCCGAACATCATATCCATCCTTTCCTTTAAAGCCCTAATACGTGCCAGTCATTCAACTTGCACATTCCCCTGGTAGGACTTAGCCCCATCCTTCACCATAGGCCCCATTATTGGCTGATGTTCAGTCGCACACACTTCTTAAGAAGTGGACAGACAAATCAGTTAACCATAGAAGAAAGCTTTCCTCAAGACCCAAGTCTTCATAAAAGGGCACAGTGGGCTAGCATAGAAGGTAGAGCATTGAGGCTGGGTCTGGCAAAGTCACAACCTCTTCACAAACATCATTAACACTAGCAGTGTCCCGGGCAAGCACTATCATGACGTGAATATAGTATTTCATTTAACCCTTGGGGCCTCTTACACATTATCCATCTTGTAGCAGACCATATTCCATCACCCAACTCCTAATGGACAACTCTGGGTAAAGAGTGATGGCATCCCCCTGCACTATCTGTTCAGTAGCAACGAGGGCCTAGTCAGACCAGCAACGGCTTTTCAAGGTGCAGAGAGAAAGACTACTGGACAGCATCTAACATCTGCTAGGGCCATAGCCCATTCCTGGCCCTACTCAAAAGATGAAGGCTTGCCAGTGACTTGGCAAATGTGGGCCTTTAAAATACCCAGGTGGGAAATGTGGGAAGGGAGGGGGAGGGGAGGGGAAGGGAGGGGAGAAGTATAGATCCAGTTCACCTATCTCAATTCACTTTACCCTCCTTGGGGAACTCTACAGAGAAGACTCATCTTGGTGAGGACAGGTATACAGAACTCCCCATCGTAGCCAAGTAAAAAGTGACAAAGTGCACCTAGACATCAGGATGTCTAAGCAATTTAACTGGCTTTTCTAAGCTGACCTCCCTAAGAGGCCAGAATTCTGCAGTCAGCCAAAGTTCTATGTTGCCCTGATTTGACCACATTCTAACTAACCATTGCTTCTAATGATTCCGTAAGTTGCTGGTTATAAACCTCTTCCTCAGCCTCTCCAACTTAATACTCTGCAACTTCCCTCTGGAGGAAATCCCCTGGGTGGAGAGGGAAAGGGGAGTGGGATAGCAGGAAAAGTCCAAGACTTTCTTCCCAGTGGCACTTCTTGCTTTCACTCTTTTCCCTTACAGCCCTCATCTCAATGATTTTCAATACATTCTCCAGTGATAACTCGAGGAGGGGGAAACCCAATTACCACCTGCAACCTATTAATCACCTCCCACACTATCTTTGCCTTTTTCCATCTGTGTTGTTACCATATCTAAAAATTGCCCCTCTGTCTTCAAGGAACAATCCTTTAAAACCCGAAGCATATTTGTATCTCTCTTTTTATTACTGAATACACAAAAACAATTTATTTCCATTTTCTATATGCTAGTGATATATGTTTCCTAAAATCTTTATTAAGACTAAAAGAATCTCAGCTTTTGCAATGATTTTGCTCTCCTTGCAAAGTTCTTTGAGGACCCATGGGGGGGCCCAGAGGGCGCAAGTGGGCAGGGAAAGCAGGGAGGGGGAGTTTCAATAGCTATGTAGTGCAGTGGAAACCTTGAAGCACCATATACATTCTAGTTATTATGATTCATGTTTATATCTCTTTAACTTTTCTAACCACATTATATGTGTAAATATTTTCCTTGCTAGGTTTCTTAAGGACCAATAGGGCTAATCCAGTGGGTGCCACCAAGCCATCTTGATCTTACTGAGAGGTATCTCCATATGCAGCTTGAAGGGCCACAAGCGTACAGTACCAGACTCCTTTAAACGTCCGTATCATCATTTAAGACTGCCTTTCTTCTGCATTGCCCTTCCCCCACTCCAACTATGAAGTTATCCACAAAATCATTGTGATCCAGTCCTGCCAACTGATGGCAAATGTTCTGGGTCACATCTAGCTCAGGCCAGCCTAATTATTTAGGCCCAGGAGTGAAACTCAGTGAAATACTTCTGAACCATGAAAGTCGATGACAATGCACTAAGACTAAAATTATAAAACTGTCTAAAAGTAGACCCTACCTCCCTTCACCTCTGCATTCTCCAGGGCAGCAACGCTAGGTCAGAAAAATGTCCTGCAGGTTAGTGGGAGTTCTGTCGTAAGTCAGGAGCAACAATCCCACCCAAGCTGCATTTTTTGTACTTACTTGTAGGCCTCCACAGTAACCATATCCTCAAGGTGGCCTCTTAAAGAGAAAGTTTCTCAGATTTCCTGAAACAGATACCATTCCTACAACAGCAAGTAATGCCAAATCTTCATCCCATGCCATTTGTGACCCCCTCTAATGAATCTCCTCATAACATCCTAATAGGGGCCAGTACCTGCAGACTAGGTAGCACAGTAGATAAAGTGTCAGCCCTGGATTCCCGAAGACTCATCTTACTGAGTTCAAATCTGGCTTCAAACACTTACTAGTTATGCGACCCTGGGCAGGTCACTTAACCCTGTTGGCCTCAGTTTCCTCATATGTAAGATGAGCTGGAGAAGGAAATGGCAAACCACTTAAGTATCTTTGCCAAGAAAACTCCAAATGAGGTCACAAAGAGTCAGACATGACTGAACAAGCTATAGATTGAATTTCCACATAGAAGCAGCATCCATGCTACCATTTAAACATTTGAAAAGAACAAAAGAATTACCTACTTCCTAATTTGAGGGGAGGTCATAGGATCTATTGAGTTAATTGTATGGCACAGTTAACTTTATATATTTTATTGAACTTAATAAATTTCTACATGGAGCTAATCAGCTGTTACTGAGCTTTGATAGAAAGAGCATGATGTTTTAAAAAAAATGAATGAATGGCTTGGAACTCAGTGGGGAAATTCAGAGCTGGAAATTTCCCAGTCACTTCAGACAGTGAGGAGGGCCTTCATGAAAGTTCATCTCTCTAGGAGATGTCTAAGGATTAATTAGCCTGAGAATCATCAGGGCCTTCTCCCTCTTGAAAGCTGTGAGTAGAAAAACAACATCTTGATATAATGGAAAAAAGCAATGAGGGGCAGATCAATAGATGTGCTATCTATTAAAGTGACACATAGATTTAAATATCATCTTAAACCTTTTGTCGTCAGTCACATCTGACTCTTCATGACCCCATTTGGGATTTTCTTGGCAAAGATACTGGAGTGGTTTTGGCACTTTGCTGTCCAGCTCATTTCACGGATAAGAACTGAGGCCAACAGGGTTAAGTGACTGGCCCAGGATCACACGGCCAATGAGTGTCTGAAGCCGGATTTGAACTCAGGAGAGGAATCTTGTTGACACCAGGGCTGATGCGATATCCACTTTACCACCTAGCTGCGTAGGAGATAAACGTTATCTTCCTCCATAATGCTCTCTCAGTGATCCCTAGTCCCTTGAAACCTATGTAGCATTTTGTTTTGTACCTTTTGTGTTTATTAAGCAATAAGGTTCTGTAGTTGTTGGTCTTTGTCTGTTCCCCCAAACCAGACTATGTGCAACAAGACAATAGGAACTATGTGTTAGCCAGACTTTATTTTTCTAGAAGGGCCTAGCATAGTGTTATATAAACTGTGGACAATTTTTTTAAAAAAAAATTTATTCTGAACTTAACAAACGACAGGGAAAACACATTTCTATATACAAAGGCATAATAAAACAATAATAGTAGCCAGCACTTATGTGGTACTTCAAGGTTTACAAAGTGCTTTACAAATGTCATCCCATTTTATTCTCACAAGAACCCTGGGAGGTAGGTGCTACTGTTATCCCTCAGGAAACTGAGGCAGACAGAGGTCATATGACTTGTTCAAGGTCACACAGCTAGTAAATGTAGAAGGCTGGACTTGAACTTAAAATTTCCTGATTTTAAGCCCAGTGCTCTAGCCACTTCACCATCTAGCTGCCTCAATTAGAAAACAAAAAGAATATGTAGAAATGTATCTATTCCATATTGCTTGCTTTTTTAAAAGTAGGTGATAAACTCAAACTATTATTTTCAAAACCGTTGCACTTGTCTGTGCTCCCTTGTATTCCTGTATGCACTTCAAAAATGTTTCAAAGATTCTTTTTAAAATTCTTTTCTTTTGGCGGGGGGGTAAGGGACATTACCATCACTTTATCATAGGTTCTCTGGAGACATGGCTGGTCTTTACTTTGATCAGAGTTCCTGAGTCTTTCAAAGTTGTTTTCTCTTTACAATGCTGTTAATGTATCTACTATTCAGGTTCTATTCACTTTATTCTTCATTAGTTCATACTTGCCAGGATTCTCTGAAGACATCTTTTTTGCAATTTCTTATGACACAATAATATTCCACTACATTCCCATCCCACAATTTATTTGGCTATTACTCCAACTGACAAGCATCCTTCCAATTAATCTCCAGTTTTTATTGTATTTTTCCCTTTTAATCCCCATAGCAGGAAGTCTACTGTGCTTGTGACTACTCTCCCAGTATTATTCTCCCTTAAACATCCCTTCTTCCATAACCCAACCTGATTCCATGTCGAATTTTTACTTCTATATACCAAATAGTTAATGTTCACCATTGCCCTAGTCGGGTTCAGAAAAGAATGAGGTCCACCTAATACCTTCTCCCTCTACCCCTTCCTTTGTATTTGTATATGCTTCTTTTATGAACTCCAATTACAAGAAATAATGATTTCAATCCTTTCTTTCTCCTTTCTATGCTAACATATTCTTTCTATGCTCTTGCCTCTCTCCCCTCTTAAAGTCTTCAGAACAGATCCAATCTGCCACCCACGTCCTCTGGTTTTCATATTTAACTCTCTCAATAAATTTAGAAGACATTAAAGTTCTTAAGGAACACTCATTTCTTCTCTCCCTATTAGAATCTTATTAGCCTTCATCATCATTTCAGTCCTTCCAAATTGCTCAAATGTATTTGCCTTTCTAGATTTCTCTTGATTCTTGTGTTTGTATTTCAAAGTTCCTATTCACCATTAGTCTTTTTATGGAATGTTTAAAAGGCATCTATTCCATTAAAGGACAGTTTTTCCCCTTAAGGATTATACTTGGCTTGTGCAGGGTCAGTTATTCTTGTTAGTAAATCTACATTCTTTGCCTTTTGGAATATTGTATTACAAGATCCTATCTCATATTTAGAATACACCAGGTCTTCTGTGATCCTGACAGTGGTTCCTTGATACTTGAACTCTTTCTTTCTGGATGTTTTCTTTTTGTTTGATGTGGAAGCTCTGTAATTTGGCTGTGACATTCCTGGAAAATTTCCTGCTTCTTTTAATAGGTGATTGGTGGATCCTTTCCATTTTCACTTTGCCTTCTATTCTATCATGGAAATATTCATTTGTGATTTATTGAAACTTGAATCATGGTTTCTAGAGAATTCTGTGATTATCTTTCTTTGAACTCTTTTCCAGTTCATTTGTTTTTGATGGCATTTTTCAAGCTTTTGCTTTTCTTCTAATATTTCTTGATGTCTCATGAAGTCACTGATTTCTGTTTCGTCTATTCTCACTTTCAAGGAGTCCATCACTTGACTAGGATTTATCACTTTTTGTGCTAAGTTATTTATTTCTCTTCTATTTCTTTCCTGCAGAGCTTTTAGTGCATTTTTTCTCATTTCATTTCTTCTAGATATTCATGTTATCCTTGTTGAAAATCCATTTTTTTCCATTGAGTATTTATAGCAGTTGTTACAGAGTTATGCTTTCCTTCTAGATTAGATATTTAAGTATCTTTGGATTTATCATAATTCTTTATAGCAATCTATATCTTCTTTGATTTATTCATCTCCCCATCTTTAGTTCCTGAGTTGGGACATTATGCCATGGCCACATTCTGCCCTTGGCTGCTCTTTTGGATGGGGTCGTTGGCCCTGCTTGGTCTGGATGGACCTGGGTCACTTGGGTTCCTATACTGACCTCTATCTGCCATGTTTATACCCTTCCCCCCAACATCTTTAAGATTTAAAATGCAGCTCTTTAGAGTCCCTGCAGCTATCTAAAGAAGAGTTCTAGGGACCTGGGCTCAGATGTCTTGGTCTAAACGCTACTGAGACTGGAATGGTCATTACAACTCTTGGTTATTTCCAAGGTTCCCCTCAGGGGCCATTCCTGTGCTTTTGTTGAAGAGTTGCCTGCTCTCCTGCCTCCAGATACAGAGTCTTATAGGTAATGTGTCCCTGGCTAGTGTCTGGTCGCACTGGAAGGCTGCTATCTTGTTTGTCTGAGGTCTAGTGCTGGCTTTGATATAGACTCCCTCTCCTATGGCCTTTGGCTAAATTTTTGTGTGGTTCTGTAATGGCCAAAGCCACTTACTATAGTTTCTCATTGGATTTCAGTCTGATGTAAAGTTTTTGTTAAAGTAGGAATGGGGAGGCCTGCTTCCATTTGTGCATACATCTAGGCCAGAAGTCACCATAGATGTTTAATAGATGCTACTGGAATTATATTTTGTTGAGTGTCAGCTCACTGTATGACTCTGGGCAAGCCACTTCAACCCCTTGTGGCACAGTTTACTTATTTATAAAATGGAGATGATCTTTCTTGTACTCCTGATCTCATGAGACTATTGTGAGGGAAAGTTTTTGTGAATAATGAATGCTATAGAAATGTCAGTGATTATGATGATGATGATGATAGAGGTGTTATGGACTAATTAAATTCAGCAAACATTAAGCATTTACTATGTGAAATGAACTGCGCTAGTAGGCAATGGTAAAGATGAAAAAAACCAAATAACACTATTCCTGCTTCTAATAGGAAAATAAATATAAGTACAAAATAAGTACAACACAAGTGCTAGAACCGGGATTCTTAACCTGGGGTCCATGGATAGATTTCAGAGGGTCCATGAATTTTGATGGGAAGAAAATTACGTCTCTATTTTCACTAACCTCTAGTTGAAATTTATAATTTCCTTCAATTATTTAAAAAAGTGTTCTGACAAGAGGCTAAAAGGCCTCGCCAGACTACCAACAGGGTCCCCCCCCCCACACACACACACATGTGCATATCTTATGGCAGAAGAAAACAAGGAGTCCAGACAAAATGCTATGATCAATGTGAAAAGAGAGATCATCTCTGGTAGAAATGTCAGGGAAGGTTTCATAGCATCCCAGAATCTTAGAAGGACCTAGTACATCTAGTATATATATACACAACCACGTAGTACAGCCCAGAACATAAGAAGCTCCTCTACACCATCATCCAGACTTTGCTTGAATACTTTCAATGGGGGTGGGGTGGGGTGGAGAGGAGACCCACTGTCTCATTGAAGCAGTTCATTCCTCTTTTGGGTATCTCTAATCATTAGGAAGCTTTCCATTGCCCTCTATCAATCTTGTAAATTAACTTTGTAAACCTGCCTACTGTACCTGATTCTGCCTTTGGGAGTCAAGCCAAATGGGTCTATTCTATCTTCTACACAAAAGAGCTTCAGGGATTGCTTGAAGATTGCTAACACATCCTCTCTTGTTTCTTCTTCTCTAGGCTAAAAGTCCTGTTGCTTTAATCCACAAATAGAATGATCTTGACCATCTTGGTCACTCTCTGGATGTCTTCTAATTTATTAATGTCCTTGCTAGAACGCAGCCCACAAAAATGAACATCATACTTGGCATGTGATCTGATCAGGGTACAGAATATTGAGGCTATCTGACACAACCTTTCAAGTCTTGGTCACATGTCTCTTGTTCCATTGAACAATCAATCCCTCATAATAAAGAATGGAAAAGAGGAGGAAATTCAGCAAAACTAACCAATGTGTCAAAAAATTCTGACTTTATATGTAGCATTCTCCTCCCATCGTTCACAACCTCTGCAAAGACATGGGGAAGGTACCTTCTCACATCCCTTCTTTTGGGTCAGGCTTGATCCTTCTAATTTCGTAGCATTCAGTTTCCATTGTCTTGTTGTTCTT
Source organism: Phalanger gymnotis (assembly GCA_028646595.1). Lineage (NCBI taxonomy): Eukaryota > Metazoa > Chordata > Mammalia > Diprotodontia > Phalangeridae > Phalanger > Phalanger gymnotis. The sequence goes on along the minus strand of CM053624.1, from coordinate 195,683,851 downwards.
TCTATTCGATTTCCTGTAGTTATTTTGTTTACTGTTTTCTTGGTTCTGCTCACTTCATTTTGCATCAGTTCATTGAAGAATTCCCATCCTTCTCTGTATTCATCACAGCTATTTTTTTATAGCACAGAAATATTCCATTATATTCATGTAGCACCATTTGTCTAGCCATTATGCAACTGATAGGCATTTTACTTTGTTCTTTGCTGCTATAAAAAGTGTAGCTAAAGATTTTGGTGTCGATAGAATCTTTCTTGATATTACTGACCTTCTTGTGATAGATGCCTAACAACAGGATCTCTGAGTCAAATGATATGGACATTTTAATTATTCTTTTTAAGTAGATCCAGATTGCTTTCCAGAATGGTTGGACCCATTCACAGCTCCCACCAAACAGTGTATTAGTGAGCCTGTCTTTCCACAGACCCTCCAAAACTAACTGTTCTCATCTTGTGCTTTTTGCCAATTTCCTGGGTAGGAAATGAAACCTTAGAGGTTTCTCATTTGCATTTCCCATGTATTTTGTTTTTCTTACTGCAACTTAAGTTCACATTAGCTTTTTGGGGTGAGGGTGTGCTGCCTCAGCACACCATTTATAATAACTAAAACGTCTAGATCTTCTTAAGAAGAACTGGTGTCTATTAACATTTCTCCCATTTCATACATATTAATAAAAATGTAAAGCTTTATATTTATGCCTATTAAATTTCATCTTATTCAATTCAACAAAATATTTTAAACCAGTCAAGAACTGTTAGGTCTCTTTCCTAGCTTTGTATTATCTGCAAATTTGATAAGTATACCACCTACATCTTTTTCCAAGTCAGTAATAAAAATGTTCGAATATCCCAAGTCCAAGCACAGAATCTTGAGACACTCCACTGAAAACACCCTTTCAAGATAGCATTGAACCATTCGAGATTACTATATGAGCCTGGTAATTCAACTTACTTAAGTATCACAGAACAATATATTATCATTGAAGCCCAAATCTCGTCATCTTTTCCATTAGAATGGCATGAGTTACTTTGCTAAATGTTGTCTAAAAACCTAAGTGAATTATATCTGCTGCATTCCTCAGATCTACCTGATGAAGCCTGCTGACGCTTTCCATTAACTGCTTTCTTTCCTAGATATTTGCTAAGCATCCCTTCAATAATCAATTCCAGAAATTTTTTTCCCAAAGAATCGAGGTTAACTATCTATCCTATAGTTTTCAGACTCCATTCAATTGTTTTTTGAATATTAGAAAAGCATTTGCTTTAATCCGGTCATATCTCTCCGACCCACTATAGTTTTTCATAGTCCAGTGACAGTCAACAATCGTATCTGCCAGTTCTTTCAGGACCCTGGGCCATTGTTCATCTAGGCCTAGTGACTTGAACTCATTACCTAGGTTAGTTAGGTGCTGTTTTAATATTTCCCTATTTTCTTGGGTATCAACTGTTATTGGCCATTTTTCTTGTGTCCTTTCTAGTTCCATGATTTTTCTCTTAGGTAGAGAAGATGGAAGCCATATTAAGAGTTGTGACCACTGTTTCCTTCTGCTTCTTCTGTTATGCCTGAACCAGGTTCAGAATGAAGGAAGGGTTGTCAGTGCGCAGAAACGAGGAGGAATATATTCTGGTTTAAGGGCAGGAGAAAAATCATGGAAAATATAGTAGAGCACCGAGTGTATGAAGAATACCAAAATAAAAATGGAAAGACAGATGGCAGTCAGATTGGGAAAGCTTCGGATGCCCAGCTGAGGTGTTTATATTTTATACTAAAAACAATATAGAGCTACTGAAGGTTTTTGAGGTCAAACATCAGAACATTATTTTGGCAACTGTGTGAAAGATAGACTGAGGAGTCTGGAGAATGGAGGAAGAGAAAGTAGTTAAGCCATTGCAATAATTCATTAAAAGATGATAAAGGCCTCAACTAAGATGGTGGCCATGAAAAGAGAGGAGAGATGTGAGCCTTGGGCCTTTTCTATATTTTAAATTTCTATATTTACATTTATAAATTGTATATTTATAAATATATATTACATACTTAAATTTGTATTTTAAATTAGCCAAATGATCACCTTCTTGCCTATCTACTGCCTTCCAGCCCCAAAATTGTGGAGCCCAGGATAATCACCCTCATTCACTATGCTCTAGGAATTTGGTGCATTAGTGTAAGATATTTTGGAGATTTGAGTCCAAGACCTTGAAATTAAGCCCTGACATTGATATTTAATGACTGTGGCTCTTGGTGGTCCTGGCATTGTGAGCTCTCAAAGATTAAATGAGAAGGATACGTATACTGTTTTAACTCCTTGATTTAATGGCAGTTATCTGATTTTCCTGTTGACAATTTGAACTTAGAGTTAGATGAGTTTGGCTCAGTGGGCAGAAGTATTTAGCATCATTTATGCCTCTTCCTATGACTCCTTACCATTTACTCATGCTCCTTACCATTTTTGTGCTTCTGACAATCCACCCCAAGAACATTTGGAAAAAACATTTGGGACTGAACCTAAACAATTCTCATCAACAATCACAAGGTAGACTGCCACATGAGGTTTTAGGGAACAGATACACACTACCCACAATCTACCATCACAAGAGGATCAGGAAAATGGGGGGGGGTGTCTAGATGACCTCTAAGGTCTCTAAATCTATATGCCTGAGAATGGATATGGCCTGAAAGTGTGATTTCACTGGTTTAGGGAACTCTATCAATGTAGATTGGCACCACCTCTGTAATTCATAGTCTTAAGAGGGTTACCTACAATACTGAGAGGTTAAGTAATTTGCTTAAGGTCACATAGCTGGTATGTTCCAGGAGCAGAATTTGAACTCAGGTCTTCTAGCTCTAAGAGTAATTTTCTATCCACTAAGTTATACTGCTTTTACTGTTCCTAAGAAATAGAGAATGCTTGGTCTCAGTAAATAGTTTCTTTTCAGCAAAGTAACTGCCATCTCCACCTTTTGGTTGAGTAAGAGGTAGTTTGTAAGGTGATTTGGAACAGCAGAGATCACTATGTGATCCTGGGCAAGTTACTTAACCTTTCTGGATCTTATCTTCCTCTTCTGTAAAATGAGGGCTTTGAACAACACGGCTTCTTAGGTCTCTTCTGGCTCTAAATCAATGGTCCTAGACTATTAGTGAGAAGATGCAGAATCCAGTTCTGCCTCTTGCATGCTCTGTGATGGTACAAACCACTTTTTTCTTTAAATCTATTTCCTCACATGAAAAATGAGAAATGATAATATTTGCATCACTGCCGTGACTTTGAAACTGTTGTTGAAGTATTTTGTAACTGAAAAGCACTCTGTGGATATGGGCTATTATTATCCCTTTATCTGGTGTACAGGTGACCCTGGAGTCCCAAAAGTGATGCCAATGGAGCACAAACCCTTGAAGGTTCAACAAAATTGGAAGAGTTCCAAGGACAAACCTGAACCTGAGTTTGAACTTGGTAGGATGCATCTCTGTTGTCCAAGGACCAGCCTGGCTTAATGTAGAAAGACTTATTAGTTATTACCAATATTTTTGTTTGTTTGTTTTTGTCACAATAGCACATGAAATCATCTACTCAAGTTAAGAGAGGCTACAACTTGCATTGATGGAAAGAGTATCCATACTGATGAAATCATGCATCATCATTATCATTATCATGTCTTTTGTCTGAAGACTATAAATTCTAAAAGGTAGGAGGGTACCAGAGCCCACTGCTTAATCTAAGGCCAATTTATCTGAGCTAGAAATCTATTATAGGCCCCCCAAACTCTTGGGGAAAAAGGTACTATTATCTTAGCTCTTTTCAGTGAGGTATATAGCCATATAGATAACATTATAATACAATTTTTTTTTTACAAAAGAACCCTCTATTGGTCAAATCTACCTTGACTTTTCTAATATTTTTGGGTTTGTGGGTCTAAACAGGTACTGTCATATAATAGAAAAAAAACCACTAGACTTAACTGTTCAGAACTGGGTCACAATCTCTGTTCCACCACTTACTAGCTACATGGCATTGAACAAGTTTCTTCGCTTTTCTAGCCTTCATTTTCTATGTATGAAAAATGAGACAAGTGGGTGCTAATATTCTATGTAAGTTCTCTCCAAACCCTATGGTCTATGGTCTTTTGTATATTCTATGTTCTAACATTCTATTCTAAAGCTCTTTCCAAGACTAACATTCTATGTTCTCAGGACCCATCCAACTATAACCTTCACTGGTCCCATGTTCTGATGCTTATGCTCTAAGGCCTCGCATCCAGCTCTCACAGTCTGTTGAGTTAATGTTAATGTGATTTTCAAGAAACCTTTCAAAAGCCTTGGGTACCTGACATACTATTAGGCATTGGGATATCAATGACCCTCATTTTGAAAATAAATCATTCAGTGGTAGACCTCATCCATTTTATGCCTAGATATAATTGCTTTCTTCTGAATAAATTCAGCTTCACAGTCAGGTGGAGACTACAAGTCTATACACCCCAAATTTCAGGACTGGTTCAGGGGGACTAGTTGATTTAACCTCAGCAACGACCATGCCATTGTGAGTATTTGGCCCATCCCCCCTTTCCTCAAACAACGTAGTTTGTATTTTTGTCTAAATAATGGTTTGCCTCCTTTCCCACTGACGGTTCGGCCCTAGTAATCCCTTGAGAAACCTCCAATAATGATAATAATTTGAATGGTGCCATAAGTTTTACAAAACACTTTCTTTACAATTCTGTATGATAGGTAATAAGTGTTGTTGTCACTAATTTACAGATAAAGAAACTGAGGCGTATGGAAGCTAAATGACTTTGCTAGGGTCACACTATGTTTTGGTCTCAAGACTCAAACCTTCCGACTTCTAAGACCAGTGATCCTTCTACTACACTGGGTAAGCAAATGATTCTGACTTGTTTGCTAGAATAGCCTAAGGAAAGCAATCGACTTGGAGCCTGGAGACCCGAATTTGAGTGAGTTGTAACTCCATCTCTCACCCTCTGTGATACTTCACCTAAGTCCCTTCATGTGACAATGCCTACACTCTCTACCTCATCAGGTTATTGTGAGAACTGAAGGATACGAGGCATTAAAAGCTTTGTAACAATAATAATAACAGCTGAAATTTATGTAGTACTTTAAAGTTTACAAAGCAATCTCCATAAAGTCTCTTATTTGAGTCGTACTGCTTCCATGTGAAGTAGGGTGCACAAATATTATTATTCCATTTGAGAGATGAGGATACTTAAACTCAGAGAGATTACACAACTTGTCCGCTAGCTATACAGCTAATGAGTGTCAGAGGCAAGATTTGAACCCACGTCTTCCAAAGTCCAGATCCAGTACTATAGCTATGACACCATGCTGCTTCGTTGATGAGAAAGTGCTCTATAAACATGAGTTATTATGATTATTGACAACAAGCAACATGGTTAGAAACGTTATGGAGAGACGTAGACATGGATTATAATAGCTAACATTTATATGATGCTTCAAGGTTTGCCAAGGGCCATGCAGCACAGTGCCTGGAGTATAGTAAATGCTTAATAAATGATTGTTGACTTGATGTGACCTAAGCTGTCTTAGTTGATCTTCACAGCAACCCTAACTCTAAATTTTACTGATGAGGAAACAAATTCAGAGAGAATAACTGATTTGATTTGCTGAGGGTGACCCATCGATAAATGTATGAAGCAGAATTGCAGCAAAGGTCTTCCTGGCTCCAAGTCCAGCTCCTTGTACTAGACCAGAGGTGTCAAACACCTGGGAGAACAGAACCATTAAACATTAGGAGATGTTTAACAAAATAAATAAAAATACAATAGAACATAGATAATGTTAATTTGTGCTTTTCTAAGTCATTAGGCTTCCCACACAGATCTTTTTCTATCAGTTTGGTGGCCCCAGTTTCTATCTGAGTGTGACACCATATATACCATTTGCATTCTATCACTTGGCTTCCTAAAACAGACACAAGGCAGGACTGATAGACTAATGAGACTTTTGGAGCCTCTGTGCAAGGATGGTTGGGAGCTGCCCTTTCTGGGACAAGGTCAACTCTAGGGTTCCATGTCTAGCTCTGGAACAGTGGAAAGAACCCTAGACTTGGAAAGACAAGCCTTGAGTTTGAATCTTATTTCTGCCACTTCTTTGCTCACTGTAAAACCTTGGGAAAATCTCTTCCCCTCTCTGACTCTCAATTTTAAAAATGAGGGGGTTAGATTAGGTGATCTTTAATGGAGTCCCTTTTAATTCTGTTAGCAGAAAAATTTCCTTCTTCTCTCTTCCTGGACTCATGCTTGGGAGAAAACAGAATCAATCGGCTTCCTCATGCTCACTGCAACAGGCAGAGAGCACTTGACCTGAAATCAGATTACCTGTGTTCAAAAGCAAGCTGTTGCTACTTGTGACTTTGTCCAAATCGCTTGATCTCTCTGGGCAATTTTTTCTTCTTCCAAATGAAGGCTGGACTAGACCAATAAAGTTTCTTCCAGCTCAAAGTCCTACAACACTATGAAAGATCAATCCTACCTAACCAAACATTATATGTTCATAGATTATTAGGGCTGGGATTTGAACAGACAGTTTTTACTGCAAACCTTCCTGGGGCTGTGCCCATCATCTGGGATAGTAGTAGTCTCCTAGTAGGAGCTCAGGAAATATCTGTTGCTTAACTGATCGGTCAGATTACTTCTTTCCAAGTTGGAGGTATATCAGCACATTAAGAATGATGAATAACTTCTACTCTGGAGACTCAACATGGATCTCAGGAAACTTTATAGCAGTGCGTGTCTGCCTCTTCATCTTTCTTTAGAATCAAAACTTCAAAGCTGAAAGGGACTTATGAGGTCATCATAAAATCTGAGTGCGAATGGACTTTATAATCAGTCTAGTCCACAGGTTCTAAATCTTTTTTGTGTCATGGATTCCCTTTGGCAGTTGTCTGACTCCTATGGATTCCTTGGGATAATATTTTTAAATGCAAAAAATAAAATCTATAGGATTGCAAAGGAAACCAATTATATTGAAATACAATTATCAAAATAGTTTTAAAAAACACACACCAAATTCAAGCCCCAAGTTAGGAATCTCTGCTCTGGTTCAGTTACATGGTGCCTGACCAAGAATGTCTTGACAACATCATTTGGTCCTCACAACAACCCTGTGAGGTAGGTAGGGCTCATATAGCATTTCCATTTCACAGTTGAAGAATTACATTCAAAGACCTGAAGGTGATTTGGCCCAAACAAATCACAAGGCTAGTCCAAGCCCTCTACCAGTTGCAAAACTTTCCTGTACAACATTGCCCCAAAGTCATCTTCTGATCACTGCTTGCAGACCTCTAGGGTGAGAAAGCCAAAATCCCTCCCTCCTCCCACCCCCTTCAGGCAGCTCGTTCTATTTTTGGAGAGCTTTAATTATTAGGACTTGAGTGAATGTTCTCAGCACTGGAGGTATTACTCATCTCTACAAAGTATTAAAACATTTGACCCCCTAGAAGAAAAGTGGAACCTCTTAAGTAATCAACATAGCAATTGATCTCAGGCCCTGTGGGTTGTGGGGTGTCTTGCTTGGAGGATATACTCCAAATGCATTCTGCTTGTTTCCAGCAAAATGGCCAAAGATCATTTGCCCCTTGTCAAGAATAATTTGATTTTAATGGCAGTTAGAAAGTTTGAAATTCAATTTAATTCAGCAAGTATCTATTAATTGTTAATATAATTACCTATAAAATATTAATGTAATTACACTATGCTAGGCACTGGGAATTCAAAAAAGAAAAGTTACCTATTCCTTGCCCTCATGTACTAGGAATGGACTTGGAATCAGAGTTTGAATTGATTTCAAATCCTGTTCCTGTCCCTTACTCCCTGTGTGTCTTTGGGCAAGAAGGTTAACTTCTCATCTGTAAAATGAGGGGGTTGAACTAAATGTCTCTCTAAAGTCTCTTCCAACTTTTGATCTATGATCTATGACTTTAGTCTCATGGAGAATGATGGCATGGGAACATGCATGGGAAAATGTAGAATTTGATAAAGGCAAAGGAAAAATTTCCTAACAATAAAAGCTATCCTAGAATGGAATGGGCTGCCTCAGGAGGTAGTAGGTTCATCATAGGAACTAGATGCCTAATCACTTGTGATGTGGTAAAAGAGACTGCTGTTCAGGCAAGATTGGACTAGATGTTCTCTGAGTTAGCCTTATGGCTCTAAGATGTTATGATACAGAGAAAGTACTCTAGAAAATTTGAAATATGTGTAATTCAGGAATTCTCATCAGGATCCAGACCATTCATAGAAATTAGTTCAATTCTATCCTATTAAAAAAGTTAAGTACCTATGGCAAATATTATTATTTGCCCTCAAGGAGCTTACATAGAACCCCAGAGTTGAAAAGGATGTACCAACCCTAGATGTCCTCCAAGTGTCTGTAGTGGACCCTCTTCTCTGTCTCTCAGTAATCTCATCCATCCTCATGGGTTCAAAGATCATTTCTTATAAATGATTCCAAAATCTACATATCTAGTGCTAACTTCAATACTCAACTCCAATCCCACGTCTCCAGCTACCTGCTGGTCATATTCACCTAGATATACATTAGCACCTCAAACTAAATAAAAGCGTAACTAAACATACTATATCAACCTCTCAAAACCTACCCTTCTGGTGCCACTGTTCTCTCAATTAAACAGGATCATAACCTCAGAATCATCTTTGACTTTTCCATCACCTTCATTTCCCCTACTCCCATAGTCAAGTAGCTAAGTCCCTTCATAGAATTATTATAGATAATCATAGAATTACAGGTCTAGATCTAGCAGGAACCTCAGAAGTCATTAAATCTAATTCTCTCATTTTAGAGGAAGTAACAGAGGTTTGGAGATTTTAAGTTATTTGCTCAAAATTACAGAGATAGCAAGTGACAGGAGAGAGATTGAAATACAGGTCCTCTGACTCCAACATAAGGCCATGCTATTCTGCTTCTATCAACTCCATCACAGAAACATCTCTCAAAACCATTTCTCGCTATTCAGATGCCAATACACTCGTTGAGGTCTTTCTCATCACTAACATGGACCATTGTAATGGCTTCCCTATCTTCACCTCTGTATTTGTTCCTGCCACTGATCTCTCTCCTGGCCTATGCTCCATCTTGTTTTTGTTTTTTGTTTATCCTCTGGACCGTCTCATAGAGTAGGAGCTTTATTAATATTTGTTGGATTTCTTGACCTCAGAGGGTATAGTCCAAATATTGCTTGAAGCAGGAATCCCTTCTATGGCATCCCCAAGAAATATTCATCCCTTTTGACCTACAAACTAGTTTTTAAAAAGAAAACCCTCAGGCTCTCAAAGATAATAAAGAATATGCATTTAATAGCATGTTAATATACAGCTTAAACGTGTATTAATTCTTCTTTTTGTCAGTGCATTACAGGAGTAAAAGAGAAGTACCATTTGTGAATGCACAGTCAAATGCTGATCATGAGTGCCAACGCATCTCGGTGCTCTTGCACTATTAAAATTCGGCTTTAGGAATGTGATTCCGTATGCAGTGTTACGTGCCAGTGCTGAGATTCCATTAGGTTAGTATGCAACCTACAGTTTGTTTTTTATCCCAATGAATTGTATACAAGTATTATGAAAAGAATAAAATTTCTTATTCATAAAACTAAACGGGTTATCCTAAAGCTTACAAGAAGAAAAGTACAGCCTCAAACTAAGAAGTCAAAAAACCTAGTTTTTGTTGTTTGTCGCAGTTGTTTTAAAAATAAGCCACCATACTGGACAGTTTTGGAAAATGATATTATAAAAAGGGAAAGAAGGAAAAAAAGAAAGGGAGGAAGAATTGGCACAGTTAAACCCCCTAATTTCTAAGTGCACTTTGTAATGCTCCTTGCAAGCTGCCGCTTTTTCCCACGATCATGACCCCAAGCCTCCGTAGGTTGTCACCGGCGCACGGTGAGGAGTTTTATTGCATTGCCAAGAGTCGGTTTTAAGAAAAAACACTAAAAGGCTTCAAAAACCCTATTTATTCTCTGTCATCAAAAATAGCAACAGGGGGACTTATACAACTTTTCTGTGAGTGCCCACCAGTCTATTTTTTTTTCTTAAAAAAAATAGAAGTCAGTTAAAGAGAAATGATTTGGTTCTTAAAAAAGAATGTAAGGAAACACTTAATCGGCTAGCCCAAGGAGACGTCAGAAACAGGTGAAGCAGGAAGGCTTCGACACGGCCATCGGCAGGCTCCGCACGTCGGTATCTAAACTACAGAGGGGGTGCAGAGTGTCCCCAATGCCTTCTCAAACCTGCGTGGATCCTAGTATTTGTCTGGAACCCCGTTATTGCTGAACCAGAGCGTTCACGCTAGAAGTGACACACCCTATTCATAGAGGGTAGAACTGAGAGGCAGCTTCGGAGGATTGGATCTCCACCTGGGCCATTTTGAACTGGGTGCACTGGAGCCACTTCCGGAGTGCGGATGAGCTCGTGCTTGTCTGTCCAGAGCCCTGCAGCATCCTCAGGCTGTGGTGGTTCACATTGTTCTGAATTGCTTGAAGTCGTAGTTGTAGTCCAGCCGATAAATGCTGTTAAAACATAACAAGAGACTCAATCGCAGAACCGCAGAGCCACCGAGGCTCCGGGTTGACAGGGACCCACTGCTGAATAGGAATCCCCTTCACAACATCCCCGATAAGTGGCCATCTAGGATCCGCTTGAAGAGCCTGGGTGATGAGAATACACCACGCCCTGAGGCAGCCCCTCCCACTTCAAGGCAGGTCTAACTGTTAAGAGATTTGTTTTTCCTTTTGCCAAGCTAAAATCTGTCCCTGTAGAATTACCACCCCTTGCTGCTGGTTCTGCCCTCTGGGGCCAAGCAAAGCAAGGTTGATACCTCTTTCATCTGACAGACCTTCAAACACTTGTAGACAGCTATCATGCTTCCCTCTGCTAACCATAAACACACACCCAAGTCTTCTATTCTCAAGGTTAAACACACCTTATCCCCGGGAAAATTTAGAAGGAGATATAATTTAGTCATTGTTTCTTTCTGATGCCAATCAACTGAGTTCAAAAGTAGGATTCTGTGGGTAGACCCGCTGCCCAACTTCACAGCAATTTTTCTTGAATGCAAAGCTAGGACATGGCATGCTGTCCATGGCCACAGCAATGCTGCTACCATAAGTCAAGATTCAGAGGAGGCTGGCATACAGCTTTTGGCTCTGTTATTCTCCATCATGACTTGCCATGGAAAGGAAGGTACCAGTGCATGGCTACAACTTACAATTTGCCCCAGCTGATGTAGCTGATCTCCTCTCCTATTTGTTCTGCCCCTAAGAATGGTCACAAGCAAGGAAGCTGCCTGAATTCCTCCCACTACCCACCCACTAATACCACCTCTGCCAGGCAGGTGACAAGAGCCAAGACAAAATGGAAACTGAATTCTGGCTGCCAATCTTTTGGATGTAGCTGGCAACTAATTTCTCTCTACCTCTGCCAAGACCAAACATCTATGTTTAGTAGCAGTAATGTTTGCCCCTCATGACACAAAGCTTCCCTAGAGGCCAGAGGGTGGTATGGAAAGGGCACCAGAGTGGGAGTTAGGAGGCAAGACTCTGCCACTCACTAGTTCTGTGTCTTTGAGAAAAGTACTTCATTTCTCACGGTCTCAGTTTCCTCATCTGTAAAATGGAAGGGAGGCTGGTAGAGGAAGGAGTTTGAAAAAATAATGTCTAAGGTTACTTTCAGCTATAAAATCGTATAATTCTAATATCTAAGTTCTTGCCACTAACTCTGTGACCTTGGGCAAGTCAGTTCTTTCCGGGTCCAGATGTATTATATATAAAATAAAGGAATTGTATCTGATGATCTCCGATGACCTTCACAGCTCTGATATTACACCACTTAATAAATGCCTTTCAAAAATTTCTCTCCATCATGGAGGACTGATGATAGTGTTTAGGACGTTTTAATTGTACAGAATTTTGATCCAGTCACACTAGCATATTCCTTAAAAATGGCTAGACTTCTGCATCTACTCAGCAAACTAGAACTGGTTGAGGACATGAAGCTAGTTCATCTTGATCCTTAGCACAAACCTGCATTGGGAATGAATAATCAGTGAGAAGGATCCCTTGGCTTTCACTCGGGCACCTATTGATATTCTGATGTCTAAATGTTTGCCTGATATGTCTCTGTCATAAGTGTCTTTCCTAGCTTTTAAGCTCCTTGTACAGGGAACAGTCGCTACACAATTCTCTTTTGATAAATGATATATATATGTATATGTATATGTATATGTATGTATGCTATATATATAAATTTGATAAATGCTATAGAAACAGAGTTTAGAGTTGGCAGGGGCCTTAGAAATCACCTAATCCTCCCCCCACCCCGCCTTTTACAGATGAGGGAAATGAGGTCCAGAAAGATTGAGCGACTTGCCCTAAAGTCACATGGGTAGTAATTGGCAGAGCTGGGATTCAAACCCAGGTCCTCTGATACCAAATATAGCACTCTCTCTATGGTACTGCTTTCCGATAATGATTTCATGTGGCCGTGCAGATAGAACCCAGGGCCAGAAGTCAAGATAAAGATTCCAGTTCGGGATCTGTCGCTTTTAATATGTAACTCTGAGTAGGTCGCTTAGCTTTTCTGGGTTACCACATCTGTAAAATGGGATCTATAAAATCCCTGTATACTTTGCAGGGATATATTCTAAGGATAAAATGACATAACAATATAAGGAGCGTAGCCTAGTAGAAAGAGCACCCAGCTTGTAGTCAAGACTGGGTTTGAATCCTGGCTGCTACTTAGTGGTTCTATGACTTTGGTCAAGTCATTTAACCTTTCTCAGTCTCAGTTTCCCAACCTATAAAATACAGATAATAAGACCACTCTCATAGGATAGTTGTGAGGGTTGTCTTTTGTAAACAATTTATAAATTGAAGGTATTGTTATTATAATGGAGAAACAGCATGCTATGGTGCATAGAATGCTAGGTCTGGAAGAAGGATGATCTTGGTGCAAGTCCATCTCTGACGTTTAGCTACAAGCAGCTGGGCAAGCTGTTTAAACTCTCTGCCCCCTCCTCAGATGGACTGTGATCTACATTTAGAGGGAGGCATGTACCTATACTGACAAAGTCACAGGTGCTTGATGTATTATAACAGACAAAAATAGTGCTTTGAAAAAAATTTATGGTAGACAAAGGTTTGGGGCCAGTATCCTGAGTTTGAATCCCAGCTGTAGCATAAGCCTGGACAAGGCACACAACTCTGGGCCTTGATCTCCCTTTCTATAACATGAGAAAATTGGACAAGATCTATAAGGTCCTTTCCAGTTCTAAATTCTATGGTCCAATACTTGGAAGGAAGAGTGTGGTGATGACAAGCAATTTGCAATTACCATGTATAAGCATGATAATCCTTGAAGTGAGAGTAGTATTAAAAATGCCTATGGACCCAGGTTCAAACTAAAAACTTGCCCTAAAATAGCCCATGGGATAACTTACCTTCAAATTTGACTGAATCATTGGCAGCCACATAGGTATGAGCTGTGAGGGAGAAACAAAGATGTTTGCTATTATTGTACTATTTGGCCACATCAGATACAATTATTGTGAGGGAAAGCAGGGCATCGTTAATCCTTCTAACTTTGCGAGGATGAGGGCACATGCTGAGGCATTGCCCATAATCAGAAAAATGTCTTTTTGAGTCCAGGCCCTGCTGAGCTGGTGGCATTTGGAGGTTAATAAGCACCCCATGATTGCTTGGAATACACACTTTAGAGTAAATGACTGATTATCTCTTGAAAGCCACTCAATGAGTGGAAAGTTAGTGTCTATTTCGAAATACCTTCACTTCCTTAAATAGAATCTTCCTTCCTAGAATCTTCAGGAATGATTCCCCAGGTAAGCCATGAATGTATTAGCTCTTGATAGTTAAGAAAAGGTTCATGGACAGCAGACAGAATTCCACACTGTCAGAAAAAGATATCCTTCTATCTACAAACCAGAGCTTGAGATGATTCACGTATCTATTCCCATATATGATTTCTCTCACAGATCACTCTCTTTGGGCAGGATATGCTTTGCAGAGTAGGAACAGCGTCTCCCATTCCTGATGTATCACCATTATCTTCTGTTCTTTCCATTGGCCTCTACTCCCTCAGGGAAGTAGGAAAATTCAATTCAACAATGTAGTGGAATATGGGATAGTCCATTTGAACTGTCGGAAGACAAGTTATAATTGTGATTTTCTGAATCTTAGGCACAGTTTCACGAGATTCTGAAGAGAAATGCTAACTAAAGTCTGGAAAAGCTGGAAGATAGAAGTATAAATACTGACCCTTTAATTCTCAGACCAATAATTCGTTTACCTCACTCCAAGTTACTGTCCAATTTGGAAACTGTTAACACATCAAAATTGTATTTATTGAGTCTAAGAAAGTGATTATTTTTATTTCTGTGTATGCTTTTGTTCCCAAGGCTAATTGGCAATTATATGTGCTTTAATACCTTGTTAATAACATGTCTAATTTATTAATTCTAAATAAAAATGGCCATCTTGGCCAACACCTTGGATATAGCATAATTTTAGTCTTTAGGAAAGAAGTATCAGTAGGTGAAGTTCCCTCATCTGAAAATGATCCCTGCGGCTTATTCCTATTATTAGGCTTACAATCCTAGTAGGACATTAAGGGTCAGTACCTTAGAAGTCTGTGCCACAAATTATCTGATCCTAATCCTTGACTAAACATTTTGAATCACACAATAAGCTACCCCAGGGTGTCTAGATGGCCTCTGAAGTCCTTTAAGCTCTGAGATTCTGTCATTTTACCAAAGAACAAAGAGAAGCAAAAGATAAACTATTGGTACCGACTTCCTACTGCAGTTCCAGAAATTTAGTGTCTTAATATGGTATCAATAATTCACACACACACACACACACACACACACACACACACAGAGCAGTGTAGAAGGTGTCAACACAGGAAACAAACATCCAAGAGAAAAGGAAATTCTGGCCAGCGGTCTGTAGTCTGGAGTTAAATGTCTATAATTAGAGTTACGAGTAGTCTTTGCAGGTAACCATATACTCAGTTATTGTTAGACCAGGAGAACACATTAATTCATCATCAGGATACTGGTCAGAAACAGCAAGTTGGAGTCAGGTCAAAGACTTATAATATCCACACCTATAGTTGTACCAAGGTCCGGGTCCTTTGTGTAAATTTGTATGGCTCCCTGGGGGTTCTGATTCTATACTATCTAATACACAAGAAATCAATCTTTATTTGAGGAAACTGCAGAAAAGTGTGGGTCTTCGGGAAACTCACATGGGTCTTTTTTATCTATGAGTTACGGGAATAAGCAAGCAACACAACCTCAAATAGTTAACATTACTATGGTAAGGGTTCTTCACCTACAGGCCATGGACTCTCTAAGGCACCAGGGATAAATTTCAGGTCATCCATGAACTCGTAGGGGAAAAAAATTACACCTTTATTTTACTGATCTCTATCTCAAATTTAGCATTCAACTTAAAGACATTATTCTGAGGAGTCCATAGGCTTCACCAATTGTTAGTGGGATCCATGACACATACAAAAAACTGAAAAACCCTCCACTTAGGAGATTGCCTGGTATGTCTGACTCCAGTATTTTCCCAGGTGTTTCCTTTCCTCATTGGAAAGTCTTTGCATTCTTTGGGGAACAGAACAGTGGCTGACATCTGAGCCAAGATGTCAGCTAGCAAACACCAGCGCAGAAAGCCTCTTTAGCAAAGATCTTTGCTCAGAGCACAGGAAGAACGATATCAGCCAGAAACGCTAGGAGCTATGGCATCTCTCTGGTCCCATCAGTAAATGTGTTGCTTTTCTGAGTCAGTGACTAAGTTGTATGTGATAGGCTAGTGTTGTTTTAGGGATAAATTTTAGTGGGGAAAATAGTTCTTATTCTTTCCAAATAGTAGTCTACATGTAACTACATGATTCTCAAATGTACTTTCAAATGACATTCAGGTTTATAATTTACCAATTACATGACTGAAGGCTTCAGGTTAAACTTCACTATTATCGACAGCCTTGTATCATTCAGCAATCATCCTATTTAGGGAATGCTAATTTGGTTTATTGAATAACTTTCATTTTGGTTCCTTTTTGCTAGTGGCTCATACAAAGCCATCAGTAAGAATTAGACATAATTTACTTTGGGCTCAGTAATGATATAATAGAGCAAATTGGGTAGTGTTCTTTTCCTTCCCTGGAAAACTTGAAAAAAAGGAGGTTATTTTAGCCAAAATAAAAGCAATATTCTTAGAATCAAAGAAACTTAGTGCTATTCCTGTATGACTTGTGCTATGCCTGTGTGACCTTGGACAAGTCACTTAACTTCTATGAGCCTCAGTTTTCTCATGTGCCGTAGACAAGCATATTGGACTATCTGACCCATACGGCCCCTTTTCTAACTTTAGATCTCGGATATGATTGTTTGATGATGATGTTGCATTGTTCCCCTCCAACTCCTATTGTCACTTGAAGACTTGTTTTTGTCCAAAGGAATACATTTCACTGGACGGTCCCTCGGACTAGTAAGGTAAAACTGGGTTATGAAAGACAATTATCCAGCATCTTAGCCATATTCTCAATGATCATTAGGACCAATACCATATAATATTCTGACGTTAACCTAATTGTACTCCGTCATCCACGGGCTTTTCCAAGGTCTAGGGAGGCAATGTGAAACAGTGGATAGGAAACCAGGAAAACTGAGTTCAAATCTGACAAATACTGGCTTTGTGACTCTGTGCAAGTTATTATCAGTACTCTGGGTAGTTGTCTAAGGCTGTAAGTTGCAAGAAGGTGCTGACCTAGATTGGCAGAGGGACTTTCCTCACCTGGGGAATTCCCCATACCAATTAAATCATGGATCCAGTCCCTATCTCAGTCCCATCTAGGTCCTTAGCATAGCACTAGCAAACTTTGCTCTTGTCCTTTTCCTAAAGAACAGAATCAAAAGAATGGAAAATAGTGAAGCTATCAGGTATAGAAATGGTTTGGTAGAGTATTTCTCAAGGTCAATTATCAATTAGTTCTCTTCAGTTCCCTGACTTTTCCATAACACTAATTATATATGGAATGTTCTTGAGTAAACAATAAATTTTAAACATGTTTATGTAATTTCTAAGGTACTTTCTTGAACAAAGTTTACAATTAAATTACATTGACCTTAAAGGATCACCCAGATAGTGACAATGAGTCAAAAGACTATAGATTTGGGAAGGGTAAAAACATACTACCCAGTTTATTCCATTATGGCACCATTGTCAGGATAATTTCCTTCCACAAGTATGTCTTTAATGAGCAACTTTACAGTTACATTTGTTCGAAATATCCAGTATAGGTCATTTTTCCTCACATATTTTTCACATATTTAATGTTTAAGTATGTATCCTCCAGCTCTGGGTACTAGAGCTGTTTTTTAAGTGTCTCGCTCAAAAGGTACAGCTATGATGAGCAGTAGGTCCTGAAAGCTAGGGAAGTTCTCCCTAGGAACCATTATGGTTTTCATACCTTGACAAAAATGGTTGAATTGCATTCTTGCAGTGCTTCCATCAAACTGATCACATGGAGACAGACCATTTCTACCATCTGAAACAACAAAAATGAGAAACAAATGCTTCTTCCAGTGCCATAAGAACCTTAAAAACCACTGTGTGCCTGCCAAGAGCCACCTGACATCTGTTCATGCTGTTTGCCTATGAGGGTGGACCACTAGGGGGTATTTTTATTTGCCTCTAAAACTCTAGAACAGAAAGTGAATGAAGAAGCTAGAACAGTTTCTCGTTTGCTAAATTTTCCTCTTCTAACACAGCTCTTGCTACAGTACCACCAACCACTAGCTGACTATCAATTTTTTCTGGAAGCCTTCAGCTCCTTTCATTTCAATCCATGTGCCTCTTCATAAACATTTCCCTTCTTCCATCTTGAACAACTCTTATCCATCACTTAGGAAGAAGTTGGGAGATTTTCAGAGGACTTTTCTTGCTTTAAAATCTTCACTCCCATCAAGATGAAGGATGCTATGCCAAATGTCATGTCTGACCATACATAAAACAGCAAGAATAATTTCCCTAAATCAATGCTTCCCAGTGCTGGGCTTGTGAAACCCTTCTCTACACTTGTCTCAAATATTGTCAAAAAAAATTTTATTCTAAAAATCTCAGAATTAAAATAATTTTAATTCACTTTAATTTTTTAAGGGAACGTACACCACATAGTATCTCTTTAAGGGGAAAGAGGCATTGTCAAATCAACCAGTGACACCAACAAAAATCTCTGTCCTGCATTTATATTCTACTGTTAGAGATTTAGACCTCAGTAATTAATGTTTATATAAGCACAAAGATTTCTGTAGAAGTTTGTTTGAAAGGACACTAACATCTGTGATAAAAGCTACAGGGT
>CM053624.1:195634727-195664914 GCA_028646595.1 Phalanger gymnotis | reverse complement strand
CCTGAAGAGGGAATACCATACATACTCAGTTGTGTAGCTTACCCCACAGGAAAGAAGGAGGAAGAAGATAAAAAAGGGGAGGATGATGGAAGGGAGGGCAGATGGGGATGAAGATAATCAAAAACAAACACTTTCCAAAAGGGACAGGGTCAAGGGAGAAAATTCGATAAAGGGGGATAGGTTAGGAAGAAGCAAAACATAGTTAGTCTTTCACAACATGAGTATTGTGGAAGGATTATACATAATGATACGCATGTGGCCCATGTTGAATTGCTTGACTTCTTAGGGAGGGTGGATGGGAAGGGAAGAGGGAAGAGAATTTGGAACTCAAGGTTTTAAAAAAATAGATGTTCAAAAGTTAAAAAAAAAAAATAAATAAAATCAGCTACACAAATACACTTCAGTCATTTTTCAGTTGTGGTCAACTTCTCATGACCCCATTGGGAGTTTTCTTGGCAGAGATACTAGAATGGTTTGCCATTTCCTTCTCCAGCTCATTTTACAGAAGAGGAAACTAAGGCAAAAAGGGTGAAGTTACTTGCCCAGGGTCACACAGCTAGTAAATGCTCAGGGCCAGATTTCATAATCTGAAGTATGCTATATAAACAGTAAGGTGTTATCATTATTTTTATAACTATCATCAAAAATGGTACAGAGAAAAGAAGGTGAAGTCTGCAAACTACAGGCTAGGAACTCGATTTCAATTCCTGGCAAATTCTGGACTACATGACTAAATAGATAGCAAACATCTAGAAAAGCAAGTGGCAATCCCAGTAACCCTGCAAGACTTCATCAATAACAAATCACACCAAATCTTCAATAGACACCAAAATATTTATCACTTTCAGTGATATCAAAGACCTAGAGAAGGTAGATACCCATTAATTGGGGAATGGCTAAGCAAATTGTGATATATGAAATTACTGGAATAATATTGCTCTCTAAGAAATGATGACTATGAAAATTTAAGAGAAGTATGAAAAATGTTTTGAACTTGTGCAGAATGACATAAGCAGAGCCAAGACAATATATCCAATGATTACAATAATGTAAATGAAGAAAAAAATACAATGAAATTAAACTGTATGTAATTATAATGGCCCAGTCAGGTCATGGAGACAAATCGAGAAAAAGAAGCAATATTTCTTCTTTGCAGAAGTGGGAACTTTGTATATGGAATATTGTACATACTGTCATACACAAGTATTGATTGGTTTTGCTGAACCAATTTTTTTTATTTTCCTTTAAAATATTTTGTACAAGGGATGATTCAATGATTGGGGGAGGAATATATTTAGAAGGTGATATAAAAATAAAAGTAATCAATAAAAATAACGTGCAAAAAAAGATAGGTCACATGTCACACTGACTTCATTCTTTTTCTTTTTTTTTTTGGATAGGCTTACTAGACCAGTTAATTAAGGGAATATTCAAGAGGTTTCAGCAAAGCATCTGGCAAACCCTCTCAAGCTACTTTTAGGTACATATTAGAGAGATGTAGACTAGATAACAGCAGTTAGATGGACTGCAAATTAGTTAAATGACCAGACTCAAAATATCATCATTAATGGGCTGAAGTCTATTGGAGTGCCCCAGGGATCTGGTCTTGGCATGATGCTAATTAACATTTTTATAAAGACTTGGAGAAAGATATAGATAGCATGCTTATCAGATTTACCAATGACACAAAGTTGAGAGAGATAGCAAACGTGTTAGATGATATCCAAGATCCAAAAAGCTCTCAAGAGGCAAAAATTATAGGGGCCAAATCAAACAAGAAATACTTTATAAAGATAAATGTAGAATCCTATACTTGAGCTAAGAAAAATTGACTTCATGATTTCAAAATGAGAAAGGTTTAGTTAAACAGTAATTCTTTTGAAAAAAAGATCAAGGGTATTTAGAACATGATAATTTCAATTATGTCAACAGCACAATGTATCATCCAAAAACCCCTTCAAATTCATGTAATCTTAGGTTCCATTAAAAGAGGTATACTGTCTAGATGCAGGGTGATAATAGTCCCATTGTACTTTGCACTGCACAGATCATCTGGAATTCCACATCTGGAATATTATGTTCAATTCTGAGTAACGCAATTAGAAAAGATATTAACAAGCTAAAGGAGTAACAAGGACTGGGAAGTGTGACCAGAATACCTAAGAGCCTTGAGATCATATTATGCAAGGATTGGTCTAAGAAACTGGACAGGTTCAGCCTAAAGAAGGAAAGACATACAAGATATGATAGCTGTTTTCAAATATTTTAGGAGATATTATTAATGGCTGACAGGGGGCAGAACAGAAAATAATGGGTAGAATTTACAGCAGTAGATATAGGTTTGATGCAAGGAAAAATTTCCCACCAATCCAGAGTTATCCAAAAGTGCAATGGGAGGTAATAAGTTCTCTCTCACGGTAATGAAAACTCTAC
This sequence comes from Phalanger gymnotis, assembly GCA_028646595.1. Taxonomy (NCBI): domain Eukaryota; kingdom Metazoa; phylum Chordata; class Mammalia; order Diprotodontia; family Phalangeridae; genus Phalanger; species Phalanger gymnotis. The sequence continues at coordinate 195,662,481 of CM053624.1, read as the reverse complement.
TTCAAGTGAAAACTGAAAGACCATTGATTTAGGAATGGCTAAACAAACTGTGGTAAGCATGGTTAACGAATCAATCAATTACCTGACAAACATTTATTAAGTGCTTACTATGATCTAGGTACTACACTAAGCACTAAGGACACCAAAGAGGCATAAGATAGTCCCTGCCCTCAATGAGCTTATAATCTAATGGAAGAGACAACATGCAAACAAATATATACAGAGCAAGCTATATATAGGATAAATAGGAAGTAATTAACATAGGGAAGGTATTGGAATTAAGAGGAAGTGGGAAAGGCTTCCTATGGAAGGTAGGATTTTAGTTGGGACTTAAAGGAAGCCTGGGAGGTTAGTAGTTGGAGTGGAGGAGGGAGAGCATTCTGAGCATGGGAGGACCGTCAGAGAAAATGCCCAGAGCTAAGAAATGGAGTTCATGGAATAGCCAGCAGGCTACTGTCATTAAAATATAAAACTAGGTGTCAGGAAGTAAAGTATAAGAAGATTGGAAAAATAAGAGGGGCTAGGTTATAAAGGGCTTCAAATGCCAAAAGGAGCATTTTATATTTGCTCCTGGAGGCAGCAGGAAGCCACTGAAGTTTATTCAATAAAGGGGATGACATGATTAGATCTGCATTTTAGGAAAATAACTTTAGTGATTGAATGGAGAATGGCTTGGAGTAGGGGGAGATAAGGCAGGCAGATCCGCCAGCAGGCTATTGCAATAATACAGGCATAAGGTGATGAGGGCCTGCACCAGAGTGCTTGCAATGTCAGAGAAGAGAAGGAGGCTTATTTAAGAGATACTGCAAAGATGAAATTGATAGGCCTTGAAAACAGATTGGGTATGGACAGGTAAGAGGAAAGTGAGGAGTCCAAGATGACTTCTACGTTAAATGACCAGACCCAAAAAGTAGTCATTAATGAGCTGAAGTCAACTGGGAAGGAGGTCTCAATTGAAGTGTCCCAGGGATCTGGTTTTGGCACTATACACCTCACTCTGAGGAGAATAAATATTTTAAACGAACTTCCCAGACATTTCTCAACTTCTTCCCGAGTAGGTAGCTTATAAGAACAACTCAAATGGAAGCAAGGAAATGTGTGTGAAAACGAGTGGCCTTTTAAAAATTCTGATCAATGCACTGACTAACTGAAATTTCATGATAAAGCATGTTATCCACCTCCTGACAGAGAAGTGATGGACTCAGGGTACAGAAGGAGGCGGATATTTTGTGGGCATAGCCAACGTGGCAATTTGTTTTGCTTGACCATGCATATTCATTACAAGGATTTTCTTTTTCCTTTTTTTTTCCCCAATGTTAGGGGTGGGGGAAGATAGAAGAGAGAAGAAATTTATTTTTGTTAATTGAAAAAAATGTTTTAAATATGTCTATGGCTTGAAATGAAGGAATCAGAGGGCACTCAAACCCTATCATGCTAAAATCAAGTTAGCTGGTAGTGTTATATGGGAATGGCTGTGGTAGAAGAGGAACATCTGCAAAACAAGAAACCACTGAGCTTCTTTTCCCGTGTATTAGAAGCAAATAAAAATATCCCCTCATGGAGTTCTGGGGCTAATTTGGCAAATTTGACAATGCGGCATAGCAGAATTAACAATGGACTGGAGTCAGAAGGTCTGGATTCCGGGTCTGACTCTACCATTTAAAAATGGTGGCATTCAACTGGGTAAGCCACTTAACATCTCTGAGTTTGGGAATAACAACAGCCATCCAGCACTGTTGTGAGATAAAGATTTCCCAGTGGGTGTAAAGTGTTACGTAAATAGGAGTTGATATTTGTTATTATCACAATGCAATCAAACCTTAGGGAGGAATATTTTTAGGAACAGGTACTGAACTCACCACTTTGTTATGTGCCATTAGCTGTAGAATGCTAGGTGTCACCCGACTCCAGAACTCCAGTGCAGTAAGGATGGCTGTAAAGCTAAACTCATTCTGATTTTGGACAGAGGGAGCAACAGCAGTCTGTTCACAGTAGACCGTCCATAGTTGAGCAAAGATAAATGCATGGAAGAGGGAACACATGTGCAACACAGATGTCTGCAAAGGAGAATGAAGGAGAGGAAGAAGTTATACCCGGCCATCATGTAGCATCCCGAGGGAGCCACGAGTGGCTCGTACGATGTGGAGAAGCCGTAGGCAACATGGATCTGATTCAAGCCATCAGAGGATGAAAATGTTATTCCATTCCTATGAACCTATGATTCATCCTTATCTGATCCTCACTAAGTCAGTGGGAGTGTGTGCTCAAAGAACAAAGCAGCTCTTCAGTGATAAAGCATGCTACTTCAGCCCCTTTAATTGGCAGATTAAATCCTTTCCCTCTCCTTGAAAGAGCTGAAATTTCTATCACTGGAATAATTTAGTTTTGGGAAAAGAGGAATGATATCAGCATACTTCTGAAGCACCTCAGGTTCCACAAACTATTTTTCTCAAGGCAGACAGTACAAGAATTTTTATCTCCATTTTAGAAATGAGAAAACTGAGGCACTGAGGAGTCAAGCAGATCACTCAGAATCACTTACTAAATAAGCGGAAAAGTCTGGTTCCAAATTCAGTAGCCATGCCACTATATGATAATAATTTTTTGCAATCCTTTATAAAACTTATCTGATGCACTGGTGGGATCTTTAGCCACTGAATGAGTCTTCATGCCTCTTCTCCAGGCCAATTTATCCTAGCCTGGAGACCTCCCCCTGTCATGCCCCACCCCCTAATCTGGCCTCTATGCCTTTGCTCAGTTTCTAAGGAGGGCATTTGCTTGGCTCCTTTAATTTATAGCAGCTTGGCAATCATGGACAGTACACTCTATGAAGGTAGAACCTGCACCATCATTTTCTTTGTATTTTCTCTGGCACCTGATGGGTACTTAATGCTTTCTGAATGAATAAATGAACGACTATTAGTGACAGATACAACCTTTTGGTTCTCTTTCACTGTGGATGGCAAGGAAAAAGTACTGGATTTGAAATCAAGAAAAGTAAAAATAAAAACAGACTGATGTTTTATTTCCATCACGTCTTGCCTAGGTGACCTTGGGCAAGTCACTTCATCTGTGTAGGTCTTAATTCCCTCAATTACAAAATAAAGCCAATGACATTTTCTCTGATAGCCCCATAGGACCAAACAAGGTCATGGGTGCAAAAGCACTTTGGAAATTATAAAATACCATAGAAATGTGACCAATTGTTAATATGCATTAAATTTTTGACTAAGTGATTTCCAGGCAGCCTTAGTGAGTTCCCAAAAGAGCCTTTGTTTTCCTTTTTCATTTTTGCTATATGAATGTGAGCTGTTATTCCTAGTACCCTCCTCTAATGCCTCCAGGCAGCATGGAAACACTCTCAGAGGCCATGCCAATGGCATGCAGGCTTCATCGGGCCATCCCAAGGACAGTTCAGAGAAGTTCATCCTAGGAGGCTGACCACTAGATAATGATTTTCTTAATTATATCAAACTAAAAACTAAACTTTATGCAATTTATGTTAATGAAGAAAGCACTTAAAATCAATGAAACTATAGGTGATTATTATCCAATCCAACAAGTAGTTCTGTAACTAATGTGTTCAAGGCACACACACACACACACACACACACACGTGCACAAAGAGTTTATACTCTATTGGGAGGAAATGACATATGAATACAGGATCAGAGACTTACTGAAATCACACAGACAATAAATGTCAAAGGCAGGATTTGAAGGCAAAACTTCTTGCTCCTAATCCATCATTCTTTGCACTATGTCATTTTGCCTCTCAAGGTTTGCAAAGCACTTTACCAGCATTCTCCTATCTAATCCTCACAGAAACCCTGTGGGTGTGTGCTATTACTGACCCCATTTTAGAGAGGAGGAAACTGAAAGCCAGGGAGGTTAAGTGACTTTTCCTTGTATACATAGTATGTGTCAGAGGCAAGATTTGAACCCAAATCTTCCTGACTCCAATCCCAGAATTCTATCCACCATGCCATACTGCCTCTAAACAGTTAAATATATATATATATATATATCTGATAACTGGAGGAGAACAATAACTGGGGGCATCAGGAAAGCTTCCTGTAGGAGTTGGCACATGAACTGGGCCTTGCAGTAAACTAGGGATTTAAAGAGTGGGTAGAGTGATGAGAAGCCCTGAAAGTACCTTTAAAGGCTCACTGATTGACCACAGTCCAGAAGGAGACCAGCCTGTGCAATGGCACAAAGGTGGGAGACTAGGTGTGGAGTTTGGGGAACAATAACTAGGCCAAATCTGATGTGCCTCTGCAGGTTCAGACTGATAAAAAAGCCCCTGGAGGACTGAAGCAGAGAGAACTTTCTTCTTTATTACATTAAACTACTATAGGATTATTCTTATATTCTAGATAATTATGCCTTTTTGTAATAGAGACATTGGCATGTCTAGGAAGCCAACTTCTGACTGCCTACATAGATCAAGATACCTTGAGAAGTGTAAACTGAATAAAAACTTAAGGGGAAAGGGAGTGTGGAAATTTAAACAGCATGAAACAAGGCATCAGTTGTTTTTAAAACAAGAGGAAGGGAAATGATAAGAGGCATTCATTTTCTTTCCCAGAAGAAACATAATTGGCCGATAAGAGTCTCCATTAGCAATTTTGATGCATATGGTCTCAGTCCTGTGGAAACTGCTTACCTTTGATTGCTCAGGAAATCCAATCAGGATAACGATAAGATGGTCTGCAATGTGGGATCCTGCATCCAGAGGAATTGGCATACAGGGAGATGAGGGATTTAGACACACAGAGTTATGTGTGAGGGAACCCAGGAGCAGCCAGGACAGCAGACGGATATGAGAAACACACTCAATGAATTCTTTAGGTCTGTAAGAGAAGAAAGAAATGTGTAATATATGCAAGGATTCCATTCTGTAGATGCAGAATAAATATGTGTTCAATGAGTGAATGAATTTGAATGGTCTTATAATCAGTTACACAAAAAAGGAAGGGAAGAAGTATAGACTGACAAAATGACTTATATATGTACTATTCTAGTTCTCCTTACTAATCCCAAATCTCAATTTAGTGTGCAAGTACTTACCTTCAATTTTTCACATCTAGATTAGCTACTACTCTATTCTGTATACAAGAAATGCTCAATAAATTGTGCTGGCTGAGTCTCTATAGAGTCAAAGTTCATTAGAGCTGAAGGGAACCTAAGAAATTATGCAGATGAGAGAAATGAAACTCTGAGAGGTGGTGTAACTTACACCGTGTCACACAGATCTGGGAGCAGCGCTGCCCAGGTATCCAGGGACTCTTCCCCACTCCTTTCAGCCATGGTGAGTTGTGATCCATGACAAAGGAGAAGTCACCTAGGGGATATGGCAGTGGGACCAAGTTTGGCACTTAGACCTTTGGGCTTTCTAGATCCACTAACTCCTCCTTGTCATAAACTGTGAGGACAAAATCCTCTCTACTCTGTAGATGAACAGACCAAGGGTTAAGGGAGGCCACCTTTCACTCCTCTACTATAAGGGAAGGGAAATTCAAATTCAGCTACTTTGCTGCTCACTACTGAAATGACCTCCCCTGGAACTCATTCCATCCATCAAGGCCCAGTTTAGATCCCATCTCCTCCATGAAAGTGAGCCCTCCATCTCTTTTCCTGTTCTACTTCCTGTACTACATAGTTTAGCCTAGAATTGTTCTCCAATTGTTTTATTTTAGTTCTGTCTGCCCAGTTAGATGCTAGCCCTTTGGATAAAAACCAGGTTCTGCGCCCCCCACAGTACAAAAACACATAACAAGTGTTTAATCATTATATTAGATCAAAGGATAAAGTGAAATTCTATCCATTACCTGTGATTTTCAAATTTAGTTACATGAGAAATAGAGAAAGAATATACCTAATTATACAGGTACAGGATTACAGTAAGGATGGGGGAAGATTATTCACTGCATTGGACACTAGATATGCTAAGTATTTGAAAGCTTTTCCAGAAGAATCATTAGTCCTTTGAGGTCTAATTTCATCAAATAAAGGCATTTGCAACTTTTTTTCTCTCACAACAATGTTATGAAGCACTTCATGTTCTCAGTAAGGCTGATGAATCATGAAGCCAATAGGCTCAGAGACACACTGCTTCTTGACAAATCTTTGTTTCTACACTTCACACCAATCACAGAACATTTCTACAAATCCTAAGCATATTTAGTCACTCCAGCAAGTACCAGAGAATTTTCCCTAGAGTTTCTTTCTACATCACCCTTTTTGGAAAAAAAAAGTTTGGGGAAAAAAAACTTACCCTTGTTGCATTGCAGAGGGAGGATGGTAGAGCCAGGGGAGGTAGCGAATAACAGCTTTATTATCCCTGTGGTTGCCTCTCGTGATTTCCATGGCTGCAATTTGAGCCAGCCCAACTTTGAGATGTCCACCAAAGGTATCTTCATGCAAAGGCTGAGAACATGTCTTCATGTGACTCTATAAAACCAAAATTGGGATAATTTTTTACATTAATATACAAAAGATTTTATTTTTTCCTTTTTTTGGTTAAAATTTTTCAATTTGGTCACATGAACTACAAAATGTTAGTTCTTAAAGGCATCTTGGGACAGATTGTTAAGAGTGCAGGCTGTTAAGATGTAGCATGTTAAAGCTAGCAAAGGTATTAGCACACAGAATGTAAACTTATGGAACATTAGAACTGGAAGGGGCCTTAAATGGAAAACACCATATTACACTAAAGGAAATATTATTAACCCTTATTCTCTGGACTTCTTTCTCCACCATGTTCTAGTAGCCTTCACCCTGGAACATCCTTCTTCCTCCACATCCCTTCGACCCTGAATCCCTTTCCTCTGATTGGTCACTTCTTCCCAGAACCTCTATTTTAAGGACGGGGCCCCATGCCAATGTACTCGATTCCTCTCTGGGCTCCACTCCTGATTCTCCAGACCTCTTTTTCCACCATACCCAGAGACCAGTAACACCCACTCCCTTTTAGATTACTTTTTGCTCTCCCAAACCTTTTCATCACTCCTCAAAGCTCCCATGGATCTCCCTCTCCCAACCCTTTAATCTGAGAATCCTGCCTCAAAATTTACGGAAAAAAAAATTGAAGCTATTCACCATGAGCTCTTCCTCCCCTCTTCCTCATTTTGTATCAGTCATATGCCTTTGACCACTATTTCCTCTTTTGCCCCCGTGTCACATGATGAGATGACCTTGCTCCTTACCAAGGCTGATTCTTCTACCTGCTCAAGTGATGCCATTCTGGCTCCTCTACTCTAACAGACTGCCCTCTCTGTCATCCCCACTCAATCATTTATTTATAATCTCTCCCTGTCTACTGACTCATTCTCTTCTGCCTAAAACATGCCCATGTCTCTCTAACCCGAAAGAACCACACTTGATCCTTTCATACACAATATCATCCTTTATTTCTTCTGCCCTTTGTGGCTAAACTCTTTGAAAAGACTATCTACAATAGGTGGCACACTTTCTCTCCTCTCACTCTCCTCTTAATCCCTTATAATCAATCATTCACCAAAAGTATTCTCTCCAAAGTTACCAATGATCTCTTAGTTGCCAAATCCAATGGCCTTTTCTCAATCTTCATTCTCCTAAGCAGCCTTTGACACTCTTGATCACCCTCTCTTTCTTAATACTCTCTTCTCTCTAGGTTTTCAGGAAACCACTCTAGCTTGGTTCTCCTCTTGCCTATCTGACCAGTCCTTGCTTTGCTGGATCCTCATCTAGATCATGCCCTCTAGCAATAGGTATCCTACAGGTTTCTGTCCTGGGCCCCCTTCTATTTTCCTTCTATATTACTTCATTTGGTAGTTTCATCAGCTGCCATAGATTTAATTACCATCACTATACTGAAGATTCTCAAATCTACCTAATCTGCCCCAACCTCTTTGGTGTCCTCCAATCTTGCATCTCCATCTACCTTTCAGACATCTCAAACTAGATATCTGGTAGACATCTTAAACTCCACATGTCCAAAACCCCACTCATTTTCCCCCTCCTAACTTCTCTATTACTGTGGAGGGCAATGCCATCTCCCAGTCCTGGGGCTTGAAACCTAGGAGTTATCCTCAATTTCTTATCATCCCATCTGTTGCCAAAGCCTGTCCATTTCACTTCTGCAGCATCTCTCAACTAAGCCCCTTGCTCTCCTCTGACACTCCCACCACTGTAGTACAGGCCCTCATTACATCATGCCTGGACTACTGCAATAGCCTGATGGTAGGTCTGCTTGCCTCAAGTCTCTCCCCACTCCAATCCACCCTCCATTCAGCCACTAAAGTGATTTCACTAAAGCACAGGTCTGAGCAAGTCAAGCCTCCTACTCACCAACCTCTAGGGATCCCTACCACCTCCAAGATCAAATATAAAGTCCTCTATTAAAACCTTTCATAACCTAGCCTCATCCTACCTCTCCAGTTTTCTTATACATTATTCCCTAATATGTATCCTTCGATTCAGTGACACTGGCCTCCTGCTTGTTTCCTGACCAAGGCACTACATCTTGCAACTCTGGGCATTTTTTCTGGCTGTCCTCCATTCCTGGAATGCTCTCCTTCCTCACCTCTGTCCACTGGCTTCCCTGGCTTCCTTCGAATCTCGGCTGAAATCCAGTCTCCTTCAAGAAGGCTTTCTGAGCCTCATGATTCTCGTGCCTTCCCTCTGTTAATTATTTTTTATTTATCCTGTATATAACTTGTTTGTGCACATTGGTTTCTTTGTTGTTTCTCCACTAGACTGTAAGGTGCCTGAGGGCAGGGACTGTCTTTTTGCCTCTATTTGTATCCCTAGTGCTTAACACAATGCTTGACTCAGTAAGGGTTTAATAAATGCTTATTAATTTGACTTGACAAGCCTTTCAATTTATAGGAAGAGAAAACTGTCTAGAGAGTAGAAGTGCCTTCATTTATCATTAAGCAACACTCTTCAAGCATTCACTAGTGAAGTTCAACCAAAACAAAGGACTGCCTACTGAGAAATCTTGTAATCGTGTCTGTCTCTACTTGTCTTAGGAAAAGTTGAATCTATGTGTTAAATCTATTTTCCTTCTAGCTCAAAGTTTGCATGCTATTATTGCACTAAAGTTGCTATATATGTAGAAACAAAAGCTTAGATCATCCGAGCAGGATTTAGAAGCTGTGTCCAATGACAGAGGAACCTTTTTCTTTTTTCTCTGTCATCTCTTCTTGGATCACTAGGTTCTTGTTGATCAAAGAAAATTGTTTGCTGCCCAATTTTGAATTTGGCTGTTTTTTTTGTGTTTGGATTTTTTTCTGCATTAAGTCTAGACTTTTCCTCAGTGTTTTCAGATCTCTTAGCTACCTAGTGGGAGGATGATGGAAAGAAGGCTGATTTATATTAGTAACTCATCCACCCCAAAGAACTATAAAAACATCAACACCTTCATTTGGGTGTTATCTATATGCAAAGGGTATTTTAAACCACTCTCCTAGAGCAGATCCTTTTCTTACAGAACTCCGTGCAGAAGTCTGCTTTTTTATCATTACATTCTACATTATACAATACTTACTTCACAGGCTCATATAGGATTTAGAGGAAAGGGACTTTAGAGGTCATCTTTTCCAAACCCCTCATTTTACAGATCAAGAAATTAAGACCTGCAGTGGTAAAGTGACATGCCCAAGGTCACAAAGATAGAAAGCAGCATTTAAACCCAAATCCTCTGACTCTAAATCCAAGATTCTTTCTTATTACACTGTACTGTCTTTTCATGAAACATCTTCCAACAGAATGTCAGTTTCTTTGGTGCAGAAACCAGTCATCTTTCATGTTAATATCCCCAGCAAGGGCCTGGGGTGGTGAGTAAATGTTTACGGAACAGTAGGTTCTCAGTAAATGAATGAATGAATGCATGAGAATAGACATCATGATGTAGTAGAAAAAACAGCAGATTTGGAGCATGAAAACCCATGTTTAAGCCATAGCTCCTCTACTTAGAGGAGCTTCTCTCTGACACTCAGTTTCCATTTCTATAAAATAAGGGGCTTAAGAGCCCCTCCAGTTATTTCATTCTATATTATGTTATCCACATTTCCCAAACTAATTTGGTCATAGAGCACTTTAGAGTTTTCAACTGATCAAATCCAATAATGTTTGTCTAAAGAAATTATAAGTATGGGTAAACAGGTTGAATAGCGCTGAGGAAAATTTGCTATACAATAGAAGAAATTAAGTTTATTTTCATGCAAAAAATGTATGTTTTGCATTCATATTTTGACATAGATAACTTACTATTTGTTATTTTAGAATCACACGAACATCAACATTTTCTTACAGAACCTCCTACTCATATCACACAGAGCTTCTGGATTCCACAGAATACAATTTAGGAAATATCACTCCAAACTATGTAGATATAAGGCACTGATTTTTGTTAAATGTTTTACTGAAGGAATAGAGGTAAGTGAAGATAACTCCAACTGTTATCACAATCTGGAAAGCAGGAGCTAACCTATGGGGCAGGAAGGCAAAAGCTGTTTACAAGAATCCTAACAAAGACATTGATTTCTTTCCCATTCTATAGCTGACTATAGGTAGCAGATAATAAAAAAAAAAAACCTCAGCCTCCAGAATGATGTTAACTTGGACCATTATATCATAGTAGTTGAATTATGTGCTTTGGAAGGAGAGAGAGCAAGATAACCAGATAAGATCTCTATATGGCAGAACACTGCAGCTCTGGTGAGTCTCTGTACCTGGTTAGCTCACTCTCTGCATCCATATTTGTGTTTTCCTGTATCATATGTCCCAAGGAAAAGTCATATGTGGTCAGTGGTCCAGGCACAGACTATATCAAAAGAATAAGCAATGATAATTCTGTCATCAGGTCCATCATAAGTTCCATGAAAGCAACATCCATCACTTCACCTCCTAAATTCTTACCTATTTTCTTGGACGTGGATATTAGCGATTATGAGTTCTTGACACCAAGTAAACATAAATCTTCGTGCAAACTAACCATATGCAATATAAAACATTAAAAAATATTCCCCTTAAATTTAGAAAATCCCAAAGCTAAGGCTATACAAGTCATACATATGTGTTGACCCTACCTTAAGTTTGGTTAATGTATGCATGTCAGCAATAAAGTCCAGTACTTCATTAACGTATTGTCTCATGCATTCCATAGCTGCTGTTCCACACTAAAATAAAAGGAGACCCATTAATTAGTTTGACTCTGAAACCCCACGTTTGCCCTTCTTTTTATTGTGAGGATAGTTAACCTCTCTCTTATTCTGTATTGCTGCTTTGGTGAGTTCTCTTTCTGTGCTACTCTGTGCTACTCAAAATCATAGTTCGCTTGAATCATATCAATTTGAAAAGAAAATAAATTTAGACAGTACTCAGGATGAGAGGCAACAAGAATTTATTAAGTACCTGCTCTGTACCAGGCACTGGAGAAACAAAGACAAAAGTGAAACAGTCCCTCCTCTCAGTTCACTTACATCCCATTGGGGAGACAAAACGTATAGCCATATATAGTCATATGCAAAAGAGATACAAGGTGATGTTGAAGGAGCAAGCTGGGAGAGCATCAGTGGCTGGGGAGGGGGGTTGGGGGTCATGAAAAGTTTCACATAAGTGACCCTGGAGCTGAATCTTGAAGGAAACTAGAGATTCCAAGAGGCCTGTGTTAAGGGAAGCCATTGGTCACTGATTATTGCTTATAAGAGTCTAGATTATAGAATTTAGAGCTGGAAGGAACCTATGAGATTACTTAATTTATTTATCTTATAGATGAGAGAAAAGACGCTCTGAGAAGTGAACTAAGCAGCCCAAGGTCACACAGATCACATGTGGCACAGTCCAATTCAAACTCATATCTTAACTTCAAATCCAGTGTTTTTTCCACTATTCCACACTTCAATATTTCAAAAAGCAGTTATTTCATTGGTTGGGATACTCTCTCCACCAACATGGACCTTAACCTTTCCCTACCTTAGCATAAGTTTTCATGAGTTTTTTCCTATGGAGACCAACCTTCTAGTGATGAGCATCTTGAGATTTAGTAAAGCTAGTCCTTGGATGACAGATGCAGCCTAGTAGCACCTGTCATGGTTTGCTTAAAAGCATTGCCTTTAAAATTCCACTATGATAAGGCAATGGAGGAGAACTTAGTGGAAGAACTGATTGTTATTTAGAAAAGAATGGGTTCTTTTAATTTAATTGGATTTTTCCAAATGTTGGTATAATATTAGACCCTCCCTGATCATCCAAGTATGGACCGCCCAATAAAAGAGTGACTTTTTATTACTATTGTGACTCTCCTATACAAGGGCTGCAAAGCACTGTGACGATTTATCAGTAGGCTCTTGTACCTGTTTCTGTTTAAGGTATTTTTCCAAAGAAGTTATTGTACATTGCTTATCTATTCTCAAAAGTCACCATGTTTACCTCAAGGCATTGACCTTTGCCTTTGATAGAAGACATGTATGTTACTGTTTACCTCTTCCTCAGGGTAAGCAGTGATGAAATAACGATGAGATGGGAAAAGAAACTTTTTAAAAATAGACAGCAAGTACTGAAGAATACCACTATACTTAGTTATTTAAAGATGTGAAACTACTGCCTTTTCAATGCAAATGCAAAGAATTTAACATGTTAGGGACAAAGGGAAAATGCTAACATAGACTAATTGATCAAGGGTATGCTGAGGCCTCTATGTTAGGTTGGCTATAATACAGTTCAAAAGTGGATCATCTCTGAAGCTTAATTAACAGTCCTGTAGAGACCTACATTTCCTTAGGGGAATCAGAAAGCTGAAATACTTAATCCACTCACCAATTGACTCTCATTTCCCTGTATTCATTTAAGCCTGAATTGTGCTAAACAGTATCACCTTCTAGCATTTTCTCCAGTGTTATGCCTGTCAGTTTCTATGGCAGGATAACAAACAGTAAAATAAGGTCACTGGCATGCCTGCCTGTCAAGGTGTCCTCTAACCATTCCATGGCAGCACGGTTTTCTTTTGTGTTTTTCAAGCCAAATGACAGAATTACAAAAGGTTATTGAATGTTGAGCCACTAAAGCAGAAGACAAATGGATTTTTCCCCAGTTTGTGCCATCATTTAGACCTTTTGTATATACCATGCAAATATGAAAATCTGTTCTCTAGATTTTCTGAAAGCATTTGTTTCCTTTCATCAGCAACATGTTATGCCATACTGATCAGGTTTCTATAACAAAAAAAATTATGGGAGGATATAGAGTCAGGATTTACCATATAATTCAAAGCCACAGAAAAGGGAGGTTGAGAATCTACCACTATGTAGTTACTTGCAGGCTCACAGGTGTCCAATTTAGAGAATTCAAGCCCCCACATCCAATTTGCTGTCTGATTTATTTGCCTGAGTTGGCTAATAAACCAAATCAGAAAACTGCCAACACTTTCACTTTCTGCTTTGTAAGCACACCCATCACCACAGATTTGGAAAATATAAAGGATTCAGCCTCATTTGTCTTTTCAGGTTTATCAACTGACTGATTATACTAGAAAAAATGATGATGTTAGAAATATGGTTCTCTGATTTATAGTCCCAAACTGCAACTTGAAAAGATTCATATCTAACTTCCTCCAAACTAGTTTTGTAAGAATCAAATAATTAAGATCCATAAGGAATTCAAAGTGCTTCAGGAAAAGGTACTAGACCAGGGGTGGGAAACCTGCAGCCTCAAGGCTACATGTGGGCTTCTAGGTCCTTCGGTGTAGAATTTTGACTGAGTCCAAATTTTACAGAACAAATCCTTTTATTAAGGGCATTTGTTCTGTGAAGTTTGGATTCAATCAAAGGGCTGCACTTGAGGACTAGAAGGCCACATGTGGCCTCGAGGCTGAAAGTTCCGCACCCCTGTACTAGACCAACGAGGGCCTATGGGTTTCTCTTTTTTGCTTTCTTCAAAGATAATGCAAGCACTTCCACTTAACTTTAATACTTCAAAAGATTTATGATTTCACTGGAGTGGATATTTTCTCCATTGATTAAGATAATAATCTCTCAACACCTTAGTAGACAGGAAGCTTGGAGAAGCAGATAGTGCTGGCCTTGAAGTAGAGGAGACCTGGGTTCAAATCCTGTATGAACACGGGCAAATCAGTTAACTTTTCTGAACTTCCATTTCCTTTTCTATAAAATGGGGATAATGGTGTCTGCCATACCTTCCTCACAGGTCTGTGGTGAGGTCTACAAGAGATAATGCACATAAAGGGATCTGCAAACATTCTGGTGGCCTGTAAATGTCTGTTATTCTAAGGCAGCTAGGTGACATGATGCCAGACCTGGAGTTAGAAAAATCTGAGCTCAAATTCTACCTCAGAAACTTACTAGCTATGTTACTCTAGGCAAGTCACTTAACCCTTCTATTCCTCAGTTTCCTCATCTATAAAATTGGGATAATAATAATACCTACCTCTCAAGGATGTTGTGAGGATCAAATCAGATAAGATACAGATAGATAGACAGATGGACAGAAGACAGACAGAAGACAGACAGACAGACAGACAGATAGACAGAGACACAGATAGGCAGATAGACAGATAGATAATGTATTTATATTTCAAGTGCTTTGCAAACCTTCAAGTGCTATCTTCATGAGCTTCTATGGCCAAAACAAAAACAAAACCCAAAACAAAACACCTAATGGCTAACCTTCCGGTGGTTAGTCTCTCTGTACTTAGATAAGCTAGTCTGTCACTGGGACGTTATGTGAAGCCTTTCCCCTTTAGTAGGACCAGACAGAACTTATGACCCACGGTTACCTCAACACCAGGAAAAGGCATCACATAAGGTCTTTTTTTACTGTTGTTCAGCTGCTTTAGTCATGTCTGACTATTTGTGACCCCAAATGGGGTTTTCTTGTCAAAGACATTGGAATGGTTTCCATTTCCTTCTCTAGCTCATTTTACAGATGAGAAACTGAGGTAAACAGGGTTAAGTGACTTGCCCAAGGTCACATAGCTAGTAAGGCCAGATCTGAATGCATGAAGATGAGTCTTCCTGATTCCAAGACCAGTACTCTATCCACTGCACCACCTTAGAGCAGAATATTTTCCACTAGTCAAAATTTCAGTTTCTCTATCGTCAACAAATATAGGTTACATTCTTACTATCAGAAGAATTCATTTCAAATCAAATCAATTCAACAGGCATTTATTAAATACTGCTCTAGGTAGTAGGTGTACAAAGACAAAGAGGAAAACAGTATCAGACCTCATGAGCTTAACATTCTACTTGACATTTATCTGTGTAAAATAGCATATACACAGAGAAATAAATACAAAATATACACAGTCTAATTACAGTGAGAGATGGGGGAAAGTACTATATAGAGACTAGCAAAGGTCTCACAAAGGAGGCTTCTATCTGAGCTAAGCCTTCAAGCAGGCTAGGAATGAGTACATATTCAGGTCATAGAAATCGCTATTATAGATGTACTTCTCTGTAGAAAGTTTAGAGTTTAATAAGAGACAGTAAAAGTTCCCACTACAAGAATAAATACTTGTTCTGACAACATTTGTTGATAATGGAAAAAACTGAATTCTAAGATGGAAGGCTACAAAATTAGTTGAGGTATTGCTACATATATGAATTTTCTGGCATTTTTCTTTAATTGAATGGATTAAGTAGAGTCATAAAGAATTTTTTTAAAAAAAGATAACTTTAATGGTACCCTTGTTAGATATTTCCAAAGTTGGATGACAAGTGATTTTCTATATGAATTGGTTTCAACATTCTGAATGATCTCTTTTGGAAATGTCAGTGTGCTACATCCATTTAAAGTTTTAATAATGTTCTTTTAAAAAAAATGAAGCAGGGCTATTTCCAGTGAAATATGAAGAAAAGTCAAAAACAAGCTAGTAATCTTTCTGTGCTAAAATATGCCTGTTAGCATGGAAGTTAGACCCAAGGTGAAATGAGGTACTTGATTTAGGTTCCAGACTTACTCCAGGCATGGACGCGATCATCTGCTTGTGCAAGATTGTTGACTCAGCTAGTTTGGTTCCAGCATCTGCACAAACAAACTAATAAGAAAATGAAAGATGAATTATTTTTCCAAGAGACCTTCAATATTAATAAGTAATTCATGATTTTATTAGCTCAATTCAAATTCATTAGTATTTACATTTAGAGCAGTCTATCCTGGATACATCCAATCTTTTAGTCATTACGAACAAACTCATTTCTATTGAAAATTCAGCATCGAAGGTTAATATAAGAATTCTTACTTGTAACAAAAGGACTAAATAAAATAAGACTGAAATGCTCCATCAGAAATAAAAAAGAAGACATCAGAGAGCATATAATGCTAGAGCTGAATTTAGGATTATAGATTTAAAGCTTGGAGGGATCTTAGAGGTCACCTAGTCCTACCCCCTCCTACATGATTTGTCCAAATTCAGACCAATCCTGAGTGGCAGAATTGGGATTCAAACCCTTGTTCTCTGATTTCAAATCCAGTGTTCTTTCTACCAGACCAAACCATATCCCTAAATGTCAAAATTGCAGAACATACAATGTTAAAGCTTAAAGGTACTTTTGATAATATCTAGTAAAACAGTTGCATTATGCAGATGAGGGAATCGGGGCCCAGAGATGGGAAGGTAGTTGTGCAGAGTCATACAGTGGCAAAGTTTGGGATCCTCAGTCCAATGTCATTTCCATTATACCATGATGTTTCCAGGGATTATTGGATTCTTATTCTTTTGTTCCTCTAGCCTAAATTTGTGGTCAGGACTTCTGTTACTAGGCTGTAATTTCATGAGGAAAAAAAAACGAAATAACAATCAGCCTTGGCATTCTTTTTTATCTCTGTTTTCTAACCTTCCCCCCTCTCTTCAGACAATCTACAAGGAAAATCAATTGTCGCCTGAGTCAGTATTCAGGAGGAAGTCACTAGATCATGGTCAAAGTTCAGCAACCAGCCTTCTTTCACTTCATCTAGAATTTGGCGGATCCTTGCTTGCCACTTGAAACAAATGCAGAGCATTCAACTATTGGTATTTTTTTTTGAGTAGCCCCTGAATTAAACACAAACAATAACTGACAAAGTCTGCAGAACTTGGATGGAGCAAATACCTCCATTTACATCATTACTATCACCATCTGTTCTCCTGCTGCAAAAATTATTAGAGTCCTGCTCTACTGCTCTGCAGGAAGTTTAGAAAATAATTTTTTAGATCACAGCTCATTCTTCAAATGTTATGAGGTTTACAAATCACATGCCTCACAAAAGCCTTATGAGACATCTTGAGGCAGGTGTGTGCCCAACTGTGAGGTAAGTGGCGGCCTACTACACGCCAGAGGGCCATCAGATTCCATGTCCAGCTGACCCAGTCTAGGGATAGGTGAGACAGGACATTTGCATTCTACACAAAGGATACTTCTTGTTTTTCACCACCATCAGACTGATTGATTGATTCGTTTAGTGGGCTGGACCTGTGATTTCTTTGCAGTATGAAAATTACTTCCACATTAAAGGGTATTACATTCCTATCACAGATGTAGATTGGCAACTCCTCTAAAATTAATAGTCTTGAAGAGTTACCTAGGGAATAGAGGTTAAGTAACTTGCCAAGGTCACTGAAGCTGATAACATGTCAAAGGCAGAACTTAAGCCTAAGCCTGTTAGACTTCAAAATTGACTTGCTGTCATCTAGACTATACTACTTTCATTAATCTTTTTCAGGGTAATTGGCCCTTGCTTCCTATCACCAATAAGCTCTACACATTTCTGAGCAACTAACCACCTTTCCAATCCTTTCCCTTTCAATACCTGAAAGAGCTGAGGATGGTTACAGGTATGTTTCTATAACTTATGTTCATATTCATTCATTAGCATTTGATACATCACCTCCACTAAAACATTAGTTGCTTGAGGGTAGGAACATCCCTTTCTAAGTTCCTTACAGTACCTTCTATGATATAGTAGGTCAAATATCATGGGCATTCAATACATACCCTTATTATAAAGCTGTGTGCTGTAAAAAAGAGTATCCGATTAAATGATTCCTTTTTGAGGAAGTCTTAACATCATTGTATGTTATTTTAAAATAATGCTTTGTTAAAATAGAATAAAATATTTTGACCTATTTTTTAAATTCCTATGATGTCAGCAGTACAAATTTATGATGTTATTTTACACATGAGAAAACTGAAGCTCAAAGAGTTTAGGTTTAAGGATCATGAAGTTGTAAGCATCAGAGTCTAGACTGGAACCCAGAAATTCTGACTCAAAAGCCATTACTTTTTCAACTATATCATTTTGCCTCTCTACAAAAAATAAATTAATTATAATACCTAAGAAAAACTGAAGTACTTGGAAGCAGAGGGAGGTGATCTTTTGTCAGGTGTACCATTGCCAGGATCCATGCTTAAAGCAATTTAAGCTAAGGATTTTTAACCTTTTTTGTGTGATGGGGCCCCTTTGGCAGTCTGGTGAAGTCTATAGACACCTTTTCAGAATAATGTTTTAAAATGAAGCAAATAAAATACATAGTATTACAAAGGAAACCAATTATATTAAAATGCAGTTAACCAAACACTTTAATATGAATATTTATGCCATAAAATACTGAGGTGAAGGAATAGTGGTAGGGACAGTGTTAGGCAGTGCCTGGTGCAGCATTCCCATGGCGCAGACTTAGAGTCAATAATTTCCAAGTTGAGTCCTGGCTCCACCACTTACTAGCCATGTGACCTTCAGCCATTGACTTAATCTTTTTGAGCCTCAGTTACCCTATCTGTAAAACAGAAATAATAATCCTTGTTCTATCTACTTCACAGGGATATATTGATGATGTAACATGAAAATATATGTAAAATTTTTAGTAGTAAAGTGCTTAAATCAATGTAAAGCAATTAATATTCTTACTATCTCTCTCTAAAACTTTAATTTGCCTGAATAAAACTAGAGAATAAGTTTTACCACCCCAGTTAAATGTGGCTACAAAAACAACAGTCCTGTATTCTCAGGGTCATCAAAGAATTTCTTTAAAATTGTTCTTACTTCATCACACCACTAGGCATATAACTTGGACCTCATTCCAGTACAAGGAAGACCAAAGATCTTGGGCCAAAAAAAGAGAAATTTCCAATACTGGCCAAAGTATTTAAGAAAGAAAGAAGCATGTGGTGATGATGAGGGCAGTGGAGCTGCCTCCTGCCGGGATGACTTATCTCCCAAAGATGATAATTTATAAACACTTCCAGAGTTTAGACTGTTAAAAATGCTTTGATCAGAAAAACCATGGTTACAGCCAATTCCTTTTACCACAAAAGAAAGAACTGAATAAAGAGATGTCCCATTTAAAGGGTCCAATTCAGAATCATGTCAATACAACTCAATGAATAATTATTCATCAGAAAGGAAAAATGATAGCTAACATTGAGGTTAACATGTATAGAGCACTTTAACGTTTGAGAATCATTTAACATGTATTATCTCAAATGATCCTTAAAATAACCCTATGAGGTAGATGCTATTATTAACCCCATTTTTTAGATGAAGAAATTGAGGCCAAGAGAGGTTAAATGACTTGACCAGAGCATAAATTGTCATAAAGCTGGCCTCAAAATCAGGAAGACCTGGGTTCAAGTCTTACTTCCATGACACGCTAGCTGAGCAAGTTACCCTGGACAAATCACATAATATCTCAGTGACCCAGGCAATTCTGTAAGACTTTAAATTACTGAGCATGTTCCTTTCTGCATTAGCAGACAATGCTTCCTCTCTGGGTCTACCTTAAAACAAAGAAATCACTGTCAAATCTAAAAACCACGGGAGCACGAATACAGCGATGGCATACACAGCTCTCAAGGAGCTTACAAGTTGGCCACAGGAAACATGCCTATATAAATTCGTCAAGTCACTTCAACTACTCAAACCTCATATGAAAAATGAGACAAATGGACTCGATAGATTTCTATGGTCCCTGAAATCTCCAAATAAACCCGAACATCTAGGAATAGCATGACTGACTAAACACAAATAAGGAGGAGATAATGGACACACAGTAGGGACTAAAAGAAGAGGCTTACCAAGATCAGCCACCAATTGCTGAAAGCTGAGGAAAACAAAAGGAAACAGAAAGCTTTGACAAGGAAGAGATGGGCCTCAGGGGAACACGTCAACTCCAAGGAGCAAATGTCCAATTTGGGGAGCCAATCCAGGGCAGTACCGTAAGTCACCAAGGCTCCATACGTTTCTAGAAGGAGGCTCTATTTATGCTTTAATGGCTTCAATGTTCTGGATTTGTGGAAATGCAGCCACTTAAGTAAATGCACATAGTTGTAGCATCCACCATTCTTACATTACACTAACTGCAAAATGGCACTAATCACAAGAAGCTGTCAAGTCATCAGACATGGTTTGAATTAACTTAGTACAGAGGTACAAGGTCAAGTTCCAATCCTACCCTAGTTAGCACTGAGCAAGTTAGATTTAAAAGTAACGGTGTGACCCTGAGAGGGTTGTGGGCCATCTATGAATTGCTGACCTTTTCAAAGGATTTTTTTTAAAAACAGCTAATCCTCTAAAATCATATGAGAAATCTGAGTTATCATCTGTATTATTATTATCATTCCTTTTGCATATCAATATAGACTATGTAATCCATAAAACTAAAGAGGCAGCTAGATGTAATAGAAATAACACAGGACTTAAAGAGCCAGAATCACAGAGAATGATGACCCACTAGCTCCAAAAGCAACCCATTCAAATAACTAAAATTATAAAGAAGTTTTTCTTAAGATCAAACCTAAATTTTCCTCTGCTGCTTTCAACCATGGATCCAGGTTCTACTCTCTGGGGCCAAACAGAATAATTCTAATCCCATTCCATAAAACAGTCTTTCAAATGTTTCAAAAAAGCTACCATGTCTTTACTAGGTCTTTTCTTTTCCAACTTAAACATTACCACTTCTTTCGTCCGGTCTTCATATGGCATGCTCTTGAGACATCTCCCTAGTTGCCTTCCTCTGGACACTCTTCAATATGCTAGCAGTAATTCCTAATATATGGCAAGAATGAAGATACTAAGGTTTCAGTCTAGGCTCTGACATATACTGGCTATATGACCATGAAGAACTCTATGCCTCAGTTTCCTCCAGGGGTTCTTGGAGGCAAAAGCTTTGTAAACCTTCACTTGTGTGTAAATGTGACTTGTTATTTAACTAAAACCTTCAAGAAGAACTTCAAAATGACCAAACTCTTCAAATCTGATTGTTTTTTGAGAAAGTGAGTCCCTTTTTGAGCTCAATGAGTTACTGATTGTTAGGGATGCTATTGAGAGAATGCCTCCCTAGGGTAGGAGTTGAATGAGATGACCTCTAATGGCCCAACAAACCCTGAGATTCTCTAAGTCCAAGATTCTAAACCTCTATGATCATTTACCAGCACTGGACTGAAATTTTTTTCTCAGCTACACAGAATTTCCCCCATTACAAAGACAAAACTAAAAGCAAAGAAGGAAAATGATGACTAACATAGAAGAAGAAAAAAACCTCTTTACTTCCAAATAAAATATAGTAATAATGTCACTGTAATAACGCGCTCCCCCATGAAGATTACAAAAGAAACAGACATCCATTATGTGCCATTATGAAATGCATTCATTATATAAAATACACCAAAAATAGCATCTCTGCCTCTCCTCTGAATATAGTGATCGGCTTATTACTAACTCATCTAATATTAATAACCTCATGTCAATAGTAAGCAATAGAAATGCCTGCAGAGTGCGTTAATGTAGGTGTCACATGCAATACTGTGGAATTCCTTTGTCATTCAGCCCACAGTAAATCTATCATTAAAAGAAAGCCTTTCTCCCACAGGATATCTAAACTTATGAGTGAAGCCAGAGTTATGTGTTACAGTGTGGGAGTTTTAGATGAAAATTAAGAGAACTTCTCTGTTAGGCATATAGTAGGACCTCAGTAAATACTAGATTCATTGAAGTCAATAGGCATTTGTTAAGTACCTAGGCCATGCCTGAGCACTTGAGATACAAAGACAGACAGAAAACAGTCCTTGCTCTAAATATCTTGTCTGCACATAGTTGTTTGTATGTTGTCTCCCCCCTTACTGTGGGCTTCGATTTTGTCAACTGTTGAATGAGGAGATTGGACTAGATAACTTTCAGCTCTAAATCTATGATTCTGTGATCTATAATCAGATTTATCCTCTTAGGAATATAATTTTGTAGTTGTGTGGAAAACTGATTAGAGAGGCAAGGGACTGGTGGCAGAGAAAACAAGGAGGAGACGATTAGAAAAGCTTACATGAGAAAGCGCTCAGCATCTTTCCTCTACATGAACAATCCAACAACATATTCTGCTCCCACAGAATTATCAGTGAGCCTGGAAAGTCTAGAGTAACAGGGAAAAGAGCAATATAACCACAGAGAGAGAAACTGTCCTGTTTTCATCCGTTCTTAGGAAACCTATTGAGGGCTTTCATCCCTTATAGCATCCTGATGTCCACAGTATGAATCAGAAAACTGGATAATCAAGAGATGTTTTCAAGGATGCTTTCCTTTTTTCTCCTCATGAAACCATTTTTCTTTGATTTTATAAGAGCATAAGAAGCTATCACTTACTTAAAAACTGGCAGGACAAGAACTGATTTTTGAGTGAAGGTTGCTCTCTATGCAGCTAGCCCTTCCTCCAAATGAAGGCTGAAGTATGATTAAAATGCATTATTCATAAAGTTGTCCTTAATGGGCCTATTCTCCAAATGCCTGACACAACTGCCTCATAGCCCAAGTGATTTTACCTTTTGATTTCTCTATATTAGTTCATAGTTCTGTGACAAATACAAATTCACCCAAGAAAAGTAGAAATGCTTGTCCCTCTATAAACTGCTTGCATGAATACATCAAGAAATATCCTTTTTCTTACCATTTTCTTTCCTGAAGCTAATTTGTTTTTTGTTATTTATTCATCTAGCTCTGATGCTATAATCATTGTTTTCAAGGTTCTCTTAACCACTGAGTAATTTAGACTGTCAGTGTTTCATTGCTTTCTACTGACAAGTGCTTATTAGAGCTGACTAATGGACCTCATAGCCAAGAAGCCACAGAACAGGCCCCTAGAGAGCCAGAAGATCCACTATTCACACCTGCCCTCTTCAAGGCACTGAAGCCTTCACAGGTCCAAAGGATAGCAGCTTCAGAGCCTATTTTTAAGAGACACCCAAGTTAGACTGATGTAGAATTACCAGAGTTCTGAAGCTATCAGGTGCAAGGGGGATTCCAGGATTGCCAGCCTGCAAACCCTTATATCCTCCCAGGCTATTCTACAAGGCAGAGGGTTCTTCTTTTCCCTTTGCTGGTCATATGTTTATCCTGTTTAACTTTCAGGGCATTTTGCTATAAAAAGTTATTTTTACCCAAAGGCAACACTGGTTATGGTCCTAGTGGGTGAAAAGAGCAAAAGAATAGAATAAACAGGGCTGGAGGGAATAGGACGGAGGGAAATATAGTTAGCAAGAGTAACTGTGAAAAAAATTTTGAAGCAAGTTTTTCTGATAAAGGCCTCATTTCTCAAACATGTAGAGAACTAAGTCAAATTTCTAAAAATAAGAGCCATTCTCCAATCGATAATTAAACAAAAGATATAATCAGTTTTCAGATGAAATAATCAAAGCTATCTGTAGCCATATAAAAAATATTGTAACTCATTCTTGATTGAAGAAATGCAAATTAAAACAATTCTGAGGTACCAGCTCATACCTGTTAGATTGTCTAATAGGACAGAAAAGGTAAATGACAAATGTTGGAAAGGATTTGGGGGAAAAAGACATTAATGCACTGTTGGTGGAGTTGCAAACTGATTCAACCATTCTGGACAGCAATTTGGAACTGAGTCCAAAGGTCTATAAAACCATGCCTACCGTTTGACCTAGCAATACCACTTTTCTAGGTCTGTATCTCAAAAGAGATTAAAAACCAAAAGGAAAAGGACCTACATGTACATGCTCTTTTTTGGGGGGTTAAGAATTAGACATTGAGGAGATGCCCATCAATTGGGGAATGGCTGAACAAGTTGTGGTATGTGATTATGATGGAATACCATTGTACTATAAGAAATGATGAACAGGATGCTCTCAGAAAAACCTGGAAAAACTTGCATGAGCTGATGCGAAGTGAAATGTACTGTGTACAAAGTAACAGCAATATTATAAGATGATCAGCTGTGAATGATTTAACTATTCTCAGCAATACAATGATGCAGGACAACTCTGAGAGACTTATGATGAAAAATGCTATCCATCCCTAGAGAAAGAACTGATGCTGTCTGAATACAGATTGAAGCATACTTTTTTCTAACTTTAAATATATATATATATATCAGTATTCCTTAAAAAAAGAATATTTACAATAATGTTTTGCATTTATATAGCACTTTAGAATTTTGGCATAAGAAGAAGAGTGTTGGGTTTAGAGTGAGAAGATCTATATTTAAATCTCAATTCTTCCATTGATAAGACATAACCTTGGTCAAGTCATTTTCCCTGTGGGCCTTGTTTTCCTTGTGTTTAAAATGAAGGGCTAAAGTCAATGTCTTCCCAGGTTCCTCCCAGGTCTATATTCCTAT
The DNA here is from genome assembly GCA_028646595.1 of Phalanger gymnotis. NCBI lineage: Eukaryota > Metazoa > Chordata > Mammalia > Diprotodontia > Phalangeridae > Phalanger > Phalanger gymnotis. Next base: position 195,637,865 of record CM053624.1, on the reverse strand, counting down.
GATCTTAAAATGAACACTTCCACTGTTGTTCATGACAACCCTATGATGCGAGTTTGTATAAATATCATTATTTCCATTTTACAAAAGAGGAATCTAAACTTCAGAGGAGTCAGCTCAGTGTTACACAACTGGAAATGAAAGAGACAGGATTGGAATCCCATACTCCTGAATCCATATCCAGTTATGCTACCACTATACAATTTTGGCAAGGAAGAAGAGAAAAGGTCAATGATTATCTACCCAAGGCTAATTAAAGATTATTATTCCACTATGCACTGTACCCAGTTCTGGCCTCTTTCCTTGGGTCATCTAACCCTCTCCTCTACAGATAAGAAAACTGAGGCCCAAGGAGGTAAAAAGTCCCAGAATGAGTTATTAGAAAAGAGACTCCTAGCATTGGGGACTCCTGACTCACAAGCCAATGCTCTTCCCTCTGCACTAAATACATTGCCTTTTAGATAAAGGAACAACTTTTTGTTATTAAACTCTAGCCTTTGAGAAAAATCTAAGCTCCGATGCTTCTGAAATATTTTAGAGATTAGGGAACAAGTGACAGGGCACCTGGGAACCTTGCCATCACATTGTCCTTGTGGTCACATACTCCTTATTATCTTATAAGCAGAGATTAGCTTATTACAGCAGAGGGAACACTTTGGAAAATGTTGGGAACTGATATCAGGTAGGTAGAGTGAGGCAAGATAATGGAAGCCTTGAATGCCAGGTTGATAAGTTTAGATTTTTCATGGCAGGAAAGGGGGCTAAAAACCACGCTGTATCCTTTAACTTGGAATGGACTTGAGGACTTGATTGTTATCTTTAAATATTTTCAGGGCTGTTACACAGAAGAGAAATTAAGACTTAATTCTACTTGACTCCAGAGGGAAGAGCTAGGAACAAACTGGGGGGATGAGGGACAGTTATAGGGAGGTGGAGTTCAGTTCAATATAAGAAAAACCTACCCAACAATGAGAAATATCCGTAGATGGAATGATCTGTCTCGGGAGGTAGTGAGTTCCCTATTATTGAAGGACCTCAAGCAGAAGCTGGATAACATTTTGTAAGGGATGTTGTAGACAGGGTTTATGCTTTGGTTGGGGATTGGACTAGATGACCTCTAAATTCTCTTATGAACCTGTGATTCCATAAAATAATCAATCTTAAGGAAAATTATTCTTATAGCAGCCCACAAGACAAATTGGGGTTTGAAAGAAAGATCAGTTAGGAGACTGCTTTAGTAATCTAGGCATCAAGCCTTGGACCAGCTAGAGCTGGTGGCAGTGAGACTAGAGAGGCAAGAACAAATCTGTTAGATGACTTCGACGTTCCTTTCCAACCCTAAAATCCTATGAAACATCTGAGGATGAGGAAGAAAAATCAATCTGGCCAAACATTTGGCACGACAGGAATGTCCTGGTTACTAAGCCAAGTGGAAGAATGAACATCAGTGCAGAGTAATAGTGACAGCAGAGTCTTCATAAGACGTTTTATTTGCTATCACTGGGAAGAGAGGGACTATGGGATTTAACCCTACAGTCCTGTTATCTTCCTTCATTCTTACAAACATGCATGAGCACCATGAAAAGGATTAGAAGTGAGTAAGTACTCTACCTGGACCAGCAGTAGTAGGTTTGTATCTGGCAAAGGAGACTTTAACTTCAGAGCTTGGAGTAGCTCTAAGACAACACTACGAGACAAGTAGAATTTATCCCGTTCCTAAACAAAAACAAAATAAGGGAGAACAAGGTTTCTAAAAATTCACTTAGCATAGACCAATGTCATAGAGTGCTTCAGCAAGATGCATAGGTCAGGAATGAAAAACGTGACTACAGGATGTATTAAGAATTGCTTATTGAGTTGAGTGGAAAAATGAAATTGAAAAAGAAAATACCCCTAAAAAGTTAATTTCAATTTGCCTTTTAAGCACTAAGAACATGTAATTTGATTAACCAGGGAAAAGCAGAAGATCTACCTCCTAAATATTGTTAAGTATAGGAAGCCCTCCCCATTTATAGAGGGAGGGTTTCTACAGATCCTTGAGAAGAAATGAAAAATCCAATTATTTCTGCCTTCACAGAATGAGCCTAGTATAATTCTCTCATTTTAGAAATGAGGAAATTAAGGAGGTGGAGAGATGACACCCACAGGCCCTCTGACTCCAATTCTGTGCTTCTCCACCACACCAAGGCCACGTTTAGACAGTCGGTCATGCTTCTTTCCAAATCTTTTCCTTTGATTCTATGGTTCAATTCAACAGACATTTGCTACTGTGGTTCCTGCTATATGTCAGGCTCTATGATTATATTCAAGATATAAAACCAGAAATATTACAGTCCCTGAGCAACTCTCTGTGGAGGATTCAGGAGGGAGCAGGAGACATAATACATTCATAGACAAATAAATACAAAGTATGTACAAAGCAGTTTCAAAAGGGAGGGGGAACCAAGAACTAGGGGGCCAGAGGAAGAGTAGCAGGAAAGGCAGTGCTTTGAAAGAAATAATAGATTTTACAAGGTGGAGATCAAGAGAATGCCTTACAGACAAGAAGACGGAGGAGGGGGCGGGTACTGCCTATGCAAAGGCACAGAAATAGGAGACAGAATAGAATATATGAAAAACAGCTATTAGGTCAACCTGCCAGGAATGGAGAACATATGAAGAGGGGTAGTATGGAAAGGTAGGTGGCAGCAATTTAAATTCTTTAAATAATGAGACTTTGTATTTTACACTAGAGACAATAAGAAGCCAATAAAGGTTTTTGAGTAAGGCAGTGATATGGCCAGATCTGTATTTTGGAATATTGGTTTGGCAGCTAGCTTTGTCAACTGGAGAGGAAAAAAAAGAGTCTAGAAGACGAATTATATGGTTACTGCCATAGCCCAAGCAAGAAACGATGAAGGCCTGGGCTAGGGTGGTTGTGATTTGAGCAGAGAGAAGGAGGAAGGGAGGAGAGAGGGAAGGAGGGAAGGAAGGAGGGAAGGAAGAAAAGAAGGAAGGAAGGAAGGAAGGAAGGAAGGAAGGAAGGAAGGAAGGAAGGAAGGAAGGAAGGAAGGTAGGAAGGAGGAAGAAGGAAAGAGGGAAGGGAAGGAAGGAAAGAAGGAAGGAAGGAAGCAAGGAAGGAAGGAAGGAAAGAAGGAAGGA
>CM053624.1:195615849-195634227 GCA_028646595.1 Phalanger gymnotis | reverse complement strand
TAACCCTTGAGTTTTTCAACGGGGTGTGACTAAAGAGTTCTATGTTCCACGCTTGGGCGGATGCGCTGCCTCACCAGCACTCCTCCTTCCCCAAGAGCCCCCTACCCAGACTGGGCTTAAATCTTCAGCAGGCTCTTCACTCCTGCTCTGATCAGCCACTTAATTCCTCCCACCAGGTGGGCCTGGGGCCAGAAGCAACAGCAGCTGAATTTCTAAAGCTGCCCTGCCTCCGTTGCCTCAGGGGTGGAAGCCGAACCACAAACTCTGTCCAGTCCTGCAGCTTTTCCCACTAACCTTCTGTGTAGTCTTTGCTGTTTGCGGGTTGTGAGGTCTGGTACATGCCACAGCTCAGTAATTCAGCATGCTAGGGCACTCTCCACTCCACTGTTGGTCTCGTCGGTCCACGGTCTTCCGGCGCGCTGGGCTCTGCTTGGCTCAGCTCTGCTCCCCTCAGCTGGGGGCTGGGAGTTCCATTTGGGACAGACCTTACCCCGAGACCATCCAGGCTGTCCTGGGCTGGAGCCCTGCTTCCCTCTGCCACTTTGTGGGTTCTGCAGTTCTAGAATTGGTTCAGAGACATTTTTTATAGGTTTTTGGAGGGACTTGGTGGGGAGCTCACGCCAGTTACTGCTTTCCAGTCGCCATCTTGGCTCCGCCCCCAGTATTGAATATTTATTGATCAAAGTTACATACATTCAATACTGCCATTTGCTCTGAGCCAGTCAAAACCAGCGTCCTTTTATACAACTGCTCAAAAACTTTAGATTCCAGAGCTGCTTTACTCTACATTTTTATTGCTCTTGAAGTACATCTGAATGTGGCCCAGCTTATAAACCCATGCTTACAGCAACCATACAAAACCTACAGAATCAATGAACATCAGAGAAGATGGGACCTCAGAGATCATATTGTCTAAGTGGACTTAAGGATCCTCTCTATAATATTCAGCCTCCAAATGGAACCTTCACTAATGAGGAGCCTGCCACTTCCAAAGGTAGCCTGGTCCACTCTTGGATAAATCCAATTATTAGGAAAGTGTTTTTATTTTCCTTTTATTAAGCCAGAATTAGTTTCTCTTCAATTTCCATGAATTGTTCTGCCACCTTGGGCAACCAGCACAAGTTCCCTCTTCCACATGACAAATCTTCAAATACTTATAGACTGTTCTTATGTTCCTACAAGCAAAGTAGTATAGTGGCATGCAAAGGTATCAAACACATGCTGCCCTATACAGGAACCAAATTAAAATGTAACTGGGAAACATTTAACAAGATGAATGAAAATACACTATAACACAGGTAATGTTAATTTGTGGTATTCTAAGTCAATGTGTAGCTCACAGGGATCCACCTCTATTTGAATTTGACACCAGGCGTATATTGGAAAGTGCTGGATTTAGAGTCAAAGGACATGAGTTCAAGATTCTACCTCCTGCATGACCTTGGGCAAGTCACATCTCTCTCAGTTGCCTCATCTGCAAAATAAGGAGGCTGGACTGGGTGGCCTCTAAGAACAGGTCTAAATCCTATGAAACTTTTGAAACAAGCAACATGTTGCCTATCCTTCCTCAAATCCAAAATAAATGGTCACAAGAGACTGAAATAACACTGTAGATAGACCTGAGTAGTAACTGAAATACAATACAAACCATTTCACATGCCTATATTGCAACACGTCACTCACTATCATGACACTGGACTCTAGGCTGGGAAGAAACAAGAGGATTAAAAGAGACATTTAACAATTACTACTGATCTACAATGGTCCTATATCTGGTTTTTTTAAAATGAAAATAATTTTGAGGTAAAGTTACATCATACATCTAAGAAGAAAGTACACTGGACTTTCTATCAGAAAAGCTGACTGTGAGTATTGTATATCAGCCATATGATCTTGACTTAACTACTTCAAGCCTGTCTCCTTATCTGTGAAACTGGGATAATAATGTAACACTGTCTATCCCCACAGGGTGGTTCTGAGCACCAAGTCAGACAACGGAAGAAGAGTGTCTTGTAAATTGTAAAGCATTATACAAATGTGAACAATCGTTATTTTTATGACTATTATTATTAATTAAGAAGAACATACCCTTGTAGCACTGGTGGCAGGTATCTTCAGGAGGCAGATCATTATTCTCAAACTGGAATCTAAAGAACACTGACCAAAAACGAAAGAAGGGCAAAATCAATACCTTTCTTGATCTGTCTTGCTTTAGTACTTCCAATGAGCATTCATTTTTTCATTTAAAGTATAATTGATATTATTTGCTTTTTATACCACAGTCATTTCCCCATAATCCTTCCTCCATAAAATCCTCCTTTGAAATAATGAAAAAATTGAGCTAAAGGAACTGACATTGTTATAATGTATACAACATTCCATACCCACATTCTCCCACCTCTTTACCAGGCAAAGGGAAACATATTTTATCATTCACTCTCTAGGACTAAAATTGGTCCTTTTAAGCATTAATTTTAGCTTAAGAGAAATACAATGACCTATAGTTCCTCCATTATTGCCTACTGACCATCCATTTAAAAAATAATTCTCTGATTTAAAAAAGATTTATACAATATCACAGTGCTTGACCAGTTTGTGACTTTTAAGAAATTATAGTTTATATAGTGGATTGATCATTTGGCTTTGATATCGTCCAAATCCAGAAATAAATTTACATGCTACATGCATATTTTATAGCTGCATAGATATAAAATGTGCCATTTTGAAGAAAAATGCTAATCTGATCAGAGGAAGCTTTCTCTCATATTTAGAGAACCACTGTGGGCTTAGGCTTATATGAACAGAATGAACAATACTCAGCTTCGAAGAATAGTTCAGATGCATTTGCTCTCTTTCACAGTCATCAAAGCTAAGCTGAATGGAAGACAGAATGATGTTTATAAGGAGAAATGATGCCTCACTAATTAATCTACTAGAGTCTGTGAAGAGACAAACATGTAGAAATGGGCTAGCCAAGGGACATCATATAGGCATTCCAAAAGCTTCAAAACCCTTAAAAAACACTGAATTAGCAAGGGATTGGATAAATAGGGAGGTATTTTGTCAAGAATAGGGAAGTATCTTATTTGGCATTTATAAAAACAGTTTTTTTACATCTATCTGCAAACAACACTTTATTGTCTTCTAGCTACCAATGCTAAAGTGATGTAGATAAGGCATGAGAAGCATTTCTTTGTGTGGAAACAAGGGATAATATATTGTCAGCAACAATGAACTGGAGGGTTCCAGTATAGGGCTTCCTACACTGACGCAGGTCAGAAGTACCTTATGTTGGGTTTAACTGTTTTGCGTCTTCTCTTTCAATCCAAAGTTAACTTGACATTTACTTTGCTGTACATCCTTTCTTTTTTCCACAGTGCTAAATTGTCCCCTGAATTTGGGTAGAACTCGTTATGAAAGTGCCTTTCCACACTGACTGTAATATGCCTGCATCTACATGCTTCTTTGTCTCCTTGAAGACTAATAAATTTGTGAGGCAGATGGATTTCAGAATCCATTCTGTCTTGGTGAAGGGCAGAAAAAAGGCAGCTGAACTTCTCATTTGGGTTAGGAAGGCATTGTTTGTTCTACTTGTTGAACAAGAGTCTTTAACTGTTTTAAATGCTTCTAAATGGTCCCCTGGAACATTTTCCATACATCCACCTCTCTAGCAGATGGATTGGTAGCACTGTTAGTATTAACTCTATGGTTATTGTGTGGCACAGCTGAAAAAACACCACATATGAAGTCAGAGAAGGAGACTTATTATCCTAGGTCTGGTTCTTTACACCCAGCATGATCATGAACAATCACTTCTCCTATCAAGTCCTCAATATCCTCACATGCAACAAAAGGACTAGATCCTCTCTAAGGGCCTATATACTATAAAATGAAAAAATATGTTGCACTCAAAAGAGAGTCAATAACTGATATGAATTCAAACAGATCTTCAAAATATTTTATTTCAGAAACAAAAATGTTGCTAACTTTACATCACAGAAACTAAAAGAACTTCATATTTAGAGAAACAAATGAGGATATGCAATATATATACTTACTTCAATACTACCTTGACCAATGAAGATTGCAACACCTCTATAAAATAGTCTTTGAGATTTGCCTACTAATCCATAGACAAGATGTGTCGTCCATCACCAGGTCTATATTCCTTTGCAGCTTGATAGAGCTTAATAGAGCTTGTATTTTACTGACATAGCTTTGGGAAGCCTAAAAGCACCTCTATGCAGATGAAAAAGCATTGAAATTCCCTCATCTTTAAAAAGAGGATACTAACAGGGCCTATCTCAAAGGGTTAGTGTAAAGATCCAATTTGATAATATACATAAAACATTTTGCAAACCTCAAAGTGCTTTATTTACTGTGAGTTATATAGTATTACTGCCAAATAATGTTGTACAGGCAAATAATCTGAATGAAAAAGGAAAATTCAGCTAAGTTATAGACTTGCCCTTGTATTCAGCTACCAAACTCCAGGCCTATTTTCTAGTCATCTCTATCATCTCCACAAGAGCTGCCTAACCTGTACCTGCCTCCCTGAGCAGCCATCCCTCAGTGCTTCAGGCACCTTCTCCGATCACCTCCACCTCCATAAGGGATTATCATGCCTCAGGTTGGGCACATTCCTCACTCTCACCCTCCTTCCCTTCACTTTCCAGCCACAAAGCTGCCTGATATCCTCTGACAAGTCCACTCAAAGCCAAATCTCTAGGAACAATGATAACCTACCTGACCTTGTTCCTCCACAATTAACATAGTACCATGCCATCGTACCTTCCCCATTTCAGTTATTTTGAATGCCACTGTTTGAACATCATTCTCCATCCCCTACTGCCTGCTCCCTTAATTGCCAGCCCCCTAAACCCAACCTCCCCACTCCAATGTCCCACTGTAAAGTTAGCCAACTTCCACTGTGCTCTCTGAAATGACTGTTCCATAGGCATCTATTTCACTCTTACATTCCCTGAGATCTGGCTTCCTCCTGTTCCTAATGGCATATCTTCATGTCTATCTTTTTGAGCACTGGTGACTTGCTCATCACGGTAGAGGTGTATTCCTTGCTATATTCCTTGCTCTCCATTGACACTTCCAAACTATCCCTCTGCCACCATCTTCAGATAGTCATTCAATAATCCATATTTATCATCCAATCGAGATCCTGGTGGCTATTGTCTACCGACTTATAGAACACTCCTAAAATCACTTCTTAGGACACTTCTAGAAACACTTCCTTTTTCAACAAGTTAGAGTCCAATTAGAGTCTTTCCTACCTAATTCTTGCCCTCATAATAGAGGATGTAAACATGCAAGATTCTTTCTCAAACACTCTTAACTTCCCAATTCCTAAACTAACTCATTTCCTATGATTTACTGCTCTACCCAACTACAGCAATACAAAGAAATGTTCATACTCTTGATCTTGCCATCACTCACAAGCATTCCACATCCATGTTCATGAAATCTGAAATTCCTTTATCTGATTACAATCTGTTGTCACTACACCTCTCCTTCCATCTTGCAACTCCAAACCCTGTTCTTTATTCTCACAATGATCTCCTATAGACATTTTAAATTCAAAATGTCTAAAATTGAATTAGTTATCTTTTTCCTCAAACTTTCCCCTCTTCTTATTCTCCCTATTACTGTCGAGGGTACAACCATCCTCCCAACCATTTAGGCTTACAAACTGTCATTCTTGGCTCCTTACTCTCTCTTGCCCCTCATATTCAAGCAGCTGTCGAGTCATGTCATTTCATAACATCTCCTCTACATGCTTAGACTTGATCTCTGAGGTCCCTTCCAACGCTAACATTTTACTATTTTATTTTTGGATTTCACAAAGGGTAAAGATGACCTTTATGAAACTTTGTTTGGGAGTCCTACATTTCTATTCATGCCGTAGTCTAGGGAGCCTTACAGGTAATCCAAACCCCTCATTTCACAGATGAGGAAAATGAGGCTCAGAGAGGTTAAATGATTTATACAGAGCCACAGAGCTAGCACTGTGAGCAGCAGTGTTTGAACCCAGATTTTCCCGACTTCGAGGTCATCATACTATCTACTAGCCTATGCTGACTGTCTTCTTACCTTTGCAACTATGAGAGAAGGAAGGCAGAGAATAGTCAAAAAATATCATTTGTTCTACAATGGTGAACAAGTGATCAAACTACCCCATACTCACAGGGCCACGAATTCAGTGCTGGAAAGAAACTAGTCATCTAGTACATCCCCCTTACTTTCAGATGAAGAAACTGAGGCTTATTGAAGTGGTTAAGTGACTTGTTCAGGGTCACACAGGCATTACTAAATGAAAGAGCTGGGATTTAGACTCAGGTCTTGTGACTCCAAACTCAACACACTTTCAAATGCAACACGCAGCAGAGAACAATCATTATTCTTTCTAACAATGGCCATTGCAGTCAATCTTTCAACAAGCACAACCTACAGGCATTCCTTTCCTTGTTTATCAATTTGAAGGAAAGCTTTAGTCCACCATTTTTACCTCATGAACTCTGGGGAAATGAGGAGAATCATTTTCTCTGCTCTGTGCCCAGCAGGAATTCCTTCCTGGAGCCTTCCATGACAAAAACATTCTACTATTCGGATCTTTGTTTCTTGAGTTTGGGGTCTCACGAGCCTTGGCCGATAGGAAATTACAACTAGTAGAAAGCTATTAAAAAGGAAATCGATCACTTCATACCTTCAGAGGTAAAACACATGGCAGTTTGGTAAAGAAAGTCTGAAACTGGTTACTGATGGTAGTCCACAGGTTGCTGGGAGAATCCATTGGCAAAGCTTCCATGAAGGTGGCTATGTTTTCTAAGCAGCGTAACATGGCACCCCCTGCTGGCAAATTCTTTTTGTTATTCAAACCCTAGAAAATGCAAAGAAGTATAGGCTCTGAGCTACTAAAAGATAAGAAATGTACACTTTGCATCATGAGCTTTAAAAGTACTCTCTTAAACCACCTTACTTTAGTATTTCAAGAACCCATGATTTCATCAGCATAAGTTCTACCACCAACACAAACTAGAATCCCTTTGAACCTTGAAAGACTATTTTCAAGAGTTGCTGTGACATAAAAGATTCATCACCTGGTGGCCAGCCTTCTGGTGATACAGCCTCATTGTGTTCAGTGAGGCTACCTCCTGGATAATTGACATATGATGTCTATCACTAGGCCTATTCTTAAAGGCTTCCCTCTTGGTAAGGACAGAGATGGCACTCCACTGGCATGGCCTTTGAGAATTCAAGGTCACTTCCTTCTCTTGATGCATCAGAGCACTTTAGTCAAATACAAATTCACTCAAACTCGAGGAAAGAAAACGAGAAGAGTAAACAGAAACAAGTAAGAAAAGATTCAAGGTGTATCCATTCAGTCAGCAGACATTCATTAAGTACTTACCCTGTACAAGGCCCTAGGCTAGGCATTTGAGGAATAAAACATAGCCCTTGGCCCCAAAGAATAATGGGGGAGTTAAGAGGCAGGAGGAAAATAAACCTGCTGTGAAAACAAACCTCCACTGATTATCAACAAATCCAAATTCTCTGCGTTTTGGTACAGCTATAGAATTCGGGTGCCTCCCTTTGTCTACCCCCTGAGGTTTTTCCCCCCGTTTCTACATTAGATTGCAGGCATCTGTCTAGCACTCCTTCTGGAAAGAAGTTGTAAAGCCCCAGAGTATCAGGACAGTCTCTACTAAGTCGTAGGGAGGTTGTGGAAAGAGCAGCAAGATCTTAAACATGTACATACTCATTCCAATTTCTAATTTCCATGTTTAAGTACTCAGAAAACATTTTAAGGCCTTGCGGAACTTCCCGGGATTATCACAGGTTTTACAACTCTGTGGAGATTGTTTTGAAAAAGTTCCAGGAACTTCCAGGTCATATGAGCATGATGGAGCACTAGACATTTTCTCTCAACCCCACGACCTCTCTAACCTCTCCAAAACAGAAACTGTGTGCTGAGGACAAAGCAACTTCAGCACTCTCCATCGTTTAGGGCGCACAAAATCCAAAATAAAGTTTAAAAAAACCTGAACTGACACTCACTGACCCTGAGTTCACTAAGCACCCCTTCCTCAACTTCCACACTACCAGCTGTGAGGCTGTAATAGAGAGCCAAAGACCCAAGAGAGGCTTTATAACAAACTCACCCCTACCCCGTAAGCCCCCCTCCCTTTATCCAGTGCTGTAGAGACGCTGGGTCTAGATTGCTGAAATTTGCTCATGCTTTGGCAGCCAGCTTGGTTACAGCCCTTCTGAAACAAAAGCCTGCTGAGAGCTGTAACCTGAAAGCATCAGCATAGTAAGGCACCAAGCTGCCAGTGCCAGGCCAGAGAACCAAGGAACAGACAGAAAGGGACAGGTAACCAGGACAGGGCACTGTGCATGTGGGGCAGCCGTGTGGGACTCAACCTAGCCTGAAGGAAAAAGCACAGCATCCAGCTGGGGCCAGTTCTGACTACCCAAAAGTCAGTTGAAGCAGAAAAAAAAAATCCAAATAGAAAAGGGATTACTTGTGGATGGAAATGTTCTATAGATGGTCCTTTTAGCAGATGACTTTGTGGTGATTACACTGGGTCTCTGAACACTAGAGGGTCCCCTCAGTGTGATATTCAATTGTTCCAATAAGACTGGCCTATCCATTCGTGCAAACAAAACCAAACTGATGAAGGAACACATATTGTATTGATGATATATTGATGACTTGCACTCAATGGACAACCATTGAGTTAGTTGCTGATGAGATCATGGATCTAGTCATATTATGCTGAGAATTAACATGCAGAGTAGCCTATAAATAGTTGTTTTAGTTATTTAGAGCTTAATGCTAACAAGTCGAGTTTGAACCCCTTTGTTCCAATTACTTTTGTTCTTTTCCATAGCCTCTAACTATTTAAACCTGTGACTCAGCAAAAGTGGAAACAACCCAAATAGGCTCATAGACGGCATTCGGAGCATAAACTTCAATCAACTTTCCCACTTCCCTGCATTTGGGCTCCCTCTTTTTCAGAGATTCCCTAAGCTTTGAACTCTGGGCAACTAACATACCCACTTGTCACAGTCCCTTTAATATCATCACCCTATAGGAAATGGACTGGTACCAATACGACATATTTTTAAAAAGAAGAAAGATAATTTTTAAAAAGAAAATCAATTAGCCTGGCCTTTAGATTATTCCTTATCTCTCCTGACTCTAGCCTTGGCTCCTGCTATTATTGGCAAGGGTTACTTTTCCTCCAGACCAAGGATTTCCTTAATTACTGAAGGGTGCAGGTCCTGCCTCAGGCAGTGAATAGCATTAACTTTAGCCAGTCATCTCATAAATATGTACCCTTGGTCACCAGGGATGCGGGCAAGAGAGTAGACAATTCAGTATAGTATCATGAAAAAAGGAGGAATATAGACATATGCTATGAATGTGTATAAATAGCTTCATCTTTGAACATTAAGGACACCATTTGACTATCCTCACCAGAGTCTCATACAATACCAGGCAGAGGGAACTTTTGGGTCATCTAAGTCCATGAGACATGAATCCACTCTACATCATCCCTAAAGATTGGTCACCAGTCTCGGTTCAAGCATAACCAATGACATTTCATAAGATGGCATAATCCATTCTTGCAGAGCTCTGATTATTAGGAAATTATTCCTTATAGTGGACTGAAATTACCCACTTTACTCTTATTCATTTTCCCTAAGTCTGCCCTCTGGAGCTAACTGAATAAGTCTAATCCCTATTCCTTATGACAGTCCTTCAGATGCTAGAAGGGGGCTGATATGTATCCCCTAAGTCAATTAAACAGGAATACAAGGAAAACCCAGCGACTGTTAATACCACTCCACTTTTTGGACTTTACTGTGGTTACAGCCTACCTTTCCAGGCCAATGAATGGAGTGCTAAACTTGAATTCAAGAAGACTTGAGTACAAATCTTGCCTCAGATGCTTAATAGCTGTGTAACCCTGGGCATATCATTTAACTTTTAAGTCTCAGTTCCTCTATATGTAAAATAGGGGTAAGAATACTCTGGGTATGTCTTTTATTGCTTCCATCAGAAAGACCCCTTTAGATTAGTGCCAAAATAGATTCATCAGGAATCTGAGGTGACATTAAAACTGCAATACTGGGAAGCCTCATTCCCCTATTAAGGAGATAAGTGACCCAAGAGCAAAGAATTCAAGACAAACTGCAAAGGCAGGTTAAGGATGGGAATGAAGCCTGCCAGCTCCTGTGGCTTCAGCCTGCTGGTGCCTGGCTACCCCCAGTGCTAAACTAAGCTTAGACGCCATTTCTTTCATGAGACTTTCTCTGGTCCCTCTAGTTAAAAGAGAGCCTTCTATCCCTTACTTGCCCATACCTCTCTGATTTCTCTTTCTACTTTTCTAAGTTTAATTTGTGTTGCATAAGGTAGTACAAATATCTAATATGACTACAAGATCACAAATTTCTTGAAGGCAGGAACAAAATTGGGTTTTTTTTATTCCCACTGTCCAGAACCGAGCCTTGAACATAGTAGGTATTTATCAAGTTCTGAGACATTCTGAAAGTGAGCTAAAACTTTTACACCTGGTCCCTAAACCTATCTTCAACTACCAAATATGGGCCAGAGGTTCCAAGATGCCCTAATGTAACAGAGAAACACTATCAGTTATTATAAGGAAGTTAGGGGGTTTCCAGATGCTTCAGAGAAAAGGAAATTGACTTTTTTCATGTACTGGTATTTTCGAATTGCTCCTTCTGGTCTAGGCAAGATTTGAAATATCTTTCTGGAAAACCTACCTCCAACAGCTGACTGAGTGCAGCAATGGAACTAAGCTCATTGAAGTCCATGAGAGACGTAGCTAAAGTTCGTAAAAAACTCCCATCTGGAAAGATAACAATCCAAATTAGCAGGGCTTCAGATCTGAATGACTGGCCACATATTAAGTATCTAAAGAATTACCTTTAATACTGCTCTGGAACAGCTGTGGAAATATCCCATTGGGAGCTAGCTGATGGAAGATACAGCGGAGAAACTGCTTCGCCACCCCTGCAGCATTACCAGGGATCATCATGCTGGGATGAAAGAGGCAGAAAAAGCACAAGATGTCAAGAAACTTTTTTTCTCATTCCTCCAAATTTCAAGAAATAACTTTGTACCAGGATTTACACTAATTCTCTTACTGCAATTTGTGCTAGATAAAGTAGATATGGTAATACCTACCCCAGTAACAGTGAAAATTTAGAATTATAGAACTACAGAATCATGATATGTTTGAGCCAGAAGAAACTTTTAAACATAGACTTTTGAGGGGAAAGAATACAAAATGTGAGATTTATAGAATATATTAGGTCACAGAATATTGAAGTTGAAAGGAGGGTTTAGCATGGAATACTGAAACATAGAACATTGACTGTTTTATCCAGAGAGGACCTTTGAACATAGATTTTAAACCATTGAAAACAGAATCTTAGAGATAATAGGGATCTTAAAAAAAAAGAACATTAGAACATAGTGCTCGGAATCCTAAAAATGGTAGGAACCTCAGAGAATATCTGTCCTAACATTCCCACTTTGTAGATAAGAGAATAAAAGCCTTCTACTTAATTTTTCCAATGTCTACAGGCCTCTTTAGCGCTAAGAATGTATAAAATGCATTTAATATTGACTTATAAGCTATTAAAGCTGGGAAGCACTTTAGAAATCTAATAAGGGATCATCTTCTGCCCAGGTAAATGAAGTGGTTTGCCAAAGGTCACCTAGAGAGAACTAGAGGTCAGGTGTCCTAGTTCTTGAAGCCAGTGTTCCTTCCATTTTACCACTTTGCTTCATAACCCAGAGAAAGTCAACAGATGGATTCTAATAGACTTCCTTGCTCTCAGTTCCTTCATTAGACTAGATAATTTCTAAAAGTTCTTCCAGAACTAATAGATAGTTTATGAGTCTAGGCTAAATCAATTCTGTGAAAAACCTTGACAAACACTCCTAGGATAATAATTCCCATCTTTTAAAGAAGAAGTAATTGAGGCATTTCTCTTCAAAAGCTGTTCTTTTTAGGCATTAAACATTTAAAAAAAATAATAATTCAAGTATTCCAGAGCATGTCAGAAAAGAGAGAAATAAAGAAAAGCTTGGAATTCCTCCTTTGGAACAATCTGACCTCTATATTTGGTCTTCCTATGAGGCTTCATGAACTCTTTTGGAAATTTCCCTTTGCTTCCTTGTGGAAATGATCTGATAAATGTCTCAGTTCCGTATGTTCACTTTTATTGCTATTAATTTCCTTTCTACCCATACTGGGGAACATGATAGCTGTATTTGAGTAGTTGAAGGGCTATCACATAGAAAAGAGTTTAGACTTGCTCTATTTGGCCCCAGCCAGCAGAATCAGGAAAAACGGAGGAGAAGGAAACTTACAAATTGGAAAATTTAGATTTGAAGTCAGAGAAAAGTTGCTACTTATTTGAGATGTCCCAGGCCATCTCCTAAGGTTGAGATTAACCTTCGTTAGAGATTTTAAAGCAGTGGCTGGATGAAAATTTGTTGGATGTGTTCCAATTGGAGTTCCTTTCAAGTATAGATTGGGCTAGATGGCCATTGAAGAGCCTCCTAACTGAAATTCTGTGATTGAGATATTTTGAAAGGAGAAGGTTGGAAAGAGAAAAAAATTATTTTTGTTCAGTGAAAAAACTAAAATTATTTTTTAAAAAGATACTTCTATCCTTCAACAGTTTTGTGATCTCTTCAATGTGGATACCCTATTCTCTCCTGCAGGTTTCAACACCACCATACCTTCTCATTCTGGGCAATTTTTGTCCATTTATTTCCATAAATTATTTACAAAAATTCCAATCAACATACAGGAGACTTTCCTCTTTCTTTAAATATTTCACAAAGAACAATGTTATACTTGGGCTGTCAAGTATGTATTAACTCTCATTCTTTCTACACAACCAGTCCACTTCTTTTCTTTAGTCATATATGTCCTCGATGACCTCTTTTCTCACACATTTTACAGGTAAGTTATCATTGCTTACACACTACCTGCTTATTCCCACCATACGACATTCTAATGCCATTCGTTGTTACTTTTGAAAATGGTTCTTCCGAGAATGATGTGTTATATGATATGCAGCCATATATTATGGCACCATTAAATAAAAGACGACTATATTTTTTAAAAGATTATTATTGTTAAAAAAAAGATGGGCATTTGTAGCAGTAATCTATTTAGAGACAATAGGTAGGGGAATCACAGTTTTCTAAATGCAATTAGTTTCTCCTACCCATTTCAGTTCCTTAATGTGACAGCAAATGCCTCTCCAAGTAAGAGACTATGGTAACCCTATATCTACACTAGGGAGGGGAAAAGGAAACTATATACAAGATTCACACATCAAAAGGAAATTTATAAAAATATATTCTTTATAGCTCACTAGACATTAGAGTGAGATACTGTGGGCCTCCAAATCTGTATCCAGACCAAATCCAGAGACTACTGCTAGGCTTCCTGTTACACAAGAAAAGTCTTATCTCTGATATGTGTTGGATGTGCCCCTTCCTCTTCAGGGGTTCCAGGACTGGTATTATCCACTACCTCTGTTTTCAGATCTATGCTTTAGAATCTTTGATTGAAGCAACTGGTTGAAAAGAAAAAAAAGAGTATGGGACTGGAATTTTCCTTGCTAACAAGGGTAAGGTATAGGGTCTTTTGGATGATTCTAGATGCCCCGGGACCATCAAGGTTCAGATGAACACTTTATCTATGAAGTTATTATTTGAGCAAAGAGTGGTGACATTCCAGGCTGGGGTTTTACATGTGAAATACTAAGGCAGGTTCCACAAGGGATAATAAATAAACTTCTAATACATAAAGATGCTAGTAAGGAGCTAAAGGGCTTACCTATTAATAGTTCTGTAAAAATGTCTTTATGTATTTGTATATTATAAAGCAAGCAATATTGAATCTTTTTACTTTTCTCAGAATGAAAAAGGTTAGCACTTGCAGTTACAAAATTCTAAGCAGTAATCCTTATATCCACAAGAATTTATGGATATCCTTATACACATAAATGATAAGGGGTTATAAAGACTACAGAAACCAGATATTGTGAAAAGCATTATCATTGTTAAAGATTGGTTGATCCTGCCACAGTTGCCATGGTCAAAGGATTCATTACCAGCTTTTGGATATAAACCTCCATGTACTTATCTAGGCTAAATCCCTAGATGGCAGAAATAGTACATCACCAGGCTTGTACTCAAAGCCATTCTTAACTTTCTATTAGGACTGCCAGATCTTGCACCCAATGGCACAGCCTGAACCTCTAGGGTCATCTCCATACCACAATGAGGCATTAGTGTAGGACTTTTATGAAAACTCAACTCAAATAATGGGTGGAAGAGGATTCTCTAAAATGCTGGATTCAAAAATCTATATAGTGCTCAACATCCCGAAAGGATTACTACAATCCCATATATTTTACATTCTGAATTGCGGTGACACTATCCTCAATTACTAAATATCAGTTGAATGAACTAGCCTAGAAAAGTAAAGACTTGGAAAGACAACAAATTTGTCTTCAAGTACCTGAAGGATTGTCAGAGGGATAAGACTTGTTTTCCTTGGTCCTATGACCAATACTTTAAAATTACAGGGAAGGACCAGCCAAAATGGTGGAATAGCAGAAAGAAGTACAACCATAATCTCTTCACAACTACTCAACAAAGATCTAGAAAATGCACCATAATAGTCAGCGCTTACTATGTGCCAGGCACTGTACTAAGTGCTTTACAAATATTATCTTATTTGATTCCTACAACAACTCTGGGAAGTAGGTACTATTATCATCCCCATTTTACAGTTGAGGAAACAAAGACAGTCAGAGGTTAAGTGACTTGATGTAGGTCACAGAGCTAGTAAGTTTGTCTGAGGCTGGATTTGAACTTTGGTCTTCCCAACTCCTGGGTAGCTAGGTGGTACAGTGGATAGTATCAGGCCCTTAGTCAGAAATATTCATGTTCATGAATTCAAATCAGGCCTCAGATACCCACCAGCTTGTGTGACCCTGGGCAAGTCACTTAACCCTATTTGCCTCAGTCTCCTTTTCTGTAAAATGAGCAGAGAAGGAAATGTCAAACCCCTCCAATATTTTTGCCAAGAAAACCCTAAATGGGATTACAAAGAGCTGGACACAACTGAAAAATCACTAAAAAAATGTTTAAACAGACTCAGACCCAGAACTCTATCAACTATGCCACTCTGGAGCCTTAACCAGAAAAAAGGGCTGATCAGGAAATCTAAGAAAAAAGTATAGCAAGTCATATACATAGCCCAGGTGAACATAGGGAGACAGAGTGAGAGATCTGTAAACACTGGGTATAAAATCTAGCAAAGAATAGTCATGTAGGACATTCCAACTCCGGGACTGAACAAGCGCCTGCACAGTACAGCAGAACAGGCAAGGCAAGAAGAAGTCTCAGATTTGGCACAAAGGGATCTAACCTTGTACAAGAAGCAGGAACAGGTGTCAACTAAAAGCTCTATCATCTACCTAGTGCTGGGTCACAGATCCAGTGTAGAATGAGGAAGGAATCTGCTCCTAGATGTGGTGGTCCAGGGTGAGGAATAGTCATGGTCAAGGGCCTTAGACTACATACTGAATGAAGAGCAAGCAGCAGCTGTGTAGCTCTGACTCTACCTTACACGAAGTCCAAAGTCAGGAAATAAGGCTGGGAAAATGAGCAAACAAAACAAGAATCCCATCATAAAGAACAAGTATCAAAGAACTCAAGCCCTAAACCCACAAGAAGAGAATGACTCCAAAACATCTACAAGCAAAGGCCCAAAGGAAAACACAGATTGGGCATTGTTCAATTAAAATTCCCAGAAAAGATGAAGCAAGAGTTTTTAAGAACTGAAAATAATTTTATAAATAGAATTAGCCTGCTTAGATAAATAATGGAAAAGAAATGAGAGCTATGGAAGAAAGAAATAGAAAGATAACCAACAGCTTAACACAAGAGGTATGTAATAAACTCACCCAAGCAACAGACTCCTTGAAAATTAGGATGGCCCAAAAAGAAGTTACTGACCCCATGAGTCAACGAGAAATGTTTTTTTCAAAAAAGTCAAAGGACTGAAAGGAACCTCACAGCAAAAACAACTGACTTGGAAAACAGATTGACAAGAGATAATTTAAGAATCACTGGACTACCTGAAAACCATGACCATAAAAAAAGAGAGATTAGACATCATATTTCAAGAAACATAAAAAAAAAACTGTCCAGATTTCTTAAGGAGAGCAAAGTGAAAATAGAAAGAATCTCCTGGCCACTTCCAGAAAGAAAATAAAAACTCCCAGGAACATCATAGTCAAAATGCAGAGCTTCTTGGTCAAAGAAAAAGTAGTGCAAACAGCCAAAAAAACCAAATTCAAATCCCAAAAAGTTATAGTCAGGATTGTACAAGAGAGCTTGTAATACAATATTTCAGATAGCAAAATATATATATGGCTTACACCCAAGGCAGCCAGATAGCACAGTGGAGAAAAGTGTTAGAACCAGAGTCAATAAGTCCTGAGTTCAAATCTAGCCTCTGACACTTACTAGCACTGTGACCCTGAACAAGCCACTTAACCTCTGCCTGCCTCAATTTCCTCATCTGTAAAATGGAGGTGATAATCACAGCACCTACCTCTCAGGGTTGTTGCTGTGAAGAGCAAATGAGGTAATATTTGCAACATGCATAGCACAGTGCCCAGCCTCCAGTAGGAACGATACAAATATTAGCTATTGCTGTTGCTATTATTATTGTTAACAAGAACAGCAACAACAACTTAACCCTTCAGAACCGAGCAGGGGGATGATGCTTTACTTTGAATAAAGAATCTGCAAGCTTTCCTGATGAAAAGCCCAGGGCTGGGTAGAAATTTTGAAACAATACATAAGTACAAAGACAGCTCTGTGTATGTAGCCTTTTAAGGTTTGCAGAGTACTTTTACAAATGTTAACCCATTCAATCCTCACGATGATCCTGAGAGGGGCGTGCTTCTGTTATCCTCATTTTATAGACGAGGGAACTGAAGTAGGCCGAGGCTAACGTGACTTATCCGGAGTCACACAGCTAATGTCTGAGGATAGATTTGAGTTGGGACCTCGCTGACTTCAAATCTGGCACTATACCACCTAAACATAAAAAGGTAAGTACAAATGAGCCATCATAAGTGTAAACATAAATGCAAACAAGGATGCATTGTTTGCATTCTTAAATGGGTATAGGACACATGCGTTCCCTGAGAACCCTACCATCCTCAGAGGTCATAAAAGGATTCTGATAAGACAGAGGACCTGAGAATGGTCTTTTTAAGTTCAGATGATCTTAAAAGGAAAAAAGGAAAGAAAGAGGGAAAGGAATACACTAGAAGGGAAAAGGAAGAGAAAGGGTGAGGGAAATTATTTCAGATAATTTAGTTGCATTAATAGGACTGTACAAACGAGGAGGAATGGGTGGGGGAGTAGGTGACGCTTCAGCTTCATTTTCATCAGAAGTGGTCAAAGCAGGGAAAAATCTATACACATGTGACTGAGTACAGAAATACAATTACTCAACAGGGAAACAGAAGGGGAAAGGGAGAAGGAAGAAGAAGAATGTAAAAGGAGGGGAAAATATGAGAGGGATTTATTCTAAGCAAAATAAATTTAATGGTGGAGGATAGATTTCACGGAGAAGTTAAAAAAATAAAGGATAAAAATCTATGATTGGGCTTTGGGTAAGAGAAAGAGAGGGAGTAAGAGAAAGAGAGGGAGGCAGGAAAGCAGAAGGAGAGTGCATCCAACCTAGAACACTGGTACTGAGCACATTACACTTACACCACCCTGCTTTTCTTTTAAAGAGAGGGCAAAGAAACTAGTCAACACACTATCTAACTATAATTACAGAGAACTGTGAGAAACACGCTACTCACCTCTTGTAGAGAGGCGAAGGACTCAGGGTGCAGACTGAAACAGTTTTTGGACATGATCAATGCAGCATATACTCCCAAGAGCTCAAGGAAAGTGAAAAAGGATCCACCCGTACATGCAAAAATATTTATAGCAGCTCTTTTTATAGTGACAGAAATGGAAACTAAGGTAGGTGGGGGGGTGGTATCACTTGAGGAATGGCTGAACAAATTATGTTGTATGAATGTAATGGTACATCATAAGTAATTATAAAAAGAATGGTTTCGGGGGCGGAGCCAAGATGGCGACTGGAAAGCAGTAACCGGCGTGAGCTCCCCTCCAAGTCCCTCCGAAAACCTATGAAAAAATGGCTCTGAACCAATTCTAGAACTACAGAACCCACAAAGGGGCAGAGGGAAGCAGGACTC
>CM053624.1:195598584-195615349 GCA_028646595.1 Phalanger gymnotis | reverse complement strand
AAAAAAAAAAAAAAAAAAAAAAAAAAAAAAAAAAAAAAAAAAAAAGAATGGTTTCTGAGTAACCTGAGAAGACTTATATAAAGTGATGTATAGTAAAGTGAATGACACTGTAAAGACAAACTACTTTATAGGATTTGATAATTCTAATCAATGCAATGGCCAATCACAATTCCAGAAGAACAATGATAAAGAATGCTACTTATCTCCTGACAGAGAGGCAGTAGACTGAAGATGCTGAATGAAATATTCATTTTTATATGGTTAATGTTTGTTTTGCTTGAACATGCATGTTTTCTTGGGGTTTTTTTTTCAAAGTGCAGTGAGGAGAAAAAGCAAATTCTTAATTCAAAAAATATTTTGTAAAAGAAATTATATGGAAACAGATTTCAACCCAATAGAATGAAAAATTTCCTAATAATTAAAACTATCAAAAAGAGGAATGAATTGTATTTGTGGTTTAGTGGGTACCCTTTCACTAGAGAAGTTCAAATATAACACAAACAGGATTAATACTTCAGATAAAGTTTGGCCTAGATGACCTATGATCCACAAGAGTCTGTTCTTCTTAAAAGTGCACTTAAATTTGTGTTTCAAAACGTGACATCTCATAAACTTCAATCTTTAAGAGTTTTGGAATCTTTTTTAGTGACTATAATAAACATAGTTCAAAACAAAAGATCATACTTTTTCCTGTAGCTAAATTCAAATGAACATTGTATCCATGTATAAGTTATACCAAGTAACATGGTGCATTTCTAATGAACTTCGTGAACTGGATAATGTAGCTTACACAAAAAAGCAATTCAGCATCTAAAAATATCCAACAATTCAAGAATCTGATTGGTTGAACATATTTCTATGCTATGTATAGCCTTGCTTTGAGGGTAGGAACTAAATGACCTTACATTATCATAGAAAATCAAGTCAAATCTTATTTGTAATTTTAACTATAGACACTGATCAGAATTTCCAAAACCTCTTTAGGATCTGACCTTGATACTCAGTAACACAAGAAATTCATATCACAGTTATGAAAATGAGGAAGCCTTACAATAAAGCCCATGTATCTTCGAAAAGGCAGAGGTTCCATTAAAGAAGTGAAAGGTAAGAAAATGTTTCTAGGAATAAGAAAAAAAGAATTCCAGAAAAAAAAATTGACCTGATGTCATAAGAAATAAAAGCAGACGTCCTTATTGTCACATACTATGCATATCCTAAAACTCATAGATAAAAATTTTATTATAGAAAAGAATCATAATAATACAGTAACACTAAGTATAGTAATGATGACATGGAGTGCTGTTGGGGCCAAGGATGCTAAGAATCACAAGATTTTAGACCATCTACAAACATTATTATAATTAATAGAAACAAATCATCTTATATTTATATAACACCTTAAAGTTACAAAGAGATTTCATAACGAGAGTTTCATAGGTCCCTATGAGTTGGGTCATACTTATATAATCTAATATATAAATGGATTCACAATTTCATTGACATGGGTACTCCTACCAATACAGGCCACACCTCATCCTGTGCCATTTTTCCTGTATTTTTCCATATACTATAGAGCATTTACCCAATGTGATGGAGGGCTTACTCTAGGACATTTTATGTTTTATGTTTTATTGCTATCAGTGCAGCAATTACTCTGTTATTACCACTTGCATTCAATATAATTGGCCCATCTTCTTTTCAGTCACCCATCTCCTCCTTCAGTCATCCTTCTTTGCTCCTCTTCTTCCTTACTGGAAGTGAAACTATGTAGCCCACTATACACCCGCCCACTATACACCCCTCCACTGCCCTTTGAGTCACCTGAAACTTTGAGATGGTCAAGTTAACTATTCCTATTTTATAAATAAAGAGCCCAGGGTCACCCAGTTTGGAAGTGAGAGAGCTAAGGTTCAAACCTAGCCTCCTGTCTCTTGGCCCAAGTGTACTGTCTATAGTATACCTTTAGTTCCTTAAAAAAATAGCAAGAATGTAAAAAGAAAAAAGGGGGAAGGGTAGAGAAAATGTATTTGGCTTACTTTGGGACCTTACCTTTCTGCTTGGTTGGAAAAACTGGTGCTGGATGCCAATCTAAACAAAATACCAAAAACTATAGTCACAGGATTGTCCTGACCTTGATCATAGAACACAATATCAGGAAGATTACAAATTGACATGGACCTAGAACCATTATCAAATGCTCCGTAATTGAATTATGGATACTGGAAAGAACCTGAAAGTCACCTAATCCAACCCCTCATTTTACAGAAAAGGAAACTGAGGTCCAAAAAAGTAAAAATTATTTATTCAAGGTCATATGGGGGTATGTCAGGATTAAAGCCCAGGTCTTCTAACTCCAAATTCAGCATTCTTTCCACAATACAATGTCATTTCCCATTAGTCCTTTCAGGTAGTTGCCCAAAGATACTCTTCAAATTCCAACCAACCCATCAAAATTACTTCTAGTATCAAATTATATGATGCCTAGCCAGCATAATTTAGAGCATTTTCTGTAAACAGACTAATAACTTACACAATGCCTAATTTCATAACCCTAATCCAAAAGTCTCCCCAGAACAGATACCAATAGTAATTGGTTATCATATCTATTTAATAAAAAATATTATTTCGAGCAGTATTCCAGAGGCAGGGAGAAAGGTAATTCGAAGCAGGACTTAATTCACTAATTTATTCAATACCTGGCATGAAGTATGAATTCAATGAGTATTTGTTTTCTTCCTAATACCCCTAAACTCAAATCTAATTAACTGTGGCTGGCTAACGGATAGCAAATAATAATCACCAGATAAAGTGCTCCAGTGGGGACCCATAGGCAAGAGCATTAGAAAGACGCCTTTAACCCTTCACCCTTAACCCTAGAACCTTAAGGAAGAAGCATCTAGCCCCCCTCTGTGGATCCAGCTAGCCAGTGCAAATAGGGGTTTGGCAGAGTCATATCAGAGCCTGCGCTATAATGGGGTATGTGACAGAATCCATCTGACCCAGTTTAGTCCATTTTAGTATAACTCATTATTTCTTGGATTTAGTTATATACTAGACCAAATCTCTTCCCCTAAAATACAGCTGTCCATAATAAAAAGAAAATAACAGGATACAACGAAGCTTGTAACAAAGCCCTCTTCCCCTAAAGCAGCATTATAGATCAAGACCATAGCTTTTAATTTCTCTCATGCTGTACTTTAAGGTACTTGGTATCAAGCGCTTCTTTGCCAAAGTGAAAGAAAGGCAAAATTTTAATATGACAAGTTTTGCTTAAGAAAAAGTTTCTTCAGAAGATTCATCTTTAAGTAGTTTCTCTTTGTCAGTTAATTGTTCCATGGGACAGTGTCAGCCTAGGTTAATAATTCTCTCTGTTATAGAAGTCATTAGTATTGATATAAGGAATAATGGAAACTCCCTAAATGAAAACCCATTTCCTGAACCTGCCAAGTAGATCTGATATGAAATAAACCTCACTTCCCAATTATTCCAAGCTGGGATATATGATAATATAAGTAGGGACTTACTATTTAACTTCCTAGCTCCTTACTCGTGAAATTCCCATGGTGTTCGCTTGGACTCTTGGATATTCCTCTGTCCATACAGAAATATAGCTGGGCACCACTGTATAATCTTTTTGGAATACAGGGTATAAACAAGCCTTGGTAGCAAGGGACTGACAGTTGTGGTTACCCTTTACCTTCATATAGTCTCCTTTCCAAATTGGAAGGAATAACTTCTAGGTGAGAGGAGAGGAGGCAAGATAGGGGAAAGCAGGGAAGAGGGTCTAGAGAGGAAGTAGAGTGAAGGGAAAAGACAGTGTATTTTGAATCTACTAAAGTCTATTAACTTACCCTCTTCTTGATAGATGCAAACCCTTCCTTTCATTTGAGGCACAGGTTAGGTCTTACTTCCTCTATGATCCTTTTCCTGCAAACCCCCATACTACAGGAATCTCTCTTTTCCTGAGCTCCTATGACACTTAATGCCTTATTGCTCATTTGGTATTTATTTGTATGTTGCTATGAAAAGTTTATTAAGTGTTTTAAGCATTAACTTCACTTCTATCCTCAGCTAAAGGATAAGCTACTAGAGAGCAGGGAACTTGTCTAATGTGTCCTGCGACAGTGATGGGGAAGGCATTCACCCCCGAACTGAATGACATATTATCCCCTTATTTAAAAAAACAACATGCTAAAATTAGAGTTTAGCATCTGACTGCATCTAGGGAATGTATCATCCACAGAACCACAGAATCCTAATACTTTAGAGTTAGAAAAAACAAGTCCTCTAGCTCAACCTCATAATTTTACAAATGTAAAAACTGAGAAGGGAAGTAACTTACCTACAACACATAATTGGATAGTGGTTGTCATGAGCTTTCTTACGTTTATCTTCTGAAAGATGTACCACATCAGACATGCTTGTCCTCAAAAACGGCCTAAGGCAACTAAGCTTAATACATTTATCATGTAATCAGGATGACAGACCTGTATCCCTAAAGCTATTTCTTTTCCTTCGTTTCTCAAGGCCAGGCTAATCGTTGAAATCTGCCATATTTATTTACTTGCCCTATTCACTGGGTCCTATTACTTCCAAATACAGTTCTGCTCATTCAATAAAACTGGTCCATGGGTTTACCAAGATCAGGGCAGGACAGAGAACACTAAATACTAGCATATGTTGCCTCACTGCTCACAAGAGACTGAGCTTGAGGGTTGCCTATAATACCTCTCTGAAATTGTGTCACAACATCCAAACAACTGACAAATTCAGTTCACAAATTAACTGTGTTCAATAAAAATTAAAACAAAAACAAAAACCACATGCAATAAAATTGAGTCAGTCCAGTTATCTGGTATTAGTCTTACTAAACAACCAATGAATGAGTGAGTTGTTTCATTATTGAATTATTTGGTTTGGTGTCATAGAAATTCATACTGGGGTGGGGGGGGGAAGTCTTCCCATCTAGAATGACAAAATGGCATTCACCTTCCCACAGATTGCATGATATCCAGCAATAAAGGAGCTGCAAGATCTGGACTCAGGTGGATGAATGTGGAGAGCACGACAATGGCTAGCCCTAGTGTTTCTTCATCATATTCTTCAAGAATGGCCCCACAGTCGTGGCATCTAAAAAGAAAACAGAGAAAGAAATGCTTATATATAAACAATAAAGTGAGGGTTTTAAAGTACTAGAAACCATATCTAACCACTTCTAGTAGTTCTTATTTTATACGTTTCAAATCTCAGAAAAGCAGTGCTTTGCTCTATTTGAATAGTCCCACAAAGTTCTAATCCCACCACCACCACATGGTGCAATCTATCACAAAGATTCCTTTCATTAGTGGAGGAGTGATACATCATTAGAAATGACATGATTTGTACTAAATTGTTGTTCCCGTTTGTGGTGTATGGCCACTTGAATAACTCCCCTATGCTTTCTAGTAGAAGAAAAATATATTCTATTAGTAGGTGAGTGACACTAGGGTCTAGTCAATAGTGTCTGAAGAGCCAAGGGAAATTCACATTCCAGATTCTGCTGTACACATTCGCAACCTTTGGCCAAATCTTCATCTTCCTGTGCCTCAGTTTGATGATGACGATCATGTTAATGGTGATGGTGGTGGGGGTGGTGATGATAATGATGGTGATGGTGATGACAATGATGATATCAATAATAATAGTTTACTTTACAGAGCATTTGAGGTTTATAAATCAGTTTACAAAGTGCTAATATGGAAAAACAGGGCAAAAGGAAGGGTTTTTTTTTCATGGAGGATGAGTGGCATTGTTGTTTGTTAAGTACAGAATAGTACAAAATAGCAAAAGTAAGTTATTTTTAAAAAGAAAAATATAGAGGACATAAGCTCCTAAGTAACTTACAATTTATTATTCTTTTGGCATGTACAGGATAACATTTGATTGCATTCATATCAACAAATATTCATTAAAACTTCTACTACATGCGTGGTACTCTGCTAGGCACTAGGGAAACAGACAAAAATGAAATATTCTCTGCCCTCCAAGAGCTTACATTTTACTGGAGGTGGCTATAGCATGAAAAGAGAGTTAAATAAAAAATAATTTGAGGTGACAGCAAACACTAGCAACTTGACAGAAAAGGCTTCACAGAGGTGGCAAGAAATGAACCTTAAAGAAAATAAGGATTCTGAGAGTCAAAGATGAGAAAGCGGCATATTCCAGTATGGAGAATGACTCGTGCAACGGCACAGAAGTAGGAGAGGAACTAACTCACTGAGGGAACAGTCAGTTACTCTGTTTAACTGAAATATAAAGAATGCAAAGGGGAGTCATGTGAAATCAGACCAGAAAGGAGCCAGATTTTGGAGGGCCTTAAATATCACACTAAGGAATTTGTCTTTATTACAGAGACAACAGGGAGCCACTGAAGGTTTTACAAGGGAATGACATGAGCAGATCTGCTGGATTTGAAAATCAGAGAACTTTGGTTCAAATCCTGGCTCTGCCACGTACTATGATTCTGACCTTGGGCAAGGCACTCACTCTTTCTGGATGACATTTTCTTCATCTATAAAATTAGGGGGTTGGACTAAATGGCTTCTAAGGTCCTTTCCAGCTCTAAATCTATGATTCTGTGATGCTATACACTAAGAAGTTTGCTCTAGATCTATGTGGATAGGGAAGAGTTTAGAAATAGGGAGACTAATTATGAAGCTATTACAATAATCCAGATGAGAGATGATGAAAGCCTAAACTACAGTGGAAGCCCTGTGAATGAAGAAAAGGGGATGGATGCAAGAGATGTGATGGTAGAATCAATAGGACTTGGCAACTGGTTGGATATGGGGGTTGGGGGAGAGGAAGAGTCAAAAATGACTCCAAGGTTACGAACCTGGGTGACTGGGAGGATGGTGGTGCCCTCAACAGAAATAGGGAAATTGATGGCATTTCCAGGAGGAAAGAAGGGAAATTGTTTAAAGAGTAAGGAAAGAACCTAAAAAGAAAAAAAATGTATACATTTCAATGTTGTGTTGATAATTTAGAATTATATAATTAGCCAAGAAGGGATGAAACAACAATATTAAAATTAAATAATATTAAGTCTATGACAGTAATATTAAAAATAACTCATATTTATATAGCACTTTAGAGTTTACAAAGCATTTCCCCCACAGAAATCCTGTTAGATAAGTAGTATAAGCTACAAACAGATCCAGTGTCTCTGAGTTGGAAGAGTACTAAAGATCATCTTGTCCAATGAGTATCTGAACAGGACACTCAACTTCTGCCTGAGGCCCTCCAGCATTAGGAAACTCATCTGCTCTTGAAGCATCACATTCCACTTTCAGATAGCTCTAACTATTAGGAAGGTTTTTTTAATAACAAGATTAAATTTGCCTCTCTACAACTTTAATCCATTGCTACTAGCTATGCCCTATAAGGACATGGAGAAGTCTTCCACATGACAATCCTTCAAATACTTAAGTGTAGTTATTATGAACTTCCCCTCAGATCTTTTCTTTAGTCTAATTCTCCTTATGTATTTCAACTGATCCTCAAATGTCATGATTTCCAGCTCTTTCATCATTATAGTTGACCTCTTCTGCATGCACTCCAGTTTGTTAATGTTCTTCCCAAAATGTGGTGCCCAGAATGCAACTCAATTCCTCCAGGTCTGGTCTGACCCAAGGAAGAGTACAACAAAGATTCTCACATGTCTCATTCTAGATGTTATGCATCTCTTAGCTCATTCTATAAGTACCTTAAGTACACACAGGCAGTCTAGAATATCATTACTTTTTTGTTAACTGCCTTGGCACAGAGTTTGCTCACATTAATATTATAGTCCACTAAACCTCCTATTCTTCTTCACACTGCTATATGGAAGAATTGTACCCATTTTATAGCTGTAGATCAGAGAAATTAAGTGACCTGCCCAAGGTTTCACATTTATTATGTGTTAGAAGCAGCATTCAAACTCAGATCTCTTGATTTCAAAGTCCAGTATTCACTGCACTATACTAATCTACCTCTCTTATGACACAGGTAGTTGAAAAAGTACTCTTCCTTTTACATATGAGAGAACTGAGAGTCAGAAAGTGAAATAACATTGCCCAAGGTTACAGGAGTCATATTTACAGTACCTTACGGATTGTAAAGTACTTTCCTCAGAAGAGTTGTACTGGTATAATTATCTCCCATTTTACAGATGAAGAAACTAAGGTTCTAAGATAGAAGTAATTTGCTAGTTTGATATAATACATATGGGAAGGAAGCAGGTCCCAAATCCAGATTTTCTAACTCCTGGTCTAGTGTGATTTCTACCACTTGACCTCACCACCTTTGGAACAAAATTAGAGTTTCTTAAGGATTTAGAACTACAAAGTCTTAGACATTATCTATTCTGAAGCCATCATTTTATAGATGAGGGGAAAAGGTTCATGAAGTGATCGTTATTTTTCTGTATGCTTTCTTGCTCCAGGAAGTGACTTAGAAGCCATGGACGTCACCATCAATAACCTAAAGATGAACACCAGAATCCGCGTTCAGATTCCTAATATGTAAAAGTAGTTAGTAACAGCAAAAGGTCACACAGAAGTTGTGTTAAAATGATACAACATTTCATATCTTTGGAAGAGGAGGGAAGCTGGTTGGTATCACTAGTGAGGAATGCTGGCAATGTTCTCAAATGCTCAGATGCTCCCTATGCATCTCAGGCATTACAAGTACAATATCCAGAGGAGGATGAGTGGGAGAATTATATGATGCATTTTATAGTGATGTGTTAGAAATCTGTTCTGATGAAGTCAAAGCTATAAAACTAAAGAGGCTGACTGAGTAAAAAATGCTCAGATTGATTATGCACATGGCCCTTAAAGGAGTCAACACCAACACCCTCACTAGAGGCAGTGTCTTAAATCTGCAGGTACGGAGAACCTTCTGCTAGGGACTGAGTCAGCCTTATTTTAACTGCATTATATGAGCAATCTCTTCAATCCGAGCGATGTCATTCCTCCGTAGGTGAATAGTGGAACTGAGCTCTGAGACAGGTCACTGGAACAGGAAAGAAACCAAGGCCAGTAAGACCCATAGAATTGGTAAGTTGGAAGAGACACCAGACATCACCTAGTCCAACATATTCCTGAAACGGAACTGGCTTCTAAAATAATCACGGGATCGCAGATGAGCTGGAAGGGACTTTGGAGGACAGCTAGTCCTAAGTTCTTATTTTACAAATGAGGATACTGAGCACTATATACGTGAGTTAGTATTATGATGGAGCAGCTGAGAATAACCACAATACATAAAAAATCTTTCCCACACAGACTATTTAGGAAGGAGGTTTTGAAGGGCAAGGCTAGAGCAAATTTAAATAATATATGGTGGGGCAGCTAGGTGGTGCAGTGGATAGAGCACTGGCACTAGAGTCAGGAGGACCTGAATTCAAATCCAGCCTCAGGTACTTGACACTTCCTAGCTATGTGACTCTGGGCAAGTCACTTAGGCACCGATTGCCTTCCCCTCCCCCCTGCAAAACAATAATAATGTATAGAGTTTTCAACTTAAATCTGTATGCATGGAAGTTGCTGTTATTATCATTATTTATTATTAATAAAAACAGTACTAATGGGTGCTACATTTGTGTCCAAGAAGGTGTTCTTGGACTCTCAATGAACAAGATGAGAATTCATCAGGTCAGCAAGACAGCACAGAAACCAGGTGGTACAGAGGATAGAGAGTTGTACTTGAAGTCAGGAAGACCCAAGTCTAAATCTTACCATAGATACTAGCTTTGTGACTCTCAGCATTTCATTTAACTTCTTGGTACCTCAGTAACTTCATCTATAAAATTAGGCAGTTAAACACTCAAGGGCCTCTAAGGTCCCTTCCAGATCTAAACATATAATTCTATAATCAACAAGTATAAAATTACCCTGATCCATAAAAATTGGGTGAAATAATCATTTCAAATAATATGGCCTGGATTGGTGTTTGACCTCAGTTCATGATGGGCTTACAAGTGAGGCAAGGAGCTGATAGCAGATCCCTGCCCATTAACTTTCCTGATTTTTGACCTAGATATTCTTCTAGTAAAGACCCCAACAATGTTGACATAAATGGTAAGTATATTTCCAAGAAACATCTCACCAATGTCTCTTACCCTCTCTTTTCTCTGACTCCTTTTATTCTTACTATGAGTCATAGAAAGAGAATAAATATGAATGGAGACAGGTAAAAGAATGGAAAACACAGGAAGGATAGAAGAGGGAAAGTCATTGTCTAAGAACTTTTGGGCAAGTGGGTGGAATTTGTGATGGGAAAGTAGAAGGGAGAGCATAAGATCAGAGATCTATATAACTAGAAGGGTCATTTGAGGTCATCTAATTCAGACCCTAATTTTGTAAATTGAAAAACAGAGGCCCAGAGAGATTAAATGATTTGCCCAAGGTCGAACAGTTAGCAAGTGGCAGAGCCAAGGCTTGAAGTCAGGTCTCATGACTCCAAATCTATCACCATGCCTACTGCACCATGTTGACAACATAGGTCATTTGGTAAAAAATGGGAATTTTATGCAGAAAACAAGATAGGAATGGTACTAGATCTGAATCCAGAAAAGATTGTGATTTAAGAGAGTAAGAGAAAAGAAAGGGAACATGAAGTTTGGTTAGATGTGTGTAAGAAAAAAATATTTCTTGTTCATGGCAACACAAATACATATGGTTCTAGTCTTGAGGTAAGGAGGATGACAATATAAGTAATGGGGCAAGATAGACTATGCTAAGTATGCTAATACCTACTAGTTAGGTAACCCTGGGCAAGTCACAACCTCTCGGACCTTTACTTTATTCTTCTGAAAAATAACAACAATAATACTGATATAAGGGGGAAGATGGTGGGCAGGGGGTGAGGGCATGTCTTAATAAATCAATCAAAAGACCTTAGACTAAGTAATGAAAATCTATCAGACAAAATGAAATGACTCTAGATAAGACATCTGCTCCAAGTGCCTATCAGGTTGGGACCTTTATAAAAGCCAGAGTTAGTGTGGAGGCTTTTCCAGAAATTAGATCAAATATGGCTTTTCAGCATAGCCTTGAGAAGAAACTACCTGGGAAAGGAGGATTTGGGGAGTGGAGAGAGGGTCTTCAAATTCAGCCATGATAAGGTCTCCCCAGCCCTGACTGGAAGTGAACTCTCCACCTTTGAAAGATCTGGATGATGTTGGACCTCGCATCTCATTTTCCATGCCCTAGATAGTTCCCAAAGCAGACACTGTTGCCAGTTGGTCTGAGGATAGATGGATACAGATTCACTGCCCAAAAGGGAAGTTCTTGAACACCCCACAAATGAAAGAAAAGGACTCTAAGTAACCAAAAACTATGTGTTACCTTCGCATGTGCTCCCTAAGAGTGAGTTCACTTTCATCTACATTCTGTAAGAGAATATGTCACTGATTTTGGGGGCATGTTTTGTGCCAACTGTCCTTATTGTATCACTTTAATAAATACTCTTTTCTTAAAGATACTTATGCCTGTCTAATTATGATCATTAACTGACAATCTTGGGGGAAAGGACATAGTGTGGCCTTGAGCTGATGACATTACAAAATTACCACTAACATTCCAGGGCTACTCCTATAATGCTGAGGGGGAAAACATAGTCAAGACCTAGATACCTGACTTGTCACTAGGAGAACAGTGTTGGGATAAGAAGATTCAGAAGTCACATGGACTACACTTAGCTAGCTCACAATGCTGCTATGAGTCAGGTGCTTTGTAAATGCTAAAGCATTTTAGAAACATGAGTTTAACTGATATCATGTTCTTCTCTAGATAGCATTATAATGACTAAAATTTCTGTAGTACTTTATATCAATTATCTTATTTGATCTTTATGACAACCCTGTAAGGTAGCCCATGAAGCCATTACCAACAATTCATTTTACAGATGAGAAAACCAAGGCTCAGATATATTAAATAACTTGCCTAAAATTACATAGCTACTAAATTACAGAAACCAAACTAGAAAACAGACCTTGCCTCCTGCACCTGGGATACTTCTATACATGTATGTTGATTATCCAGTGTGGAACTATGCGGGCTGACTATGATTATAATTTTGGTAGCAATTGCAAATCACATAGAAGTTCAAAGATATTCACTGTTAATCTATGAAGTACCCTCCATCCTTCTCTTCACCTAACCAAATCCCACCCACCCATCAAGACTCAGATCAAAAGCCACTTTCTTTCCTGAATCTTCAATAACTCAACAGTGATCTCTTCTATCTCACCTCCTGGGGTATTTACTCTGTACCACTTACTTGACAATTACTATAAATTATCTGATAACACTGATTTAGCTTATCACGTTGGTATGTAATGTCCTTAATGACAAGGAACATCCTACAGGCATCTCAAACTCAACATGTCCAAAACAGAACCTATTTATCTTTCCCCCCAAACCCATCCATCCTGCAAAATACTCTCTTTCTGTTAAGAGTACCACTTTCCTTCCATTAGCTCAGGTTTACCATGTTGGAGTCATTCTCAAGTCTTTACTTTCCCTCAGAACCCATACCCATGAGGAACCCATACCCATGAGAGTGTGAGCTCTTCGAGAGCAAGAACTGTTTCATTCATCTGTTTTCCTAGTACTTAGCACACAGTTCTTTGCACATAGTAAGAACTTAATATATGCTTCACTCATTCACCCAATCAATTTCCAAGTATTGTTAATCATACTTCCATAACACTTCTGACATACACATTTCCTCCAATTTATATGGCCACCACCTTGGTTCAGGACCTCATCAGCCCTCACCCAGAGTATTAC
Source organism: Phalanger gymnotis (assembly GCA_028646595.1). Lineage (NCBI taxonomy): Eukaryota > Metazoa > Chordata > Mammalia > Diprotodontia > Phalangeridae > Phalanger > Phalanger gymnotis. Next base: position 195,602,531 of record CM053624.1, on the reverse strand, counting down.
AATAGCCCCCTATATTAATCTCTTTATTTCTAGTCCCTCTTATTTCATCCCAACACATCTGCCAAACTGATATTCCTAAAGCACAGAACTGGTCTTGTCACTCCTATCCTCAAGAAATGTCAATGGGCCCTTATGATCTTTGGTATTAAATATAAACTACTCTGTTTGGCATTTAGAGTCCTATGCAATCTAGCTCCAACCTATTAAATTCATACCAAATTCACATTAGTTCCCCCAAAGTATCCTATATTCCAACCAAATTGGCATTGAAGTTCTTATTTTGTACATTAGGAAGCTTGGGTCCAGAGAGGTAAAGGACATGGGTATTACATAGCAGTGTCAGGACTCAAAACCAAATCATACCGCAGAGTACTCTTACCTTCTTACCTTGTCAGATTCTTGTCTACATTTTTCTGATGAAATTCTTATACAGTATCCACCCAATGTCCTAAGTCTTTACTCTGTTTCTTTTAATATTTCTTGGATACAGGTAGAATACTCAATCTATTCCTTGCCCTCACTACATGACTGATCCTCTTCCTCTAATAATTTAATGTGTCTTTGATGGCTTTCATGACATTTCTCACATGATAGCTACTATTAATTAAGTGATGCAACCTTCTTACACCTAGCTTTCCTAAGGGTCGCCAACAATTAGGATTCCTCTGAGATTGTCATCTTCCAGGATTCTCAGCCACCACCATATAAAATTGTTGACAGGTTGTTAGTGTCAGAGATACAGCCTTTTATAACAGAGAATAGTTTACAATCACTGAATGCGTTGTGTAGAAATTCACTTTTCTTTTCTCCATTTTACTTTGAATCATTATCCATTTATAGTGCCTCTCTGAGATATATGTACTGGTGCATTAATTCAATGGGTTGCCTATCCAATTGCATGCCATAATTTAGGAATTAAATATTCTTCATCCACTTGGTTTTTGCTATGTGAGTTTCTAAGTCGATCTCTTTTAAGTGGCTATGGATAGCACTGAGGAGCCCCTGTAGTATTCCAGCGTTCAGAGAAATCAGCACAATGTCATTCTCAGATAGGTACGTTTGGAAAATTTAATGTCCACAGGGAATCCTTCTATTTGGAGTTTTTAAAGGACAATGACATATTTTTCATGTTTACCTGAAGTTGATATTTAAAAGATTATTGAACAAAGCCATCTCTAAGGTCATATCTTATCATGGAATTTTGTATGATCTTAACAAATCCATAGGACATGGGACACCTTATGTGAGGAGAATCCTAAAGGCTATCCTTTGCTCCAAAAAATCAAATGTGTTTTGTTGTTGTTGTTCTTTTGTAACAACAAAAAATAACCAAATGGAATCTTCTGTTCTCTTTACCTCTACCTAAATTGTTACTATAAAGCTGAGATCTCTAGCAGAAAATGTTCTGCAAAAGCCTCTTTGCTCTCTTTTCATATTTTCATCAAGGATAATCCTTGATTCAAGCAGAAAAAGAAGATACATGAGTGCATTCAGTCAAGAGGATAAAGAGGTTCAAAGGAACCCAGAGTCCTCACAGACCATTCAAAAAATAACAAATCAAAATAACAAAGAGAGGAAAAATAGCATTTAAAAACACAGAAGAAAATAAAAATCAACCAAAATAGAAATGGAACAAAATTTTGACATAATTTAAAAAATATTGGAGCAACTAAAAAAATGTACTAGAGGAATGCTGATTGAAAAATAAACAATTTAAATATTCTGAGACACTCTTGAATGGTATTTAAAGAAATTAAATAAATATAATGCTGTCAAGAATATCATAAGACCAAATTAAGATCTTAGAGAAAATGAATCTAGAATTAGAAGATACTTAAAAATGATTAGGAGGGAATAATAAAGAAAATGACTGATATAGAGCATAAAAGTAAAAACTGAGGAATCAATGGAATCAATAAAAATACACTGAGTGCAAGGAAAAATAGAATTACGACCAATAAAGATCAATGCAGGTCCAGAAAACTAATATAATATCTAAATAATAAGAATTCGGAGCATATGACAAGCTTAGAGGTCAAGATGCAGCAATCTGATAAGAAAGAAAAACAAATGAATGTGAAATTATCAGCAAAGAAAGCAACAATCTATAAAGAGAATTCATAGGGTTCCTACAGGAAAAAGCAAAGATTCAAGGTGTCCAGATATAATATAGTTAAGCTCTAATTTATAATGATAAGGAAAAAATACTGTAAGCTACCATGAAAAAAATCAGAATTTACTTACCAAAGAACATTAATCATGATCATGGCAAACTTCTTGAGGAAGACAAAAGAGGATGGGAAATTTTTGAATATAGTACATGCAAAATTGAGAAGCATGGGCCGCAAACCAAGAATTTACCCAGCCAAATTCAGTACACAGTTTCAAGGCAAGAGATGGACACCTGAGGAATATTTAGACTGAAAATTTTGCAGATAATTTTGCAGAGATACATATTTACTTCAAAGAAGCCTCTGAACAACAAAAAGATAAGTAATTAGATAGGCATTTAAAACAATTAACACTTCTCAAATCAAGATAATCTAGTTACTAACAAAATGTGAGAACTCCTTAGAGAATTGTGTTAAATGTTTCAGAAGAGTATTTTAAAGACACAGAGAAAAAAGATAAAGGGATATGGGGGGGGCGGGAGAGGAAGAATTTATGACAAAATGATCTTAAAGCCCAGCTCCTATCTTTGATATGGGAATATTCAAGTTTATAAAACTTACACACTTATTAATATAGAATAGAGGAATTTTGTTTAGAGTGCTTTGGGGATTGTTTTGGGTTAGTTTACTTATTTTGAGTTAATTACTGACAGAAATTATAAGAATAAAAAAATTGTCTTCCCATCCAACAGAATGATTGAAGAAAAGATAAATCTAATTATTTCAAAGCTAAATATCAATGGACTGAACTCCAATAAAAATGAGCTTAGAAATAAGAATAATATTTGTGTCCTACAGTTTCATCAATCAAATACTTGAAAGAAGTTATTGGGTCTAGAAAAAAAGTTTATTGACTTAATTATAGAAAAATAAAAGGATTTTGCAAAATAGTAAATAAAACTTCTAAAGTTTAAAAAATGGAATTGGAAAAAATGAATACAGTAAATATGTCAGATTAAGGTCTGACATCCAAAAGGCAGTTTGATACAGTAGTTCTTAAATAATATGCACTCCTCAATGGAATGATGGTCAAAAGACACCAGCAAACAATCCTTAAAATAAAACAAAATGAAAAGATGCCTAAATTCTTTGATAATCAGGGAAATGTAAATCAAGACAACTTTCTGATATTAACTTAAACCCACTAGAATGGCAAAACTACACCAAAAAAAAACATGAAATATAATCCTGGTGGACTAGAGAGAAACTGGGATAATGGACTGCTAGAAATATTTTCGAGTTGTTATCTGTGTGGATTCAATTCCTGTTATACTAGGGGCAGCTAGGTGGCACAATGAGTAGAGTACTGGCCCTGGAGTCAGGAGGACCTGAGTTCAAATGTGACTTCAGACACTTGACACATGTACTAGCTGTGTGACCTTGGGCAAGTCACTTAACCTCAACTACCCTACAAAAAAAAAAAACCAAACAAACAATTCTTGTTATACTGATTTTTCTTTTTATCACTTTATATAGCCCTTTCCATATTTCCTTATACTTATAATTTTTCATGGTATAGACTGTTGATTCTGAAATGATTCCCTTCTCAGTAACAGTTATATTTTATCTATTAAAATATACTCTTTCCGTTCTGTAGGAAGAGAAGGGAAGGCAGGTGAGGGAGAATAAGTCAATCTTGCCCTCATCAGATTTGACCTGAAGAGGTAATACCATACATACTCAATTGGGTATCTTACCCCACAGGAAAGAAGGAGGAAGAAGATAAAAAAGGGGGGATGATAGAAGGGAGGGCAGATGGGGGTGGAGGTAATCAAA
>CM053624.1:195563369-195598084 GCA_028646595.1 Phalanger gymnotis | reverse complement strand
AGGGAGGGCTGACTGGGGAACAGGACAACCAGAATATATGCCATCTTAGAGTGGGGGGGTTAGAAATGGGGAGAAAATTTGTAATTCAAACTCCTGTGAAAATCAATGCTGAAAACTAAATATGTTAAATAATAAAAAAAAAGAAAATACACTCCATTTTTGTGATGTTATTGGTTGCCATTGCCCATGCTGTATAGGCATAAGGTTCCTGTGAGCAAAAATTCATTTAAATCCTCTAGCAGTGGTCTCAAATGCTGCCTAATCTTTAGCATTGAAGCTATAGTAGTCCCATGTTGTATGAGGACAGCCAAATATCATTGAACTTTGATTCAAAGCACTATCTTCTTCCATTAATGGCATCCCCTCCAAGTCTAAGGCAGCCTCTCCTAATTTCCCTATGATACAGGCTATGTAGGCCTGTTCAGTTATAAATATATAAGCTATATTACAAATGCCAGGTGGCACTTTACTCAAAGTACCAAAATTTCTTCCTGCTTCCCTCTAGAACCTGAAGGCGTTAATAGAATCTAGAGAAACAAAGTAATAGAACCTCTACACTGTATAATATTGTTCTAAGATTTTGGTAATATACTTTTGGAGCACTCACAGTTGTCCCTTTAATCTATCAACCGTACCAATCCCTCCAAATAGACTTGAGAAAGAGGAAGCTACCTGTTCATGAGAGATAGTCAATGAAGGACATGAAACGAGCAGCATGTGTGCCCTTTCACAGACTGCTCCTTATGCATAAAATGCCACCCCTCCTTACCTCTGCTTTTAGAATCCCCAGCTTCCTTCAAGAATCATATAAAGCACCATTTTCTGTAAGGAAGTCAAAGACATTTTCCTGATCCCACTAGCTGCTAGTATTTTCCCTTCTAAAATTACCTTGTTTCTACTTTGTGTGTATCTTATACAAACATGTTTATATATACTCTTCCCCATTAGAATCAATCAAACAATAAACATTTAGTAGGTACCTACAATGTGCCAGGAACTGTGCTAAGTGTTGGGGATACACAAAGAGTCAAAAGATAGTCCCTGCCTTCAAGAACCTTACAATCTAATGAGCTGGGAGACAACATGCAAACAAATACATGCACAAGCTCTATACAGGATCGATGGAAAGTCACTATCAGAGGGAAGGCACTGGAATTATGACAGATTAAGAAAGTCTTCCTGTAAAAGATGGGATTTGAATTTGAATTTAAAGGAAGACAAGGAAGTCACTATGTGGAGTTGAGGAAGGACAGCATTCTAGGCAGGGGGAATAGCAGGAAAAAATACTTGAAGCTGTGGGATAGAGTGTCTCATCCATGAAACAGTCAGGAGGCCAGTGTCACTGGATCAAAGAGTACACGGCAGGGAGCAAGGTGTAAGAAGAACAGAATGGTTAGGGAAGGCTTGGCTATGAAGGGAGAAAACAGAATTTTGTATTTGATCTTGGATATAACAGGGAGCCACTGGAGTTTATTGAATAGAGGGTGTCATGGTTGGACCTGAACATTAGGAAAATCACTTTGGTGGCTGAATGGAGGATAGATTGGAGTGGAGAGAGGCTCAAGGCTGGCAGAATCACCAGCAGGCTATTGTAAATAATCCAGGCATGAAGTTATGAGTGTCTGCACTCTCGAGGTGTCAGAGGAGAGAAGGCAGCATATTAGGGAAATGTTGCAATGATTAAATCAAAAGCCCTTGGCAACAGATTGAATATTGAGGAGTAGGTGGAGGTTTAGAAAATTGAGGATAACTCATAAGGTCTGAAGCTGAAGAACAGAAAGGATGGTGTTGTTCTCTCTAGTACCTGGGAATGTAAGAGGGGAGGGAGGTTTGGGGGAAAGATAATCAGTTCTGTTTTAGATAGGTTTAGTTTTATATGTCTACTGAACATCCTCATTCGAGATATCTGAAAAGGAATTGGAGGTGAGAAAGCGTAGGTCAGCAGAAAGTTTGGGGCAGGATAGGGAGACTTGAGAATCATCAGCATAGAGATGGTAATTAAATCCATGGGAGCTGATGAGATCACTAAGTAAAGCGAGGGAAAAGAGAAGGCCCAGGACAGAATCCTGAGGGACACCTACAGTTAGAAGGTATGATCTGAATGAGGATCCAGCAAAGGAGACCAAGAAGGAGTGGTCAGATAGAGGAGAACCAGGAGAGAGTAATGTCCTGAAAACCTAGAGAGAAGAGAGTATCAAGGAAGACAGACTGATCAAGAATGTCAAAGGCTGAAGAGAGGTCAAGAATGAGGATTAAGAAAAGACCACTGAATTTGGAAATAAAAAATCCTCAGTAACTCTGAAGAGAGTAGTTTGGTGGAATGATAAAGTCAGAAGCCAGACTGTAAGGGATTAAGAAGAGAGCAAGAGGAGAGAAAGTGGAGGCATCTATTGTAGATGGAATTTGGCTACGTAGGGCAGAAGAGATCTAGGACTATAGACGGCAAGGATCAAATGAGGTTTTTTCCAGGATAGTGGAGTGTAGAGGGCCAGCTCTAAGAAAGTCTATTCTGGGATAAGATACAGGCCAGAGGCCTGTTCTTGCCCTTGGGCTCATAACTTGGCACGCGGGCTCTCCATGCCCCTCCGCCACTCCTCGGCATACACGTGCTGCTCAGGATGAAGGCCTCCTCAGTATACATGTGCTCTCTCAAAAACCCCCATGGCACACATGTGCTAAATACCACCTATGGGCTATTAACATAATATTGTTTACGGCAAAAGAAGAATAAAAGCACAAGAAAGTCATGCATTATGCAAATGCCTCGCACATGGATTTGTTGATTCTGCTTGCCTAAAAAAGTATATAAGCCCTGTCCCTCAGTTAAATAAACGAAGCTATTCTTTACTCTTCCACCTGGCCTGTGTTTTTCTTTTCACCCTCCAGGGCATTCGGCCATCTCTGGCCATTTCAGCACCACAGCCGCTGGCGGCAGTGGAGACACAGGCATGTTTATAGACAAAAGGGAATGAGCCAGTAGACAGGGACACACTGAAATAAGTGAGTGTAAGCTCACTGAGGGTAGGGATGTTTTAGCTTTCTCTTTGTAATCCTAGCACATGGCACATTAATACATGCTTGCTGATTGACCAACTGATTGTTCACGGATATATGAGGGCATGTGTATGCGCATGTAAAATATATACACACACGTGCATGGATATATGTATATATGCACGAATAGTCAATTACCTACATACATACATATATACCTATGTGGGAGCAGCTAAGTGGTTCAGTGGATAGAGTGCTGGGCATGGAGTAAGGAATATCTACATTCAAATCCAGCCTCAGATACTCACTAGGTATGTGACTCTGTTTGCCTAATACCTTTACCAAGAAAACCCAATACGGGGTCAGAAAGAGTGGGACAGAACTTAGCAACTGAAATATATATATATATGTATATGTATATATATACACACACACATATACACATGTATATACACACATATATATATACATATGTATCACATATATGTTTCACACATCACATATATGTTTCATATATGTATGTATAACATATATATCACCAACTACCTTCTAGGACATTTCAAAGATGCAAAATATGCACCTCAAACTCAACATGTCCTTAACATAACTCATTATCTTTTCCCCAAATCTCTCCCCTATTTCCAATTTCTTCATTACTGTCAAAAAAGCCACCATCCTCTCATTAACATAGGTCTATAATTCCAGAGTCATCCCCCCCTTCTCACCCTCTCATGCCACATATGCAGTCTGTTGACAAATCCAGGTCATTTCTATCTTGTAACTTCTCTCCTCTATGTCACATTCCCTCCTCTCACACAACTACCACACTAGTTCAAGCCCCCATTGTCTTTCTCTTGGACTACCGCAATAGACATAACTAGTCTTCCTGACTCATCTCCCCACTCCAATATATCCTCTACTCAGCTGCTAAAGTGATTTTTCTAAAGCGTAGGTCTCACTCCTTATCCCACATCTACTCAACTCAATAAGCTCCAGGACCAAGTATAAACTTCTTTGTTTGGCATTTAAAGCTCTCCATAACCTGGCCTTTTCTTACATATACTTTGCTCCCCTTCATATGCTCTACCTACTTTCATTTCCTCAAAAACAACACTCTATCTCCCATCTCCCTGTGTTTGCAATGGATTACTCTCATGACTGAAATTCTCTGCCCCTCATCTCTACCTTTTTGGTTTCCCTGGCTTCCTTCAAGATTCAGCTCAAGTCTCACCTTCCACAAGAGACCTTTCCCTTTTGCAAATAAAGTTACAAAAATGTTCATACCCTTTGACTCAGTTTCCATTTCTAGACTAGGTATATGTCCTGAGGAGGTCAGTAATAAAATAAAATATTCCATATGTGTGGAAGTATTTAGATCAGCACTTTTTGTACTAGCAAAGAATTAGAAACAAAGTAGATGCCTATTGATTGGGGAATGACTAAACAAGTTATGGTAGATGAACGTAATTAGATATTACTGTACTGTAAAAATGAAACATGAGAAGACTGAATGCTATGAAATTTTTATGACCAAGTTGGGTCTCAAAGAAAAGATATGAAAAGGCTTCTCCCCACTTCTTTGCACAGGAGGGACACTACAGATATATAATGCCAGACTTTTTTTTCACATATAGGTCAGTTCTACTTAATTTCCTTTCCTCCTTTTTTTTGTTATAAGGGATGGCTCTTTGGGAAGAAAGAGTGGGGGTGGAAAGAAATACATTGGGAAATGCAGGTGATGTAAAAAAACACCAAGCGATGTCAGTAAAAATGTTTTAAAATATGAAACAAAATAAAGTACAAACACGAAACTGCTATGTAGTCTCAAAGCTTTCCCCTTCTTTCATTTCCTAATCCCGAACTACATTTTCCTACATAGTTTTTGCCACCCTCCCTTATTCTCTCCTTTTCATTAAAGTCACTTGGCATCAAGTTATATGTTGCCTTAATTTAGAGAATTTTCTTAAGTTAATCATAAATTTTTCCTCCTTTTTCATTTTCTACACGAGATGTCAACTAAAGCCTAGAATTATCACATGGCTGTCTCTGCTTATGTTGATAAATACTATAGGACAAGACAACAAAGTACACTATAAAATGATGTTTGTTGTTACCTTTGGCTGCATGGTAAAACCAATTTTGCCAACTTTTTTATTCACCTTTCCAGAGAAAACAAGTGAGCTGTCCTTCCATTTAGCTGCAACCTCCTTATGTTTTTTGGTTTCGTTCATCTCAAGGATATCCATGTGAATCAGTTCCTCTAGTCATGTATCAGTCACCTCACCGATTACTGGACAAAGTCTCAAGTTAAGAATACCTATAGTTAAATTCTTGTTTGTAGACAATCTAAGCACTCTGTGATTCTCAGCGTCCCCTGCTTTCTTTGTCTGCCAATCCAACAACCCTGTCAGGAAAACAGAAAATGACGGCATCCTTGTTTCATGGATTACCATGAACTAAGAATACATCACTTAGTAGGGAAGCTTCTGGGGACAGACTTTTCTAGTACAATTAAAATCTTCACAGGTACAGTACTGGAACTCTTTCCAGCTTGGCAGAACCTGCATGATTTTGTGCTATGCTGCTCTAATCTTTGAGAACCTAGTTACCTCCATGCTACAAAAAAGACATTGAATTAGCAATTTTCTATGTTAGCTCAAAAACTGAGAATTTCAGGATGGTAGATCTAAAAAGAAACTCAAAAGGGAGAATGTCAGAAAGGCAGAACTTTTGACTTGGAAGAGACTTTAGAACATAAAACGTAGAATGTCAGCAATGTAAGAGGCCTCAAAAGACAGAATTTTCTAATGTATATAGAAAGACTGAGCTGGAAGAGAGCTTAAGACACAACAAAGAATGTCAGAGCTGGAAGGAACCACTGAGATTATTTCTTCCAGCTAAGGAAATTAAAAGCCCACAGAGGTGAAGCAATTTGCCTAAAGTCATACAACTATTATATAGAGATTCCCACCCAGGTCTCCAGTCTAAGACCAATGCCCCTTTCCATCACACCACTGTATGTATATAGTTATAAATGCTTTTATAACAATAAAATCTAAAAATGTTGAGGAAGAAATAAAAGCTATCCATACAGTAGGATTTTTCTGAACCTCCCAGATGATTTCTGATGACTACCAATACATTCATTGCATCCATTCAGGCATCATGGTTCCTTTTTTAAAATTTGTGAATTTCATACACACACACACACAAACAAACATACACATGAACATATATATATATATATATATGTACATATATGTTATCCTTTTCCTGTACTTCTTGTAACAATGGTGGAGCAAATTTAATTTTGAAAACATTGTGAAGAAAATATTGTAAGCTTACTTGTCAGTCATCATCGTGGGCTGTTCATCAGTGAATTCCTCTGGTGCAGGTACAAACATGCTTACTATGCTGGGCGCTGACAGCAGGCTGGATTTAGTAGCACCTGAGTACGCAGTAAAGAAACAACTGATGAAGAGAGATTGGTTCATGCCTGCCCAACAATGGCCTATTTCTCATCCTCAAAAATCCCCAAGTAACAGTTTCACAGAGACAGAACCAGATTTCTTCCCTTTGTGGTTCCCCTAAATTGCATTTTGAAAAATATGTTTTTTAACTATGATCTTGTTCGGTTTTCCTTGCAGAGCTCCAGGAGCTGACTGCCTATCTATTCCACCATTGTCCCTTCCTTCTCAGCTCTGCAAATACCTAAGTACAGTTGTGAGCTAATGCGGAAAAAGACAATGGTGAGTCTGTAAAAAGGGTAAATCTGTTTGCAGAGACCTATGCATCAGTTATGGACGTGGATTTCTCACCACAATGAAAGAATACACCCAAATATCATGTCAAGCTCCTACACAGAAATCCCGCTATTTTCAGGTAGGTATAGGAGCAATATAAAAGATCTATATTAGTACAGTTCACTATATTAACAAATAGACCCATGCCCCCTCAAAACTAAGAAAGTCTTTATTTGTTCACCAAAGCATTTGTGAATGAAATACAAATTTGAGTTTAACGTGCTAGCCAGAGAGTTGAAACCCTTGGCCAAGCTTCCTTCACCCTGTGTGAGGTCCAGATTTATATGTCTTCAATGAAAGCTAGCATCATAAACCTGAAATTGGCAATATCTCCACAAACAAGGAATACAGAAAGCTATGATGACACAATTTGGCGCTTGAAAGACATCTAGCGTATGGGTGTAAAGAACCACCGCCAAGGAACAACTTAAACTGATAGCCTAAAGAAAATGTCATAATCACCAGAATAATAGCAGAGGATTCAAATTCTTTAATGGGAAAAAATTGAAAACCATGACAGTCATTAAAGAGTCTGAAAAATCATGAAATTACCAGTAAATTCCCTTAGAATAGAGCAAAAATTGTGGAAGATCCTATAATCTATCTCCAAAGAGGAAAGTAACATCCCACAGAATTATATTTCCAAAGGGGTTAGAAAAGAATTTGGGAACAGAGAACAAATGGAGTATTCTTAATCTGAAGAAAAACAAAGAATACAGCACATCTCCATGAAAAAGCAAGAGTAAGGGCATCAGGTTCATGACTGTATTATAGGCTTTTTTCTATATGTGTAGTCTAGACTACTAAACACATTCTATAGATTAAACACATTCTTTAGTATTCCTTAGACTACTAAATACATTCACATGAAACAAGAGACCCAAAGTCAAAATAAAGGTACAGAAAAATGCTTTTAATGGCATTTGTTTTGCTCCCGAGACTACATACCAGTTCCACTACTGAGTTTGATAAGTTGTGTGATTTAAAAAAAAATCCTCACACTCCTCAAAATTTCATTGAACTCTTATTATAAAACAAGACTACTGTCAAAGGATCTTGAAATGACCTGATAAGAGAAAGCTGTTTCAACTGGAAGAAATCCAGAGCTTGAAGCAAAAGTAAGCATAAATAAGTTATGAGTACAAAAAAAAGAGTTGACCAAAATAAAAATGGTTGATGTTAAATGGTGTGATGTCATTTATTTCAAAAAAAGAGTAAGAAATGAAAGGTCTTGAGTCTATGGTAATACTTCTTGAACCAGCACAAATTGTGTCTAAGTCAAAAGTGAGAAATTTACTTGGATGTTTGGTGATGTGTAGACATAGCTATAGTAGGGTCTCCAGTGAAAGTCCTTAAGTCTTTTGCCAATAGTGATAGCCAACTATAATATAAAGCCACAGTATTGTAGCCAACACAATGAAAAGTTCAAGAAGAAGAGGAAAATTCAAAAGGGCTCTGATAGTTTTGTCACTAATCTGTTGAAGGTCACAGAAGGCATCATTCTTTTCACTGTAACTTAAGAGCATAAAATGCTCTCTCTAAATAAATAAGCATTTTAGACAACAATATCATCAAAATGCCTTCCCCATATGCATATAGTAGTCTTATCTTGATTTCTGGCAGTGCAGAACCCACAGTACATTGATGCTAGAATGCAGAAATTATGAGAATTATCAACCATTAAACATTAGCTCTTGTTGCATCAAATGATATTAGCAGCCAGTATAATTCTAGAAGCAGTGAGTGCAATGGGGAAAGCGAATTATGGAGGGAGGGAGAATAGAGAGAGTCAGGAAAAGAAAAAAAGAAAGACATTTTGTTATAGTGTCGAAATGACCACTAAAACTGAAACAATATCAGCGTCTACTCTCCTAATTGCTGGAATAATCTCAGATTCACTACCTAACAAGTTCCATTTTTTATATATCCTAAGTAAGGTTCTGAGTACTAGCAATGGCAAAGAGGTCACTGCAGAAGCCTTAAGTCAACAGTAGGGACTAAAGCAAAGATCACTATTCGTTTTGGTGATAATGTCATTATCTTCCGGGAATACTCAAGTCTGACACCCCAAAAACAATCCCAGAAACTTAAGTTTCTAGCAATGAGGTCCTCTATTTGCCAGTGAAAGAAATTTGATTTCCATCATCATCATTCAAATGCCTTTGTAGCTATTAATTCTATTAGATTTAAGATCCTGCCCCAACCCTGGCTGTTTATAACAATTTTCCCCCTTAGACATCACATAACACTTTATTTTGTACAGAGAAAATAACACAATTATCATTATTTGTTATAGTTATTTGCATATCTACTAAACTATAAGCTCCATGAGGGCAAAGGACCTTTTGTGTCTTCCATATGACCTAGCACAATAGGCATTTAATAAATATGTGTTAAATTCATTTGAATGGGAAAAGACAACTAAATTTAGCTATGAATATGAGATGCTAGAATCTTGGCCTCTGTTCATAGGTGTTCATTTGGAGCCAACAAATGAAAAAAAGAGGACATGAGAGGTCCTGGAAGGACTAGAATTGCCACCAACCAACAAAGACATGCAAACTGAGACTGAAGATCAGCCTGCCCTTGTTCTTTTTGGAAAGTGAGGAGAGCAAAAAATATTCTGCCATCTGTCTGAAAAGGAATGTAGACACAGACCTGCACTGACCTTCTCCCTGATCTTGAAAGGAGAATAAGCCATGTCTATCTGGATATGGTAGATTGACTTCATAGAGAAAGCTGGTAACATGGCACCACTCAGAACCCAGGTACATGACCACAAACAGCAAGAAATGGTGAAACCAACTTGGTGGTGATCTCAAGAGGCAAAAGCAGAGACTGAACTAACCTCTCATTCTTAGCGGTGGTCCCTCCAGTTCAGGGTTTAGGCACATTGGCACATTACATTGACGCTTCCCAGGCTGTATCTGTTCTGTGGATAAACAGAGCATTTCAATCTCCAGTGATACAGCATGGTTCACAACATGAAGTCATAAACTAATAATTGTTTCGTGAATCTGTTGATAATTTTTTAAAGAAATGGCCAGGATATTAGGGTGAGGAATAGTTTGTGTTTAGCTACCATTGGCATGCAAACTGATCCATCAAAAAGAGACCACCTGGCAACATCAAATAATTCTGTCATTGAAAAAATTTCAAATTTAAGATCTTCTAAGGTAGAAGGAAGTACCAATGTCAAGGTTCAAGAAGAAATGTTTTACACATGCATACACACACACACACACACACCACATCAAAAAACTTAAAATCAATTAAATTAAGGTTATGACAAGAAAGAAAGTGAGGGAAAATGGCCCAAGAACACATGTGAACTGGTATTAGAGAGATAATGTGTACCTAGCCAACAGTAAAGTGAGGAAGGAAGACTGATGCTTAGGAAACATCTGTTTGAAAGGAATGATGAGGCAAAGAAGCAAGTCACTCAGATGAGTTGAGATGAAGCATTTTGAAGATGGTTAGCTAAAGTGAATCAGTCAGTATCCATGCCAGATGTCAAATGCCTGCCTGGGCAACAGGGAAGCTCAGAGATGCCTCTTTAGAGATTGGAGGGGGAGGTATCCCCCTCAGTTTTCATTGCCTCTTTCTTTATTTGTACACTATTATGACTGCGTACTGCCTAACTAGTTTAAAACTCTGTATTGCTCTCTCTTGACTCTGTCTACCTGAAATCTTACTTCCCTCACCTGCTAGCCTCCCTTGGGTTTCTGCACTTTCTTTGGCTAGCTCTCTCATTCCAGGTATTTTTACAGGGCAGCTTGTCCATTAACCAGACCTGGGAGTGGCTCTCTGCTGCCCCCTGCTGGATCTATAATCTTCCCAGCTTCTTACCTGGTTGTTAACTTCATAGGTCCCAGGCTTCTGAAGTTATGAAACTAAAAATATCTATTTTATTGGGTTTGAGTTTTTTTTATTTCACTTTCCCTTGAGGATGTTAAACTTGTTCTTTCAGAAATAAGCAAGACTTTGAAGGAAGTTTGTTCCATGAAACTGCCATAATATCTTTAACCACTAAATTGTAAACTCCTCTACCCGGCCCTGCCACCATGCCCTTAGCATTGCTGCCCCTCCCCCAATGCCTAAGATAGGACATTTTGCACGTAGGCAAGTTAGGTGGCACGAAGACCTAAGTTCAAATCTAGTCTTAGACACTTGCTGAGTGACCCTGGACAACTTACTTAAACCTCTGTTTACCTCAATTTCCTCATCTGTAAAATGGGGATAACAATAGCACAATGAACTGGTTTGTTGTGATGAAAAAATAAGGTAATGTTTGTAAAGCACTTAGCACAGTGTCTGGCACATAATAGGCATTATATAAATGTTAAGTATTATTATCGAGCTCACACAGGTAATAAGTAGACCAGTCATGTCTTATCTAAAATTTGCATCCTGGCCCCTATTTGATGCCCAGCATAGTACACTCTGTGTATGGCAGGTATTTAATTAATGTTGAATTGAGAGGGGAAAAGAAAGCAATATTTGACCTGATGCTTTGCATCTGTGAATGAGCTAGTAACTTATTTACTGGGAAAGAATCATAGAATGTTGGGAAACACTTCAGAAATCCCTTTGTCAGATCTGCTCATTTTACATATAAGGAAAGTCAACACCTAAAGTAGCCAAGGTCACATGGCCAGTAAGTGACAGAGCCAAGACTTGGGCATAAGTGTTCTGAATCCAAGTCTGATGCTCTTTTCTCTGTACTACACTGACTGCTCACAAGAACACAGAGACAGAATTCTTACAGTGGGATGATTTGAGAGCTTAGGAAATGGAAAAATAGCCTCCAGAACTCAAGTGAAGAAAACTCAAATAACACCTCAACAGGGAATGTGAAATGAAACATTAAAAAAAATCTGTAAATAGACTGTTTGGTAGCATGGAGATTCTAAAATTGTTTATATTCAGTTTTTCATCATTAAAAAATCAGTCAAATTCAAAGCATGCATGTAAACGCTGACTATGAGAGGTGACCTAAGCTGAGACATATACTAAAGAATACAGAGAGGTAGGAAGATAATTGAGGAACTGATCTGTCTTGGAAAAACAGAATCCTTATAGTCAAAGTATCTACTTGACCAAGGGGGTCAGAAGTTTAGTTATTATAAATACAATAGATCAAGTAGGAACTACCATTCTGGGCATTTCTTCTATTAGATTCATTGAAAAATAACAGTGATTATTTTTATATTATTAATTAATTATAATAATCAATCCTTTTCCACATATAAAGAAAAAACCTTGAGATAGTCACCTCTTGATTTATTCAAGAGCTAACAGCTAGTAGATTATCTATGTTGCTCGGTTTTTCTTCCTCTTCGTTTCTATATGCTTTAGGATTAATTTATACCAAGGGGATAGCAAATATTAAACTTAGGACACTTGAATTTTTATGAGGGCTTGAAGGAAAGGGGGAGAGACAGGAAGAACACTGAACCACCTGCCTAATATGAAAATCTTAGAATCTCAGACTTTGAAGAGTCCTCAGAAGTCATCTACTCAATCCCTTGTCCAAAGTAAGAATCCCCTCTCTTCATCTGGAGGATTTTATGTGGCATTTGGTGATATATGCTATCCCACTTCTTTATGATCTAAGAGCTGATATATATTGAAAATATTAGCATTCTGTCAGTGCATCCTATTCCCAAAATAAGAGGAAATATATGGGAGAAAATAGGATGAAGTATCTAAGTCAACTTTCTGTTCTGAGACCAGACCGGCAGAATGAACGTCAAGCGTTTGTTTTTGTGAAAATGAAAAATCTCTGATCGTAAGGAAAAATGTTAAAGTAAAACAAACAACAAGCCCAAAGCAACTGGAGTCAAAATAGTAATGATCAGGATCAGGTGAGCAGCGCACTGTAGGAGTAGAATGAGTGCTCGACTTAGAGTCAGAAGCTCTGGGATCAAATTCTGGCTCTGATACTTAACTAGCTGTGTGATCCTGGGCATGCCACTTAGCTACTTGAGCCTCAGTTTCCACATCTGTAACATGGAGATTATAATACTTGCAAAACCTAACTCACAAGCTTGTTATGAGGAGAGTGCTTCGTAAACCTTAAGTACTACAAATATGTGAGCTGTTATTTCAAAGCATCCTGATGCAAATGATGGCCCACAAATCTCAAATTGATAATTCACAGATTTATACGTGGCCTAAGCAACATGATGTAGTGGTACACATGCTGGATATGGATTCAGGAGAAACTAGGGTTCAAATCTCACATCCGGTATTTCTTATGAGCCTCAGTTCCCTCACCTGTACAAGGGGGATAATCATTCTGGTGATGTTAATTTCATGCATAGCTGTAAGGATCAAATAAGATCATACCTGTGAAGGACTCTGAAAACCTTAGAGAACTGTATAAATGTCAGTAATAATTGTTATAATTATCATCTTCAGTATTACAAAAAGGGGAAAGAAGACATTTACTAGCATGGATTCTAGCAATTCTGGCAACACTTTAGAATATACAGAGAGGGCGAAGGCAGTAGAGCGGCATACTGTAGTCCTCACTGTAGAAATGGAGAAATTGAGGCACAAGATCCTAGGCACTGGCAAAAACAAACCAAACCTAGGTATACTGACAGCTAACTTTGTGCTGCTTTAAATAAAGACCTGAGCATCAGTTCTCTGTTCAAAATGCATCACTTAAATAACATTCCCAGGCTTTATGCTGATTTATGTGGCATGACAGTCACAAATTGGGATGAGACACAAGTAAATCATGTGAGAATGAGGGCACACTGCTGCAGCCTGGTGATCTCGCTGACCAACCATAAGCCTACTGGCCAGTGATGCACGTCAGTGACAAATGGAAAATGGACTATGGGTGACACAAGTCTTTCTTTTTTGTAACATCACAAAATGAGATATTGAAACCACCTGGCCTTTGTGATGACAAATTTGGGGACCTCAAAAAGAAAGATGTGTGTCTCTAGGACTCTAGGAAAGTTCAAATGGATTTCATAATCACCTTATTTTATTACTGCCTGAATAGAAGGACAGGAAAGATATTTTATGTTATTTATAAAGGGCAAGGAATGATACCAAGAGTGATGTTAGCTGAGGGGGGGGGGGGAAGAAGGGAAAAAAAAGCTTGACCCACCAGTGTCCCAGTTGCTGATGTTGTGAGGGGCGCTAGACTGATGTTCCAGCTGTCGCTTCATTAATTGGCTCATTGTCAGAGCTCCCAATGATCCCCTTTTCATTTGCCTATACTGAGCTATATGGGGGAAATTAGAAGACAGTTACAGGGGGAAAATAAACTTCAGTATCACACATAGGATTGAAAATCTTATATCTAATATTCATTCAACATTCAGCAGAAGTTTATTACTGATCAGTAAAAGTATATGTTGCTGTGCAGATCAAAGAATAACTGCAGTATATTATTTTAGATACTCTTTTCCCCTCAGCTATGGAGACGGTGTCTACTTAGCAATTCCTTATCTGTCAGCTGGGAATATAAGCAACAACCAAAAAATTGTACCTATACTTTATAATTCATTTTTCTTTGGATTCATGAATCTTCCCACATAGTGTCTCAATCTCCAATCTTCATAACATTCCCATGAGATTCCAGAGAGAGGAAAGAAGAGGAGAGAGCAGAGTATCCCCGTTGTAGAGATGGAAAAACTGAGGCACAGAGTAATTAAGTGACTTCTCACAGATCACACAAGTCAGGAACTGGCATAAAATTAAGGAAGATTGACTCAATCTTTAAGATATTGTAACGAATTAATATTTGAATATTGGTCTACTATTTGAAATTTACCAGTGTAAAAGGCCTTCCTAGGAATTTTAAGTTACGCATTTACAAGCGAAATGAATTCTTTTTTGCAGTTTGTGACACGTTTCTCCAACCAGAAAAACCCAGGGGTTAAGGATTTGTTTGAAGAAGTTAAAGAATTAAGAATTCTTGAATCTTATATTCTGTTTCAGCATGACACTTCATTTATCCATCCCATGACTCTGAAATACTCAGTCCACCATTCAGCTGCTTTTTTTCCTAAGATAATGAACATCTGGATATCTGTATGTATGTGTTTAGCTAACTGGCACCATATTAGCATATCTTCCATTTCTTAAGGCATAAAACGTACCCTCTGGCAACAAAATATGATCAGAAATAACTGACAACTATATGCAAATCATTTAAAGTACCGTGTTATTGACATTTTTCTCAACAATGACAACTTGGAACCAATTTTCAAATTCTTATTGATATTAACAAACAGTTTGTTAGCATGGCTTTTATGATGTGGTTAGCAACACTGTATGATGCTGAGCCTGGGTCAAAGAGTGGGATTCTTGTGTCTACACAACCAAAATGAGAAATTTACTAGAAAACCTAGGACTGAAATTCTGTTTATGAAAAAAGTGCCCAATTGAGGGCCAGAGTTATCTGAATTGTTGTCTCAGATATTTGAATTCACTGAATAGCTGCTAGATTTCATGTAGGCAGATGTTCTTAAATTCTTTTTGTCACAGATAAATCAATTCTACATGTGAATTTTTCTACATATACAGCTCTAAGAAGTACCCAAAGGCAGACAATATGTTTTAAAAGTTTAACAAATTTTAAGATTATGACTCTTAACCACAGAAGAGCTTAAGATCTCAACATTCTATTCTCTAATGAACTTCATAAAGATGGCAGAGTTACTGGAGATCAGGGACTCTTTCTATCTCTATATCAGTTTGTAAAATTGCTTTTCTTAGTACCACATGCAAATAGACGCCTAATAAATGCTTCTGGTGGTGAAGATTTATTTAGTGGTAATCTATGGTAAACACATGAATTAACTAGCTTTACTAGTAAATGAATTCATTAATTCAATATTTTCTCCTTCATAGCTTCCTTAAAATATACCCAACTTGGAATTCTACCCAGGATTTGATAGATACAGTTTTTTCAGTTTCCTTTCATAAAATAACTGAAAGGAAAACAGCCCCCCCAAAAGCTTTCATCTTTTTGGTGCTTCAGTTTTTAAAAGGATATTTTATCCAGTTATTAAACACACCCTCTTGATGAAATACGAGTAATTAGATATAGAACTAGATATATAACTGACAGTTTTTCATCTGTTGTTGAGGGTACAGGTGACTGTTAAACTCTAAGAAATGATTTCTTAGATTATCCTTATTTTGTTTCACAGCTATCATTAAAATGACTCCACTAAAACAACAGGGATTAACATGGGCCTTTAGAATAAAGGATTTGATTTCTCAAAGACATTCTTATTTTTCGGGGTGGATCCAGTAAAGACTAACTTTAGCATGTTGTTATCTACAGAGAGATAAACAGATATTCAAACAGAGGAAATAACAGTATATGTGACTAGGGTTCTTCCTATTTTCTCAAAATTTTTTTTTCATACAAAAAGAAATGTTCCAGACCAAAATACCCTAACGGGCTATGGAATATGGGTCTGGATTGATTCGGCATAGCTCTGAAAGGAAGAGCACCAAAGTCAATGGGTATAAATTAGAGAGACAGATTTCAGACCCAAATAAGAAAGAACTTCCTGATAATTAGAGTGGTAGAAAATGAAATGGGCTGCCTCCACAGGAGACTAAATTCCCTGTTCACTGCGTGCCTCCAAATGGAGAGGACAAAAGAGCAAGGATTGGTCATCTACAGCAAGTGGACCAAATTCAGCCTGCCGCAGGTTTCTGTATAGTACTCAAGCTAAAAATGATTTGACATTTAAAAATACAAATGGTATTTCCTGTCCTTTTATATAGGTAGTAATAAAATGAGGTATTAGGAAACTGATTTAAGCCTTCCTACTGCCATAGATCCCTGCTATAGAGGTAAGTCATTCCTAAATTAGGGATTAGACCAGACCTCTGAGGTTCCTTCCAAATCAGGGATTCTATGATTCTGTGGTTTGTTAAATTTCCAGTATGTTTTACGTTCACTTTACCACCTGTGAACCTAGGGGAACATATGGACAAGAGTCACCCCGACTGGGCAGGCATAGCTAGGCTGTGATCTGCATTGTTGGAGGAGACACCCCTATACTGATGAGATCACAACTCGATTGGAGTATCGTTTCACATGATACAAGGTCTTTGTAGACAAAAATCTAAGGTCAAACAAAATAGGGCAGTGCGGAAACACCTATACAACCACTCTAAATTACATCTTTTTTTACCAAAATATCCAGGTTGAAAAAAAAACCAATTTAATTTCCAGTTACCACTTTGTCTTACATGCAACCTGGGAGGTTGGAGGGGGGAAAGGGGGAACGGCTATCCTGGAAGCAATTCTAAGAAACATTTTTCTACAGTCTTTTTTTTCATTTGTAGTATTTATGACAGCTCCAGAACAATCTACAATAACTATTATTTCTGCAGCAGATTGGATATAGGTTTCACTTGAAATAAAAGGTCATATTCAATTATAATTCTTTTTTTGGCTAATTAGTATTAGCAACAAACCAGTATCCATATGGCCCACTGAACCCCCAAGATGTTGAACAATACTATGTCATCTTTAGGCCCTCTGACTGCATAACAAGTAAAATCAAAGAAACTTGAAGTATTAAGATAATATACTTTCAAATATGGGCTGAATTTTGATTGATGTATCAGATGATGACATGAGACCAATATGATGGATGCAATAATTATGTTTCATATCCTGAAGCCAATGGAAATCTTACTTGATATAGAAGAATGGCTACTTGTTTCTGGCACACCTGCTTCTAAAGTTGGTGCAGAAGAAGATTCCCTGGGCATTTCCAAAGTTGAAAGTCCTTTAGCAGAAGGATCTATAAAGAGAAATGTTACTTAAAACCTCAAAAAATGGATTAAAGAAAAAAGTCCAAGAATAGTTTTCGTTCTCTTCTTTCCTTCATGTTTTCAGGAGCTCTCAACTCTTCATATGGCTTCTGGTGTGGGGACTAGAAGACCCATAAAGAGCTACATCCAAGTCACCTTTGATATCTCTAAATCTATCCCTTGAGAAACAACCCAGAGCAGAGTCACAAGGCAGAGATTCTGCATTCTGCTCAATGCTGTATGATTGGTGATTCAGTCAGAAAACCCTAAACAAATCAATTTAAACTTTATGACATTGTTTATCTAACAGACCTTAAAATGTCAGAGCTGGAAGGGATCTTAGACAATCTCATCTAATCTAACCTCTTCACTGTATTGAGCAGGAAACTGAGGCCTGGAAGGATGAAGGGATTTTCCCAACGTCGCCAAATAAATTTAGGGCTTATATTTATTACTTCATTACTGAGGCAAGCAGCAAGAGAAGCTTACTTCCTCTACTATTTAACAACAATGTGCCAACTGTTCCAAGGTAAAAAGTGTTTTCTCAGTTTCTTCTCATTTGCCCAGCATCAATAAGAAATGAATTTTGTCTGTTATCCTTACAAGTTATTACTTAAGCATCTAAAGGTTTTACTTTTATTTTAACCATTTGGATTGGAATTTTCTAAAATGTATCACATGCTTCCCAATTTTCTTAAATTGAAGATACAAAATCATGAGTTTAACCTTTTATTAAGTAGGGACCATCATTATCTATTATGTTCACCAAATAAAATACAATGTAATATAGTGATGCTCACAGGGTCAACTGAGGCAGAATGGTTTTCCCCTATACTAAACAGCACCCAGATGTCTCTGCTTTTTTAAATTTTTATCGAAAAATACCCTAATTTTTGTGTGGAAAACTTGCAACCTTGGTAGTTCTCAATTAAATCCCAGCATTAAAAGGTTGCTAGGTAAGTGATTTCTAGATAATTATATTAAAATTTTTTCCAAGTTTGCACATTTCCTTTCTACACCCTGGCTGTCAGATTGTCAATGGACACTTCTTGTTACTGTCAGAATGCCTAACTCAAAGAGATACTTCTCCACACTTCTATCTTTCCTCCAACACTTTGAATTAGCTTTAGATTAGGATATTATCTATATGTAAACTCCATGAACTCCAGATATGGATTTTTTGCTATCTATGTATGCTGCTCAAAGGATTCTTCCACTTTCTTACTGGTTTTCTGCTATGCCTCAGTAAGTAGATGCTTAGTAATTGGCCTCCACTAGCTGAGGTATTATATAACAAATCTTCCCAGGAATTACTAGTCATTCAAAGAAAGTATAATATGATGACAATGAAAATGACTATGTTCATTAAAACAACGTGAGGATAATGTCAAGAACAGCATGAACTGGAGTCAGGAGATCTGGATTTACATCCCAGCTTTGCCATTTTGCTAGTTGTACAACCTTGGGGAAGTTACTCAAATATTCTGTTTCAGTTTTTTCAGCTATAAAAGGAGGGAGTACGCCAGAGTCAGAGGACATGGGTTCAAATCCTACCTCTGATACTCAATACTTATGTGACCTTGGGCAATTACTTGACCTCCCTGGCCTTCATTTTCTTATTCTACAAGACAAGATGGTTGGACTAGATGACTGCTGAAGTCTCTTTCATCTTCTAGATCTATGTTTCTACGATCCTTCTAACACTCAGAGTATATGAGAACTCCGAAAAAAGCCAGCCAGTATAAAAGATATACTTCTTCCTCACCCTCCTCCAATCCCAAACAAAAAACAAGTCTCTTCTTGATTGCTCCCAAAAGTGATTTTCTGAACTACCTTTTCCCCAGGCTTCCATTTTAGGATAAATATCCCTCTTTGTCTCATTCCTTTCAGTATGTTTTTACTATTTACTTATCAGTAAAGTACAAAACTACCAATGAGTCCAAAACTAACATGATGAAAATGGCTAAAGGTCACGTTTCATTAATTCCTCAATTATATTTGTGGTTTAAAAAAATCTTTCTGTAGTTCTCATCTTGAAAGAAAAGGCTTATTGTATGGCAGTAATCTTAAGTATATCACTGAGGAGAAGTGAAGTGTAAAGTATAAAAAGCTGGCCTCAGAATCAGAAGGATCTAGGTTCAAGACCTTCTACTAATAGATAACTGCTATGTGATACCCTAGGCAAGTCTCCTAGTCTTTCCCCAAGCAACTCTCTATGATTATAAATTGCTATATGGTTGCCAATCCACATTGATAAAGGGTGTTTCTTTACTAGAAGTTCCTTACTCTGATAAAATCACAAGTCCAGACTCAAAAAAAGAAAAGCAACACCTATCAGGGTACCAAGTTCCTTTAGGCCAATTATTTTTACTCTGCTTTCTCTTTGTTTATTGATTACTTCCTCTTTTACAGAGAAGAGAATAATATAATACTATCCAAAATGGCTTCTGCATGGCCTTGAGCGTATCAATAACCTCTGAGTCTGTTTCCTTGTCTATAAAAGGAAAAGGTCCCTTGCAGCTCTAATGTTTCCATCTAGTTTATAATATTTTATGATCACATACTCTAATGCCCTTTCCAAAACTAACATTATATGCACTACGTACTAACATGCTACAGATGTGTATTCAGGTGCCTTCTAGCTCTAATATTCTATTCATCCATCTTATTAGTCTGTAAGAGCAACCAAGCTTTCTCATTTCAATATCAGCAGACGTTCTTATTGAATGAATGAAATAACTAACGATAGAGTCTGATATCTCTACTCTCACTCAGGAGGAGGGGGAGAGCAGGTGGGGAATAGTAAGGGCTTTCAGGATAAAGATGAATAATAAGGATGAATAAGAAGACACCTCACATATAATGCCTAGATTATATAGGCACCATATTCCCATATACCCTAGGTGTTCAACTAAGAAAGAGGAAATTCCAAGCTATCGTTAAGGAAAGACAATAATTCTCTAACTGCAATAAGTCCAGCTCTAAGTTGTCTAAAGCTGCTCTTACTTAAAAGTCACTATAACCTTACCTGTTAATGCCAGGTTCAGTTTTCTACCTTCTCTAAATTCATTTAGTTAGCAATTGCTGATTACCTACCATCTACAGTGGGACAGAATTCAGAAGACTTAGATTCGAGTCCTGGCCTTACTACTAAATAGCTAAGTGACCTTGCTTGGGCTCATCACTTGACTTCTCTGGACCTGTTTTCCCACCTTTAACATAGAAGAGTTGGAATAGATGATATCCAAGATCTCTGACAGCTATA
The DNA here is from genome assembly GCA_028646595.1 of Phalanger gymnotis. Lineage (NCBI taxonomy): Eukaryota > Metazoa > Chordata > Mammalia > Diprotodontia > Phalangeridae > Phalanger > Phalanger gymnotis. The sequence continues at coordinate 195,577,210 of CM053624.1, read as the reverse complement.
ATTTCTATTACTCTCCACAACACTATTAGGTACTCAAGAACAGTGTCTAGCAGCATACAGAGAAAGAAGGGAAGATAAGTAAAACAGAGATTGTTATCAAAGGAGACAAATGTCTAGATGTCATTTATTTTCAGAAACAGCACTGGATTTGGACCTGAAAGACCTGGGTTCTAGTTGTGGGTCTGTCACTAATTTTTCATAGGGTTCTGGGTAAAGTGATTTAACCCCTATGGACCTTTGTATGTCTATTTGTAAAACAAGGCTTGAGAAGAGGTATAGAATAGAGAATATTCCTAAAATTCTTTCCAGCTCTAACGTTCTCTAACTATTGTTTTCTGGAAATGATCGTTCCTAACCGGTCCTATTTCTTTTAGTAAGCTATAACTTTCTAGATACAAACTAAAGAGACCGAGGGATGCAAACAGCACTGTCAAGCCTTCAGGAGACCTGAAATATTTTAAGATAATGGAAGTCTATTGGTACCTGAACTGTTCACTTTGATGTGCTTAGAAACTCTGCTTTCCAGAGATCATTAAAGATGCCATTTAAGCAGAGACTTGTAGTGTTATGACCATGTGTCATCATCAAATAGTATTTATTAAGCATCCACGTGCCCCCAGATCTATATATAAGTATCTTGATCCCTATGGATTACATTAGTTGTAACTACTACTGTTTAGATAGCTAAGAGCTGAGAATTTCTAAAAAAACTCTACACACTTAGCTAAATGTGTAATCAGCTGTGAACTCTAAATGAGTATACAGTCAACTCTCAATAACTCAGGGCCTTTTCATCTGGTCCATAACTTGTCTGAGGCCCTTCATCTCTGCTCCTCCTTGGGGTCTCTTACTGCTCACTAATGGGCATGCAGAAAAGAATGGAGGTCTGTTTTGCTTCTGGGTGTGGCTCTTGTGAGGAACAGAAGGGAAACAACTGGCTCAGAACAAAGCTTTAGGAATATTAAGCCTTTCCTAGAAACATGGATAATCAAGAGTGACTGTAGTGCTTAGGAGACAACAAAGACTGTGACATGTAGGCAGCCAGTAAAACCACATCTGAATCCAACATGCTATTTGGAGCAGGAGGGAGCCAGGGTGGTTTCTGAAGCAATTATAATGTCAGAGGCTGACATTATAAGAATAAAGAATCTGATGCATATTCAGGGCCAGAATTCTATCACAGTTGCACAAACTTCAGGGAAAGACTCGGTGGGTGGGAGCGTATGGGGCTATGGAGGAGGAAGAGAAATGTGCTTACCTGACTCCTTCTGCTCTCCCAGTTTGTCTAGAATGTTGAAGGAAATGTCCAGGTACTCTCTCTGGATAGCACTGACAGCAATCTTCCTTTGCTTCCTTTGCCTAGGCACGATCTGGATCTTAAATTCAGACTCCTCAGTTCCATCCTCTCCTGCTTTTTGTTCAGCATTGTGCTCTGTGTCAGACTCAGCACTAGCATCAGGCTTTTCACTTTCAGACTGACTCTCAGCATCTTCAGGAACTTTAAGGAGAACCGTTTTGGCACATGAACTTGAACTCTGTCTACCTTCCTTTTCTTCCTCCATGCTAAGCTCAGTGCTATCATCAACTGACATCTCAGGGAGGGCAAAAGACTTCTGCAGAAGATCTCGCTTCTGTTTCAGAGTGAGAGGACTACCACAGGAAAATTCTTGAAGTGTCTCCAGCTTTGACAACTCTTCACCATCTTTTGGGTCTTCAGAAAGCTGGGGAGGGGTTTCCTTTTTCTCTGATGACTGACTATTTCTTCTGTCCTTAGAAGTAAAATCTTTAGCACAATCTTCTACACTAACTTGCACAAGAGGAGTTGTGCTTAAGCTGAGCACAGAGGGCCCAGTGGGAGTTGGAGGAAAGGACAGAGTATTTTTACTAGAGACACCCTCAGTACCTTGTTCCATTGTTTCCTCCTCTTCATCACTTTCCACTATTCGGAGAGGAGGAAGAGGCTCAAAGACAAGAGAGTCACTGTCTGACGTGGAGATGATAGAGCACTTTTCATGCCCTGATGTGGAATCTGATGACAAATCAATAAGATCTAGATCCTCTTTAGGAGTAGAAGGTTTTTCTGGAGAATCAACTTTCACCTCAAACGTTTCCATGCAGTTTAACCTAACTTCTGGTATTACTGGTCTTCGAGTTTCTTGAAAACCCTCTATAATGGGGTTCTCAGGGATTTCTGTATTGTCCAGCCTGGTAGAAGAATTCTGTCTGGGTCTTCCATAGTCATTTTGTCTATGTGTGATGTAAGCAGCATGGGTAGATGGCTTATCTATATCGCACCGGTCTATGCAGGACTTCCTACGATGCTCATCTAAGGTAAACAACAAGGAGTCTGCATTCCCTATATCAAGAGATTTTTGTTTTAAAGAGCGCAGCTTTTTTTTCTGAATGCTTTCTTCTCTCACACAGCGTAGAATGCTGTCTTGAAATGCACCCGTTTCTCTATATTCAGCCAGTTCTATTTCACCTGATTAAAACAGAAAAAGCTAGTACTATTTTACTTGACGATCCACTTTTTTCCCCTCATGCTCCAGCACATAATTGGCATAAACCATAATTCACAATCCCAGCACCACAAGTGGGGAAAACTGACTTTCTGGGCAAGTTCTTAGCAAGGCTTTCTAATTGCAAGAACCAGATTAGAACTGTGCCATGGGAGAACCAAAATGGCACTCTAAGGTCTGTTTTTGCAGACAATTAGGTTTCCAAACAATTCCTCAGCTCTGTTCAGTTGAGCCCTAGATGGGGTTTGTTTGGCTGAATCAGATCTAAGGAACTGTATTCAGGTTGTGTGGAAGAGAAGCAAACATTTTGCAACAAATCAAATTAAGCAATGGCCCTCTGAGACAATCATGACAATTAATGATGTATCCGTCAATTCTCGTATATATATAAATGTATCTATATATATACTGTTTGTGCATACATATATATCAAAATCAATAGTATTAAAAAAAGTGTAGTAACATAATCAAATTAAGTTTTAGCCTAAAACAAACAGTAGAGTACAACATTTCTGCATAAAATTACTAAGATAAAAAATTCATACTTCTCTGCACATTCATCTCAACCGGTTGATATTTCACCATTTTGCTGCCGCCTATCCTTTTCAATCTTGCAAAAAAAGTTTGAGACTCCTTATTGCAGGGTCCAGTAGGTGTATCATGAATATCAGATTCATCAAAAACACTATCTTCCTCTAATTGGGGAGAGAAAGTCATAATTACACTTAAGAGACTCCACCATCTCTTAGGCTGTGTCTACACTAGTGTTTCCATGAAAGCATTTGTGGAATTAAGTATCTACACCAACCTAGTTCAAGTCATGGCTTGGTACTATTTCAGGATTTCAAATTTTCTACCCGTGCAGCACAGCAACCTACCAAGAGGCTGCCCATCATACTTCATGCTATAGCATCATTTCCAGGATATAGATCTCATTACCCCAATGTGGCCAGATGAGAGAAGGGAGTTGTTAAATGCTCTTAAAACTGCATGATACTTTTTTTGTGCTGGGGCAACTGGCTAAGCCAACTTATTTTCTTTTTTTGTTTTGTCTGGTTTTTTAAGTCTACTTTGATGAAAGGAAATTAAACTATACAAAACCATGTTAGAATGTGTAATTTTTTTTTAATCCTGGGGGGGTTTTAAGACTAGTATAGACACAGCCTAGCACTACATGCACCTTTAACTTTGTAAATGCAAAATACTGTACTCTACATTTGATAATGAAACACACAACACAGAAAAAGCTTATAAAAGCCATTTGTTATCTCAAAAGCTCCACAAATGATTATGGACTGAAAGAGTAAATAAACAAAACCAAAAAAAAAACAAAAAAAATTCCTAATACAATTAAGATTCTTCCTCTGTGGTATTCATCATGTGTTATTGTAATATACCTCATGAGATTCCAAAAGCATCTTTTTCATTGTCCTAAGGGTCAGTACACATGTGGACTCACACACACACACACACACACACACACACACACACACACACACGCTAATTTATTTGTTCAGTGTCCTTGTCCAGGTGCCAAGTCCTCTTTTGGATATCTCCTGTAGGTCACTTTTAAATCACAGATAGGACCAGAGGCAAATTAATGATGAAAACAGCAAAGATCCAGAGAATTCTTTCAGAAAGTCCACTTTCTATGATTTTTTATCATGCCCAAAAGGCAACAAATGAGCAAGGGAAAAAACTACTGACATGCAGCACACACCATGATTAACAAAAATGGCATTCTATTCTTACTCATCAGGACTTATATACCTCAAAGGCCATTTTTTTAGATTTTTCTCAATGAAATAATAGTGTTTGGGCTTTATTTAGTGCAAACTGACTTCTAGACCCATTATCAAGAATAATGAAGCCAAGGTGTGGTTATGATTTTTTTTTTTACATTTTGAGTATTAATCACATGGTAGTTGAAGTAGCAGAAAAGTAACTGCACTTCAGGTATCATTCTTACCCTACCTAGATTCTGCAAGTCAATTTAACATCAGACTAGAACCCATTAACAAAACTACATATGCTGAACTTTTTATCCAAATTAAAAGTAAATGCTTATGATGAATTTGCCTTTAGGATTAAGGCCCAACTGCTGAGCTATATAGATATAACATTACTATTGTCATCGCTCAAAGAAAAGATATTATGTCCAGATCTGCTTTAACATGACAATGACAGGTATGTCAGTTCCACTTCTTAATTCTCTATTTTGAAAAGTAAAATTCAGGGAGTATATGATTCCCTTTTGATTCCACTCCCAGAGTTTGAAAATATTGTTCATTAAAGTGCTGAATGAACAGAAAACTATGTCCAACCTCTGTCCCAAAACAGGAGCTAAAACCAACCTCTAGATCAACCTAAACAGAGGTTAGGAAAAGTCAGAGGCCAAACCAGGGGGTTATGACTACTTCAGGGCAGGTTTTTGGTAGCCCTAGTAATCCAAACCTAACTTGACCCTTGGATCCCACTCTAGAGTCAGGCTAGAAATTTGAATTATCCTAGAATCAAACTGGCATCCATAAATAATTAAGTAACAGTTCTTGGTTCAATCAAGACTGTATCTGTACCCCTATAGTTCATTATAACATCAATTAACTCCAAATAGGTCAGATGAAGTCAATTTAGCATTTATTGTGGAAAAGTGCCTCTGCTCTTCAAATCTGCTCTCATAAGAATATTTCTGATGTTAATTTCATTCCTTTTATAATTTATTGTTTATATAATTTTATTGTTTCATTCCAAGAAAAACAGTTACCTGGAAAATGCTTACTAAAACAAAGTCATTATAATCTGTGTGCTTAGGATGTTTGGGATGTACTCCCTAATGAGAAAGCAAATGAAATACCATATATAAAGTGTTTTGCAAACCTTAAAGTGTTAGCTACTATCATGAACAGAATCTTGAATCACCAATCCAGACCATTTGTTATTGACAGATGACAATAGGAGATGTTTTCAACCCTAGATTCATTCAAATTATGATTCTGATTTCAGAAACACACTTGAGACTTTCAAAACGATGGCTCCTTAGAGTGCTGGATAATTTTTTTTTGGTGATATATCAAAGAAAGAAATTTCCTAATGGTTCTGGAAATGTTCATAAAGGCTTCACTAAATATCAAATGATTCATAGAGAACAATACCATTAATGTCAAAAGAGTCTGGTAATTTCTCTTCGAGGAACATTTGAAAATTTATAAAGCAGGGTTAGAAGGGAAAGTTTTAAAAAGAAATAAAGGATCAATATGTAGCTTGACTCTGAAAGAACCCCTCTTTCCCAAACACATCATGCAAGATCTATTAAGCAGAATAGGGGGTAAAATTCAGATGCTGAAAGTACCTTTTTCTTTCTCACTGTATCTGCTGATGTTACTGTTGTCACTGTACAAAGGTCCTGCAGTAGCATGAGGTCTACAGCTGTGATACTGTGCGTTGAGTGTATTGACTGTTATATGGATGAGATGCAACATAACCTTGCTGATATCACAATCTCGGTATGGATACTGCAAATAAAATGAAATACATTATACATACACATATATGAAACATTTCACAATAATGTTGTTAATTCATTTATTCAGCAAATATTTATTGATTGCTTACTATATGCAAGACATTGTCCTAGGAGCTGGGTATACAATGTTAAAGTAAAACAAGTCCCTTCCCTCCAGGGAATATGATAAGTAATCATATAAATACAAAGTAGTATAAAGTAATTTCAAGAGGGAGAGGGATAAAATAAATGGAGGAAGGAGGCAAGGCCTTATGGAGGAGGTAGCACTTGAGCTAGCTTTAAAGGAAAGTAACAGTTCTAACAGGCAGGAGTGAGGAGGGAGCACAATTGACAAACGCAGGGAGACTAATGCAAATCAAAGAAGTGGCGCTTGGAACATTGCATGTGGAGAAAAGTTAGCAGGTCAGCTAGACCAGAAGAGATTACGTATGAAAAGGATTGATAGGAAATAAAGCTGGAAAAGGAGGTAAAAGAACTATGAGAAATAACAAAGTTTGTAGTCCACCAGAGAGATATGAAATAAAAACATATAAATAAAATAAGCAACATTTCATGTTAAGTTGCATGAGATTCAAGGCAGGAAGTTCATTAGTGATAAGGGGGATCATATCAGGCTGCACAGAAGAGATGATATTTGAGTTGGGCTTTGAAATATGGATAAAAATGCAATATGTAAAGCAAGAAGAAGGCATCGAAGGCATAAGTAACAGCCCAATAAAAGGTGTGGAAGCTGAAACATAAACATTACATTCTGGGAACAAGAAAAAGACCAGTTTGGCTAAAGAGTACATGGAAAGTAGAGATATGAGACAAAGTAGCACGGGTAAAATAATGCCCAATTTTAGAGAGCCTTAAATCACAAGTAAAGGAATTTGAATTATATTTAGAAAAAATAGGGAGCCAGTGAAGATTTTTGACCAAGAAAAAAAATGACATATCCAAATCCAGGTATAATAAAGATTATTCTAGTATAAAGACTAGACTAAAGGGAAATTAAATTAAAGGCAGAAAGATCTGCTGGGAGGCTAATGCAATAGTTTAGTCAAACAGAATGAAGGCCTCTACTGGGGTGGTGACAGTGGAAATAAAGAGAGGGAAAATGAATTCGAAATGGATTTAAAAAGAGAGAATCAATGGGACAAAGTAATTGACTGGATATAAGAAGAAAAGAGAAAGGAAGAGTCAAAGACAATCCCAAGGCTTCTAACAAGAGATATTGACAAAATTTTCATAACAAACTCCCCTGTAATATTATTTGGCCACAGAATAGACTAGCCTAGTTCAGCCCAAGAATATTCTATGTTATAATCTCAGATTTATTTAAAGATCCATTTTAAACTCTTGTAGTCTTAATTTTAGTCACTTGGGAATGAATCGCAATTTATAACATAGCTCCTATGGAACTTTCTCCTGTAATATTGCTTTCCTTTCATTAAATTTTTAGACAACCAATTTAATATTAGATTCAGTTTGGTACAAAGAGCTTTGGATTTCCTATCAGAGACTGGAATTCAAATCCTGGTTCTAACACTTATTATCTGTGTGACCCTGAGCAATCCACTTTACTTTGACCCCTGTGCCAAAGTTTTCTTAACTGTAAAATAAGGATGATAATAATGTCTCTTTTATCTCACTCGCAGTGCTGCTGTGAGAGATAAAATGAGATAATATATGTAAGGTCCTTTGTAAACTCTAAAGTGCTATAGAAATGTTAGTAATCATTATAAACTCTTTAGGGGTTCACAGTAGCTATTGGCCTGTAAGAACCTTAAAAACAAAGATTATGCCTCATCTAAAATTTGCATATCCCTCAGAATACATAGCACAGTATTCTGCATTAAGCACTTAATAAATATTTGTTGGGATGCTGAAATATTTTAAGACACTCTATTTTAACTCTCTCCCAAGCATCTGCATAGACCTCAATTCCAAGTTACATAAGGCTAATTTTCTTTGGAGGCTCAGTAACACCATGCCTGAAGTCACAGAATGGCTGCCTAAGTACTAAGCTAATGCTAGATTCCCTAAAAGGATCACTGTGCCCAGAATGGAAAAGTAACAAAGGTGGCTCACCTTATAAAGAATAACAAGTAATGCCTTCAACCACATCTGCCGAATATGAGGCTTCAGGGACCATAGGGAGCAACGAGGCGGCTGTTGAAAGTAATGTCGCAGCTGAGGACAAGAGCAGTACTTAAGCACTTGAACCACTAAAGGGAGAAGATGTTTTCCCAGATTGATGTTATAATCCATCACCTGAAATAGATATAAATTGATCAATGGAAGCAAATTGAAGCATTCATGCTTACCGCCCCCCTCTTTTTTCTGCCTTGTTGGTGCCCTCACCTCCACATTTCCTTCAACAGTAGCTATTCAACATCTAGAAAAGTTCTGAAGTATTATCAGGAGATAAAGACATGAAAAAAACAATGTCCCTGATATTACACTCTAATAAGAGGACAAGATGTGCACACAAACAACTACAATACAAGGCAGAATGTGCCAGGGCCCCAAGACAGATGCAATTCTCACTCCTTTCATGAAGTCCTCCCTGACCATCCCTACCCACAGTTGTCTCTTACTCATGAATTACCTGCACTAGTTATCTATATTCCTCACAGCACCATAAAGTCATGGCACCTCAGAACTGGAAAAGACCTCTGAGGTCATCTTGCCTATCTAATTCTCTGACTTCTATATACCAAAAACAGTGTGTTGTAAGGGAAAGTGTTTTACATTTGGAGTAAGAAATTCTAGACCTGACCTGGCTCTGAATGAAAGGCAGCATGTAGTAGATGGAATGTTGGCCTTGGAGTCCTGCATCTGACATACACTGGACATGTGACCTGGCGCATAATAACCTTTCAGTGTTCCAAGCTAGTCTATCTAACATGATAGATTTGCAAAGATCTCTCTAATCTGCTTTGATAAGGACAATTCTTTACTGGGAATTCCCTACACTAATAAAATCGTGATCCAGATTTTTAAAAATAAATCCTTACATATGTATATATACACATAGAAATATGTACAATGTATATTACTAATACGTTAATCCATTTGTGTTTCTATAAATACAAATATACGTATGTTTGATACATGAGGTCAGGGGCCATTCACCTTACTCATCTTTATATTATACATAGTACACACTCAACAAATACTTAATAGAGGGAGAAATGAATGGATGAATGGAAGAATGAATGAATGAATGAGTGAATGAATTAATGAATGAATGAAAAAGGACAAAGCATAAGCCTACTCTCAGTGTCAATCAGAAAACTGGAGGGGAAAAAATCTCAATTAAATGTGCCCAATGTCAAAACAAACAAAAGACTGCCCACAAGGCTATTGTTTATGTGATAACATTAGAGGTCTGAGTTCAAAGTCTTCCCTTGGCTTGGCATGTAAAACTGCATACCCTCTACCACCACCACATGAATTAGAGGCATGCATTGATCTATCAGAATCATCAAAAGTAATTCTGGGAAATGTTTAATTGTGTAAACTATAGCACAAAATGTAGTAGAAAACTCTGTTGGTGCTGTACAAGGAGAATTACACTGACCAGGATGTTGTAGAAGGAATTTCTGTTCTACTACTGGAAAAATGTTCAAACACCTAGCACAGTGACCTAAGATTATCTCCATCTCTGAGATTCTGTGATTCAACAATTTTAGAGCTCTCTGAACAGTTTTAAAGGCTTTAAGTAGAAACACAGTTGAAAAATTGTTAATGTGTATATATTTATAACTAATGAACTGTATATATATATACGTAAAAATTCAAATATACGCATATTATATATGTGCATATACATATATATGCTTGAATACTTCTAGTGATGGGGAATTATATGACCATATATTAAAGTCTTCTTACAATTCTATAGAGAACTTCGATGATATATCATAAGGTAAAAGGACGTAAGTATTTTGTAACATCATACACTGACTCCAAAGGAAAATTCAGAAGACAATTATAGAAAGAAGGCAAGGATTATTAAATTTCCTGCTGCCTAATTTCTTTCCGACTCTGTACAACTGCTGCCTGATACAGCCATATATTTTACGGCTATAAGTGCTTGAAGAAGTTGTACCCACAGCTCCCATTCTGAAACTTGGTGCATTAAAGTACAGTCTAGCTACCTATTATACTCATAACTAGTCCTTCTCCTTGGGCTTATCCAATCTCCTATCTCCTCTGTAAAATGAAGTTAATTATACTTTTATACTACCTACCTCATTGGCATGTTTTGAGGGAAATGCTTTTTTAAAATATGAAATGCCACATAAATGTGAACTTCTCTATCTCCTAAGGGTGGCCTACTTTTTCCTGCCTCCATGCTTTTTCCCAGATTGTTCTCTATACTTCCTTTCTCTTCTTTTCCTGGTAAATTGTAATCTGTTAAAGTCTGGTATGAATGACATCTTCATGAAACCAGCCCTGCTCTTCTTGGTGAGTAAAAACCTTCCCCTTCCGATAGCATATAGCACATCGTTACGCAACTCTCTAATGTTATCATGTAATGCTGTGTTTTTCTTATCCCACTCCTGGATTATGAGTACAGGAACCATGTCTTATCTTAACTTTTATCTGTCCTGCACTGACACAATGCTTCATACACAGTAGGTGCTTAATAGTGTTTTTTGAATGATCTAGTATTTATACTACCCAATGACACTTTGCACATTTTAAAAACTGCTTATACTATACAGCTAGGAAGTTGACTAATTCTCGTATATGGCTTACCTAACTGAGATAGTCTATTGAGAATGAAAACCACACTTACTTGTGCAATTCCAGCAATAAATGCATTGAAACAAGTCGAGAGGCGCATTTTTTGAGGGGCTATCATAAAGCATCCTTCTTGCTGGTCATAACCAAGTAAAACATACAAGTGCCGTTTGACTGTGTTAAAGGCTTTAGCACTACTGATGTCTGACTCCGCACTACTCTCATCTTTAGCCATAAACTTCATTAAAACTGTAATCAGCTGGTGGACTGTCTGATGATCAATCCCAGCATCCTCAGGGAGCAAATCCTTTATGGTGTTATCATTCTCAGGAGACTGTTGCCCTGTCAATATAAGAAATGCTGTTAGTTAGATCTGCGTTAAGTTTTTATGATCTCTGACTTAGACTGCTTCCATGATATTTTAAAATTTCAGTTCTCAACAAGAAACATAAAGACATACTATGCCCAAGAAAGCAAAGCATTAGCTGGGGAGGGGCAGACCCTTCTATTCTTCAAATAACACAGCAAATCAATCTTGTAATATCATGGAAGTGGTGATAAAAATAGAATACCTTGAGTGGGAATGAGGTCATATATCATAAGCAAAACAAATATTTAATGCACTTTGCATCTGGTTGGTTTTTAAAGGGAATATCACTTTATAAAATTCTATAGTCCATGTTACATGAAAAGTATCACTAAAGCAGGGGTCCTTAATCTGGAATCTGAGAATCTTTTAAAAATATTTTTAAACTATACTTAAATATAATTGGTTTCCTTTGTTACCCTATGTATTGTGTTTTATGAATAAATATATTATTCTAAGTAGGGGGTCCATAGGCTTCACTAGACTGTCAAAGGAGTCCACCACACACACATACATACACACACACACACACACACACACACACACACACACACAGAGTTAAGAACTCCTGATCTAGAGTTTTACACAGTAAATGTTTAAGAACAGCAACAAAAATATTTCACCAAAAACCAAGGAGGAAAAAAGGACTAATGATATCCTATAGCTAAAATTATTGGACAGTTGCATCATTTTGTCAAAATTAAAGGATTACAGAGTTCTAAAAGACCTCAGAGATTACCCAGGCTAAATCGTATATGAACAGAATCCCCTCTACTGTGTCTCTGATGAAGAATTCACTCCTTCCCAAGGCAACCCATTCCACTTTTGTATAATCTAATTATTAGGAAGTTTTCTCTTATATTAAACATAATTTTGCTTCTTTATAATTTTGATTCATGATGGTGCAGTAGAAAGAGTAATGGACTTGGAGTCAGGAAGACTTGGGTTTGAATTCTACCTCAAACACTTATTAGCTATATGAGAGGCAAGTAATTTAACCTCTCTGGGCCTCAGTTTCCTTATCTGTAAAATAAGGCAATTGGACTCCATTCCTTAAAGTTCCCTTCCAGTTCTGGATCTTTAATCCTATGACCCTAATTCTAGCTTTTCTATCAGTGATGTGATAGGTGCATTCCATCTATTTTAGTTCAACACAACTGGTCAATTTGAAGATAGTACGTATGGAGTAATGAGAATACTAGACTTGGAGTCAGAAAGCATAAGTATGAATCCCAGCTTGTCTACTTACTGGCTATGTGACTTTAAGTCACATTGTCTCTCAGAGTCTCCATTTTTTAATCTGCAAAATGAGAGGTTGAACCATATGACCTTTAAAATCCCTTCCATTGTGTGATGCTGACATAGGAGAAAAGTACTGAATTTGCAGTCAGAAGACCTAGTTTCAAATCTGGTTCTAAGATACTTACTAATCAAGGGACCTTGGGCAGGTCTAAACCTGAATTTCCTCATTTGTAAAATGGAAATGAAAACAGTCACACTGTCTACATCATAGGTTTATTGTGAAGATCAAACAACATGGAATTTATGAAAATATTTTATAGTAAGTAAAATGACTGATTCAGTTTCATTAGCATTCACAGAAAAAATGGAACCTCTAATGAAGTTTCTTTTTGATAGATCTCAAAAACATTGTATGTCAGTGTGCTGAATCAGTTGGATAATTCTAATAGTAATTACACAGTCTTTCTTATTTAAGCTAATAATAAGGATTTGATTCTACAGTTTAATAGGGAAACACAAAAAACAAAAAGTGAGCCACTCAAAACTAAGGAAACATAGCATGAAGTTACGCTAGATGTTCACCAAATGAGAAAAGGAAAAAATTCCTCAATGGTTAGCTTTTCCTAAAACAAATAATTTTTTATATGCTTTAAGTCCTTTCATTTATTTATTTTTCAAATTTTGTAGGTAACTCAACTTGACCATCCTTATTGACACTGGTTTTCCTTCTCATTTTCAAAGCCCAAACTAGTGCCAGGGGTCCTCTGTTCACCTGCCCATTGTGAAAAGCAGCTGTGATACAATGAATTCCGAGATAGGCGAAATGGACTCTTGTCCCCGGTTGTGCTACTAACTTGCTGTTTGACCCTTAACAAGTCACTTTTCTTCTCTGGGCCTGTTTCCTCATCTGTAAAATAAGGAGGAAACTCAACCAAATGAGCTAGGTAAATTCTAAAGTCTCTCTTAACTCTAGTATTATTGGGACTAAGGTTTAGATTTTGTTAGAAGCTAAAATGGGGCTGATTACCTATATTCAAGTTCTTCATTCTTTTTTTAATTTAATATATTTAGTTTTCAGCATTGATTTTCACAAGACTTTGAATTACAAATTTTCTCTCCACTTCTACCCACTCCTCTACTCCAAGATGGCGTATATTCTGGTTGCCCTATTCCCCAGTCAGCCCTCCCTTCTGTCACCCCACTCCCCTCCCATCCCCTTTTCCCTTTCTTTCTTGTATGGCAAGATAAATTTCTATGCCCCATTGCCTGTGTATCTTATTCTCTAGTTGCATGCAAAAACTTTTTATTTTTTGTTTTTGAACTTCTGTTTTTAAAACTTTGAGTTCCAAATTCTCTCCCCTCTTCCCTTCCCACCCACCCTCCCTCCCTAAGAAGTCAAGCAATTCAACATGGGCCACATGCGTATCATTATGTATAAGCCTTCCACAATACT
>CM053624.1:195515182-195562869 GCA_028646595.1 Phalanger gymnotis | reverse complement strand
ACTGTTCTGGGGAGCTGGTTGCTACTTGGATGGGCTGGACTTATTGGTTATGAGATTTGGTCCTCTGGTGTCCAAATAAATGTTTTACTTCTTTTACCTCCTATATGGAGAATCTCTCATATTTTGTGATACAGAAATACATAGGCATATTCACAATTATCGTCAATATTGTGTTTATTGCCTTGCTAATATATGTTCTTGTCTTTCCCTTTAGAATGTAGGGTCCTTGAGATTAGAGACTGTTCCATGTAATGTACTGGCGTCCCCAGTGCTTAGCATGGTGGCAGGCACAAAGCAAGTACTTAATAAATGATTGTTGATTGATAAAATTGATTCATAATATCTCACTTTTGGAGGAAAAAGCTTAAAATTACATCAAACTAATGCAGCCAAAATTAGAAAGAAAATAGGACATGGGGGGGGGGGAATCTTTTATGGTAAGTTTCTCTAATAAAGACCTTATTTCTCAAATATATAGGGAACTAAGACAAATTTATAAAAACAAGAGCCATTCCTCAATTGATAAGTGGTCAAAGGATATGAACAGGCAGTTTGTAGAAGAAGAAATCAAAGCTATCAATAATCACATGAAAAAAATGCTCCAAATCACAACCGATTAGGGAAATGCAAATTTAAACAACTCTGAAATACTACCTCACATCTATCAGAGTGGTTAACATAACAGAAAAGGACAATGAAAAATGCTGAGAAGATATAGAAAAACTGGGATACTAATTCCCTCTTGGTGGAGTTATGAATTAGTCTAATTTATCTGGAGAACAATTTGGCTCTATGCCCAAAGGGCTATTAAACTGTGCACACCCTTTAACCCAGCAATACCAAAGAGATAAAAGAAAAAGGAAAAGGACCTATATGTACAAAAATACTTAGACTAGCTCTTTTTGTCTTCCTGACTCTAGGCCCAGAGTTCTACTATACCACCTAGCTACCTCAAACTTTTAGTTATTATTCATATAAGTATTACTGTCTGAATAAAAGATAAGTGTGCTTATTTTATGACTAATTATCTCCCTTAACATAATTTGTGGTCCAAGATCTGAAAGTGAAAATAAACACTTACTGCATATCATATCATTCTAGGATGCTACGTTAAAACTGAGAGGCAAAATGGCATAAAGAATGGACTTAAAATTTAAGACCTGGAGTCAAATCACTGGTTGCCAGTGACTGACTTTGTGACCTAATACAAGTAATTTTACCTTCAAAGGCCTCAGTTTCCTCATATGTAAAATTGGGGGGGGGTAGACCAGATAAATTCTCCAAGTTCTAAAACTCTGTGATTCTGATAAAGTAAAAAGAGTGCTCAACCTGGAGTCACAAGTCCTAAATTCAAATTATGGTTCCCAACAGCTTGCTTGCCAAGAAATCTCGGACAAGTCAATTCACCTCTGCGCCTCAGTTTTCTCAACTGTTAAACAGGGGGACTAATAACATTTACCCTGCCTATCGCACAAGGTTGTTTTGAGGTTCAGATAGGTGATAAAATATAAATATGAATGTTAGGGATCATTATTATGATGACCACGATCTGTGCAGTGGCACAATTGGCCGCATTGCAGAAATACAACATAGCTTTTTTTTTTTTAATCAGGATTATTTAAGACCAAAAATGGCCTGCATATATTAAATATGATGAATTCACAGAGACATCTCAGATCTCTCACCTGTTTTAGAAAAGAACAATGGCAAGAGGTCATATTTTTACAGGTTTGCAAAGCACTTTAAAAACATGGCTCATTTGATCCTTACACCTGGGGAGGCAACACAAGGAATGATTCCTATTTTACAAATGGGAACCAAGCTACAAAGGCATGAAGTGACTTATTCAGTGTCATATAAGTGGAAAGTCTAGGAGTCTGCTGCATGAGCCAACACATTTAGGTTTCTGATATGAGATAGATAAACCAGAGATCTATCTTGATAAATCCAATCCCACAGTCATAATTGTGTACTATGCAGATGACATATTCAAATAAAGCCTTTGTTCAAAATGGCTTTGCTGCTGACACAACTAACGAGAACTATGGGTTTGGAGCCAATATCATTTTTATTTCTCCTAAAAGAATGCTCATCATAGGGGGATTTGAGGTGGGCCACAATTATTTTTAATGTGACTTTTTACAAATGCATTTATTTTTCATCCTAAAAAATCTGCCTTGGTGGCACATGGAAATTTGTCTTCAGATGTCAAGTCTGCCTGTGTTATAAAAAAGGCTCAAAACTTCTACTTGGCAGTAACATATAGAAGGTAAATTTTTCAAACCTAATCTCAGGCAGGGAATCTAGGTTCTGATCCCACCGCTGTCACTAACCTGTCTCTGGGTGAGCCACTCAGGCAACCCTAATCAATCTCTTGGTGCCATATTTTCCTCATAATACAAAAAGAGTTATCCACCCTATCCACAGTATAACACTGAAATAATTAAATAAAATAATATATATTAATGTGCTTTTTTTTAAAAAAAAAAAAAGGGATATAAGGGAGTTGGGTAGGGAGGGCCCTGACCATTCTGACAAGTTTTGTAGGGTGGGAGACTTTGGGATCTAGAAGGCACCTCTCTACAGAGGGCATGGACACGTATAATGCATCTTGTTCAGAAAACACATTAAACTTCTGATCGTTTTTTAATGGCCAGGGCTGCCCCCAAGATAGGGCATTCCTATGTTCCTATGGCTGGGCCATAAGAGGACAGGCTCTTACAGAAGGAGCTACTCCCTTGTGAGGCCTACAATAGAGGGTGATTAAAATATTCTCAGCCCTTTGTTGGCCTCCTTTTCATCTTTCTCTCTTCAGGGAACAGACCACACCGCAACAGACCATACTTGTGCTATATATGAGGGGAAATGCCAACAGCCACCTTGGGGCAGAAGTACATGTAAGCTACAGGTGCTCCACTACTGCTTCCTGAGCATATCTCAGAGACTGGAGAAATATGAGAGCGAACCTTCCCAGCACAAGAGATGACAGAAGGATACAGCAAAAACAGGAATGTACTTGCCCCACAAGGATAACAAGGAAGTTCCTAGACAATGTTTCTAAACCCCAGCTTCCTATGAAGGGAGGGAATGAATTTAAGTCTCTTAGGAAACATGATCAAGTCTTCTAGCCAAAGATGGTAGCACAAGGACACAAGTTCAAAAATATAGAAACCTGACCTTCTAGAGAAAATAAAAAAAAAGATTTCTTTTTTTCTGTAGCCCTTTGGAGAAAGAAAATTATATACATGGCCCCTGAGGCTGGAGGAACAGTAACAAGACTTACTGTTCTATGAATATAGTGAACGTGGACTGGTGTTCAGGGCAACTTTATGTAATCTTAACATGATCAAACAATGTACTCCTTGAGAACGAATTAGTGCTTCAGTATCCACTTCCCAAACATGAATAAACATAGTCCTAAGATATGGGTCAAGACTCTTAATAATAATTTCTATTTAGCAATCAAGTATTAATAAAAATAGATTGTACTTATAAAACATTTTAGAAACGAACATGTAGTATAATATTCATAGTTTAGGGATATTTAAAGAGAGATTTTTCTCAGCAGCTGACTTTAATTTGATCCCCAAGAGTTATGGATTCTAAACATCATAAATCTTAAATCAGAAAGGACCTTATAAGCCCATCAACTCCAACCTTTTAATTTTACATATGGGGAAACTGAGGCCCAGAAATGTGTGACACAAATAAACCACAACTGTCTTTGGAGACCATACTGCCTTTAAAAGCTAATGGCATAATTTTCATGGGCCATTGTACTCCTACCATTTACTATAGATAAGACATTAAGTTCAAAACCTAGTACATCAGGAGTTGTGTGTGCACTATCAAAATACTCAGCTTAAGCAGCAATTAAAATAAAGTATTTATTCCATAATTAAAAAGAACCCACTTTATTTCAGGCATAGTCATTAAGGGAGGCACTCAAGAAACATGTTGATTACACTAGAAAACAAGGACCAGGAAAGTTAAGACTGCAACAAGCACTATGGTTTCATTATAATTATTATTTAAAACTATCTCGATGTAACTTGTGATTGTCTTCTGCTTTTCTTTTTGAATAGCCAATACCTAGCAAGTAATAACAATATAGTGAAAAACAGTAAGAATTGGCTTTCTGAGCTGACTCAATTTTCCACTGTCTCAGCAAACTTTGTTCCATATGGCAGCTTTCAAATATGTCCTCCAAAAGTTCCAACTTTTTGTTGTCACTGTGAACAATCTGATAACCAGCCTGTTTCTGTGTGACCTTTGGTGAGTTACTGCATCTTTGGAAGCTTTCCTCAGTATCCAAAACCTTATGGCATTTTATGAGACTTCCAGAACACTTCTTGTTTTAGTTGGGTGTCAAGGTAGGCACTGCTAAAAACATACTAGGTTTTCAGGTAAGCCTTAAAGCTGTAAATGTGAGATGTAAATTTAAGATAAGCACCACACTGAAGAGGGACAGTGTCCTTCCAAAGGCCTAACTGAAGGAGCAATCACTGTACTCCATATTCCTAATGAATAAGAATGATACTGTGATACCATGGGAAAGGGCTTGTTTTGGAAGCATACAACTTTCAGATTCTATCTCACCTCCACTACTCATTATTGATTTGAAATTGGGTAAGTTGTATCACCTCTCTAGGCCTCAATTTCCTCAAATGTAAAATGAGGTAAATTTGACCAGATGACCTCTAGACCTCTAAAATCTCACTCCATTGAATCACAAAAGAACATAAAAGTAAATGTAATTACATTCCAATATTCACTGCAATGCTATGAGTATTGTGTTGGAGGGCCTCTGACAAAGGCTTTTTTTAAAAATCACATAAACTCTTTTTTATCATTTATTTAAAAAGAAGAATGTACTTTGGCTCATATTTGCAATTTATATACATATGAATTCTACATATGGGTTTCTCCCTCTTCCTCACTGAGTAGAACACATGGCATTTTATGTCCCCTGGTCCAGTGTGGTCCTTCTACAAGGGCCACATGTAGGAAGGCAGGGTGACAAAACACAAAAGAGACGGGGCTCTGGAATGGAGAGAAGTCTGGCCTTCACATCCTGACTCCAGTACCTCCTAATTGTAATTAGAAGCAAGTCACTGAACCTGCCTGAGCTTTAATTTTTACCCTCTATAAAATGATAGTGATGCCACCAATATCACCGTATGTCATGAGGAAAGTACTCCATGAGTTCTCAAGTTACCAGTACAGTGCTGCATGAGTATTTTTTTAAAATCCTCTGATACTTCTGGAAGATGAATGGATATAAGACCTATGCCATGATGCTAACCTGTCAGACCTTGGCCAAGTGACTCGGCTTCTCTGGAGCTCAGTTTCCTCATTTATAAGATGAGGGGATAAGCTAAATATATATCTATATCTATATTTATATCTATATCTATATACACACATACACACATATATGCCCTCTCCAGCTTTATATCTTGTGGTCTTGATTCTACAGGGGTTACTGAACACTTTTATCAGTATTCATTAACTAGGATATAGATTGAAATTAGCAGGTATCAGGAGTTGTCATAATTTTCAGTAAGTTCCAAAGCATTCAAAAGAATTCTTCCTTTCTTCAAGAGACAGAAATGACAGCCGAGAAACTTTCAAAGGATTAGGAATGGGCCAATGGCTGACTCCTAGGTGGATGTGGAGGTGGTAATGGAGGTGGTTCAAATGCGCAGAGCTTTTAAAAATGTAAAGTTTCCTAGAGCAGAACTATATCACATATGTACACATGCATATGTACATATGCAAATATATTCACAAGATGGAATAGTAGCCATATTGGCTCTCTTGGGAAAAGTGCACAAGGCTAATAACATGATGCTCCTTACTGGACCAAAAATCACTGGACAGCTGTTACCTTTCAAATCTAAATTGTTCTAACCTCAGGAGCTCAGGTATTCGAATTTCGAGGGAGGAATCTTTGGAGCTTAGCAATCCCATAATCATCCTTGGCCTACTTAAAGACATTATACCCTTGAGCTTGTCTACCTGAGCCAGATAATGTGCCCAATATGTTTATACAGCCCTTCAAATCCAAAGTACCCACCTGGCGTTTGTTCAGGTGTCCCACCGAGAGCTGGAGCAGACTGCTCATGCCTGGTCAACCTCACAGCTTAAAAATCAACAACAACTCTATTTAAATAAGCATTAAAGACAACTTGAGCCTAGAAAATATACTCAATGCTAATAAAGCTACACTGGACAATAAGGACAAGTTCATTCTTCCTATTCATCATTAACATCAGGTAGTGGGTATCTGTGCATCAGACTATTATGCGGGCTATTAGAATGGTATCTCTGAGCTTCACAAGAACAAGAAATCTGGCTTCTAGCCCCATTATCAATTGTCATGAGCATTATTATACAAGGAAACAAGGAGGGGGAGGGGTCACATTGGAGCTAGTATGCAAGGTTGTGAAATTGCTTTAAAAAAAGTTGTTAGAGAGAAATGAAATGAGATCATTGACCCCAGCTGCTGGTTTTTAGGAACCAAATCAATTTCACTTGAATTCATTTATAAGGTCTAGCAACCCTGGGGTTTATGCTCAAGTGGTTTTGCTTCTGCTGAAAATTCTAGACTGGCCCCTTCGTTTCTCTTTGCGCCCCGCCCCTTGCCCTGGAGAAAATCTACTTGTCATTCCAAGGAACTCTGTAGACTCTCCCAAAGGAAAAAGTACTACATTTTCATAGCTTATCATAAAATCAAGAAATCAAGATGTAAAGGAAAAACAAAAATTAAATCATAATCATGGTTAAAATGGCCATGTCATAAAAAGCTGTCTACTAATGAATGCCAACATCAAATTAAACCTCTCAGCTTATGATAGGATCCAAAATGTGTTACATGGAGGTGTTTCATTGATTTCACTGTGATTATTTGGGGATTAGATAGGGCTAAATAATTAACAAATTAAACAGCAATATAGCAAAACATGCATTCTTGTATGGAATATGGGCTTTTATCCATTTCTCATGCAGGAGTCATTTCTGCTTCTTAGTGTTTTTCTCCTCACTTATTAAAATAGGGAAAATTCTGATTTCTTTCTACTTTTCTAAAGCAGTGAAGTATAAAGAATGACCTTTAAACAAGGAGAAGAGAGGGAGGGAGGGAGTAGGAGGGAGACAGAGAGAGAGACAGGGGTATGGAGAGAGAGAAAGAGAGAGAGAGAGAGAGAGAGAGAGATGGGGGGGAGGGAGGGAGAGAGAGAGAGAGAGGAAGGAGAAGAGAGAGAGGAAGGGAGAGAGAGAGAGGATTCCAACTTTCCTGTAGCCTGATTTTCCCTTCAGAGGAGCAATTATGATGATGGTTATGATTTGGTGGGTGATTTGAGGGCTTGTTCAAGTGCTTCTATCAGGAGGCAGAGAGAAAACATGTTCTAAAGCTCATTTGTAACATTTTATTCATTCCCAGTTCTGGTATGGCAGATTTAGCATATATCCTGATTATCAATTAAGTAATTTTTATATTTACTGTACTGGAAACAGAAAACTCAAAGCCTAGAATTCCAATCTAACAATTGCTTCTCTCTGGGGTAACCATGGCCAGGAAAGACCATGGCCTTCTTTAAGAACTCTCCCTCTATCCCTCCAAATGCTTCTGTTAGCATTTTTCACAGTGAAATAACCAGGGCAGCCCAGAACTGGTTAGAATAACCTCTGCACATTAGGGTTGATCTTTTAGGGAACCTGAAAGCCAAGCCTGCTAAAAAAAAAAACAGCTCAGTTGACCAAAGAAGCAACTCACTCTCTGTGAACGTTAAAAACACAACAAGTAAGCCTCAGAAAAGACATTACACGGGCTTTATCAATAGGATGCGAGAAGATACTCAACGAATTTTGGAGGTTAGAGTTTCAGGAAGGGATAGTGCCCTCTTTGATTCCACAGGCCCTTTCACGCTGTCTCTCAGGGAACGCACACTTTTCTGGCGATTCCTTGCAAAACGAGCCCTCTTGATCTTCCACAATGCTGCATCACTGAGGTTAGCAACATTGGTCCTTACAGCAGTGATCGCTTTGCAAATAGAATTAAAGAAGTTATCATTTTCCTTAGTCTGTACCACTGTACAAAATCTTCACATAAGGTAAATGTACATATGTTGTGTGACTACTTGAAAAAATCTTTCTCATCTATCATGTGGGATGCACGCTTCTATGATCAGTGGGGGGAGGGAGGAAATTCATGTCTGGTCTATGATTTTTACCTTTAAGCTGTAAGACCAAAACATCTAACATTTTTAATTCAGTATGCTAAATATAAATATAAATGTAATATGTAAACACAGAGGTGGGTGCCCCCAAATGTGCATCAGATTACTATTAATGTATTTCATGCAGATAAATGATCTGTAAACATGTAACAATGGGTTAATGGGATGAGGGAACATCTTATAAATTTGCCCATGCACAACTCATTAACTAAAAGATCAAAATTTGGATCTAAGCACAATGAATAAACAATACAAAGGATGCAGACACAAAATGAAATTGTTTGGGGGCCTAGAGGAGAGGACAAGAGTACCAGCAATGAGTTAGGACCATTTTAAAAATAGGGCACTAGGGTATCATTAGACCTTAGGAAGACAAGAAAAACTCAACATTCCCTCCATAACAAGAGGTGAAACTACATGCAAGAGGACCTCTGCTCATCCTGACCTGTTCAAAGTTATGAGCTGCAGCTCCCCTTAAGATTTCATTTTTCTGCTATACTTACTTGTTGGAAAAGGAAACTCTTTGTTGCAATCCAAATGCAGCTGAGCCTCCAGGGAAAGGGTCTCAAATCTATTAACAAAAAACTCCCAGCTCAATGCAGGTATATCTTGCTTTAGAAAATGTAGGAGTAAAAGCTTGCTAAGAATTGTGGGTCTATCCTTAACAACTGTATCAAACTGGAAGTCAAGGCATAAACATAGGCCCTGTTGGAGAATAAAAGAAAAAATAACAGATATGAATATTTTTGGGTAACATGCAGGTATAACAATATTTTAAGGTTTACAAAACATTATTTGTACTAAATCTCATTTGTTCCTCATGAAGTAAGTGTTGCTAATGTCACTATCCCCATTTTACAGATGGGGACAGTTAAGTTCACAGAAAAGAAGTGATTTGATTATGATCACATAGCTAGCTCTTGGCTAGGATTCAAAGCCAGGATTCCAGACTCCAAATCTCATGCGCTTTCGACTACATTTGAATCACAGAATTAAGAAGTATCTCTTATCTACCTCAAACAGGACTCATGGAAGCAGGGTGATGTCCTTGAGGTCACACAGTGAGCCACTAGCAAGGTCAGACCTTGAACCCAGAACTCTCAACTCTCAAGTCCAATGCTTATTGAACTGCACCATCTTACATCCAAAGGAGGCATGAATATTCCAAATATGAAAATGATATTTTAAATTTGAAACACTTTTCCAAAATTTTACAAGGAAATAACTTAGTTAAAAATCTTGTCCAAATCTAATTTTGACTCTTATTCTGATAAAATACGAACTCTGTGTGTGCTGTAGATGTTGCTTTACAAGCAGAGACCATTTTGCTTCTGAGTTGCTATGTCCCTCACTATTACATCCCTATATCAAATTGCATTATGTAGATATGTACTAGATTGTGACCAGACTTGTGCGAGACAGGCATGATTGAGTTCTCCTGGTTCCTAGTTATGGTATATTCAATGTCCAAATCATAGAAATCTGAGTACAAATAAGTTACTATAAATTTTATGTCCTGCTCAATAGGTAAATTTATTAATCAATCAGTTCTCTAATCAATGAAGCCTGTTTCATTTTCTAGTACTTAGTTTTCCACAACATTAATACTAATAAAAGCTCACAACTCTATGATGGTTTAAGGCCTACAAAGCACTGTATATGTGCTATGTCATCTGACCCTCACTACTACCCTGTGAAGTAGGCGCTGTTATTATCCTCACTTTGCAGCTGAAGAAACTGAGGCAGACAAAGGTTCAGTGACTTATCAGACCGGAGTTCAGGTCCTCTTTCTTCCTACTCCAGCTATCATCAGAACAATATGCTTCCAAAGGGAGATTTCAGGAACAGTAATAGTAATGATATCACATTTCTATAGTTCTATAATGATTACAAAGTACTTCCCTCACAACAGATAAAGAAGCCGAGGCTTGGAAGAGAGAGGTTAAGAACAAAAGAAAGAAAAGAAAAAACGTCTAAGTGACTGCCCAGTGAGTCACCCAGCTGGTAAATAACAAAGATGGGATTTAAACCCAGCTCTCTTAATTCCAAATCCCGTATCCTTTTCACTATTCCAAAGCTGCTTCAATAATCTCATAAAGCAACAATGTTCCACCCATTTCCCCTAGTTGAATCTTCTGTATAACTAATTTTAAATAATATGAGTTCCAGTAACAAAAGAACTTAAAATGATTCTTCCTCCTTGAAAAATGCAGCACATATGATCAGGGTTAGAGAAAGCCTTAAGCGGGAACTTTCCCAGTATTTAAGCTCGTCTGCTTATTTCTGGACAGAATCAAACAGAAAACAATAAAATGGTTTGGGAGTTGTTTTTGTTGTAGTTAGAGAGATTTGCAGGTAAGAGAAGAGCAATAGCGCCCATCTACTTGTAGGAACCTCAGCTACCTGACCGGTTACAGAACCTCTCAAGTCCGCCAGCAATTTGGCAGATTTAGCCCAAGTCTGCCCTTTAGAATTTTATGGACTGAAAACAAACTCTCCTGTACCACTCCTACTCCAAGGCAGGAAAGGTGGATTTTCCTGGTCCCATATGGTCCAATGGCAGAGTGACCTCAGACTTATGGCTCAGAGAACTGAGATGAATATTTTCTTCTCTATTACACACAGAATGTGTACCAATGTCAGTACTTTGAGCCAAGATGTCCAGAAGAAAAGATCAGTCTCTTACAAAGCTACATTAAGGCCTTACCAAAGAGTGCCCAATCTTCCCCTACAAATGTAGAATGTTTCTTGTGACCAAAGGGCTCCAGCACCACGTACAAATGGAAATTAAGCCCTTCTTGCTTCTTACCAGATCTTGCAGGCAATTCAGACAATTTAATCCCCTCAAAATTACTCAGTATTTTTAGTAGTGTACCATGTAGCCCCCCCCCAAAATAAAAGGAGGTCCTTTTTCTCTCATAGTTTCAATCTGCATCATCACTACTATGTTCTAAAGCTAATTTGTAACATTTTATTCATTCCCAGTTCTGGTACGGCAGGTTTAGAAACCAGGATGATGGTTCAAAGATAACGAGATGGTATTTAATAGGAATAAATGGTAAAGTTCTATGCTTGGGCTAAAAAAATTACTATCATAATTATAAAATGCAGGAGGATTGATCGTCTAATATTTCATGCTTTACAATTTCTACTTTAAACTCAGGAATCCATGGTTCTAGTTCTGGTCTTGTCAATGGTATGGGTGTATGTGTGTGTATATGCGTGTGCATGTATGTATGCGTGTGTGCGTGTGTGTGTTTATAGCTAAGAGGTTAAATGACTTGCCCAAAATCACACATCTAGCAAGTGTCAGAAGTAAGTTTCAAACTCAGATAGTCCTAATTCCAAGTTGAGCACTCTTCTTTCACTACAATATTTAGGTACCCTAAGTTGTTGAATCAGAATCACAGAATTAAATGGAACCTCAGAAATCATGAATTCCAACCCATCCCAATACAGAAATATCCTCTAAAACAGTGTGTCTAACTCAAACACAAACATGGACCACTAAACCAAATAAGGATCCCTATTGACTTAGAAAACCACATAGTAACATTATCTATATTTATTGTATTTTTACTTATTTTGTTAAATATTTCCCAATTAGATTTTAATCTGCTTCAGAGTCACAGTCAGGAATGTTGTAGGCTATATGTGGCTGGTGGGCTACAAAGACCCAAAAAGGACAAAGACTTCTAATGAAGGGGTACACTATTTTACAAGGCAAATTATGCCACCTTCAGGCAGCCCTATTAGAAAAACTCCTTATATATAATAGTACACTCTCACACGTTACTTTAAAGCTTGCAAAGCACTTTACATGCACTACTTCCTCTGATGATCACAACTATGTGAGGTAGGTTCCATTATTTTCTCCATCTTACAGATAAAATAACAATCTCATTCAGGGTAAGATTTGTCCAGGCTAAAATAGCTAGTCAAACGTCTGAGGCTAGATTTCGACCTGCCTACTAGTTCATATCACCTCCTAAATGGAGCCTGTCTGTCTCTCTGATTTTTATCCACTGCTCTCAGTTCTGCTCTCCAGAGCAAAGCAATAGAAGTCAAATTCTCTTCCACATTATAAGTCTCTGAAAATTTGAAAATAACCTACCATATCTCCCTAAGTCTTCTCTTCTTCAGTATAAAACAACCCTCATTCTGCATGGTCTCCAGTTCCTTCAACATCCCAGTCATTCTCCTCTGGACAAGTTACAGATTATTAATATCAGCACAAAAATGGGGCACCAGAACTGAACATGAAAGTCCATACGGGGTCTTTCCAGGGCCCAGAAGATTGGGGTTATTACATTCCATATTGACCACTATGTGTCTCTAACACAGCCTAACATTTAAATAGCTTTGTAAGCCAGATAGCATTATTAATATATTGATCTTGGACACCATGAGAAAACCTCAACATTTTTCATATGAATTTTATATCTATCAATCCTCCTGCATTTTGTAATTATGATAGTGATAGTGATTTTTTAACCCAAACATAGAACTTTACATTTATTCCTATTAAATATTATCTAGTTATCTTTGAACCATCATTCTAGCTTCTCTAGATCTTTACGTAACCTGGTGCTTTCATTTACCTTCTTATCTATTCTTCATAGCTTCATCTTGTCTGATAAATTGATAAGCATAACATCTATGCTTCATCCAAATCGCTAAATTTTTTCAAGTTGAATAGCACAGTGCCAAGCACAAATCAGTGGAAGAT
Organism: Phalanger gymnotis; assembly: GCA_028646595.1. NCBI lineage: Eukaryota > Metazoa > Chordata > Mammalia > Diprotodontia > Phalangeridae > Phalanger > Phalanger gymnotis. The sequence goes on along the minus strand of CM053624.1, from coordinate 195,549,900 downwards.
TTCATTAGAGAACTCTTGCCAAACTGATATTGATGTGTCACTTTACTGTGGGTCTCCAGGTCGTTCAACCATTCTATTGTCTAGTCCACATTTCTCCATTTTGTACACAAAGACAGCCTGAAAGATTTCATCAAATACTTCTCCAACATCAAGGCAAACTATACCTATAGATCTCCCCTGAACAATCAGTATGTTATCAAGAAAAGGAAATAATCTTAGTTATTTTTATCAGGATACTGACTGGTTCTTAAAGAATCCATCTTAGTGATCACTATTTTGTAAACTATCATGGTGAATTTTCTAGAACTTCAGGTCATACTTACTAGTCTATAATTTGCAGACTCCATGCTTTTCCTACTTTTGAAAATCATCTAGTGGTAAGTACGGTGGGAAAAAACACTGGACAAGGAGTCTAGCAACCTAGGTCCTAGTCCTGACTCTGCCAGCTGTATGACTTTAGGCAAGTCATCATCCCTTCGAGCCTTGGTTTCATCTTCTAAAATAAAGGCACTGGTCTAGATCCTCTCTAAAATCACTTGCAGCTCTAACATCATGGCTTTTTAATTGTGCAATAGTTTATCATTTTTCAAAAAAAATTACTTCTCTGATGAGTAAAAAATTTTATGAACCTTAAAGTACTAATTAACTGTCAACTGTGAATGTGAGTTGTTTTGCCAAGCAGAATTAGTAAGCATTTCCTTAGCACTTACTATCTAATAAGAGGGGTAATCAACAAAGAAACAGATTGAGCGGCCTCAGGGAAAACCTGCCTAGGATGAAAGGATAGCTTAGAAGTGCAATGATAGAATCTAGATCCAAACAGCTCTCAGTGTGCTAAAAACAATGGGCCAACTCTAAGATAAAATGCAATTGGGATAGATAAATATGAATTCTTTACTTAGTATCAAAAAATAAGCTGCAAATAGTAAGATAGAGGAGGCATGACTACATATACATTTATCTGAAAAAATCTGGGTTTACATGCTCAACATTAGTAAGTAAATACTATGACATGTTAGCTAAGAAAGCTAATGTGATCTTGGGCTACATCAAGAAAGGTAGTTTCCAAAATTCTGCCCTGATCGGATCAAATCTGGAATATGATGTTCAGTTCTGTGTGTCAAATTACAGAAGGAAAATTGATAAGCTAGGAACATCCAGAGATGGGGTATCTAGGATGATGAAAGGCCTGGAGAATATGACAGATGAGGACAGACTGAAGGAACTGAGGATGTTAAGCCTAGAGAAGAGAAGACCTAGGGAACACATGATAGCAGTCTTCAAGTATTTCAAAGGCTGTCATGTGGAAAAGGGATTAGACTTGGCTTCAGAGAACAGAACTCGAGGAAATTGGTGGTAGTTGGAAAGAGGCAAACATAGACTCCATGGAAGGAAAGAAAAAATCCAAACAATTAAAGCTATCTGAAAATGGAATGGATAGTCTTGTTAGTTAATGTGTTATCCCACAGAAGGTAGTGAAGCAAAGCCTTGACGACCATTCATCGGCAATGTTGGAGAAGATATTCTTGTTCAGTATAGGTTGTATTTGAAGGCCCCTGAGGTCTTGTCCAACTCTGAAACTCTCTGATTCTGTGAAAATCTGTCCCACATGATCAAGAGTGGAGAATCCGTGTGCCGATTAAGGTACCTGTAAAGCTGGCCTCTTTATGGTATCAAGCAAGAGCCCTGCTCTTGTAGCCACCGCAGGGTTGACATCCTCTACAGCTGTCAGAAAGCAGCAGAAGGCATGCGCCAAAGAGTACTTCAGCAGATGGTTTTTAGTCACTGAATGAATGTCCAGAAACCGGCACAGGACTGCCACTTTCTCCACTGCAATGTAAGGGGAACAGGACAAAGAGAATGTTGGCATTGATTCACATAGGATGAGAACTGCACACAGAGATCAGATATTACCCAAGCAACCCCCAAACACTGGCTTTAATCATCAAAAGAAATTGTTTCTGCCTTTTTCTACTTTTCTAATTCAGCTGTGGAATAAGAGATTACAAAGCAATCTCTTTATTTCCAAGGATTTCTGATTCGTTGTTGCAATTTTGTTCTTCAGCTTAACTTATGTGACCCAGATTCATGAAGCATTCAACGTTTTTTTCAGTAATTATCCTTTCCCCCTCAGGCCTCACATAACACTTCTCTGATAACTGTGGTATAGCAGAAAGGGCACTAACCTTGGAGTTTAGAAAAATTGTTTTGACCTCTGCCCTCATCTTATACTTACTAGCTGTAAAATGGGTATCACACATATTCCAGCTACCTCACAGGGTAGTTGTGAGGAAAGCACTTTGTAAATCTTTAAATGATACATAAATTTGAATTATAGTTAGCTAAATAATTGTTTTATAGTTATCTGTGTATGTGTCAAATCTCCCCACTAAACTATAAGCTCCATGAGAGCAAAGAACATGCTTTAACAAAATGTTTCTCCTTGAGCACCAAGCACAGTGCCAAGCAGTATGTCCTAAATATTTGTTGAATTGAACTGAATTAGATGAGATATGTTTAAAGGCAGCCACTCCTGCCTTTTTTGTTGTTTTCTCAGCTTCTAGATTTTCAAAATATCTTCCTAGCATCCTATCTTAAACTACTACATCTGAGGGGAAAAAAACAAAAATAAATCTTTCTAAGAATTCAACAACAAATTTCGCACTGATTTATTTAGTTGCTTCTTATGCCCCTCTGCAAGGCACTCCCAATTTCACAGGGTCTGGAGATCAGGGAAAGGCCAATTCAAAATAACTAGAACACAAGGGAGAGTGAGGTAAGAGCGAGGGTCTCAGGAAGCTTGAGGAGAAACAAACCCTTTCCCTATAAGGTCTGTGGAAGACAGGCCAGATGAAGAGGGAAGGGTCCAGGACGCTCAATGTTGGAGGAGGCAGTTGACTTGGGCTTTGAAGGGAGCAAGAAGCTGGAACACTATGAAATGGGACAAGGAGAGGAACACAGGGATCTATCCAAGACATGGGGGAATATACAAGTAAATTCTGCTCAGAGCAAATTCTGAGCCCATGTTTCCACTGGACGACAAAGTTTGGCATGGGACAGTTTGCATGTCAGCCTACCTTTCCAGCCTTACTGTGTATTATTCATCTTCTTGCATTCTACATTCCAGCCAAACTGGCCTCCTACTATTCCTCATCTACAACAGTGCATTTTCAAGGATCTATGCCTTTTCATAGCCTGCCCCCTCTCTGGAATGTTCCCTCCTCCCTTCTGCCCCTAGGAACCCCCGGCTTCCTTTAGGTCTCAGCTCAAGAGTCACCACCTACAGGTATAGTTTGCCTGATTCCCTGAATGGTTCATATCTCCTCCTACCAAAACTACACTGTGTTTATTTTGTATATAATTTTCATTTATTTGCATGTATGCATGTTGTTCCCCACCTGGAAGAATATCATTCCTTGGACACTGGAACTATTGTTTTTGTGTTTGTAGTCCCAGTACCTGACATATATGAAGTAATAAACGCTTGTTGACTGGCTAATCAATTCTATAGAGAACTTGTTAATGTCAGTGTTAATGTATGAGATGCAGTTTCTCCAATACAGAATGGAAGTAGTACTCCTAACTTTTAAGGTTGCAGTGAAGACAGTTCTTTGGCTAGAGAAATGGAGGCTGTTACAGTTACTAACAGCCCACATTTCCCCACTACTTTATGGTTACAGAACATTTTTCCATATATCTCATTTGATCCCCTATAAAATGAGAATAATGTGATTCTTCTCAAATTTATCTCCCTTCCGGGTATGCCCTCCCTCCTTCCTGTGTGTCCACTTAAATCCAACCCATCTTTCAAGAACCAGTTGAGCTCCTGGTTCCACCAGGAAGCCTTTCCTGATTACACCAACTGCAATCCTCTCTCTTTCTTCTGAACTCCCATAGCAATTTGTGTCTGCACGATTTATTAGGTACAGTTTTGTATCCTCTACTATTTTAACTTACTAATGCTCAATTATTTTATTCTTATTTAAATTTCTCACTCTTACACGTACTAAGTAGACTGAAGGTGAGAATCAAATCAGTTAATACAGACAAAAGTGTTTTATGACCATATCAAGCGATATTGACAATAAGTTCCTTCAGATAATGATTTCCCTCTTATTAATCTATATAACCCATAGTGCCTTGAACAATTCTAAAAAATATTTTACCATGATTTTGATCACTACATGAAATATTGCTGAGGACCCACTGAACCAGAAAGCAAATGACATTGGTTTAATACCTGATCCTGCTATTTACTATCTGTGTGACCCTGGCCCCACTCTATCACTGTAATTCTCAGTCTCTTCTTCTGGAAAACAGGTGTGAGTTATAAGGATCAAATGGGAAAATGTATGTAAAGTCCCTTTATTTACACCTCTCTTTTGCCATTATCATATTCTATCTTGTATTATAATTGATTGTTTATGCATTGTCTTACCCCAGCCCCACCTTTCCTTATAGGACTGTTTATTGTTTATATTCCCTATAATATGTTCCTTGATGGCAGAGACTCTCATCTTTCATATCTGTATTTAGAGTATCTAGAAAGAGTCCTGCACATAGATGTTTAATAAATGCATGCTGAATTACAATGAACTGAACTGAATCAAACTAAATCAAACTGAATTGATGGCCACAGAAAACCTGGCACTAGGTGCCTCACAATGGAATAATGAAGAGAGAACATAGAAGTTCTACCTACTATCGGTCAGTGGAGCAACCAGATAAATCAGTGAACAGATGAAGGTTCTTTGAAAATGAGGGAGAAGAGGATCAATAATAAATGTAATGATTAAATTCTAATAAACTGTCTCACTGCTTGAAGTAGATTCAGCAGCTAATTCACTTGTTCCTTTTGACGTCCTCCGCCCCCAGGATAAACCTCAAGTTAGTAGAAAAGTACCTGCTTCAAACCTCATTTTCCAGTCTTTGCTATTGAAGTTGCCATTTATGATTGTCCAGAAGATATCAGCACCATGAGGAAGTGACAAAGCATGAAGAAGGAGAGGAACTGCTAATGAAGACAACTGGGAGAATTCAGACTTGATGACTCTCCATAGGCTAGGAGACCAAAGGAAAATATACTCTTGTTACCAAAAATATTCTCATAACTAACACGAATATAGTGCTTTAAGGTTTGCAAAGCACTTCATATATGTTATCTCATTGGATCCTCACAACAACCTTGTGAGGTAACGTTTTGTATGTACTTCCCCTTCATACTTCCCTTTCTTGTATCACAATCATTCGTGTTTTCCTCCCAATTCCACAATTAGATTGCAAGTTTCTTGACAAGAGGTTCTTTTTATTTCCCCCTGTGCTGAGCAAAGGGCCTTATACATAGTAGGTGTTTGGAAAATATTTGTTAAGTGAACAAATGAATACTGAACTTCAAAAAACTATCACTTATAATACACATGGCTTGCGCTTGGTATGGATTTTTTTTAAGTTACACTTCTCTTCTACTTCTCCCTTTATGACCACCATGTTCCGGTCAGCCTGGACACTTCACCCTAGTCTTCCTACTTCCCTAACTTTGCTACCCAGAATGCTCTGCCCCAACATTGTACCTGCTAACTTCCTACCATCCCTCAAAGACTGAGTGAAATGCAATTTCCTCCATGAAACCTTCTCTTACCCTGCAGGTCCCTTCCATTATTCACTGCAGCCCTTTGTTGTAAACAGGAGAAGTACACTGTAGAAATATAGCAACGGCCTGTTCCCTCTTCACACTGATCTTCCTTCTAGGCAAATTTCACATTTTATACTCCAATAAAATCTGACCACTGCTCCCATTTACAACAGTGGGCAGAGCACTAGACCTAGAATCAGAAGAGCTAGGATCAAATTCTAGCTCTACCTATACGACTGTGGGAAAGTCAGGTAATGCCTTTAGTCTTAAATTCCTCATCTAAATGTTCCATCTAGTTCTAAATCATCTGCAACCTACAAAACATCCCAAGCTTTCTGACATTCACATATTTGTGTATATTGTTGCCCATACCTGGAATGCTTTCCCTTAGTCTCCACCTGTTGACACCCTACCCATCTTTTAAGGTCCTTTGTGGTAAACGAAAAGTGAATGACCATTTGTTGATGTTGTAGAGGGCATTTTTGTTAGACTCATGAAGTTAATGTGAATTTGGAGTAAAAACAGGTACAGTCTTACTAGACTCAATGTGTATTTGCATCAGTAAGGAAAATCTCCCTCACAATATTTTTCACTGAAAAACACAATCTTGAATCTTTGTCCCTGTGGAAATAAAGAAATCTATAGTTTTGAAATCTCTATATACAATAGTGACTATGGACTGCTTTATGCTCAGATGATTAACTGCACGGGTAACTCTTTAGTTAGCTGTAAAGAGTACATAATAAGCTTGTTCACTGGCTCAGAATTATCCCAATGCAGAGTGCTGGTTTTGGCTGAAATATGTGGCCACAGAGGCTCTTTCCAAACTCTTAGATTCTGTGATTCAAATGCTACCTGTTCCATAAACCCTTCCCTAACTTCCTCTAACCACTACATCCTATCACTCTTTTAACAGCTTCACAGGATGTGAAGTTTGGAAGGAACTTTATCAGCCAACTAGTGCTCTGTATTCTTCTTACATAGTTCTAACATTCTAATCTGCACTATATTTATCTGTGCATGTCTTACAACTCCCATTAAACTGTAAGCTCTTTGAGAAGGTCTCTGTTTTAGTTATTTCTCTATTTCAGATCCTAGCACAATGCATTACATATAAGATCATGGATTAAGAATTGGAAGTGAACTTAGAGGTCACTATGTCCAATTCCCTAATTTTATAGCAAAAAAAGTGTAAGTCCAGAGAGGTAAAGTAATTCACCCAAGATAGTAAGTGGCAGAATTGGGTTCAAACCTAGCTCCTCTGATTCCAAATCCAGCACTCACTGGAGATATTTAATAAATGTTTTCTGAATTAATTTAATGAAGGAAACAATGTTGTATAATAGACAGAAAACTGAGTTAATAGTTTATGGAGGCAGCCACTACCATCCCAACATTCTAATAATAATGTTTATACAGGGTGTCGCTAAAATCTGGACACGTAGGAAATCTCATTAGCATCTCATTAACCGTTTCACCAAAGACTCTGTGCTGTTCAGCGACTTCTTTTTCTGGGGTATGCTAAAGAAGAAGGTGTACTCAATGAAAATCGCAGGTGCAACACACTTGATTAAATGCCTAAAACAACACAAAGAGTGAATGTGCTAAAATTGATGGAAATATGGAGTTATTGCATTGAGTTCACGTGAATCTTGCAAAGTGCATCAACCTTTGCATCACAAATGATGGAAATCATATTGAAGATGTTATTTGTTAATATTCCAATTAAGTAAAATGTCGAAAATTTCATTCATTTCATTTCTTGAAAATATGCATTATTGCCTATGTGTCCAGACTTTAGGAACACCCTGTATAACGCTGTAAAGGTGACACAAACCCCCATAAAGTCAGCAGTACAAGTATATTATTCTCATTTTATAAAAGAGGAAACTGATGCAGAAGGTTAAATGACTTGCCCAGGGTGACAGGTCTAGTTTGTGTATAAATTGGAACCTGAACTCAAGCCTTCCAGTCCCTCACACTTGGCCTCTCCTCCACACTAATGTTCCAGTTGTAATACTGGAATATTAGTCCAGCATGCTTGTCTGAAGATCAAATTCTGCCTACTCAGCATCTTCACTTCTGCTCTTCTTACTGAGCTCTCATTCCTATCCAGACCGGCTCTTCTACCAGTTGGAACTTCTGTTCTTTTTTAATAAACTCCCCTGCATCATTCCTGCATGCACTTTTTATACCAGTACTTCTACTTATCCTTTTGCCTGAAATATCACTAAGGGGTCTCTTGACACCTAGACTACTCCTTCCACTAGCCCAATTAATAGGGCCAGAAGGCATATTTGTTACTCCTCAATGCCACTTTCAAGCCACTATTCAGCCATGATAACTAAATAAACTCCACTTTTCTGAGCTCCACACTACCTTGTTACACCCCGCCTTCTCTATTCATATCACAATAAAAATTATCCAAAAATTGGACTATCTTGGGAAGTTAGAAGTTATAAATTCAGTAGAGCTCTTTAACTAGAGGTTATACAACCACTTGTGTTGTGTGTTTCCTACAATCATACAATTGAATCTTCCCCTCAAAAGTTACCTTCCCTTCATATTCTCACATATATGCATACATGTGTATATATTACATATCATAGATACCTTTTTATTTGCTGTCTCCTCCACTAATATATAAGCTCCTTCAGGTCAGGAACTGTTTTTGTAGTTTTGACCTTTTCTGAATACTCAGAGTTTAACACCACGGCTGGCACTTAGTAAGAGTTCATTAAATGCTTGTCATTTAGTTGATCTTCTAGGACAATTTACTCTTACCTCTTTTATGCCACTTATATATATATATATACTTATGCATAATTGCATTATAATTATTTATGAACTTATCTTTTCTACTAGACTGTGATGTTTTTAAAGCAGGGATGTGATCTAGGGAAAAGAACAATGGATTTCAGATCAGGAGACCTAGATTCCAGTCCTGGCTCAGATACTTACTAACTATGTAATTCTAAGCAAGGAACTTAACCTCTGAGACCCAGTTTTTTTCATCTCTGAAATAAGGACAACAATACTCATAATACTTCACAGAACTTTTCTAAGAAAAGGACTTTTTAAGCTTGTAAATGTGAGCCATTATTATTCATCTCATCTTTATATCTTCTACAGCCCCTAAACCAAAGCACTGTGCATAAAGCAGCAAGATGGTGCAGTGGATAGAATGCTGGCCTAGCATTCAGGAAATACTGAACTCAAATTCAACCTCAGACTCTTACTCGCTGTGTGAGCCTGCACAAATCACTCAATCCCTCTCAGACTCAGTTTCCTCATCTGTAAAATAGGAATAAGAATAGCATCTACCTCAAAGGGCTGTTGTGAGGATCAAATTAGGTAACAAATGGGAGGTGCTTTGAAAGCCTTAAAGTACTATGTGAAAAGTAGTTATTGTCACCATCATCATCATCATCATCATCATCATCATTATATGTGTTTTTCTATAAAGACACTTTCCCGGTGACCTTTTCTAGGCCAAGAGGAGTGCTCAGCAGCACTTCAGAACAGAATGAGTAACTCTTCTTTCTTCGCTGACAAAGAATTCTCTGGCAAAACGTATGTTGACGTTGTCTACCAATATTTTTCATAGTAGATATTTGATTTTTCCTAACCTCATTTTTATTAGTCCATTGAATATAATACTTCCTTTGCCTTATATTGAAGGGAGATGGTGAAGATTGTTTTAAGCCTTAGAAAGAAAGGTGCTAGTATATGGAGGATATTATTATTAACATCATCAAAGTGCCTTGACATTGAAAAGTTACTGTTGTCCAGTCATGTCTGACTCTTTGTGACCCCATCTGGGGTTTTCTTGGCAAAAATACTGGAATGGCTTGCCACTTCCTCCTTTTCCAGTTGATTTTACAGATGAGAAAACTGAAGCAAACAGGGTTAAAGTGACTTGCCCAGGGTCACACAAACCCAGTGTCAGCTGCTGGATTTGAACTCAGGTCTTCCTGACTCTAGGATCAGTATTCGCTCCACTGTATCACCTAACTACCCCACCAAAACCAAACAAAAAAATGAGTTCTTTATGCTGTTTCTTTTAGAATGCTCTCCCTTCCATCTCCATCTAATGAAGTACTATATACATCCTTGATGGTCCAGCTCAAATTTCCCCTCTTCTGAGAAGTCTTCCCTAGTCCCTGATGAGTTTTGACTGCTGGAATAGGCTTTCATTTCATACAAGAAAAAGGGCAAGTGCTTTGTGTCCATCAGCAGATAACACTTATTGTGAATGGTTTAAGTTTACAAAAAAAGGAATATGCAAAAATCACATGTACTCATAAGATTTTAGAGCTGGAACAGACCTTAGGGATCTTTTAGTTCAGCCCTCTCATTTTACAGATGAGGAAACTGAGGCCCACATCATAGGGAGTAAGTAGTAGAGTGAAGCTTCAAACCCAGGTCCTCTGACTCCAATTCCAATGTTCTTCCCACTGCACCACACCACCTCTAAGCCATGTCCACCATGGAGTTTCAAGCAGCAGAAGGTAGCTGTCAAAGGCAGAGAGACAGAGAGGGCACCAGCATACAGGCAATAATCACGTAGGCCACACAGCTGAGGTGCCATCTCACCAGCTGCTATCCCAGCTGGGAGCCATTAACGATTAGCTGTTAAAGCCCACATCAAGGATGTCTCTGACACTTGTAATCTGATTGTTAGTTGCTTATCTCACCCTGACTGAGCTATCATTCTGCAATGTGAGGTACTATGTGAGTACATAAGTAGAAAATTAAAGGAAGAAAATATGACCTAACAAATTCACTCTCTGAAATGAATAAAAATCCTGCCCATTTGTCCTCACCAGTAAGTTTTTGGACTTCCTTCTATATATGCCTGTTTTAGAGTGACCTAGGAAGGTACAACTTATTTGTATGTTCCAAGGAGAGCAAATAACACTATGATACACTATCATAGAAATATATAATCTAAGAATTGGAAAGGAGGTCAGAGTGCTTTCACATCCAACCTACACCTTTTACAACACAACCAGTAAATGATCACCAAACTCCTGCTTTACAGACCACCCATCAACAAGGAGTCTGCTCCCTCCTAAAGCAGTCCATTCTCCTTTCAGATAGATCTAGTTGTTGGCAAGTTTTTCCTTTTCCAAACCAAATCCTATCTTTCCACAATTTCCACATATGACTTCTAGTTCCACTTTTGAGGGCCAAACAACATAAGTAGAATACCTCTTCCATGTGACAGTCTTTAAAATACTTGAAATCAGCTATCACAAAAGAAGCAAAAAGTTTTCTCCTCTCTAGGCTACATTTCCAGTTCACTCAACTGATCGTTATAGGGGACCCCTCTAATTACCATCTTCTGGACATTCTCCAGCTTACAAAAAAAGGCATCCAAAATTCATAGAATCCTTCATTGGAGCTGAAAAGGACCCCAGAGGCCAATGAGCCCAATCTCTTCATTGTATAGATGAAGAAACTGAAGCTCAGAGAGATTAAGTGAGTAGCCACAGCTAGCATATATCTGAGGCAGGATTTGAAAACAGTCGTTTCTGACTCCAAGTCCAATATTATTTAATGCAATGCATAATTCCCCAGGGGTTGTCTAACCAAAGCAAAATCCAGCAAAAATATAACCTCCTTTGCTCTTGGTATAATATCTCTCAATGCCATTCAGGTTTGCATTAACTTCTTTTGGTTACTATATCACAATGTAGAGTCAAATTGAGCTTACAGTCTATTCAAACCACAAGAATTTTTTCAGATGAATTACTAGCTACCTGTCTCCCGTTTTATTCTTGTGAAGCTGATTTGTGAAACCATATTTAAGATTTTACATTTATTCCTACTAAATTTCAAATTAATTCAAATTTGAATCAAATCATCCCGACATTCTAGCCTGTTGAGATAATTTTCTATATAGAGTCTGTCACTCACTGTTAATCTTTCCTCCTAGCCTTTGTGTCATCTTCAAGTTTTATAAACATGCTATCTACGTCTTTAGCCAAGTCACTGATAAAAATGTTGAATGAGCAAGGGCAGTCCACTAGAGATCTCCTTCCAAGTTAATATTAAACTGTTGGTGATCACGCTTTGGGCATTCAAATGGTTACTTACAAATCATCTAACCTGTATTTCTTCCTCTTGTCCACAAGAATAGTGCTCACTGGCTTACAGTTTTCAACATTCTATTCTCTTTCATTTATGAAAAATGGATACAGTATTTGCCTTCCTACACTCCTTACTGTGTAATTTCATTGAACACCTTTGTTTTAAACTAGTCTGACCCTCTGGGTGACCACTAAAAATAAATACATCAGTGGGGTCTTGCAAACAATGGCTTTTGAGTAGATGCAGGATCACAGAGTACCTTGAATCTAACATGGTTGTTTCCGAGGGGACCCTATGTGAGTGGTGGCAGGAAGCCTGTGGGTGCTACATTGCTAAAACCAACCAAAAATTTGTTTTTGTTATCCTCAGTATTCCTTGACTAACTCTGAACTTTATCATGCCTGACATTAGACTACAGCCTGCTTTTATGTTCAATTTTTAATTCTCTGTTCTTACTTCTATCTTCTGTATATGTCTTTAAAATATAAGTTGCTCAATTAATTCTCTATACATTAATATTGGGCTCTTTACAGAACCTCCCTTTTGTATTCTCATTGGAATTATTTCTTTTCATATCTTCAGAATATATTCTTGATATTTTTCCATACTTTCTGTATAACTGTAGAATCTATCATATCCTACCAATCTTTTCTCTGACTACTTTGAAAACTTCACTCCTAGAACCTAGGGTATATGTCAGAGCTTGTCTTTCTCTCCATTATCACAAATTCTAAACTTGCCACCAAAGGTCCCACCATTTCCATTTCAACTTCCAGTTTCTCCTTATTGATCAGAATCAGGCCCAGAACAGCAATCCCCCTTCTGGGTTACTCTACCTTTTATAGGATAAAATTATCATTAAAAGAAGCCAAGAAACTATTAGCTGCTCCACTTTTGTCTGAGACAGAGAGCCCAAGCAAATGTTTGGGTAACTGAATTCTCTCATCACTATTATGTTACACCTCTATTACCAAGCTTATGTTATCTCCCAAGCTCCTCATCTATTTCCTTTTTCTGTCCAGGTGGCTGTAGTATAGACTACCACAGTATCACTCTGGTTTCTTCACCTAAATTCTGTCCAACCATGCCTCTGCCCTCTCATGCCCAGATTTCTTCACATGAGTGTATCTTCCTATAGTCTTACACAGTACTATTCTGTTGCCTAAGCCCTTTTATCTAACCTATTCATTTTCAATAAAATGTATCCTTCCAAAGCCATATTACAATCATGTATGTTATCTCAGCAAGTCACATTCATACCTACCTACAAAGTCAAATTTGCATCCTCTCTAGTTCATCCTGCTTCTTAGTTAAGACTGTTTTCTTACTAGCTCCTTTCTTGGATTTCTTTCTCCCCTCTTTCCATTCTTCTTTCTACATTGTGGCTACTCTCTATAGTATCTAACTTGTTGAAATACATAGGTAATTTTCTTCTTCCTCATACCCTTCCAATCAAAAGCCCTTTTGTCTGATCTACAAAATTTCAAAAACTTACATTTTAATAGCCTTCTTTGAGGTAATCTATATCTATCCAGGAACTTGCTTTTCCTATTTTTGGAGCCACTGTCCAGAAATCTTAACCAAAATATTTGTGAACTGGCAAATAGCAAGAAGGAATTAAGGAGCTGGCCTAAGCTAAAGAGATTCCCAAAATGGATGGCCACTGAATCATAGAATGGCAAAGCAAGAAGGTGTCTTGGAGCTATCTCATCTATGATCCAATCTATTAATTTTTTATGTAAGGAAAATAAAGTTCAGGGAGACCAAGTGACTTGTCCACAATCACACAATCATAACAATTCATATTTGCTTCAAACTTAAAAAGTGTTTCCTCCAATTCTAACAGGAAATTAGTGCAAACATTACTGTCCTCATGTTACAGATGAAGAAGTAAAGGTTCAGAGAGGTTTCATGACTTTCTCATGATCCAATCACTAAAAAATAATCACAGACAGTATTCAAACCCAAGTGTTCTGACTCAAACTCTAATGTTTGTTCCATTAAACCACACTGCCTTTTACCCTTTCTTCCCCTTCAGAAATTACTTTGCATATACTCCATATATATTTTATATTTATAAATTCCTTGAGAGGAAGGATTATTTGTTTTGTCTTTGTATACTCAGCATGTGTTTATGCATATATGCTTAATAAATGTTTTATTTAATTGTATTTGCTTATGCATTTCTATGGAATCTAATTTGCATTAATATTCCTTCCCTTGCCACTAAAAATTAACATCAAGAAGAAAAATAAGGAAGGATACAGTTGTCAGTAATGCTCCCTTGACTGAGAAATAAGGATCAAATAAGTCACATTCAAATAAATCACATTCAGAACTTATTTTTAGGGTCAAAATCTAAAATGCAAAGATTCACAATAATCCTCAGATGGAAGACATACCTTGCAATTAGCATATGATCCTGAATGTAAGCTAAAAACTGTGGATAATCTTTCCTTGCAATGTACAAACACTCTCCGTGAAGACAGAGAATCTTCAGGCAGTTGAGCATGTTAAAAAGAATGTCAGGCTCTTCAAACTTTGCCATTTCCTGTGCAAATAATCATATGTTTACTGCTTTACTTAAATACTGCAATGTACCATAAACATATGCATATATTCCAACATTATAAAAAGCATACCTGGAAAATGGTATATATTAGCCTTAGAGTTACTGGAAGTTGCTGGTAACAAAATTTTCTTTCAGTATCATTCTTTATTGCTGTCAAGAAACAATTATACAAAGGATTAATGTAATTCCTCCTTGAACTCACCAGGAGATGATCCAGTAGGTACAACATTCATTAAACTGATATTCTACAGGTTTTAAACTATTTAAATTGAAAAGTCAATTTGGAGATCGTCTAATCTAATCTCATTTTCTAATGAGGAAGAAACAAAGGCTATGAAGTAATCTGACTTATTAAGTGCCTACTGTGTATAAGTTTGAAGTGTAAAATTAACAAGATAGTGTTTCTGCCCTCAAATTGCTTTATATCTTCAAGGGAGGATTAAAGATACATAAAAATACAATAAAAGTAAAATATAATTAAGTGTAGAAAAAGAGTACAAAGAGCTAGCACATCAAATACAGAATTAGGGTTCATGTCTAACTGGGGAAATTAGAAAAGAGGTGGTATTAAAATATAAACATACCGTTTTTGATTCTGCCTACTTAATAGAACTTTACACATATGGGGGGAAACAAATGCAAAATACTCAGAGGCACTTTGTATCTGAAGTACTACCTTTTTAAAGTATTTCTTAACTCATTTTTTCCAACAAGATGTGCTAGTGGCAAGGGCATTGAATTCAGAAGACATAGTTCAAAACTCCAGGTCTGCTACTCACTAGGTACAAGTACATACAAAACATATACATAAATGATTAAGTAGACAAGAAATGGCCCCAGCAGTTGAGAAGATCAAATTTTCCTGGAGTACACTGTCTGCATTTCTCCCCAGTTTCTCCCTCATTCTCTCCACCTTTCCTTGTTCCTACCACATTATAAGGTTCTCTAGAGCAAGATTTATGTTACATCTATTTTGGTATCCCTAGAACCAACCCCATTGCCTCAAACATAGTAGGTGCTCCATAAGGTTTTGTTGAATTGATTTGTTCAAAAGACTAACAGGAAAAGTCAAGGAGACAGTGATAGCATCTGCACCATGACTGAGAATCATCAGAGTAGAGGTTGTAGAAAGGAATGTGAGGCAATTTTAGGTTGTTTCATAAAAAACCAATGCTAGGATAAGTGGAATTACTAATAATTAAGTATGGAGAAGAGTACTCACTATGTACTTAGAAGTTCATTTTGCTTTTAATCTTTCTTCTGCCCAAAATCTGCCATTACATATAAATAAAACTATAGCCAGCAATTACAAATCTTACTCTGACCTTTGTGCAATAATTTCGGGAAGAGAGAGAAAAAGCATCAAGTAATTTGAAAAAAAATGACACACAAGTGCCTAAGGAGAATAGCAAGATAATTGGAAAAATAGTAAGTACTCTCTAATAGTGTAGCCCTGGGATTCTTATCCTTTCTTTGTTATGGTACCCTTCAGCAGTCTGGTAAAGCTTATGTAACCCTTCTCAGAATAATGTTTTAAAAAGAATAAAACATAGGATTATACTGAAATACAGTTATCAAAATTTGTTTGAAGGTCATGAACCCCGGGTTAAGTCTAGAGGTTAACCCCTAGACAGCCAGGTATTACTGACTGGATAAAAGCTATGCACTCTGAGCTCCAGGTGAGAGAAGACACAAATTGAGATAAATAACAAAGAGCCAATATGAGATTGAGGAGAAAGTACTACTTGTAAGTAGAAGAAGGCATGTTTACTCTAGACTACAAGAGACCTCTTCTTTGTGAGGGCTAGAAATAAGAGAGTTATAAAAAAAGATAACATCAGGAGGTAGAGGTGTTTGGGCATGGAAGTATGTTTGGGGCTGTGTAATGTTAAGGGAGTAGGAGGATCTTCCCAGTCCGTTAATAGGCCTATGTGACCACATGTGTTCAATCACAGATATCTTGCTGCTTTGAACTCCATCCCAGCTGTGATACATCTTGACTTACATAGAGCCCATTGGGGGAAGAACTTGCCTAAGGAGGAGCTTGCTTAGGGAGAGGCTTGCTTATAGGAAGGCTTTCACATCTTTTGGTACTAAGCTTATTAGGCTTAGTCAAGACTGAGGGATGTGATGCCCTCTGGCTCTGAGCCTATTAGCCAAAACTGTATAGATATTCTGAGGTGAGATTTTGTTTTGGGCGTTCGCTCATGAGAAGGACATTTTAATTTTGTTAACAACCACCCGACTATTCAGATGTTGGTGTTCCCCCGATCTGGTGGTATATGTAAGTAGCTGTATTACTTTGTTCAGACAGTTGGAGCCCTGTCTATTGAATCTCTGCGCTAATTTCTCTGCTTGTATTCTCTACTTATCTGTGATCAAAGTAAGACTGTTGACCCCTTTAAAAGTTGTCTTTCCTTTAGAAAAGCAGATCAAAGAATCTGTGCTAGCAGCCCTCCTGTGTGCTGGTGTTATTGGTCTTACACGTCCACAGCAGCTACAAATAGCATTAATACTACAGGTTGTAAACATACACAAAAGAGATAGAGCCTTCAAAGGTCTTTGCTCACAGGATGTTAGAGCTGGTCCCAGCAAAGGGAACAAGTGCCATCTACTTGAGAATTGAGAACTACAGGGAGAGAAGTAGCTGGAAGAACTGCAGAGCAATGGAGTATAGAAAAAGCATCCTGCTGAGGGCTGCAAGAAGCAGAGCTGTAGAGCAATGCAGGACCACAGAATGGACTCAGTGGGAAACCATGAATGGTAACTTCAACAAAAGCAGGCAGAGGAACCATGGAGGAAAGGACCACTGTGGAAGAGCAACTCTATGGCATCTGCAGATCTCTCTTTTGTCCCCTTCTCTCCACTCACATCGCCTCTCAGATGTATTATTACAACACCTTCCTAATTGGTCTCCCTCCTTCAAGTTCATTCTCTGCACAGCTGGCAAATTTATATTTCTAAAGCACAAGTCTGATCATGTAAGTCTTTTGTTCAAGAATATTCAGTGGCAACTCCCTATTTGCTCTAGGATAAAATACAGACTCCTCTGTTTGACATTTAAAGTTCTTAACAATCAGGATCCCACCTATCTTTTGCAATTGATTTCACCTTTCTCCTTATCATATCCCTTATATTCCAGCCAAACTGGCCCATGTGCTCTCCCTATACATCACATTCTCTCTCTCCTACACCTCTGTGACTTTGCACAGGCTACCGCCCCTCCAGGGCTGAAATGTTCTCCCTCCCCGCCTCTACCTCTTAGAAGAATCCGGCTGCCTTCAAGGCCCAGCTTATGTGTCAGGTCCTCCCTGAGGCCTTTCCTAATTCTCTTAGTTGTTAGTATTTTTGTTTTGTACACATATTGTGTTCATTTTTATGGGCATATGTTGTTCCCAACACCCCCCTAATATAATAAGCTCCTTTATGAATATTCCATTTTCTACCTCTAGTATTCAGAACAGTGCCTGGTGCATACCTAATAAATAAAAGAAATTCCTTTTTTAAAAATGAGCATTTCATTGATGTCTTTTATTTCAATAGCACAGTTATTTTCAGGTATACCTGTTAATTTATGCTGCTCCCTGCGTAGTTTTTGCCATCTATTTTATTTTTTTAGTCAATAAATGCATTTTGAATGAACGAATCATTGAGCCATTGTTGGAGATCTCTGAAAGATGCTATAAAATGAAAGAGGTTCCACAGGATGAGAAAAAGGCAAATTTTGCCATGATTTTCAAAACAAGGAAGATAATAGTCTACAAACTATAGGCCCAGGAGCTTGATGTCTGACAAAACTGCAGAACATACTAGCAACGAGATGATTTACAAGCATTTTAAAAAGGAATCAGTGATAACTGAAAGCCGGTAGGAGTTCATTAAGGAGAGGTCATAGCAGACAGAACCAATTCCCTTTCTGGACTGGTTAACTAAACTACTAGATCAGGGGAATACTATAGACACAGAACACGTGGATTTTTAGCCAACTATTTTATAAAAAACTTTCATGCTACCCTGGTGTACAAGATAGAAAGATGTAGGCTTAAATAGGTTATGTGATCTAGAACTGGTTGAACAGCCCCAAGAAGTCATCATTAATGGGTCAATGTCAAAGGGAAGTTTTTAGATCCCTAGGAAACTGTCTTTAGCTCTATGCCAGTCAATATTTTAATAAGTGACTTAAATTAAAGCATGGCAGGCATGCTTGTAAGATTTCCATATATCAAACGAGATGGCTAATACATTTAATGAACAAGTCAGAATCTAAAGAATACTGAGGTGTTATAATGAGACAAATCTAGTGAGATAAAATTAATATAAATTCCTATAGTTGAAAGTTGAGACTGATGAAACAAATCTAATAAGATGAAATGCAACAGATATAAATGTAAATTTCTACACTTGGGTTTCATAAGCATAGGTAGGAAAAGTATATTCAGATGACAGTTTTGTGAAAAGGTCATGGGGGGTCTTAGAGACTACAGAAGTTTAGTGTCCAGGACAAGAGAGGTGATAACTGTGTTTTATTCTGCCTTGATCAGAACACATCATAAAGACTGTGTTTAGTTCTAGGCACCACTTTTAAAGAAGCCTAAACCAGAATTCCATTCTAATTCTTGGATTAGCGATACAGATGTTCATGAAGCCAACTACCAGGGAACTAGCATCTACCTGGGTAACTTGCCATCTGCTTTATAGGTAGCTGCCCCTTTCTCTCTACCTTGAATAGTGACTCTCTGGACTACACCTCCATACATCATATACATCACACTGCATACATCATACTCTCCTCACTGGAGGAGTTAGTCTACTTGGCTTTGGAATTCCCCACAAGCTGAGCTGTCATGATTAGTAAAAGAGTTCAAACTCTGCTAACCCACTATATCTGGTCATTCCCATACCATATTTTCATTCCATCTAGCCATCCAAGAAGCCAAAATCTTGTGGGGCTAATTTCCATCTGCTCACTGCCACATATCTACCCTCCCCTTTTCACTTCTTACTCGGGGAACAGTAATCAAATCAATATTACCATTACCACTGGCATAGAGCCAGACTGCTCACTATTCTAAGGGTTCCATTAACCATGCCTATGACTCCTGATACCAAAAATCCCTTCCTTTGCCACACCATACCATTAGAATTTAAGCTGCTTAAGAGCAGGGACTATCTCATTTTTGTATTTGTATCTCTAGTGCTTAATACAATGCCTGGCACACAGCAGGTTCTAGATAAATATATTTTCATTCATTCATTCACAGACAGTGATAAAGTAGAATATATCCAGAGAAGGGTACTGAAAGGATGAGAGAGCATATAATACAAGGATTCATTAAAGAAAGGGGATATTTAGCCTGGAGTAGGACCCAAATGAGACTCTAGAGTTTGAAAGGGTATGACTGATATGTGCGTGCTTAGTGTCCTAATGTCCTGAGGGCAGTACTTGGTACTGTCCCCAAGTAGAAGAAAGCAGTTTTCCAACAAGTGCTGAGTTTGGGGTGAGAAAGCCTTTCATTGCCAGCTCTTGCTGTATTTTGACCTTGTGATCATAAAGGCTCTTTGAAAACCCAGATGTAACAGTATGAAATGAACTACTCTCTTGTCAATGCTCCCTGTATACTTTGTTTTTCCTGACTGTGCTAATTTTTCAGCTTTGGAATACATATGTTCAAATAGTAGCTTTTCCTACTTCTTACCTAATTTCATTACCAGTACACCTTCTAATATCACCCCAATAAATTCTGGTTTTATTTAGCAAAACACCCTATTTGAGACTGCTCCTTTCCCCAGGTTTTTTATCCCTAGGACTATTCATTGTCCCCTAATCACCAGCACACATAAGCCTCATCCCTACTCTATAGTCTGTTTAGTTTGTACTCTTGGGAAAAGAATTTACTCCTCGGTGGTTGTGTTCATCTAATAAGCCCAAGGCTGTAGATAGGCTTCCTCTTAAAGCTCAGGCTAGCCCATTGCTCCACCCAAAATTTCATACCATCTTGACCTACCAATGTTTTCAGGGAGTTCAGTGTGATTTCCTGGGTTCTCTCCATGCTTTGCAACAGGGTTCTCATCCTCTTCTCCTTCAGTGCCTATTATAAACTCAGGCCGGGAATAGAGAAGACTGTCTTCAAGGTTGTCTGTGGGCTCCTAAAAGAACAGGCAAGAAGCTTCATGAGTTTCAGAACACAAAAACCTCCATGAAAACTGAAGAGGTCTAGTCACGCATTTCAGACAATATCAATGATAGACAATGAAGTCCAATTAGCCTTTTGGGAAAGGTTTTTCCTTTATCTGGAAATGTTGGAAATAGTAAAACTGTCGTCAAGTTGGTAGGATTTATGAAGTTTTGAAAACTACTTTCATGACATGAACATTTTAGTCTTTGCTTTTAATGTCATTTTAAATAGCATTATACCATAATTATTATCAGTGTCATGGAAAGACTGGACTTCAAATTACAAATCTAATACTTAACAGCTTTGTAACACTGGACAAGTCACTTTTACTCCAATACCTCTGTTTCCTCATCTGCTAAATGAAGATGATAAAATCTGTACTACTTACTTCCTGGAATTACGTCTGGGACATAGTAAATGAATAAGAAATTCATTATCCATAATAATAACTTATTTCCATAGTCCTTTAAGTTTTACAAATATACTTTCTTTAAAATAATCTTATGACATTTCAGTCATCTTTCAGTCTTGTCCAACTCTTCATGATCCCATCTGGGGTTTTCTTGACAAAGACCCTGAAATGGTTTGCCATTTCCATCTCTAGATCATTTTACAGATGAAGAAACCGAGGCAAACGGGCTTAAGCACTCGCCCAGAGTCACACAGCTAGCAAGTCTCTGAGGCCAGATTTGAACTTGGCAAGATGAGTCTTCCTGACTCCAGTCTCAGCACTCTACCCATTGTACCACCCAGCTGCCCTTCCTATGACACAAGCATGAGTATAACTACCCTCATTTCTCAGATAAGGACATTGAAGCTTGGGGGCAAAATGACTTGCCCAAGGCCACACAGTCAGGACTCAAATTTGGGTCCTCTGACCAAGACCATTTTAAAAATTGATGTTGATGCTTTCCTTTACATTGCTATTATTAACCCTGTCCAAGAGAACTCTCTCTTTTAAGAAGGAAGTTAAGCAGATCATTTCATGCACTGACCATGCAGGAAAGCATCTGTCTTACTCCACCATCTCCACCAAGAAGAATGAGGTGGGTTTCATCCTCAGGCTCTGGAATCATGAATGGTCACTGTACAGATCTGAATTATGATGTATTTAGAGTTGTTTTCCTATATGTTACTGTGGTCATTTTGGTAATAATAGTTTTCTTGTTTCTGCTTACTTTGTTCTACATTAGTTCATATAAATGTTACCAAGTTTCTCTTTATTATTCACATTTTGTCATTTATTGTACTGCAAAAAATATACCATTGCATTCAAATAGCAGGATTTGTTCAAACCGGCCCTAATTGATGGGCACCCATTGTTTCTATTTTTTGCCACCACCAGTGCTCTTTCTATGTAATCATGCTATCTTCCAAACGTAAGTCAGAATATACTCTGGGGAAAACAATAGGAAGCCAAAGAATATTAAGAGACGAAAACTGGATATCTATTAGTCTAGTCTTAGGAGACATTAGTAGGTCACCAACATGGTGAGATCTGAGTTGGTACTAGGCAGGGTCTCCACTCAAATATCTCAATCCCATCACCTTTCAGCATAGCTTGATTCTCCTTTAAATATTTAAATATTTTAAATATTTTTTCCATATTCAAGAGTCCTTTTTAAAAACGTAAACATACACAAGAAGGATCCTCATAATCTAAAGCCTTCTTTACTAGTTAAGATCTTAGCAAGGATTAGTTGATAGCCAACTGATAAGATGGATGAAACAAAGTAGTATGTAGTGATATAACCTAGAACAGGAGTTGTTAACATAGGAAATGAAGTCTCTCCAAATACAAACTCCTCGTGTAGCTGAAAATCTGTCCTGTTTGGGTTTTATTAACCAATCATGTCAACCAATTGTAAAATGTTTTATATAGTTTGAAATAGAAGGGGATTTCCCTGAAGCCAAATGATATGATGATGACCTCATCCAAATATTTTCATCTAATATTGGAAGGCCTAGGCCTTCAAGCATTCTCCTAGATTTGGAGTCCAGAAGACCTAGATTCAAGTCTTGGTTCAACTAATTAATGTGTGACCTCGACCAATTCACTTCACTAAGTCTTGTTTCTTATTTATAAAATGGGAATACAGCTATCCCTTCTACATTATGACTTTTCCCATTGCAATTTTGATACATTGCACGACAACATAAGAAATTAAATGGGAATGTTGTTGGGAGGGGAGATTGTAGAAGCCACAGACAACATGCGAAGACAAGCAAATGCCATGGAAAAGTTTAAAAATGCAGAAATGCATAGTATTGTATAATATCAACATATTTCAGCTTTTAATACCATAATAATTAAGACTTCTCTGGTACAAAAAGAGGGTCCAAAATTTTATATGTGGAAGGGTTAACTGTAATAGTATTCATGCCTACCTTAAACAGTTGTGAGGAAAAATGGACATGGAATATGGGGTATCATGTGTAAGGAACACATAAAAAGCCAGAACTACATATAGGGATTGACATACTTTCTGTCTCACTACCCATT
The DNA here is from genome assembly GCA_028646595.1 of Phalanger gymnotis. NCBI lineage: Eukaryota > Metazoa > Chordata > Mammalia > Diprotodontia > Phalangeridae > Phalanger > Phalanger gymnotis. The sequence goes on along the minus strand of CM053624.1, from coordinate 195,526,921 downwards.
TGGGGGTAGTCCACATCCATGACCAAGAACTCTGAAATTCCTCTATTTTACCGTAACCCTCTATCTTTCCATCTTCCCTTATACTTCCCTACTCCGAAAAAGATCCTTTCCTTCATAATGACCTCTAGTTCTTCCATCCTTCAGTGTTCTTCTTTGCCATCAATACTTTTACTTTCTTTCTTTCCCAGTCTTGTTTGACCAACTCAACTGTATTCTAGCCCCTTTATGTTACTGCCACTTAATGCTTCCCCAAATCCTAACCTCTACTATCTACTTTCACCACTCTTTCTTATATGCTGCTCAGCTATGAAAGTCACATATCTACAATGCCTGCTATAACACAATCTTTTTTACTCTTTTTTAACCAGCTCTATTATACTGCTTGCAATGGTTATTCAAAAACTTCTCTTCATTCCTTCAACCTCTCACATTAGCCAGCTTCCCTCTTCCTCTCAGCAGAGAACATTACTGAAAAGTTTACTGAGAAAATGGAAGTCCAAAGTTCCCTCTTGCCTCTATTCTGTATTTCAAAACTCCTTCACATCCCACATCTACTTCTTTGCTCTAGTTTCCGAAGAGGTGCCTGTTCTCCTTGTCAAGGTCAAACTCTCTATTTGCAACTTTGAACTCATCCTCTCCTGTCTCCTCCAGCATCTTGACCCCATAATCATTCCACTCTCTCTAATATTGTATCTCCATGCCTACAAGCTTCTTCCCTATTGCCTACAAACATAAGCAAATCTCCCTGCCATTCTTCAAAAAAAACTTCACCTGATCCAACCGTCCTCTAAACTTTGATCCTCTATCTCTCCTTCCTTTTGCAGCAAAAGTCCTAGAAAAATGCTGACTGCACTTGTCTCCACCTCCCCTCAGCTCTTTTCTAAACCCTTTTCAAACTAGACTTTCCAGGCAAGAAATCTGACTAAAAGACTAAGGCTAGAACTATTCATAGAGCTTCCTGATCACCTAAGGCATAAAAAGCCTAACCCAGAAAGGAGTTGGGGTCTCTCAGACTGTCACTGGAGTCAATGTAACTTTCTTATCCAACAGACCCTTCTAATCTGATATTTTTTATATGGAGAAAAGTGTTAGTTATGTCTACCTGAACCAATGTCGCATCCTTGCTAAGCATCCTTTCCATGCTACTGTTAAATCTTCTTTTTGTTAAATGCTAGGTGGTTTATAAATATAGTCTTATTTATTCCTATCCAGAGTAAACCACTAGGCCTGATTTGACCCACAACACAAATGACCTCTTAATTGCCAAAACTGATAGTCTTTCCTCAATCTTCCTCCATATCTCTGCAGCATTTGACACTACTGACCACTCTCTTCTCTGAGAAAGTCTTCTCTAAGTTTTTGTGACACTATTCTCTTGGTTTTCCTTCTATCTGTCTTGCCATGTTTCAGTTACCTTTGCTGGATTATCATCCACGTCTATCCCTCTACATCTGTGGGTACCCCAAAGCTCTGCCTTAAGCCCTCATCTATTATCCCTTTTTATACTCTCTCTTGGGGATCTCATCAATTCCCATGAATTTAACTATCATCTCTACACAGATAACTCCCAGATCTAAAAATCCAGGCTAAGTCTAGCTCCTAATAAGCCAGTCTCATATGACAAAATACTTACTAGACATTTCTAATTCAATATCCTATCTTAAATTCAATGGCAAAACACTCATTATTTTTCCCCTCTTCCACTTCTCTTCATAGTTTTACTGTTTCTGTCAAGGACGCTGCCATCCCTTAAATCATTCAGGTTTGCAAACTTGAAATCATCATTACCCCTCATTTCCCCCATACTCAATCATAAGCCAAATCCTGTTTATTCTACCTCTACATCTCTCAAATCTCCCTCCTTTCTATTCACAAGGCCAACACCCTAGTTTAGGCTCTAATCTCAGTGTTTCTCATTACCCCTCACCTATGTTATTCCAACAGCCTCCTAACTGAAAGCATCAAATACTGTGATGAAATAGTATATGTTTAGAAAGCCCAAGAAGTAAAACCAAAAGATTACAACTCCTTAACTACAAACAAAGCCTCTAGGGAAAAAAAGTTATGACTACAAGACTTTTACATGAGTGGCTAGAAGAAATGAAGCAAGTGATAAAAATGAAATTATAAATGAAATTAGAAGTTGGGAGGAAAAAAATCAAAAGAAGAATAAATAGCTTAGCACAGAAGGTAGAACACTTTACCAAAGTACTAGATTCCTTAAAATAATAAAAACAAAATAAACAAAACTCACTTACTCCATGAATTAACAAAAAATTAGAACAAAGCCAAAAGATTGAAAAAATATAAGATAAGAAGTATCACAAATAATTGACCTAACAAACAGGTCAAGGACACAATTTTGGACTCTTTAGACCATCCAAAAAACTATCACCAACTTCCTGCCCCAAAGAACTAGATACCATATTTCAAGAGATAATAAAGGAAGAATGCAGATCATTTAGAACTAGTTGACAGAGTAAAAATAAAAAGAATATATTAGTCACCTTCTGAAAGAAAATCCAACGTGACCACACCCATCAATGCCATAACCAAAATCCAGAGCCACCAGAAAGACAGAGTTCAAGGACCATGGAATCCAGTCAGAATCATACAAGACTTAGCAGAAACTACTATGAAGAAAAAAGATCTTTCAATACAATATTCCAAAAGGTAAAATATAAAGACCGAGAATAATTAACCATGTAAAATTAAGTATAACTCAACAGGGAGAAAATAGACTTTTAATATAATTGAGGACTTCCAACATCCTTGGAATAAAGATCAAAGCAGAGTAAAAACTCTGAAAAACAAAACCAAAGAAAACGCTCTTGATTTCGATGAATTCACAGAATTTTGTCAAATGTTTAAAAAAAACAATTAGTACCAATACTACTCAAATTTCCTCAAAAATTGAGAAAGCACTCTACCAGACTTCCTTTTATGAGCCAAATATAGTCCTAATACCCAACTCAGGCAGCGATAAAACACAGAATTATAGACTAATATCTTTAATGAATATTGATTCAAATTTGTTCAATAAAACTACAGAGATTTATCCAGGAATCATGCATTGTGATCAAGTAGGATTTAAAGCATGGATACAAGGAAGGTTCGCTATTAGGAAACCTATCAACACAGTTAATTATATTTTTAAAAGCACATCAAAAACCACGATTATCTCAATAGATGTATAAAGAAAACTTTGACAAACTACAACACTTATTTAAGTTAAAAAAACAAGCAAGTATAAAAGGATTATTTTTCATATTATGAAAGTATCTATCTAAAACCAAAGCAACTGAATTACTATTGATTAAAGAAATGCAAATTAAAAACAACTCTGGGATACCATCTCACACCCATTAGGTTGGCTAATATGACAAAAAGGTAAAATGATAAATGTTGGAGAGGATATGGAAAAATAGGGACAGTAATGCAGTCTTGATGGAATTGGGAACTGATCCAACCATTCTGGAGAGCAATTTGGAACTATGCCCAAAGGGCAAACAAACTGTGCATACTCTTTGATCTAGCAATATCACTATTAGGTCTGTATCCCAAAGAGATTTTTTAAAAATGAAAGAGGATTTATTTGTACACAAATATTCAGAGCAATTCTTTTTGTGGTGGCAAAGAATTGGAAAATGAGGGGATGGCCGTCAACTGGGGAATGGCTAAACAAGTTGCGGTATATGGCTGTAATAGAACAATATTGTGCTATAAAAAACGACAAGCAGGTTTATTTCAGAAAAATCTGTAAACACTTACATGAACTGATACAAAATGAAGTGAACTGAACCAGAAGAACATTGCACACAGTAACAGCAATATTGCAATGATCAACTGTGAATGACTTAGCTATTCTCAGTAACATAATGATCCAAGACAATTCCAAAGGACTTGTGATGAAAAATGCTATCCACATCCAGAGAAAGAACTGATAGAGTCTGACTGCAGATCAAAACCTACTATTTTTTCACTTTATTTTTTTCATGGTTTTTTTCCTTTAGGCTTGTTTCTTCTTTTATAACATGGCTAATATGGAAATATGTTTTACATGATTGCACACATATAAACTACATCAAATTGCTTACCATCTTAGGGAAGGGAAAGGTGAGGGAGGGACAGAAAAAATTTAGAACTCAAAAAAATTTTAAATTAATGCTAAAAATGGTCTTTATATGGAATTGGGAAAAAAATAAGATATTACTTTAAAAATGTCAATAAAAAAATACAACCAAGAACAAGAAGCAAATGTACTGGGAATATGCCAGAAGCTCTCCTATAAATACAGAGATCAGCACAATAGTATTTTATCATATGCATATACCATAACTTGTTCATCCATTCCTCAGTTTATAAGTACTCCCCTCAGATTCCCATTCTTTGCCCCCTCAAACAGGCTAAAACATTTTTATGCATTGTTATTTTGTTTTGCTTAGGACTAATCCCTCCCTCAATCTACCCTGAATCCCTGCCCCCTCCTCCCATTTTCCTCCTATTTGAAATGTATCTCTGAAAACTTCATTCTTTTAACCAGTTCAGATAACAATGAAGTTAAAGTGTCAGCTGCTGTCCCCCAACTCCCCTCCTTGTTTGTACAGTTGTCTACTTGTGCACACTGATAATGTGAAGTAATATTCCTTAAAACCTTTCTTCTATTTATTTTTCTACTCTTTTCTTAAGATCATCAAGACATAACAAAACCACTCCCAGGCCTTGTCTAATTGCACTCCCTCTATGAGCCCTAATGATCAGTGAGTTCTGAGGGGACAAATGTTATCACCTCCCCATATTAGAGTATAAGGAAATTATCCTTGTTTAATCCTTTATTATTGTTCTTTACTGTTTACTATTTTATGGTGTTTGAACTTGAAAATTTCTATATATAGCTCAAGTCTCTTCATCAGGAATGCTTGGAATTCCATCATTAAAAATACATTTTTTCCCCTGTAGCATTATACTCAGTTGTGCTGTGTAAAGTATTCTTAGCTGTAAGCCTATATCCTCTACCTTTTGGTATATGATATTGCAAGCTCTATTTTCCTTTATAATATTGGCTGCTAAATCATTTGTGATTTTGACTGTGGCTCCTGGATCCTTGAGTTCTTTCTTCCAGGCTGCTTGCAGTATTTTTTCTTTAACTTGGAAACTCCAGATTTTGCCTATGGCATTCCTAGGAATTTTCATCTTGGGATTTCTTTCAAGAGAAGATCATTGTGTTCTTTTTATTTTCACTTTGTCCTCTGATTCTATGTGATCTGGACAGTTTTCTTTTAAAATTTCTTGAAATATGATGTCTAGGTTCTTTTTTGGGGTTATGATGTTCAAATGGTACAGTGATTCTTAAATTTTTCTCCTCAATCTGTTTTTACAGATTAGATGTTGCTTAAAGATACTTTAGATTTCTTTTCTATTTTTTCGGCCTTTGGATTTTGTTAAAACAAATTAATTGAATTTTAATTTAAATTTAATAAATAAATATTAAAAATTTCTTATTGCTTCCTGGAATCATTGGCTTCTATTTGGTCCTTCAAATTTTTAAATCGGTCCTTCAAATTGTCCCAGCTTGTTGCTTAGACAAGTTTTTGTACCTCTTGTGCCAAGCACAATTTACTAAGCTAATTCCTTAATTAAATTATCTTTCCAATTTTTCTTCCGTGGCTCTCATTTCTTTTCCAAACCTTGTCCTCAAGCCCTTTCGTTCTATTTATAAAAGAAAATGTTAACTTTCTTTTAACTGTTGCTTCATCTCTTCCAAGAATTCTAGTTGATTCTGTGCCCAAGCTATGTTTTTCTCTGGGGCACTGCTTGTAGAAGTTTTGCTATTCTTCTGTATTTGTGTCTTGAGAAATTCAGCCACCATAACAGACCATTATGGTGATGCTCTTCTTCGTTTGTCCATTTTTCCAGTCTACTTCCTGACTTTGAACTTGATGTAAGGACTAGGCTCTGCCACCCTTTTGTAGAGAACGTCTGGGCTGGTCCTATTGCTGCTTTCATGATCATTGAGTATTATATTATTCTAGGATGTCAGAGAAAAAGCTGGGGACGTGCAAGCTTTCAGTGTTCCCAGAACGGTCTATTTGCTGCTCCCTTAATTTGAGCCCTGCAATTTCCTGACCTAGGTCTGTGTCTAGGAAAGTGGAGCCTGCTAATGAATCAGGCCCTACCAGCCAGCTGGAAAGTTCTTTTGGTTTAGAACAGCAGCGATGTAGGTTCTAGCTGCTACTACTGCTATTGATCACTTGCGTACTTGTTTCCGAGCTGAACCTCCTCCTTTCTCAGTGCACTGTCCAGGGCCTCCCGACCTTAAAATGCCACCCACGTGTATATACTGGATCTGTGACTCAGAGCTGGGTAATAGATGACCATAGACCATCTTTATCATAGTGCCCCCATATGGGTCTGGTGGAACCCTAGTATAAGTCTGAGACCTCCTCTTGCCCTGGTACACAGCCTCTCCAGGGGCACGAGCACTCGACATGGCTGTTGGCCCACTTTAATTCCCAGTGCCTGTAATCCTACCTGCATATCTCCCTATGCCAAGCTGGGCTGACCCATTGTGATATATTCTGAATCTCCCCCTCGGGATTCAGTCTCGTGCATTTTCTATATCTATCTAGAGAAGTTTTGTCCTGGGAATCACAGCTGCACTGCTCTTACCACTCCGCTATCTTGGCTCCTCCCAGATTATGGATCATTACAATGTTGTTGTTGTTGCTTGTTTGTTTTTGTTTTTTTTAGGCAATCAGGGTAAAGTGACTTGCCCAGGGTCACACAGCTAGTAAGTGACTGAAGCCAGGTTTGAAATTAGGTCCTCCTGACTTCAAGGCTGGTGCTCTATCCACTGAACCACTGGCTGCCCCATACATTGGCTGTTTTAAAAGGAAATAAAATAGAGAGAGAAAAAAAAAGAATACAGTAGGGAGGAAGTGAGGAAGGAGGAAGAATTTACTATTTTGTTGATTGAATGAAGTGTTTATTAAGCATTTACTATGTGTAATGCACTGTGCTAAGCACTGTGATACAAAAAAGAAAAGGAAGACAGTCTGCTCCCAAGAAGCTCACATTCTAATGAGAGAAACCACATTCATGGAAGGTTTCAACTGCAAATCAAATGGAAAGGTCCTATGGTTCTTAAAGTGGAGTGGCAAAGCAAATGGGAATGCCTCTTCTTTAATGTTATTTCTAACTATTAAGATCATATTAGTTTCTAACGCTGAATTTGTCAAGGACTTTGGTATAAGAACTTCCTTTTCTAGGATTTCAATCAATGTGACAATAACAACTACAGAGCAGTTACTAGGCTGCCCAAAGGATGCTTCCCAGAATAAAGGCTGTAGGTGCTGAGCTGCAAGCATTGCTAATTCCAAAGGCTCTTAGGTTCAGGTCCCTGTCTCCATCAAGGTCTGAGGGGAGATGGTGAACAAGGTGGTGGTGATGGTTCAACTTGCCAGACATATGTAGCCTCCCCTCTCACTGCTTCAGCTAAGCTGGCCCACCTGCTCTATGAGTGGCAATTCATGGGCAGTTGATAGGTATGGCTGGCCCCTTCTTCACAGGAGTTGTTTCCTGTAAAATGGCAGGGAGGGCTGAGCTGAAAGAGAATCAATGGTTGGAGGACAAGGCTCCACAATCACAAACATAAATGAGACAGCCAAGAAAATTAATATGCAACTATGGAGGAAGGGATGAGAGGAGTAAGCATTACATAATCTCACTCTTATCAAAATAAAGAAAGGTTGAACAGATACACATACACCTACATACCCAAACATAAAGATTTTGATATAGCAAAACTAAAATCTAAAGGGAAACAGAAGGGAAAAAAAGAAAAGAGAAGGAAATATAAGAAAAATAGTAGATGAATCATAAAGGGAGCATTAAAAAGATAGAAAGTATAAAAAACATTCTTTTAAATACTTTTTTTCTGAGCTAAGTCTTGAAGAAACTGAAGGATGCTAAGAGAGGAAGGAGATGTGAGAGAGCATTCCAGAGCCCAGGAGGTACTGTCTTGCAAAGGCCTGGAGTTAGGAACTCAATCTAACTCAAAGTTAAATAAGGGCCTATTATGTACAAAGACTGAGACACTAGGGAGCCAAAGGTGGAAAAGACACTGGTTCTAGCCTTCAAAGAGCTTCTCCAATGAAGGGTTTGGGAAAGAGATGTAGTCCAACACTCAGAACAAATTCTAGGACAGAGTAAGTAGATAGGAAGAGACTAAAAATAAGAAATAATTTTGATTACATGACAATGAAAAACTTTTGCACAAACAAAATTAATTCAGCTAGATCAGAAGGGAAGCAGTCAATGGCAGGGGTGGGAGGGCCAGATTCAACATATAGAGGAAAAATCTGTTTCACAGGGTAACAGCAAAGAGCAGTCCAGCACAGGCCATACCAACACAGGCTGAGCCTGGGAAGGCCACACCCCAGCAAGCTAGCAGTAGGCCTTAGGAGAGTGACTGAAATGGCAGTAGTAGTTTCCAGAATTCTCAGACCACAGAAAGTAAGGGGGTTGGAGATTACAGGGGACCCTTTGCTAATACTGGGTGAAGGATTCTGTTGCATTGCCCAAAAATGGTTCCAGTAATAGTCTCAAGGCAAGAAGGAGCACTAGCACACTAGAGCAGGTACTCTGGTCACAATTTCAGGGAAGAAAAGAGTGCTTGTGGTTGCTCACATACCAGAGCACAGACCAGGAGAGCAATGACCACCAGTCTCCTTAGATTATATCCCCTTCAAAGGACTGAGAACTTACAGACCCCCAGAACTAGCTCTGAAAACGACAACAACAAAAAACAACACAGAAACTTGGGGCAGTCGTCTCTCCATACCAGGAGCAGAGCCCAACTTTCACATAAAGTTCAAAGTCAATAAATAGGCTGGGGAAACAAGAAAACAACAATAAAAAGGAACCTGACCATAAAAAGTTACTACAGTAACAGAGAAGGTCAAAACGCAAACTCAGAAAAAGACAACAAAGTCAAAACAGCTACATCCAAAGCCTCAAAGAAAAATCTGAATTGGTCTCAGGGCCAAAAAGAATTCCTGAAAGAGCTCAAAAAGGATTTTAAAAATCAAATAAGAGAGGTAGATGAAAAATTGGGAAAAGAAATGAGAGTGATGCAAGAAAGTAATGAAAAAAAAGTTAACCACTTGGTAAAGGAGCCACAAAAAATAATGAAGTAACACTTTAAAAAAACAGGATAGGCACAAAAACCACTGAAGAAAAGAACTCCTTAAAAAGCGGAATTGGCCAAATGGAAAAAGAGGTACAAAAGCTCACTGAAGAAAACGATTCCTTAAAAATTAGAATTGGACAAGCAGAAGCTAATGGATCCATGAGACATCAAGAAACAATGAAACAACACAAAAAAGAATGAAAAAATAGAAGAAAATATGAAATATCTCATTGGAAAAACAACTGACCTAGAAAATAGATCAAGGATAGATACTTTAAAAATTATTACCCCCAAATGTTCACACAGAATATTTGTGCCCCGGCCTGTGGTAGAGCATTCTGACCTCGTACTGGCCTGATCAGCCACACTTGGAAACACTGAATCTTGACTCAAGCATAGTGATGTCATTTTGGTCCTCTTTGAGAACAAAGGACAACAACCAACCAACCAACCAAGACTACCTAAAATCCGTGATAAAAAAAAGAGTATGGACATCATATTTCAAGAAATTATCAAGAAAAACTATCCTGATAGCTTAGGATCCAGAGGGTAAAACAGAAATTTAAAGAATTCGCCAATCACTTCCTGAAAGAGACTTCAAAATGAAAACCCCTAGGAATATTATAGCTAGATTCCAGAGCCCCCAGGTCAAACTGAAAATATTACAAGCAGCCAGAAAAAAATAATTCAAATATCTTGGAGCCATGCTCAAGATAACACAAGATTTGGCAGTTTCTACATTAAAAGATCTTAGGGCTTAGAATACGATATTCTAGAGGGCAAAGGAACTTAGATTACAACCAAAAGCATCTACTCAGAAAAAAATGAGTTAAAAAAAACCTTCAAAACCTCAGGAGAAAAAAATGAACATTTATTTAATGAAATACAGGACTTTAAAGCATTCCTAATGAAAAGATCAGAGCTGCATAGAAAATTCAACTTTCAAATACATGACTCAAGAGAAGCATAAAAAGGTAAACAGGAAAGAGAAATCATGAGAGATTCAGTAAGGTTTATATTCCTACATTAGAAGATGATACTTGTAACTCCTAAAAGCTTTATCATTACTAGGGCAATTAGAAGGAGTATATATAGACAGAGGGCATGGGTATGATTTGAGTGTGATAGGATATATACAAAATAAAATTAAGGGGTCAGAAAAGGGGATCTACTGAGAGAAAGGGGAAGGGAAGAGAAGAATAGGGTAAATTATTTCACATAAAAGAAGTACAAAAGAGCTTTTACAATGGAAGGGAAGATAGAGGGGTGGTGATGGGCATTGCTTGAACCTCACTATCATCAGAATTGTATACACTCAGTTGGTTATAGAAGTCTATCTTACCTTGCATGCAAGTAAGTGGGGAGGAGGATAAGAGAAGCAAGGACTGATAGGAGGAAGAGCAGATTGGGGGAGGCAGTGGTCAGAAGCAAAACAATTTTGAGGAGGAACTGGCTGAGAGGAGAGAGAAGGATAAATGGAGAAAATTAGCATGAAAGGAAATATACAATAATCATAACTGAAAAATTCTTAGATCAATTTTCTCTGAATTTCTCAAATTTATAGAGAACCAAGTCAAATTTATAAGAATACAAGTTATTCTCCAATTGATAAATGGTCAAAGGATATGAACAGGAAATTTTCAGATGAAGAAATCAAAGCTATCTATAGTCATATAAAAATGCTCTAAATCACTATTGATTAGAAAAATGCAAATTAAAACAACTCTGGGATGCCACTTCACCCCTACTAGATTGGCTAATATGACAGAAAAGGAAAATGACAAATGTTGAAGGGGATGTGGGAAAGTTGGGACACTAGAGCACTGTTGGTAGAGTTGTGAACTGATCCAACTATTCTAAAGAGCAATTTGGAACTATTCTTAAAGTACTATAAAACCAAGCATACCCTTTGGCTGAGCAATACCACTATTAGGTCTATATCTCAAAGAGATTCAAAATAAAGAAAAGAAAGAAAAGGACCTATATATACAAATATTTGTAGCAGCTCTTGTTGTAGTGGCAAAGAATTGGAAATTCAGGGGATGTCCATCAATTGAGAATGACTTAATAAATTGTCATATGTGACTGTGACAGATATAAGAAATGACACGCGAAGATGGCGGCTGGGAAGCAGTGACTGGCGTGAGCTCCCCATCAAGTTCCTCCAAAAACCTATAAAAAATGGCTCTGAACCAATTCTAGAGCTGCAGAACCCACAAAGTGGCAGAGGGAAGCAGGGCTCCAGCCCAGGACAGCCTGGATGGTCTCTGGGTAAGGTCTGTCCCACACGGAGCTCCCAGCCCCCAGCTGAGGGGAGCAGAGCTGAGCAAAGCAGAGCCCAGCGCACGTGGCGCGAACAGACCAGATGCAGACCTACCAGACCAGGAGACGAGCGAAGAGTGCCCTGGCATCCTGAATTACTGAGCTGTGGCATCCACCAGACTTCTCAACCCACAAAGAGCAAAGACATCAGAGGAGGTTAGTGGGAAAAGCTGCGGGACTGAGTTTGCGGTTTGGCCACTGCCCCTGGGGCAGCAGAGGTGGGGCAG
>CM053624.1:195498568-195514682 GCA_028646595.1 Phalanger gymnotis | reverse complement strand
ATGTTACGCATGTGGCCCATGTTGAATTGCTTGACTTCTTAGGGAGGGTGGATGGGAAGGGAAGAGGGGAGAGAATTTGGAACTCAAGGTTTTAAAAAAATAGATGTTCAAAAGTAAAAAAGTTTTTTTTTTCATGCAACTAGAAAATAAGATGCACAGGCAATGGGGTATAGAGATTTATCTTGCCGTACAAGAAAGGAAGGGAAAAGGGGATGGGAGGGGAATGGGGTGACGGAGGGGAGGGCAGACTGGGGAACAGGGCAACCAGAGTGTACGCCACCTCGGAGTGGGGGGAGGGGGGGAGGAAATGGGGAGAAAATTTGTAATTCAAATGCCTGTGAAAATCAATGCTGAAAACCAAACATGTCAAAAATAAATTAAAATTTAAAAAAATTAAAATAAAAGAAATGACACGCAAGTTAATTTCAGAAAAACCTGGACGTACACAAACTGATGTGAAGTGAACAGATCCAGGAGAACATACGCACAGTAATAACAATATTGTACAATGATCAACTATGAATAACTTAGCTATTCGCAGCAATACAGTGATTGAAGATAATTCCAAAGGACTTCTAATGAAAAATGCTATCTGCTTTCATAGAAAAAAAATGATGGACTATGGATGCAAATTGAAGCATACTTTTTCAACTTTCTTTATTTTTCTTAGGTTTTTTTTTCTTTTTTTGGTCAGTGTTTTCTTTCACAAAATGACTAATATGGAAATATGTTTTGTATGACTGCACATGTATAACCAAATCAAATTGCTTGCCTTCTCAATGAGGTTTGGGAGAGGAGGGAATTTAGAATTTAAAATTTTTATAAAACTAATGTTAAAAAATGTTTTTACATATAACTAGAGAAAAATAATTTTTAAAAAATTATGACATGAATGCAATGGAATATTATTGTGCTGTAAAAAATTATGAACATGGTGAATAGAAAGAAGTATGGGGAGATATATGAATTGATAAAAAGTAAAGTAAGCAGAACCAAAAAATAATATACAAGATAACTATAGAAAGAATAATAATAACGAAATAATCAAAGATGAATTCTGTGAAGTTATAATAAGCAAGTTTGGCCCCAAAGAGAAGATACCTCCCCCTCTTCCTCTGTATAAGTAGGGGGAACCATTGATGTGAAATATTATACATAATCTATATGTGACGTGCTACATGTATAAACATAACATCAAACTTTTTGATACGTTGATTAGTTTTATGGAACATTTTTCCTTCCTCTTTTTATATTCATTATTACAAAGAATGGCTCTCTGGGAGGGAGGGAGGAAGGAAGAAGGGAACAAAGTGGAGAATAAAAGTGATGGTAAAAACAGAAGATACCAATACAATTTTTTTGTTTTTAAAAATAAAAGGAATAGAAAAAGTGGGAAGGATGATATTCTAGCAATTCCAGATCTCAGACTGTACTGCATAGCAGTAATCATCAAAACTCTTTGCTATTCATTTAAAAATAGAAACTTTGATGAATGGAATAGATAAACTTTATAAAATTAAAAATAATCAGAAGTAAGCAAACAGCAATATAGTAGGATTCCAACTACTGGAGTAATGATTTACTATCTGACAAATACCACTGAAAATTAGAAAGTAGTATGACAGGTTTAGACCAACATCTCATACTATATACCACAATGTGATCCAGACAGACATACGACCTAGTTATAAGTGAACATATCATAAACAAGGTAAAGGAAGTTGGAAAGGGATATCTATTACAACAATATACAAAAGAATTATTGAGCAAAAAAGGAATAGAGAGGCTCACAGACAATAAAATAGACAACATGATTACATAAAATCAGGAAAGTTTTGCATAAATACTATCAATCGAATTATAAAGGAAACAGTTAACTGAAGGTAAAAATATCTTTACAGCAAAATTCTCTGATAAAAGTCTTATATCAAAGATGAATAGAGAATTGATATAATATACAAAAATAAGAGCCATTCCCCAATATATAAATGGTCAAAGTATATGAACATGCAGCGCTCAAAAGAAAGCAAACTATCATGAATCATACAAAAAATGTATCAAATTGCCTATTACAAAAGAAATGAAAATTTTAAAAACTATGTGGTTCTACCTTATATCCTTCAGATGACAGAAAAGGAAAATTATAAAAGTTAGAGGGGCTATAAGAAATAGGCACATTAATGGACTATTGGTAGATTTCTGAAGTACAACCATTCTGTAAAAGTTTGGAACTAAGACTAGAAATTCAGATATAATATAAATTAATTATACCCTTTGACCTAATGATCCTAGTCATGAACCCCAAAAAATAAAAGCCAGAGGGGAAAGGCTAATTTGTGCAAAATATTTATAGCAACAGTTTTTTGTAAGGAAAAAAACTGCAAACAAACCAGTGTCTATCAACTAGGGAATGACAGAACAAATTATGGTTTCTGAATGTAACAGAATATTTTTGCAGTGGCAAAAGGGATGGAAATAGAGAAACCTCAGACCACTTTATGAACTGATTCAGAGGGAAGTAATGAGAAACAAGAGAATTTATATGATGACAATATCGTAAAGTAAAATATTTCCTGAAAGACTTAATGACTATGATGAAAGCAATGGCTAATAATGACTCTAAAAGATGGTAATAAATTATGCTTTCCAACTCTTGGCAGAGAGGATGATGGACTAGAGGCTCTGAGTAAGATATTTTCAGACACAGTCAATGTTTGAATTTCTACTGAATGACTATACTTATTTTTCAAAAACAGCTTTCATTTTAAGAAGACTGGTTAGAGTTATGAAAAAAAGTAAGGAGCTTACTGATAGTGATACTTTAAAAAGGCAGGAAAGTGTGTTAATGCATATTTTAAAAATAAACAGAAGAGAACAAAAGGAAGTTCAGAAGGAGACACAAAGATGCAAGTTTGGAATTATCATGTTAAATTTAAAATTTTTTAAAAAGCTGTTCATAGTGAAGATTCATTATTTAATATTCTGTCCTTTTCTGTTCTCTGCAAGGGAAAATATTCATGTTTGTTAAGTTCAAAATAAAAAGGAAAGTGTTTAGAGTAAAAGATAGTAGTGATCAAAAAAACAACAAACCTTATTGAGACATTGACGAGCTAAGTGACCTTTCACAGTTAGTGGATTTCATATTTTTGTGTGTAAAGTAAGAAGGAACCTCAGAAGCCATCTAGTCTCATTTTACAGACAAGGAAAGTAAAGCCAAAAATGTTAAATATTAGATGGTAAATCCTAAATTTAAACCCAGATTCTCTGACTCCAAAATCAGCACTCTTCCCTCAGAAGCAACACTTGAACCTGACTCCCAGACTAATACTCTATCACTATGAAAAGCTGAAAGAAGCTGAAAAGCTGATGGAAAAGCTTTCCATCTATAAAATAAAGATTTCACAAAATAGTTGTGAACATCTGATACAACATTTCATTTGCACCTCATCGTGTATTATTAGTTACATGTCTCTTGTTACCATATTGATAGCAAGCATTTCTATAACATCACAATATGTTTTATATATATGTATACACAAACACACACATATACGTATGTTATCCCATTTAATCTTCACAACAATTCTATGGGAGAGGTGCTATCCCCATTTTCCAGAAGAGGAAACTAAGGATTTATCAAGTGCCTACATGTGCCAAGCACTATGCCAAACACTAAGGACACAAAGAAAGGTTAAGAATAGTACCTGCTCTCAAGGAGCTCACAGTCTAAAAAGGGAAACAACATGCAAACAAATACATACGACCTACATACAGGATAAATTGAAACAATCAACAGATGGAAAGCACTAAAATTAAAAAGAATAGGGAAAGATTTCCCATACAAAGTTGGATTTTAGCTGGAACTTGAAGGAAGCCAGAGAAGGTAGGAGGCAGAAATGAGCAGGGAGAGCATTCCAGGCACAGGGGACAGCCAGTGAAAATGTCCAGGGGTGGGAGATAGATTGTCTTGTTCAAACGGAAGAGCAAGGATGCCAATGTCATGGGACTGCAGAGTTTATGGTAGGTAAGGGGTGGTATAAGATTAAAAAGACTAGAAACACAGTGGGGGAGGGAAGGGGGAGGGTTTTGAATGCCAAGTTACCTCTCTATTAGGCAGTAAGCTCCATGAGAGCAGGGACCATGTCTTACCTAAATCTCCTCTCTCTATAATGCTCTGAATACATTTTTGCGGGCATTTCTCATTACTGGGTTGACAAATACAGTGTTTTCTGCGCTGTTACACAATTTAATAATTTCTTAAATATCTATTGTATTAACATGAATTTTAATTGAAGATCAAGTGATATATTAAAGGTAATCGTAACATTAAAATGTAAGCTAGGAGGAACTAATCAAGTGTTCAGGGTGCCTATTGTCATGAGATAGACCTTTAAAGCCACTGCCTTTGCTCAGCTGCTTACCACTAGCCGGCTTTCTTCTTTAGGAGCCAGTCGTTCTAGGAGGTCACAGCCCAGCTGATAGCAAAGGATGCTTGACTGGCACAAGTGGCACTCGACAGCTCTTTCATCTTTCTGGCAAGTATGAGAACCCCCCCAGGGGGCTTGGAAGACATTATTTATAATGGAAATTATGTCCTTAGACAGACTGTTTTCTAAGCCCATGGTGATTCCATCATCTTGTAACTCCATCTGCAGGATACAAGAGGAAAGGAGGAAATGTTACGATTTTGTCTAATGATTTTTGCACACTCCCCCCAGAAGTAGCCTTTACCCACTGGTGTCCTGTATAATCCTTATTCAAATATTGAACATATAGCTATCTATAGCATGTTAATATGTGTTCTTTTCCATCACTACTGACTTGGGGATTTATGGTAACATAATACCATAGCAATGCATGACTAAGAGTAATGACAAAGATTTTTTTTAAACAAACAGACTCACTGTGACATTGAAGTGACCCTGAGCTCTTGGAAACTATTCTACTGGACAATAAGTACTAATAGATCCTACCCAGTTGGAAAGATTTGAGTGTAACCAGTGACAATCTGTGTGTCATCTGAAGAGCAACCTAGCCCAGAGTGGAGAGGCCTTTCACTAGAAGGTTAGTGGACAGTGAGAATTATCTTCGCTCATAGAAACTCATGAATACCTAGTACTAATATAAGGTGTTTAGGGGGTTGAGGAAAGAGAGTCTCTCTACAATGATGATGAAAACACTAATCCTTGAAATTCAGAAGTATTAAACAGAGCAGAGCATGAGCATTTAAATGAGCATTATCTTTCTAAGTAGTCAGTTTGGCAGGCTCATTTTACAACCCCCTCCTTTTAAGGAAGTGGAAAGAGAGGCCCAGAGAAACTCAGATTTTATTTCAGCGATTCTGCTACTGTTCTAAATAATTTCGGAAGTTCCATTTTGAAAACAGCTCAGAGTCCAAGATCAGTCCTTGGTGACTGCCATGCAGAAGAGGGATTTGATTTGTTTTGCTTGGCCTCAGAGACAAGTAATGAGGAGCAGTGTGGCAAATTTTGGCTCAATAATGGAAGAATTTCCTAACAATTATAATCAAATGAACTGTTTTGTGAGGTAGTGAGTTCCTGGCCACATAAAGTGTTTAATAGGCAAAAGATTCATACTATTCAAGCAAGACAAGAACTAGTTGTCAGGGATGCTACAGAAAGAATTTAGGAATTAAAGCTAGTCTGTGTAACCTCTAAGGTCTCTTCACACTCTACAAGTCTATGATTTTATGATGATAAAATGATGATAAGAGGAAAGCTTTCACTTCAAGTACCTGCTTCAGGAGGAGATCAAACATGAGAATGAAACAATTCAGATTCATTTCATCGTCTTCACAATCAAAGTCAATAGTCCTTCCTCCTGGGTGTCCAAAGTTCTTGAAAGGGCTCCGGAATGGACTGCGCATGGGACTACGAAGAGGGCTCTGGAAAGGGCTGGGAAATGGGCTTAACATATGGTGCTGAACCCGGCGACCAGGATCAGAGGCAACACTCACCTGCAAGAAAGAATTTTGAAACTTCATTGAGTACAATCAGTTTAGTTTAGTGAAAAGAGTACTAGGACTGGAGGCAAAAGGTCTGGTTGGCCTCAAGTCCCAGTCTCAACACTTAACTGGCTATATGACCTCTGGCAAGTAACTTCAACTCTTTGAGCCTCAGTTTCCTCACCTATAAGACCAATAATAGTACTTGCACTACCTGTTCCTAGGATCGCTGTGAGGCAAGTGTTTTGTAATACTATATAAATGTGGGATAATAATAAAAAGCCTTCAGTGATGATACTCTTCTAATCCTCTGGTAAATAACATAAATGTTTTCAAACACCATTCATTTAGAAATTAAGTTAATTGATTCACAATCAGTGAAGAGGAAATAAAAGCCACATGCCAATAAAACTGACAATCTAGATGAAATGGATGAATATTTACAAAAATATAAATAGCCTAGATTAAAAGAATGGGAAATAGACTTCAATAAAATTCAATTAAAATTCAGTAAAAATAGACTTCGAAAAAAATTAACAAGTCATAAATGAGCTTCCTAAGTTGGAAAAAAACCCCTAGGAACAGATGGATTTACACATGAATTATATCAAATATTCAAAGAACAATTAATTCTAGTATTATATAAATTGTTTGAAAAACAGAGAGAAGGAATCATTCTTCTACTTCTACTTCCAAGTTAAGTAAGCAACAGCCTAATACTTCTTCTCTCCCACACTCTCCTTCAGAGCCTCCCAAGACTGAGCTAGCTGAGCTAGCCTGAGCCAGCTCTAGCAATGCATGTGTCAGCTTCATCAACTATGTGCACACCCCTGGAAAGTATACTGCCAAGGTAACTGAACTTATCCACAGGATTCAGAATTTCTCCACTTGTTATAACTGATGGTTCCACATATGGATGGTGTGGAGCTGGATGCTGGAGAACCTGTGCTTTCTTGATGTTTAGCTGTTGGGCCAAAATTATCACAAGCAGTAGAGAATCGATCTATATTTTGCTGCATCTCACCTTCAGAGGCTGCACTCAGGGCACAATAATCTGTGAACTTATCCACAGTGAGAACCAAAAAAAAATTATGCACAAACTCCACTTTAATCTTGGCTTCAAGTTAAATAGTTTACCGTTTCATCCTCAATGAAAGCTTCTGACCATTCTACTGAAAAATTCATGCTAAAAAGCATGGGAGCAAATACACAGGCCTGTTTCACTCCACTGGTGACTGGGAAAGCTTGAGAGCCCACCAAACTGAAAGTCTACAAGCTCATTCTGCTGACTTTATTGTTGTAAGCCTGTGAAACCTGGACAGTATACTGGCACCATGACAGGAAACTGAATCACTCCATTCTATTTGAATTGTCTAAGGAAGATTCTGAAGATCACCTGGCAAGATAAGGTATTGGATACTGAGGTCCTTTCTCAAGCTGAACTGCCAAACATTCAAACTCTCCTGCAGAGAGCACAACTCCAATGGGCTGGCCACGTTGTTCAAATGCCAAATATATATTTACCTAAAGGACTGTTTTACTGAGAATTTACATAAAGGTCAGAAGAAGAAATGCAACGACATTCTCAAAGTAGCTCTGAAGAACTTTGGTATTAACTGTGAGACAGTGAAGACACTGGCCAAAGGACTACCCTGCATGGTATGCCCATGCCTGTATCAAGCAAAGCGGAACTGCAATAGCTCAAAAGAAAAATGAGATGCACAAATTTAGAGACATCTCCACTCCAAACATTCACACAGACTATTTGTGCCCAACCTGTGGTAGAGCCTTCTGAGCCGATACTGGTCTGATCTGCCACAGTCGGACACAGTGTACCTTGACTCCAACACAGTGATGTCATTTCAGTTCTCTTCGAGAACTAAGGACAACAACCAAACAAATAAACAAGTTGAACAAGTAACCATTTTCTGATACCCATCTCTCAAACCTCTCCAAAACAGAAACTATACATCAAAGAAAAAACAACTTCACCGGAATCCATGGTCTAGGAATCCAGAATCCAAAAGAAAGTTGAAAAAAATCTTGAAAACTGATGCTTACTGACCCTGGACTCACTCAGCACCCCTTCCCCACCTCCCACACTACTAGCAATGGGGCTCTAGCAGACCCAATGAACCAACACAGGCTTACAATAAAATCCACCACTGTACCCCAATCCTCCCTCCCTCTTTCCAGGGTGCAGAAGTTTGCCTGGTCCTCAACAGCCAGCTTGGCCATAGCTCTTCAGAAGCAAAAGCCAGCTGGGAGCTGCAAACAAGAAGCAGCAGCACTGCAAAGCTCTGAACTGCTGGCCCCAGGCCAGACAAATGAGGAACAGAGGGAGTAGGACAGGTCACTAGGACAAGCACTGTGCATGTGAGAGCCTCTCGACCAAGCCTGGGGGAAAGAACACAGTATCCAGGAAATAGTAAAGATCCCATTCTGACCACCCAAAAGTCGGCTCAGGCAGAGACCTAGGCTGGAGAACCATTAACTGCCCAGCACAAAGAGAAGCTGATCTGCTTTAAGATCGAGCCCCTAAGGAAACCGCAGAGGGGAGAGAGTCAGTAGGGGAGATAAGAGGGAGGAGGACTGAAATTACCAAATATCTCAAGAATAAAATCAAATATCTTAAACATAAGCACATAAATCAACAGGAAAAACAGTAATGACAGAAACAGGCCCCAAACAAGTTCAGGCATCTATGAATAAATATTGAAAAAAAGGAAAATTATCCAACATTTGATGCGACAGAGGACCCTGTGTGATGGAAGGACAATATGGAACCACACACATTGTTCTTGATTGATTTAAAAGAAAAATGAGAATTTTGAGAGCAGAATATACGACCTGTACAAAAAAGAATAATAAACAGAAGAGAAACATTTGACTGCAATGGTAAGCCTCACTGAAGAAGCAAAAGAGAACAATATATTAGGAAAGAATGGACAGAACTGAAGGACAACCTAGGAGAAGAGAAACAAAAAACACTACCATTAAAAGAAATTATGCTAACTACGTAAACAAAACAGTGAACTTGAAGATAGGATGTGTAGAGACAACTTAAGGTCTCCCAGAAGAACACTCTAGGACCAATTACAATGAAGGAAATAATAGGAGAGAACTACCTAGAACTTCTGAACACAGAAAATGAAATACCAGTTGAAAGAATTCACAGATTACCTTCAGAAAAAAACCCAAGGTTGCAAACTCCAAGATAGATAATGGTTAAATTTAAGAATTCAATTCAGAAACAAGTTCTGCAAGCAATCAAGAGAAAGACCTTTAAAAACAAAAGGACATTCAATTAACATAAGCTTTTTTGCACCCCCTAGAAAACACAGAAGAAAATGAAATAATGTGGAGAAAATAAAATAATGTGTTTTGAAAAGCAATGGATACCAGGATACAGTCCAGGGCGACCTACCCTGCAAATCTGAGCTTAGCCATACAAGAAAAAAAGAAATGAATATTCAATAATAAAGAAGAGTTTGAGACACTTTTAGAAAGAAAACAGGGACTGAAGAGATTATGCTTCTTGAACACTCTAAACAACAGAAACACAGGAGTGAATAAATGCAGCAGCTAAAACAGCAAGAGCAACAAAGTGACAACAGAGAGACCAGTAAAAGACTTCCTTCTAACTGCAAACAAAGAGACAGGAATGAAGGTAGAAGTCTGGCGAAGACGGTAACAGTGAAGAAGCAGGAAAGGGGCATTATGGAAATAACCTAGCAACACCCTTACTTACAGGTGAATCTATGCTTTTTGGTGGGACTACATTTTAATATAGGAGGACACATAAAAAGTAGGGAGGAGAGCAGGAGAATGGAGGAATGTGTGATATGCTAGGGTCAAATCAAGGGCTAGCAATAAAGGGAAGGTAACCTCTGGTCTTAGAAAGAAAAGAGCCTTCTGGGGAGTGGGTTTGGAGGAGGGTGTGAAGATAGAAAGGGGATAGGAAAGAAGAAGACCTTACTTTGGCAATGGAAGGGGTTTTCATTGAAGAAAGCTCCTGTGGGTGAAGACTAATGGTCACTAAAGGGAGATGAGGGTCTTATATTGGTTGAAGCCTGGGGAGATTTGATGCTTCAAAAGTCTACTTGTCCTATATTGGGAGGAGAGGAGTTGGAACACCTAGGGGCAACTGGCACCTAAAGGAATGGAAGAGCATGGACACAGGGAGGAGATTTCTAGGCAAATGTAGAAAAACAGTAGGGAAGAATATAGATCAGTGCTACATAATTAAGGATGTAGTTGGGGAAAAGTCCTACCATGGGGCACTGTCCATTATCACCATGACTATTCAACATTATACTAGAAATGCTAGCTTTAGCAATAAGACAAGAAAAAGAAATTGAAGAAATAAGCATAGGTAGTAAGGAAACAAATTATAACTTTACAGATGATAAGGGTTTACTAAGAGAACCCTAGAGAGTCAACCAAAAAACTAATCAAAACAATTAACATCTTCAGCAACACTGCAGGATAAAAAATAAACCCACACAGATCAGCATTTTTGTATATGATCCACAACTCCCAGCCGGAAGAGATAGAAAGAGAAATTCCACTTAAAATATTTGCAGATAATATAAAATACTTGGATGTCTACCTGCTAAGATACACACAGAAACTATATGAACACAATTTCAAAACATTCTTCACAGAATAGACAGTTTTTTTTAACTGGATAAATATTGTTTATGTGTAGGCTGAACCAATATAATAAAAATGACAATTACTACCTAAATTGATTTACTTATTCAGTGCCATATCAATCAAAATATCAAAAAACTACTTTATAGAGCTAGAAAAAATAATAAGAAAATTCCTCTGGAAAAACAAAAGGTCAAGAATAACAAGGAAATCAATGAAAAATGAGGAGGAAGGGGAATAGAAGTACTAGATTTCAAACTACGCTATAAAGCTGTGAGTACCAAAACAACATAGTGCTGTGTAAGAAATAGAGAAGTAGATTAATGGAACAGATTGGGAATGAAAAGATTGTTGTCCTTTGTGCTGAAAAAGGACCAAAATGACATCACTATGCTGAGGTTAAGGTACAGTATGTCTGACTGTGGCTGATTAGACCAATGTACGCTCAGAAGGCTCTATCACTGGTCAGGCACATAGTCCATACTCCATATGAACATTTGGAGTGGAGAACTCTCTAAACTTTCATGTCACATGTTTCTTTCGAGCTATTGCAATTCTGCTTTGCTCCTAGAGCACAGCACCTTCTTTGATGCACACAGACCATGCTGGATAATCCTATGCCAATGTCTCCCATGTCTCACGTTTGATTCCAAAGTTCTTCAGAAAAACCTTGAAAATGTCCTTGTATCACATCTTCTGACCTCCATGTCAACAGCTGCCTTGTCTAAGTTTTCCATAAAGTAGTATTTTAGGCAAACATATGTTTGGCATTTAAAGAATTTGACCAGTGCATTGGAGTTGTGCTCTCTGCAGGAGAGTCTGAATGTTTGGCAGTTCAGCTTGAGAAAGGACCTCAGGGTCCAATACCTTATCTTGCCAGGTGATCTTCAGAATCTTCCTCAAACAATTCAAATGGAATGGACTGATTCAGTTTCCTGGCATGGCACTAGTCCAGGTTTCACAGGCATACAACAATGAGGTCAGTACAACAGCTCTATAGACCTTCAGTCTGGTAGGCAGCCTATTAGCTCTTCTCTCCCACATTTTCCTTTGGAGCTTCCCAAACACTGAGCTAGCTCTGGCAATGCATGGCTCAACTTCATCATCTATGTGTACATCCCTGGAAAGTATACTGCCAAGGGAAGTGAACTTATCTAGAATATTCAAAATTTCTCCATTTGTGTAACTGATGGCTCCATGTATGGATGGTGTGGTGCTGGATGGTGGAGAACCTCTGTTTTCTTGGTGTTATCAAGCCAAAATTAGCATAAGCAGCAGAGAATCAGTTCATACTCTGTTGCTTCTCAGCCTCAGAGGTTGCATTGAAGGCACAATCACCTGTAAACAAAAAGTCATGCACCAACTCTCCCTCCACTTTAGTCTTGGCTTGTAGCCTTTTCAAGTTAAATAATTTACTATCAGTATGGTAGCTGACCTTGATGCCATTTTCATTACAACATTGCTGAAAACATCATGCTAAAGGCATAGGAGCAAGCACACAGCCCTGCTTCATTCCACTGGTGACTGAGAAAGAACAAGAGTATTGTCCACTACCCAGAACCCGTGTAAGCATGACATCATGGAACTGTCATATAATATCGATATACTTCTCCAGCAAATCATATTTTGCCATGATCTTTCATAAGCTTCACAATTGACAGCATTGAAGGCCTTGGTCAGATTGATGAATATTGTGTGCAGACATCTGTTCTGTTCTTGGCATTTCTCCTGGAATTATTGAGCAGCAAACACCAAATTGACCATTCCATGGCCCTTCCTGAAGCCACACTGGTTCTCAGGTACATGACCATCTTTCAGTTGAAGGATCAGCCTATTAAGGAGGACTCTGGCAAGAATTTTGCCAGCAATGACTAAGAGAGAGACACCCTTGTGATTGTCACAGGACACAGGATTCAATACGAAGAAGTAAAGGAGCACAGTAACCTAGTGCTTGATAAACCCAAAGATCCAAGTTCCTGGGGCAAGAACTCACTAATTGACAAAAACTGCTGGGAAAACTGGGAAGGCAGTCTGGCAGAAACTAGGCATAGACTAACAACTCACACTACCTACCAAAATAAACTCAAAATTAATGAATGATTTAGACATAAAGGGTAATATCATAAGCAAATTAGTAGAGCAGGGAAGAAATTACTTGTCAGATTTATGATAGGAGAGGAATTTATGATGAAATAAGTAATTGAGAGATTCATGGGAAATAAAAAGGATAATTTTGAACACATAAATTAAGAACTTTTGCACAAACAAAACCAATGTACCTAAAATTAGAAGAAAAGTAAGAAATTGGGAAAAAATCTTTGCAGAAAGTTTCTGTAATAAAGGTCTCATTTCTAAAATAATAGGGAACTGAGTCAAATCTGTAGTAGAAGAGCCATTCCCCTACTGCTAAAGGGATATAGGCAATTTTCAGAGGAAAAAATCCAAACTATCAATGGTCATATGATAAAATAACCTAAATAGTTAATAATTAGAGAAGTGCAAACTAAAACAAGTCTGAGGTACTATCTCACACCCAACAGTTTTAGACAAAAAAAAATGCAAAATGACAAAAACTAGAAGGGATATGGGAAAAGCACATTAATGCACTATTATTAATGCACTATGAACTAGTCCAACTATTCTGGAAAACAATTTGGAACTATGGCTAAAAAGCCAGCAAACTGTGTATACCTTTCTTTTCTACTTTGAGAATTTAATGTAGTGGAATGTCATACAGAAAACAGATAAATGGTTAGAGTTCGGTGGTGGCTCCTGCTGCAAATTCCCTAACTTCTTCCCAAATCACCTCCATGGTTAGGCTGGGTTTGTCAGGGTGTTGAGACTGTCTTCCTCTTCTTCAGGATTTGGTTGAGCTTGACTTCATCAAACTCCAAACACAGACATTCAGATTCCTGTCCAGTTTTCCCCAGTTCTAGCTCTACAATGGCAACAGGAGCATTAATTTGGTCAAGGTGTTTTGACTGAGACTTCAAATCTACTCTCCAATTCATGGCTTTCAGACTGTTTTCCCATTGACTTTGATTGATTAGACTCTCCTTGATTTTTGTCTTGTGGTTTTTCCAGAATTTGGAAATAACTGCTGCTTGATCAGCCGTAATTCCACCTTGTTTTTTGGTTTGAGCAGTCAGGAATGCCTCTAATTGGTTGAAATCCATGTCTGCAGATGCGATAGACTTCAAGAGCCCCCACATCTTCTCCAGGAAGGGGCAGAATTCCTCGCGAGGTACTTCCAGGTAAAGCTGGCTCCGCAGCAGCTCCTCTGTGATACCTGGGTACCCATGGAAGATGATCTGAGCCAGGCCAATCAGCAGGCCACTCAGGGTCTTGGAACTCTGGAATTCAGCCACCATATCAACAGCTTGTTCCTTGTGTATACCTTTTGATCTAGTAATAACACTACTAATTCTACACCCTAAAGAAAGAGCAAAAGAGCCCATATGTACAAAACTATTTATAGCACCAATTTTTACTCTGCTAAAAAAAATGAAACTGAGGGGATGACCATCAAATGGGGAAGAGTTGAACAAATTATTGTATATGGATTTGATAGGATACTATTGAACTATAAGAAATCATGAAGGAGATGTTTCAGGAAAATCTGGGAGGATATGTATGAACTGAAACAAAGTGAAATGAGCAGAAGCAGAAGAACAATCTATACAGAAACAGCAATATTGTAAAGATAATCAATTTTGAAAGACTTAGTGACTCTGACCAATACAATGATTCACAATTCCAAAGGACTCATGATGAAATATGCTATCCAGAGTGAGAACTGATGGACTTAGAATGAAAGTTGAAATATATTTTTTTCCTTTCTTTTTCTTGCTCTTTTAAAAACATGGTTATCATAGAAATTTGATTTGCATGATTATACATATGTGTAATGGGTTTTGTTTTTCTTGCCTTTTCAATGGGTAGGTAAAGGGGTAAGTAGAGGGAGAAAATTTGGAACTTAAAAAAAGAATTAAAAATCTCTGTGAGAAAGAAAGGAAGGAAGGGAGGAAGGAAGGAAAATGTGGGAGGGAAGGAGGAAGAGGAAGTGGGTGATTTTCTTTTAATCTTCCCCTAGGATCAGATATATACGAAAAAGTCATTAAACTATACATGCTTTTTGAAAAAAATTAAATGAATCATATAAAAATATGAAATAAAACTATAAAAAATTCAGAATAGCTTATTTGCTCTACATGTATAAAGTACTAAGACACTAAGGGAAAAAGACATTTGAATTTACTTTTATATTTAGATCATACTAAACATTTTGGTAAACTATCCTAAATTTTATTAGATCTTTCTCTAAAATAAGGTCTAGGGAACAATCTTCTTAAAACAAAATATTACAAGGTAATGTTGAAGGTCATCATGCACAAGAATTGGAGATTCCATGACAAATGAAAGAAAGATGGAGATCCAAGGACTATCAATATTAAACGCATGTGCATATATACATATGTATGTATCTGGTATTACTAAAAGCCCCTCAGAAAGCAGAACATTAAACCTGGCTCTGCTACTTGCCACCTACATGATTTTAAGTAAGTTATTTCCCATATTTGCGGATACTATAAAAATACTATACTACAAAATAAGGAGGCTGGACTCAATAACTTCTAAGTCTCTCCCATCCCTAAATCTTTGTTCTCATGAACCAGATATATCTTTCTCCAGTGATTAACCATGCCATGGAATTGATCATGACCTCTCAAAAGCTAGTAGAGCTGAGTAGAACTCAAATATGAGTTATACACTATAAAGCTGGAAAACTTCCTACTATGGGCTTAGCAATAGAGCATGTCTGACATCCTAAGACTAGCCAGGCTAAAGGCTGAGAGGCTCTTCCTACAGAAGGCTGGCCACCAGGGATAATTTATTTTGGCCACAATAATTTACAAAGAACATCTAAAGTAGGAGTGAGGAACCTGTGACCTTGAGGCCACATGTGGCCTTCTAGGTCCTTGGATGCAGCCTTTTCACTGAGCCCAAGTTTCACAAAACAAATCCTTTTTTTAAATTGTTAGTGGTGGCGAGAGAATTTCATATTTTATTATTTAACATTTTAGTTTTCAACATTGATTTCCACAATATTTTGAATTACAAATTTTCTCCCCATTTTACCCTCCCCCTCACTCCAAGATGGCATATATTCTGATTGTCCTGTTCCCCAGTCAGCCCTCCCTTCTGTCACCCCACTTCCCTCCATCCCTTTTCCCCTTACTTTCTTGTAGGGCAGGATAGATTTCTATGCCCTATTCCCTATATATCTTATTTCCCAGTTGCATGCAAAAACAACTTTTTTTGAGCATCTGCTTTTAAAACTTTGAGTTCCAAATTCTCTCCCCTCTTCCCTTCCCACTCACCCTCCCTAAGAAGATAAGCAATTCAACATAGACCACACATGTATTATTATGCAAAAACACTTCCACAATAATCATGTTGTGAAAGACTAACTATATTTCCTTCCATCCTATC
>CM053624.1:195454128-195498068 GCA_028646595.1 Phalanger gymnotis | reverse complement strand
AAGTGTTTGCTTTTGATTACCTCCTCCCCCTATCTGCCCTCCCTTCTATAATCCCCCCCTTTTTATCCCCTTCCTCCTTTTCTGTGGAGTAAGATACCCAATTGAGTGTGTATGTTATTCCCTCCTCAGGTCAAATCCAATGAGAGCAAGATTCACTCATTCCCCCTCAACCTGCCCCCTCTTCCCTGCCAACAGAATTGCTTTTTCTTGCCACTTTTATGTGAGATAATTGACCCCATTCCATCTCTCCCTTTCTCCCTCTCTCAATATATTCCTCTCTCACCCTTTAATTTTATTTTATTTTTTTAGACATCACCCCTTCTTATTCAACTCACATTGTTCCCTCTGTCTATATATATATATATATATACATATATATATACACACATATATACATGTATGTATGTATATATATTCCCTTCAACTACCCTATAACTGAGAAAGGTCTCATGAATTATAAACATCTTCTTTCCATGTAGGAATGTAAACAAAACAGTTCAACTTTAGTAAGTCTCTTGTGATTTCTCTTTCTTGTTTACCTTTTCATGCTTTTCTTGATTCTTGTATTTGAAAGTCAAATTTTCTATTCAGCTCTGGTCTTTTCATTGAGAAAGTTTGAAAGTCCTCTATTTTATTGAAAATCCATATTTTGCTTTGGGGCACTATACTCAGTTTTGCTGGGTAGGAGATTCTTGGTTTTAATCCTAGCTCCATTGACCTCCAGAATATCATATTCCAAGCCCTTCGATCCCTTAATGTAGAAGCTAACAATTCCTTTTATTAAAGGGATTTGTTCTGCGAAGTTTAGATTCTGTCAAAGGGCTGTACTTGAGGACTTAGAAAACCACATGTGGCCTTGAGACCACAAGTTCCTCCCCCTTGATAAAGTATGGATCTAAACATCTAAAATATACCTTCTACATATTTTACATACTTAGGATCATAGATGTAAAGTTAAAAGGGATCTTAGATACCACTGAGTCCAAACCTCTCATTTTACCAATGAGGAAACTGAGGCCCAGGTTAAATGGCTTTCCCAAGGTCACACAGCTAGTACCTGTCTGAGACAGGATTCAACCAACATCTTCCTATCGCCAAGTCTAGTGCTCCAACCACTACTCCATACTTTATATAGTATTTATCAATAGTAGGAGTACCTGCAATGATGAAACCACAGATTCTTACAATAATAAATGGAGTTAGTAATTTAAGTTAGTTTTTAAGTAGCAAATTTAAGAAATAATTTAAGTAGTAAATTAATTAGTAAGTCAATAAATCAAGAGTGACCTTGGACAATTCATTCAATCTCTCTTGGCCTAAATTTCCTCATCTGCCAAATGGAGATAATTCCTGTCCTACTCTGCCTCCCACATAGGGCTGTAGAGAGCTCAAAGAAAATATTATACGTGAAATACTTGACAGAGCACAAATATAAGTTATACAAATCACTATGTTATTATTAATAATAAAAAATGATTACAGAATTATCCAGGAAATTTATTGTTGGTGGCCTATTTTAAACAACTGAGAACTATACTGATAAAAAAAAGTAGCTCATCAAATGTTGCCCACATCCAGAGAAAGAATTAATGAAGTCTGAATGCAGATCTAAGCATACTATTTTCACTCTGGGTTTTGTTTTCATGTTTTTTCCCTTTTGTTCTGGTTCTTCTTTCACAACATGACTAATGTGGAAATATGTTTAACATGGCTGTACATGTATAATCTATATCAGACTGCTTGCTTGGGAGGGGGAGAGGAAAGGTAGGGAGGGAGAAAATTTGGAACTCAAAATCTTATGAATGTTGAAATTTATCTTTACATGTAATTAGAAAACAATACTATTTACAAAAAAACAGTGCATCTTGCACCTTCTCAAAAAAAGTAGCTTATCAAGATCTGCACTACATGCAAACTAAAGATGGTTTGTCTAATTGAAGTGAGAGATATAAAAACTACCAGCTACTAGTCACATCCCCTAGGAGAGTCTGGGATACAAGAGCAAAAGGGGGAAATAGGTTTGGCAAGAGGGAAGAAAAGTTTTGCAAGGTAGAGACTGGAGTAAATGGTAGCAGCTCTCTTCATCTCTCTCATCTGAACTCTCAAAGCAACTTGCTTATGCTTTTATATTATATTCTCCTATGTATTATAGTTATTTGTTGATTTATCTTACCGTTCTACTAGACTAGAAATCCATTAGCTCCCATTTCTATAATACTTGCCAATTTACAAAATGTTTTTCTCACAACTCTGTGTAGTACTGAGTATTCCACCTGCTAGATTCTCTACTCCATAATCACATTTTTTCAGTCTTCCTCCCTATAAAGCCTAGAGCAGTGCCTTGCAGGTGCTTAATAAATATGTGTTAAATTGATAGATACAAATAAATAATTTCAAATAATAAAAATTATATTTGATTATAGATTCTACCTGGCATTTGCTAGATCCAGCATCTTGTAGTTTATATGAATCTTCAATGATAAAAAGAAGGCAGGATGGGAAAAAAATAAGTCATCATTTACAAATATTTGAGCCTTTAATGTCAGTCTTAGACATTGATGCAATTGGCAGTACTTTCCAGAATCTCAACAAGCAAGATAAAGAAGAACTGGGGTGATAATTACCCTTCGAGCTGCAAGACTCCCTGCCAGCTCACTGACTCTTGTTTTTCTTTGATTTGCCAGCTCTTTGACGGAATTAACTCCATCAGAAAACATGCTTATTAATAGCTGAAGTGGGACCATGATGTCTAACTCTGATAATACCTGAAGAAAGACAAACATATATACATATCAAAAAGAGAAAAAATACAGACTTTCAAAATCTAAACAAAGATATATAACAATTTTTTAGAAAATTAACTATTTAACATGAGGTCATTTAGTCTTTTAGATCACTTGGATATCAGCAACAAGTAGTGAAGAAAGACACTAGATTCGGAGTTGGAAGGCCTATGTTTTAGTCTTGTTGTGGCTAGGGGCTATGTCATTCATTTTAAATCCCCTTACATTCCCCACACTGTCTAACATAGGATGTTGCACAAAGTAGTAGTCATTCAATAAGTGTTGGTTGAAGGAATGTGTGTGTAAAAAACAAGAGATTGAATTAGAGGATCTCTTTGGCTTCTCCTCACTCTTAAAATTCTCTGTTCTACTGTGCTACGTTATTAAGTCCATTATAGCTCTAAGACTCTATGTGTTAAGGTTCATTCTAATGTTAACATTTTACGTTCTAATTTCCCTTCGAGCTCTTGCATTCTATGTTTTAACATTCCACGTTCCATGATCTCTTCCACCTCAAACATGCTAATGTTGATTATGATCTATCAGAAGTAATAATGAGTAATAGCAATAATAATAGCTAGCAGTCAGATAGCACTTTAAGGTTTGCAAAGTGATTTACAAATATTACCTCATTTTATCATCTCAACAACCCTGGGAAGTAGGTGCTATTATTATCCCCACTTTGCAGATCAGGCAACTGAAACAGAAAAGATTAAGTGGCTTGCACAAGATCACACAGCTATTAAATGTATGAGGTCATATTTTAATTCATTTCTTCTTGGCTCCAGGTCCAGAGCTCTACCCACTGTGCCACTTAGCTGCCATGTTTTGTTTCCTTTCCTGTCCCCAAACAAATCTGCATTTCTCTTATTCTAAAAAGATAGAGAACAATAAAAGTTTATGCCCTTTCACTACAAACAGTAACTAAGCTACTACTTCTAGAAATTAATTAGGAAAGACCAATTTCCTGAATCTGAAATATAAAGCAAATTCACCAAAGTTTCATTTGTGATAAAAACAAAAAACAAATAATGAGTCTTAATAAGATGTATTCTCTCTGCCTGGTACATTCTTCATTCTACCACCACTGCCATCTTCAGGTCTGCCTTTCCAATTTCTACCCATCCTTCAGGGACTAGATCAGAAGCTCTCCTCCATAAATGCTTCCTTTATCCTCTCATAGATCAAAGTGATCTCTCTCATATCATCTCTCCAATAGCACTTGTTATCTTTTCTTATTGCATTCATCATCCTCTGCTTTGTCCTATGGTTATCTGTTTCTAAGTTATCTTCTTTCCTACTAGAACCAAAGCTCCAAGAAGGCAGTGAATATTTGTTATCTAAACTTTGTGTCTCCCCTATGAAGAAGAAAAAAAAACTACAATGATTTTGCAAACTTTTGAAGGACTAATCTCTCAGCCACCTAGTGTCCAAATACTAGAAAGTATCCAACCTCTATTAAAGGAGAAATAAAATGTTAACAAACTAAATAAGGATAAGGTAAAGTAGGTGAGCTTATCTACTGTTATAGCAATTACTTGCTGTCCTTGGATAAGAGATATTGAAGTTTAGTCTAAAACAGCTTCTTTCACAGTTGTGAAAGTATTTAGTCTTCCCCTTTTGTCTCTTGCCCTTGAGCAGAGAATGTTTTCTTATTCCAATAATGAATTCTACCAGTCACATTCCAAATATTCCCTTTTTCTTCCTTGAATGTTCCACTTCTTTCTCTACCCCTCTCCCATAAAATGCATCATTTATGTAGACTAAGTTGCTGAAGAATGCTGCTGATTGGGCCTGAAATGTCATAAATACGAAGTCTACACTCTAGAAAGGTGAATCTGCTATCAGCAAGAGCTGCAAGTCCTTCCTGAGAGTTTCTTCTTCCTTTTATTAACTTCCTTAGCAAGCTAATAAATCTCTTTGCTTTCAATTTGGCCTCCTATCTTTGACTCATAGTCATTAGACCCCTGCTGACCAGTAGGCCTCTACAAAGAGGTCAAGAGAGAATTCCCCTACCATCCAATACTGCCTTTGAACGCAGTAGGTGTTTAATAGCTGTTTGTTAAATGAATTAATGTTTTCAGGTGTCTAAAGCAATTATCAAGGAAGGTTGGGTACTAGAGTTATCAGAATTTATATCATCCCCCTCATACAGCCTCTACTTCAAGAAGAGTAGGACTACATCTTATCTAAATTTTGTGTCTCCTCTAGTACCCACAATGTTCTACACAAAATTAGTGCTTAATAAATATTTTTATATTAATTGAGTGAATTAATGAGCTGAATAATTTAGATTCTGAGTACCTGAGCCCAAATTTTGGAAAGGGTCCCAGTTTATCCTTTTTCTAATATGATATAAATAGTTCTCCCATTGAGTATATACAGATGAAGCTGATGCAGTGAGAAGAATAAGAAAATGGTCTTGCACTTATGCAAGGTGCAGAAATACCACCATCTGGACGATATTTACACTATTGGTCATTTAACCACAAAGGGTCTCCCTTTCCCAGGTTATAGTTCCTTTCTCCATGATCAACCAGCATCACTGACTTACATGAAGCCATAGTAGAGCTTGCTCCTGCACAGAAGAGGGATATCCTGTGAACCGGCAACTGATAAATCCAAACATCTCTTCCATTGAGAAAGGGAGAGGGCAAAGCTCAATGTCAAACATTTTGCTACAAAAGAAAAGAATGGAAGTCAATTACTATCAGAAATGTATTTCCAGATGCATTTCGAGCTATCTTATGCTTTGTGGGGTCAAACCAGATACTCCTCCCACTCCCACTCCTACTCTATCTTTCCACCAGTCTATGTTCTATATGATTCGACCATGTCATCACTCAGATACAAAAACATGTACAACTGTACAAAGGCAACCTGCAATAATGTGATGGATATAGAGCTGTAAACACCTAGATTCAAATTCCAACCTGCAACTTAGCTGAAACAAGTCACAACCTCTCTAAGCCTCAATTCCCCCATCTGTATAATGAATATAATGATATTCATGGTATCAGCCTCACAGGATTATCATGACATTTAAATGAGATACTGTACATAAAATACTTTGAAAAGTTTAAAACACTATATAAATGTCAGTTATTATTTCTATTGAAGGACTTAAGAGATCTGAGACCTGGTCTTGGTCTCAGAACTTACTAGATATGTCACTTCAGCTATCTGGGCTCAGTTTCATCATTTGTAAAATTAGGGGGCTGCATGAGATGAATCCCAAGATTCCTTCTAGCTCTAACCCAAATTCAAGTTCTCACAGTCTCTCACTTGGACTATTATAGTACATGCCTAATTGGATTCCCTTTTTCTGGCATCCCCTTTTCCTATATATCTTCCATCACATGCCAAGACAATCTTCATAAGGCATAGATCTGATCATGTTTCTTCCCTGCTCAAAAGCCCTCCATGACTCCCCATTTCAAGATAAATTACAAACTTCTAAATCTGACGTTTAAGACCCTCTATAATATGGCTCTGACCTATCTCTACAGATTTTTTTTTTCTTTCTATTCCCCTTCACATTCAGTGAAACCGTTATCCAAACCCTATACTCCATTGCCTGACTCCATGCAAACACACTTGTTATCTCAAGTACACTCTTTTATTATGTCCTCCTTTCAAAATCCTTATCATCTTTCAGGGCTCAACTCAAGTGCCATACCCTCCCTGAAGCTTTCCCTCATCCTCCCCTCTTGCTAGTGCTCTCTCCTTCTTCAAACTACCTTGCATTATACTTACTTATGTACATGTTGTATCCTTCAATAGACTATAAGCTCCTTGATGATAAGGATTATTTCATTTTTGTCTTTTTATCACCAGGTCTTAGCATGGTTCTTACACATAACAAGAGCTTAATAAATATTTATCAAATTGAATTTGCATTCTTATAGTATGTTCTAACACTTTATATTCTGACATTCTGTGTGCTAGGTTCCCTTTCAGTACTAACATTTTATGACTCTATTTACATTTGATATATTTAGAATGACTCATTATATGAAATGAATCATTAACAAATATATTAACAACATATTAGTGCTTCTTCTCATTCTTATTAAAGGCTAACAGAAAGGATTTAATATCTAATAAATTAAGATTGAAGCTACTTTCCAGCATTTAACTTTTTTCACATTGCTCCTATCTCATCATATAAAATTGTAATTATGCTCAAAAGACAGTGAATATAATGGAGGATTTATTCATCATTTAACATTAACAAAGCCTCTTCTGAACAATGATCTAATCACCAGATGTGATTCCTTAACTAACATTTATTCCTGGTACTGAAAATTTCTCCATTAAGTTCTAGATTTAGCTAACACATTTCTTGACACTTTTACCTACCTTAATACTTCCCTGAATTCTTTTAGCTGGTTATCTGGGACTTCTGTTCTGATGGCTTCTAGCCACTCTGGCATGATGCATTCCCACACAGGCTGACTGATCACATTGTAGGGAATCAGGCAGAGAATACGGTTGAGACCTTCCTTTAGCTGGGTCACTGTGCTGCAGGACTTGTCCCAGTACCCACCAACCTAAGAGGATTTCCAATGGCAAAGGAAGAAAGAACATAGCATACTTATGACCATCATCTACAAGTATTTCCCATAAGAAGCTGTGTGCACTTCCAGGACCAATATCTAGACATGTTCAAGGCCTAAGCCAAAAAAACCCCAAATAATTTTAGCACCTCCTCTAGGATATGTTCACACTTCTGGGTTGGGTTCCAAGTATGCAGCTACTAAACCCATAAAGTTATAGGGTAGTCTATGTATCTAAGCCTCTAATATTATAGTTAATAAGTCACCACTTGTGCATTTCTCCTTCATATTTGGCCAAGAGACATAGTAAGCCCCTAGCAATGTCAGAGACTAAGATGGCACACTAAAAACCGTATATGTAAAACACTCCTCCCATAAATTTAGGGCACACTTTCCCACAAACACACACAGCATATACAGGAAAAGTGGCACAAACATGGAGTACAACAGCACTTAGGCACACGTATAATGGTCATATGAAGTCAAGGAATCCCCAACTCTAGAATTACAGGGCCTCGATGTCCTTTCTCTCTTCTCAGAGTCCTCACAGTGCTCCCCCTTCAGATATGATGTCTCTGCTGGCCTCGCAAGGTCTGTTCCTCTAATGACTGAGACTATTGATTGCTACGCTAGCTCTCTTCTCTGTTGCCAGAGTTCACATTTCTTGAAGTTTTTGCAGCCTACCTCAAGTGATTAAATACCTCTCTGTATCAATGTCTGTTGACCTAAACTAGGCCTCAAACTCTCTCTTAAAGTGACTCTACAATTGTTGGATGGGGTGTTTTCTCTGAGTGAGTAGCTGTGCTGCTAAACCCCACAGTTGATGGCACAGAGGTGGGTGAAAGGAAAGGAAAGAAAATGTCCTTCTCTCTGACAAGAGATAAAGAGCTGAAACTTCTTTCCCAACTGCTGGCTCCTGGCTCAACTACTTCTAAGCGACAAGATAAGTCTTTTAATCTTACAATTCACCCAAGGGATCTGTTCACAGCTCATACTGTTGAATGGCATTGTCATCAAGATCTTCTCATTTTTACAGTTACCTCAATATCTCCTTGTTGGCTCCTTTTCTATATTAAGTCCTGAGCTTTCAAGAACCCACTCCCTTACACTGTAATTTTAGTCAAATATTTTTTGTTCCCAAAAAAGCTACTGTGGTACATTTTGGCAAAGAGCATGGGGCACAGTTCACAATCCAGAATTTAACATTCTTCCACAAGGATATACGCCTACCATAGCATTTGACTTAAAGATAGATTATACTCATTTCCAAATTAATGATTACTTAATTTTAACAAGCAAACACCATTTTACAAATTTCTCAAAAGTTACCACATCTTGGTGCTTGCAAAGGCACCCTAATCAAAGACAATAAAGAAAAAGAAAGTCTGTCTTCTTCCTCAGAGGGAAGCCGGGTTCACAGAGCACTTGAAAAACATGTAGACCCCTGGTCTACTGGCAGTAAACCTTCACACAAGAAATCATGCTGCTTTGTCTTTGTTCTTATATAATAACACAGAATCCCTAAGCAGGAGGGGACGGGGGAAACTTGTCCTCTCCCTCTCCCACTAAAGGGACCCTTTGCTCTGGACTCACATATGCACACCAATTCAGTCCTAGGAGATGAAACTTCCTCTGGGTCCCTGCAATACACAGGACACCCCCAATATCTTCAAAGTCTCCTGCAATACATCAGAAATCCAACTAGAAATATGAACTCACCCCTCACTAGGACAAAAATTAAGGAAAACAAACTCAGAAAAGCCCCCAAAGAGGTATGCGGCTCACAAAAAGGGATTAAAAACTTAGAACTGATTACTCAGGAATTTAATTTTAGTTAAAAACTAACATTTCATAGTATTTTAAAGTTTACAAAGCATTTTACATATATCATCTCATTTTACCTCCACAACAACCTTGGGAGGTAGGAGCTATCATTATGCCCATTTTACAAATGAAGAAACTGAAGCAGTCAGATGTTAAGTGACTTTCCCAGGGCTGTGTAGCTAATAAATATCTGAAACAGGATTTGAACTCAGGTTTTCCTAACTCTAAGTTCAGAGGTCTAGCCACTGTGCCACCTACCAACAGTAGCAACCTAAGGCAACCAGTGAAAATCCAGTCAAAAGTTTGTTTTGTTTTGTTTTGTCTTAAATAAACATTGATTAGTTTGCAAAGCATTCTCTAAGGAAATTGCTAGTCACCTGTATTCTGGGTAATGTCACATCCACATAGTAGCACATAGTATTCATATTAGTTGCCATACTCATGGTACTGCACAGTAATGCCAGTGCATACACATTTAAGTCATTGAGAAGTCACCTCAAAATAACAGGTCTGATATGTAAAGAAAACGCACCAAAAAGTAAAAAGGTAAGGTGAAAATCTGTTCATTTTTCTCTAGTCCATCACAACACTACTATGGCAATCAAGGAGTCTCAGGTGGAGAACCTCATCATTCAGTCCCTACCAACGTATAGAAGACCTAAATATATCCCTAGTGAAGCCTAATATAGGACCCCTACTGGGTTACTCCCCCAATTAGCACCTGGTAGGGTGAGTCCCCAGAGTGTGACTGCTACCTTGGGATACAAGGGTACACTGTGAGTCTAGGCCCTTAACAATATAGCTCATGAGTTCCCACCAGTATGCTTTTCCTTAACAACCAGTCAGTAGACACAATTAGCTCTTAGTGAAAGCATTAACTGTGATGTTATAGTAATTACAGGAGCTATAAAACATCTCCCCCATAAACCTGTAGCACACTCTTCTAGCAGGAAGAAAAATTATGAATTTTTTTAAGATTCACTTTTAACTCTAGAAACTAGACTTAGAAGTGACTATTTAGTGTCATGCAGACTGAATCCCTGTACTACTCTCCCCTCCAAAAAGAGCCAGAGTAGAGTGCTCCTGTCTAAAATGCCTGACTTGATCTCCTCTTTTAAGTCACAAGAGTATATTCCCAGTTAGTATTTGTGATGACTTTGCTCCCTTCTGACTCAGAGACTTGTTCACACCTAACCTGGCCTTTTTAATGGCCCCTTTTTGTGATAAGTTCCCAGGCTCTCAGGGACCAGCTGCATTGCAAAGGAAAAATTTATAAGTATTAGCCAACTTCAAGGTCTAGTTAAGTTGTAAAAAGGAAAATGAAACTTACATTGATAGTTATGTGAACAGGCAAAAGCATAAAACATCTGAGAGTCTTAATAATACCTCACACTCTTTAGCTTATTTAGGTTTGCAAAGCATTTTCCTCACGAAAGCACTATGAATTGAGCAACATAAAAATTATTTCCCTCAATTTACACTTGAGAAAATTGATTCTCATAGAAGTTAAGTGACTTGCCAAAGGTCAGACAGCAAGTAGTATGATAACAATACAACAAACAATTTAAGCATCTACCACATGGCAAGGCACTGTATTGGACAATGGGAACACTAAGAAAAAAAAATAATCCTTGCCCTGAAGGGTTGTTGTCCTTCCTGCTGAAGAGGACCAAAATGACATCACTATGTCATGGTCAAGTGTCTGACGGTGGCTGATCAGACCAATAGGTCAAAAGGCTCTGCCACAGGACAGGCCCGAATAGTCCATACGAACATTTGGAGTGATAGTTCTAAACTTGCATATTTCAAGTTTCTTTTGAGTTATTGCTCTTCCACTTTGCTCATAGAGCACAGCACCTTCTTTGATATAGGCACACCATGCTGAGCAGTCCTATGCCAATGTCTCCCATGTCTCATATTCAATTCCAAGGTTCTTCAGAAGGGCCCTGAGAAGTCCTTATATCACTTCTTCTGACTTCCATGTGAGCACATACCTTGTGTGGGTCTTTAAGGCAGATTCACATTTGGCATTTAAAGAATTTGACCAGTGCATTGGAGTTGTGCTCTCTGCAGGAGAGTCTGAATGTTTGGCAGTTCAGCTTGAGAAAGGACCTCAGGGTCCAATACCTTATCTTGCCAGGTGATCTTCAGAATCTTCCTCAAACAATTCAAATGGAATGGACTGATTCAGTTTCCTGGCATGGCACTAGTCCAGGTTTCACAGGCATACAACGATGAGGTCAGTACTGACCTTGATGCCATTTTCATTACAACATTGCTGAAAACATCATGCTAAAGGCATAGGAGCAAGCACACAGCCCTGCTTCATTCCACTGGTGACTGAGAAAGAACAAGAGTATTGTCCACTACCCAGAACCCATGTAAGCATGACATCATGGAACTGTCATATAATACTGATGAACTTCTCTGCCATGATCTTCCACAAGCTCTCATCACAGACAATATCAAAGGCCTTGATCAGATTGATGAATGTTGTGTGCAGACCTCTGTTCTGCTCCTGGCATTTCTCCTGGAATTGTTGGGCATCAAATGCCAGACTGACCATGCTATGGCCTTTTCTGAAGCCACACTGGTTGAAGGATCAGCCTATTAAGGAGGACTCTGGCAAGAATTTTGCCAGCAATGACTAAAAGAGAGATCACTCTATGACTGTCGCAAAACAACCTATATCCTTTTTCTTTATAGAGATGGACAATAGAGGCATCCTTGAATTACTGAAGGATAACCTCCTCTTTCCATATAACCCAGAAGATTTCAGTTAGCTTTTGTATGAGCAGTGGACCCCCTGCCTTGCAAAAATCAGCTGGAATAGCATCAGAACCAGACACCACACGAAAGGAGCCTAATGGTATTCACAACTTCTTCTTCAGTTGGAAGTTCAGCTAGAGAGGGAATAACTTGAGGTAGATGGTCAATGGCTTCAGCATTGGTTGATGATGATCTGTTGAGAACACTATGGAAGTGTTTAGCCTCTCTCTCCAAGATCACATCCTTATCACTACTCAGCACAACTCCATCAGCACTGAGTAACTAAGGTGCTCCATAGTTCTTTGGCCCATAAATAGCCTTCAGGGCACCATAAAAGTCCTTTAGATTATTATGATCAGTGTAGAATTGATTTTCATATGCCTTCTTACTGAGCCAAGGAGGCTGTATCTCTCTAAACTTCACTTGCACTTTATTTTTGATGGAGTTAAACATGGCCTTCTTAGAGACAAACTATCCTGTGGTAAACTCTGGGGAGTTCTTGTTTTTCATTTATCAATTTCTGAATTTCTTCATCATTTTCATCAAACCAGTCTTGATGTTGGCAAGTGTTCTGGCCCAGATGAGTAAGTGTGGTGTTGTACACCAAATCTCTGAAAGCTGCCCACTCCTTTTCTGCTCCACTGTTGCCAATTGGGTGTTGGCTCAGCTTTCCCTCCAAGTTAGCAACAAACTGTTCACACATAGAGAAGCACTCTAATCCGTTGACATTAAGTCTTCTGGTAGTCATCTTGCCTAGGGGCTGCCACTTTTGTCGAATATGAATATTTATCTTGGAGAAGATAAGGCTATGATCAATCCAGCACTTGGTGTCACACATCACCTTTGTCACTCTCAAATACTGTCTGTCTCTTCTCCTTACAATAATATAGTCTACTAAAGGCCAATGTTTGCTGCAAAGACACATCCACAAAGTTTTATTGTGTTTAAGTAAATAGAAGCTAGTGTTGGTGATAAGAACACCAAGAGACCCACAAGTCTTCAGTAGTAAGTGACAACTGCTATTGCTGTTTCTGACTCCATTCTTCCCAAGACTCCCTGCCATGTCTTATAGTCTGTCCCTCTTCTGGCATTAATGTCACCCAGAATTACAAGCTTGTCCTCCTTTAGCACATTGATGATGAAGGTCTCCAGATCTTCATAAAATTTTTATCTGACCTCCTGCAAGGGGCAATTGTGTTGTCAAGAGCCTGTCATTCACTCCTTTGGGGAGGCATAAAAGTCTGTTGACTAGATTGGTTTTGATTGCAAAATCTATGCCAGCTTCACAGTGCTCCCAAATCACTACAGCCACTCCAGAAAAACATGTATCTAGCTTCAGCTTTGGTAAGCTGGACTTCATTTTCCAGCCTTGCTTCACTCAGGGCTACTATTTAGATGAGATACCTGCTGAGTTCTCTTGCAGCACAATCTGCTTGTCTTTCAGGTCTACTGAATTTTGTGTTGACCATAAGCATTCACACATTCCATATCAATGGTTAATGGAATCATCTTCACAAAAGATTTTGTAGGATCCCTGCATGCCACAGTAAGCAGACCAGGGTTAGGTTAGGTGAAGCGGACAATTTTTAGAGCATCTTCTATCCCCTTCCTCACACCAGAAGGTGAGCAGTGCAATCCTTCAAAAAGGCTGATTGGATAACCAAGGGGCCACCAAACCCCACTACTGTTTCAGTCCAGTAAGAAGAGGACCCTGTGGCCTGGGCTGCCTGCATGCAGGATTTTGATTACAGCTCCCAGAGTATCTGCACCTGCTGCTTCATCACTTGCCTGTCACCGTAGGACTCTGAGGTAGGTAAAAATAGTAAAATAGTATGGGTGATGTCTTTGACTGGTGCATAAATTAGATTTAAATGAAATAGAGTTGTGTGAAGTCATTGACCTCACTCTCTCTTCCAGAGTTACCAAAGTCCAGTGGCAAGACAAAAGTCAAGATGATTGGCAATAACTCAGGACACAGTGGATGACGTTGGTGTCTTCAATGTCTGACCAAGCTCTAAGCATTCCACAGCGCCTGCTTCCACTGCCTTTATAGCCTGTTGGAACAGATTGTCCATATCCACCTATTCCACTGGGGAAGTCTTCACATGCTTAAGGTAGACACTCCCCTAACTCACCGACAAATTTGAGGGCCCTCAGTTTCCTTCAACCTGGCTCAGCCTGTCTGCCAAATAGGTTTACTGGAGTGTGGCCCCTGCATATGCTACAGCTTCTTCAAGCCACAAATGAGAGCTGAGTGACAGGCAGACACAAAAGATGGAAAACAGCCCTGAAAAGGGCTCAGCAGCCCTCAAGCCAGAGGTATTAGTCTTCCTTGAACATATACACCCTCCTCAAGATTTATATTCCTATTAAAGTGTAAGAGTCAGAAATTGAACCCAGATCCATTGCTCTTACAACTACACCATGCTGCCCACTGTTTCTTCTCTATTCTAATATAAAGCACAGGTGGTTTTTCCCTTTTGTTCTTATTCTTCTTTCACAACATGACTAATGCGGAAATATGTCTAATAGGATTGTACATATATAGTCTATATCAGATTGTATGCCATCTTGGGGAGGGGACAGAAAGGGGAGGGAGGAAAAATTTGAAACTCAAAATCATATAAAAGTGAATGCCAAAAACTACTTTTACACATAATTAGAAAAAATAAGATATTATTAAATGGGAAAAAATATAAAGTACAGACAATGTTCTCCTCTCTAGATCTCAGTTTCTACATGGGTCAAGTCAGGAGAGTGGACGAATTACCTTTACACTCCCTTTAATAGTTTCCAAGCCTACTTTCTAATTCAATAAATCAATAAATATTTATTAAGCACCTACTATGTGTTAGGCACTATGCTAAAAATTAGAATTTTCACATGAATACAAAAATATAATCCCCAAAAATTTTCTACATACCAAGAGGAACATACTATTATATTTTATAACCTATCATCATATAAACATTCACTTATAAGCCTTCAGAAGAGAAATTTTATCAGCAATGTAGCTGAACATAGATAGATTTTAGATACTCTATTGAAGTTTTCTCTACTTAGAGCATGCAGTGAAACAGAATTGGTGTTTTCTATATGTTCTCCCACAAAAGTGGCAGGGCTATCAATTGAAAAAATGACTAAACAGTGGTAGGTGAATGTAATGGAATACTACTGTACAAGAAATATGAAGAATTCAGAGAAGAAGGTAGAATGAAGTAAGAGAAACATAACAATATATACAATGACTACAAAGCAAATGAAAAGAAAATAAAAAGAAGTAAGTATAATGAGCAAGTTTATCCCAGAAGAACAGATGAGAAAATACATCTCCTTTCCTTTGCACAGGCAGGAAACTGGGTGTTGAATACTACTTATAGTATCAGGCTTAATTGACGTTTGATAGTTTTGCCGAACTGCTTTTCTTCTTTTCCTTTTATTCCCTGTTGCAAAGAATGACTTACAGGGTAGCAGGAAAAGGAGGATATTTAGAAATGAAGGTAATATAAAAACACAACAAATAAGGGATTTTTTTTTACAAAATTTTAAAATATAAGATTTTTTCTAGCACTAGCTTAAATTTGGTTCAGTTCTGAGTACAAAAAATGGTACACATAAATGTTATACTTTTTAACTAAAGATTAGACTCTGCCTGGCAAAAGGAAAAAAAAAAAGAACTGGCAAACTATCAAATCAAGGTTCAGTTTATTCTTCTATTGTTCTCTTGAGTAAGATTCTATGCTTTCATTATAAGCACCAGCACATGAAAGTGTTGATTGACCCTCAGTACTTTATATGAATTAAAAGATTAAAAGGAAATATAAAATATTTAGCATTTACTTCTAGGACTTTGATGAAGGCTTAACAGTTTAATTTAAAATGAACAAATAATAGTCTTTACGCTGCAAGAAAACTGAGCTACTTTGACGTCGTTTAGATATTTTGGCTAAATATAATGAATGCTGCATACTTATTGCCTATGGCATGAAGAAAAAATGGTGAATTCATTAAATTTAGGATTCATCTTTTTCTCTAAAAACTAGGTTATAAAATGATTATTTGGTATCAGGTGGACTAAATGCCTGGATTTTCAGTGAACTGATGGAAATCTGGGGCATTTTGCAGGCATGGTCACAGACCAGCAAAGCTAACAATAATGATCATAGTGTTTTTCACACATTCCTTTGAGAACTTGGGATGAAACTATAGCCTAGGTACTTTTTGGCCATGTACCCACCTCCTGCTTATCTTTCTGAGACAGGACACACCAATCCTTCACCAGGGAAGCTTTCCAAAAGGAACAATAAATAAAAAGCATATGAGCATGGTTCATTTTTAAGAAACAATGCCAAATATGGGGAGATTTCCAGTATGTTAAATTTCTGCTTTTATACAGACAGCATTTAAGAATGAAACTAGAATGAAAATGAGAAGACAAAAAAACAGAAATATCTATAAAGACTTATGGAACAAGAACTATTCTCCATCAGTGATCGTGGAATTACTACATTTGCACTCTAACATTTAGTCCCTTTGAATGAGTAGATAGAAATATCACTAAAGGAAAA
This sequence comes from Phalanger gymnotis, assembly GCA_028646595.1. Lineage (NCBI taxonomy): Eukaryota > Metazoa > Chordata > Mammalia > Diprotodontia > Phalangeridae > Phalanger > Phalanger gymnotis. The sequence continues at coordinate 195,481,565 of CM053624.1, read as the reverse complement.
AAAGATGATAAGTACAGCCAGACAAGACTAAGTATACACAAAGGAGGTCCAGATGAGAAGGGACATTGATTTGCAGGTACTGGGTAACTTAATCTTGAGATACATAAAAGAAGGAAAGATATGAAACATTTGGGTAAAAAAATCCCAGACATTATTACCCCAAAAAAGTTTACAAAGAGACTATAAATATCTAATAACCCACATTCCCACTTTCTCATCTCGATAGAATTTTATGAGAATGATCTACAAACACACCAAGGGAATATTTGATCAAGATATGACAAGGAAACAGGCAAATGCCTACAAGCAGTATTTTATAGCCGTCTATATCTTTACAATTTTACAACGTACTGAAAAGTATATATCATTGTTGTTTTTTTATTTTGACTACAAAAAAGTATCAGATGCTGAGGAGCAAGATACCATTTTAAAGGCTGTCCTTATCTTTCCCAACACATTAGGGATTTAGATGAGGTTTTTATGAAAAAGATAGCACGATAATACATATGGCAGTTAGCTTTTATTATGGAACATTTTAACTCATACAAAGGAAAAATCAAAAGTTTGAAAGGAGACACCAAGAAACAAAGGCATAAGTGAACAGGAACAAGGGAGAAGGGTTTCATGGCAAAGGATGCCAAAAGATGTCAGCTGCCAGAGAGGAAAGGACATAACTAGAAATCAGTCACTAGGTGCTATTGTTATCCCTTGGGTACTATGGTCTTGAGACTAAGACCTGTAAAAGGGATAGGGGTCAGCAATAATCCTTCAGAGGGTCACTACTCAACTTTGAAAGAGGTTCCATGAAACTGATAGACCAGGCAAGGATTATAGGGAAAAAACAGGTTCCCTCTCAGATCTGTCTGAGTAGTTGGTTTTCTATCTCTGATGTCACAGGAATGAAGAAACTAGGATTCAGCTAATGAATCCCTGGATGTATAAGGATGAGGCACTGAATTTTCCAAAATGGGATATGGAGGTTTACAGAAAAGGACAGGATAGGAGTATTAGCAAGAAATAGGCAGAGGCAATGAACAGAGGCAGCCTACTTTATGAAACCTCAGAGAAGCAAAAATCAGTGAAGTTTTTTATTATTATCACAAAGACTCTCCTCTAAAATGTCTCTACTATGCATACTTCTACAAGATTATTTGAAAAATATAATAGAGAGAATTTTGTTTAAGCCCTAAAACAGGGAGACATATGCTTGCCAAAAGTGTTTTCCACTTACATGGAGTATATCCAGTAAACAATCAAAATAGAAGAGGGATTCTCTATAGATGGTGAATCAGTCTGAGTTTAGTAATTTTCCCAGGTTTTCTAGGTTGATTTACCCAAGTGGAGGGAAAAACTTCCAAAATGTGCTCAGGATCTTTGGGCCATGAGAGTCTCTGAATCAAAAGTTAAAATAGTTAATGCACTAAGTCTTGAAAACCAAATAGAAACCTACTCTTTCCGCTTCATATAGATGGGTTTGTATTCTGTTTATATCTTTAAAGTACCATCTTTTACCCTACTTTTCAGCTTATGAACTGCCTCAAATACTTAGAGACAAAGGTGAGATTATAAATATTTGAAACTTCAATAGATCTATGATCTCAAAGGCATAGGTATTTATCAGGATCTGACTGAAATGAACGGTAGGAGAGGAGAGATTCTTGGCGTATATGCTGAAATGTACCAAGTCATATGGGAGACCACAGACTATAAACTTAGAGCTGACCAAATCACAGATCTAAAAATGGAAGGACCCTTGGGGATCATCTAGTCCAATGCTCTCATTTTGCAGGTGAGGAAACTGAGGCCCTAAGAGGTTAATTGACTTGCCCAAAGTCACTTTGGTAAGAAGTGCTTGCTATAGAGAGAATAAAAGGGATTGCATTAACTGAATCAGAAAACTGAAAATGTAGAGCAGATTGTGAACATTAAGAAACCCATCCCTTGACCAACAGAACTAGGGCAGAGGTCATCATAAAGGAGGTATTGTGGTGATAATAACAATAAAAGATGCAAACAAGTTCAAGGAGCATTTATATTAAATAATAGTGAAAAACTATTTGATTCAGGAGCTTAAAAAAATCTCAAAAGACTACATTAACTGAGTTTAACAAGATAAAATAATTGAATTATTGACTACAAGTTTAACATGAGTCAACATTTTGATAGGGCAGCCAAAAAAACAAATGCAAACTTTGGTTATATTAGAAGAGGCATTGCATTCAACGAGAGGTGGTGGTTTCACTGTGCTCTGCCCTAGTTGGACCACATGTGGAGGAATATGTTCAATGCTGGGTACCATATTTTAAGGCATATTTTAACAAACTGAAGGGAGTCCAGAGTGGCGCAATCAAAATAGTGAAGAACATAGAGAACATAACATATGAATATCATTTGAAAGAAATGGGGATATTTATTCTGGAGAAAGCTTAAAAAGAAATATGCAAATTATCTATAAGTCTTTGAAATATCAAATGGGAGAGGGATTTGACTTATTCAGCTTGGCCTAAAATTGCAAAACTAGAAGCAGTAGGCAGTAGTTTTGTCCCACCCTAGTCCACACCTCTCACCTAGATGACAATTGAGGTCCCTTTCATTTCTAAAATTTTTTGATTCTCTTCATTTCTGGGAATCAGATTTTCAAAGGATCATGGACAAGCACATCCAAAGGAGGGTAAACAGGATGGTAAGGGGCTAAAATCACTTCATATAATAAATAAATGGTTAAAATTGGTGATGTTTACCCTAGAGAAGAAAAGATCTATGGAGAGCATTACAGTTTTCAAGTATTCAGAGAGTTCTCATGTGGAAGAAGGATTAAATTTATGTTGCTTAGCCCCAAAGAGCAGAATAACAATCACTTGGTAGAAATTAAGGGAAGGCAGATTCTGAAAGAACTTTCTAATAGAACTGTTAAACAACAGAATAGCTTAATCTATAAGACAGTTAGCTCCCAATCACAGGAGGTCTTCAAATGGACACTGAACAACAAAAGGGTCAGAGACGTGATAGAGCACTGATACTTCAATTTGGACTCAATAACTTCTGAAGTCACTTGTAACTTTACAATTGATTTCTAGAAAAACCATTTATCTTTATTTCATGTATTTTAGCCAAATCCTGCTCCTAATAGTTGCCACCTCTCTAGTTTGGGCATAAATAGTATTATATAAAAAACTGTGGTCCTCCATGAGGACCTATGCCTCTAAAGATGTATAAAATGAGTATCTATCTTTTTATGGTGAAGAGATACCCTGTTCTTCATTTGAAGGCTTACAATTTGTAAGGTGAAATGGAAGACTCACAGAGAAATCCTACTAGCAAGCTTCAAGGAAGGAGAAATATGATTAGTCTCTAACTACACCTTCTCCTTTATTCTTTGGGAATTAGTAATAACAGAATTTCAGATCCCTGCAAAAGAGGAAGATGAGTTGGCATTGTCTGGTTTTGAATTACTTAAAATTCACATGCTTTCCCAAACCAACATTTGAAATCTCCTTGAGATGTGCGGATCTTGATCAGCTGATCCATTGAGATCAACCTGTTGGACACTCCTTTGAAGAATACATATCTCGTCTCAGCGATATACCTTCCCATGAGTCCCTAGCCCAACAGCATCCAGAAAAAGCTTGAGTTTAAGTTTAAGGGAAAAAAAAGTTTAAGTTTAAGAAAAGACATACCCTATCTGAATGGTTTCAGCAGTTTTATGAATTCTCTTATATTCTCCCCTTCTCTCTCCCACAAAAATATGTTTTGAAGAAAAATCAGTGCACACCATTGCAAATATCATTACCAAACTCAAGAACAGAATAGCTGGGCAGGCAGAAAGACACAGGTTCAAATTCCACTTCCTACATTTAATACCTGCGTGGCATGAGGAAGTCACTTAAGTACTCTGAGTCTCTGGTTCCTCATTTGTAAAATGAGGTTAAAAATACCTATGGTGTCAACCTCACAAAACCAATGTGAAGCTGAAATGAAATACTACACTATAAAGTGCTTTGTAGACCTTTAAGCATCGCATAAATACTAACTGTAATTATTTTTATTATTCTTCCCTGGCATAACACAATCAAAGAGAGGTCTATCCATGGAAATGATGAAAACGCTAATGCTTTGGTTTGGGTTCTGGTGTTTAACCACAGCCTCATCTCACTCCCAGTGCCAGTTATGGGCCTCTCTTCTTACCCTGGCAAATTCCATCGGTTTGGGAAGCAGGCACATGACCATGACATCAAAGCGAACGTCACACACGGTCTTCAACCACTTGGTGACAAACTGAGGTTTCAGCTTCTCCACTAAGCTTCCGACTTCATCATCCATCATGTAAGCCGTGGAGTGGAACCACTGAAAGACCATGCTAACCAGCCTGGCTAAGCTTTCAGTGGGCGTATTCTCACTAGGGGTACAAAGACTCACCTGCAAAACATCAAACATGAACCCAAAGTCAGATACAATCCATCAACATGTACTTACTATTACATTTAATTCAGCGTAGGGGGAGGGGAGTACAGATATCTCTGATGATCCATTTAGAGTAGACAGTTCCACGGGACTAATACTAGTAATAATTTGTGCTTATATAGTGCTTTAAGGTTAACAAAATACTAAGTTTGATTTGTCATTAAAAAATTATTCTGTATTATACAAAGAGATTGTCAGAGCCCCAACCAAAGCTCCTTCACTAATTCCCACCCTCACCCCAAGGACTTTGAGAAAAGTCCTACTCCTTCTAACCCTGATAGAGGCCCCCAGCCACAAGTTCTTCCCAAAGACTTCCCACATCCCACCCAGATCTCCTAGGGTGGCTAGGTCACTATAAAGTAGGGTTTTTTAATCTTTTTGTGTCATAAATTTCTTTGGCAAGCTAGTGAAGACCATAGACCTCAGAATATCTTTAAATGCATAAAATAAAATACATAGGATTATAAATCAACTACTGAAATACAGTTATCAAAATATTTCCCTATCCAAATTCATGAATACCCTGAAATTTATCTGCAGACCCCTTGGGGATTTGTGGACTCCAGGTTAAGAACCCCTGCTTTAAAGCTTGGTCAGATTGTCTACTTCTATAACAGGTCTTTTCCTGAAAGTTCTAAATTATTCATTTAAAAAAAGCACCTGACAGAATAGCACAGTCCTTGGAATATAGTAATCACTTTTAATGATAGCCTGTTGACTAACTTACTAACCCTTCTAGAAATGACTCCATTCATTGCTTCTAAGACTTGCTATTTTGGTGTGTAATTATCCTCCTTCGAGGCATTATGTCCATTCTCCAAATCTAATCTATCAGGCTGCACTTGTGTAGATAGTCCTGGCCCACTTCCAACAGTACAAGGTATATGCCAAACTGGAAAAGCCTACCTTCAACTTCATGGAAATCAAATTATTGGGACATATGCCATATTGGTTTGAATATGGCACTTTTTCTCTATAGGGTGTTCCAAAAGTCTGGACACATAGACAAAAATGCATATTTTCAGGAAATAAAATGAATGAAATTTTCAACAACATTTTATTTAATTGGTATATTAACAAATAACATCTTCAATATGATTTCCATCATTTGTGATGCAAAAGTTGATGCGCTTTGCAAGATTCATGTAAACTCGATGCAACAACTCCACATTGCCTATGTGTCCAGACTTTAGGGACATCCTGTAGATACAGCTTGTATAAAACCTTAAAGCAACCCATAATTGCTGTAATATTTCATTGCATATCCAAATTCTTTTCCTTTTAAATATATTTAAGGGAATGAGGATGGAGGGTGGGAGAGAACTGGGTGGGGGGTGGGAAAAGCAGACAGACTACATGTGTACCAACAAGATTTTCTCTCTTCAGGGCATCCAAAAGATATTCCCACAAAGTCAATGCTATTCTCAGCTAGCAAACCTCCTAACTGCCTAAGGATAGATATTGTCATTGATTGGTTCCTGCCATAGTTTTCCACCCTCATTGAATCACTAATCAACATTCTTCAGAAAAACCACACCTTGTAATAGTCACCTAAGGTCCATCAGGCCTTTAATGGTCTAGAAAAATGCTTTTCTTTTTCCTTCCAGCTTGGTACTACTCAACCCTGCAGTGACACTTCACAATGGAAGTAGACGCTTCAAAAAATCATGATGGCAGTATTTGCCCTGCCCAGCTCAGGAACAACACAGTTCCAGACCTCAACACACCACATCTCCCACAAGCTCACCTATGCTCAGTGAACATATCATTAAAGATCATCATTTTAAACTTGACAGTATTCTCCAAAGACAGGAAGGTAATCCAGCATAGTACCAGTACCAGTGTTATATATAGGACAGGCTGATTTCTCTTTAAGGAGACATGGAGGTTACTCTCTCTTCTTGAGATCATCACTGATTTGTGTTTGTTGCTGTTAGAGGCATAAAAGGCCCAAACTATGGGGAATATAGTGGCAAAGGTTTTAGGGGAATTGTTATCTCCCTGTAAGCATATCTTTCTGATTTAACATAGCCAACTGCCACAGAGAAAATGGAAACAAAGATGGGTAGATATTTTCTCTAAATAGGTATTATACCACATTTTTTATCTTTTGTAATCAGTACAGTTGTCTTTATTGCATTTCATAGTCTATGAGTGCCTTGTTGCATTCTAACTCCATGCCTGAATCAGTGAATTGGCTTTATTTAGGCCTATCTCAGAATCAGATTCTCTGGTCACTTTTCACTTGGTTTAACTTCAAGATACAATACGATTACTGTATTTTGAGTTAGAGCGCCTTATCCAAATCCCACTATTTACTGCCTATGTGAGTTTGGGCAAGGTAAGTCACTTCATCTCCTGGAGCCTAAATTTCCTCATCTACAAAATCAGGGCATCAGTCTACATGATGTTATGATCCTAAGGTCTTGGAAGCAGTTAGTCTATGCTTTCTTGTGCAAGCCTGAATGCCTGACCCTGACTAAAGTAGCTACATAAAATAAGAACTCATTTTTTTAATTTTTCAGTTTGCAAAGTACAGCCCTAGGAGATAGAGTAAATAAGTATTATTATCCTGTTATAAATTAGGAAAGTGATTCAAAGAGATTAAATGACTTGCCCAAAGCCACACATCTAGTAATGAGGAAGCCTAACTCCAACTGACTCCTGACTTAAAATCTAGTACTTTTCTACTTCCTTGGCTCAATTCAATTCAATAAGAGCCTAGTAAACGGCACAGTACCTGATATGGACAATGTATTGTGCAGTCACTGGAGATGCAAATATAAAAATGGCAATATCTTTGCCCTCAAGATTTTACATTCACCATCCACTGGGTCGTTGAAACTGGAACTTTTATATGACTTAAATCTAGCTAGATCTTGACTCTCGTTCAGGAGCAAAAGCAATAAGAACTATATACACAATGAGCCTTTTTTCAGGAGTCATGTTGTGGAGGGGTATTCCAGGGCTCTGTTATAGCTGGCATCTATAACCATCTATACATACCTATCTCTACACAAGAATTCTTAATCTGGTATCCATGAATTTATTTTCTTTTTTAAAATATTTTGATTTTGATCATTTTCAGTATTTTAATATGATTGATTTCCTTTGGTTTATGCATTTAAAAACATTATTTGAAGAAAGGATCCACAGTCTTTATCAGACTGCCAAAAGGAGCTATAACACAAAAAAGGTTAAGACCCCTTGTTCTACAGCCTAGTCAGAATCATTCACCCAAACAGTGCAGATTATGATGCCCTGACCTCTGGTCCTTTGACTCTAATCAGAATCCTATGTTCACTGACTTGAGAAGTCTGGCAATTCCAAATGTGGAAAGATATATATCTCTTGCTTTTTCCAGTTTTGTATGTTAGACAGAACTCCTTTGAGTGATCCTGAACCTCACTGAGGAAACTTTGCAATGTTCTATGGCTTCAAGTAATTAGAATGTCATCCTAAATCAGCAGCATCTTGGTTGATTCTTGGGGACATCTTGGGGAAATCTTACCATTTCTAGAGAATCCCTCTCCCATTTGAATCCTGTAATGCACGGCCTTCGCAGCCATGGCAAAATCTTTGGTAAGTATAACTCTCCTTGCTTACATATTACTTAGTAATAAAATTCAAATACTTTATTACTACCACTAAGAGATTCGAGAAAATGTCAACAACCTCTATACACTTACTTAGCCATTTCAAAGCTTTATGAGAATAACTTAAACAAACATTATGAGTATTCTTGATGAATAGATAAGAAAGGAAATGGTAGGTTTTCAAAGACATCATTCTACAGCAAACCATTCTAAAGTCACACAACTGACCGAAATGTCCACAGAATGCAAGTTTCCACTGTGCTTGTTGTTTATTAGTCTATAAAAGAATTTGATTTAGTATAAAGGCCTGATTTAGAGACCCTCCCCTATCTAGATGTCTCCCATGAATACAATAAAATCACAATAGATTCATTGAAAGACAACAACAAAAAAAACTTTGAACAATGAACCTGTTTGGTAATATCAAGTAAGGCATAAAATAGGAACACACAAGTTACACAGATAATTTTGCTTCTTTCAAGGTTACAGTGGTTCAAGATTCATTGCTATATAACAATATAAGGATTACTGATATTTCCATACTTCCATACTTTGATGGACCTGTGGTCTCATCAACATGTATATTCTGTCCAAAAGTACATAGCAAAACCTATCAATGCATTTTCATCCTACATGACTTTTGACCAAGTTTCCCTATAAATCCTCCAAGGGAGGTCCAATTAAACTGCTGGAGACCTATCTCTAGGTCTTCTGATATTGCACAGACACTAATAAGATTTTGCTACATGGGCAACCTATATCTTTTTCCTGTCATACACATCTCTGATTGTATAATGTATATATATTTCCCTTGTGTAATTCTTAATTTTTAATATATTATAGCCTATTCACGTGTTCTGTGTTTCTCCAGCACTCTCTGGGTGACCCATACCTTTAAGTCTTTGGAGACCATGGCATTCTATGTTTCACAGACATACAATAATACTAGAAGAATGGTGATGTTAGAAAAGAAGGGCTTTTGTACTTCAGGATGAAACTTGAGTTTTGGTTTTTCTAAAACAGTGCAAATACCAAAATGCCATTTGGCTCATTTGCTTCCTCTTCAGTTCTAGGCATTTGCGCAATGCCCCTTTACTGTGTTTGTCCAAAATACATATCAAGATGGATCAGCTATTGGGGCAGCTAGGTGGCACATTGAGTAGAGCACCGGCCCTGGAGTCAGGAGGACCTGAGTTCAAATTCGGCCTCAGACACTTGACATACTTATTAGCTGTGTGACCTTGGACAAGTCACTTAACCTCAATTGCCCTGCCTTCCCCCCTCCAAAAAAAATACATGCATCTGGGGAATAAGATATACAAGCAAGGGAGTATAGAAATCTATCTTTCCCTATAAGAAAGTAAGGGGAAAGGGGATAAGAGGTGGGGAGTGGGGTGACAGGAGGGAGGGCAGACCAGGGAAAGGCGCAATCATAATATATGCCATCTTGGGGGGGAGGGAGAAATGGGGAAAAAATTTGTAACTCAAAATCTTGTGGAAAATTAATATTGAAAACAATTAGAATGTAAAAAAAGAATAGTTCAATGAAGGAGGAGGTTGGAGTTTATACTGGGAAATGGCTTTAAAAAACCAAAAAGTTCAACAAAATTTTTCTTCAAGGGCAAAAAAAAAAAGATGGACCAGCTCTCTGAGCTGATCCTCCAAATATATAACATAGTTTGAACAACAGACATTTTTCATCCACTTTTTTTTCTTTATGAAGAGCTGTGCTAAGCTCTTAAAAAACAATATTTGATGTAAACAGCACATAGGTCTTAAAGAGGCATTGTGGTCCAGTGAAAGGAGCACTGCAGCAAGGATCTCCATTCAAATCTCATGGTGTGTCACTACTTGGCTGACCTTAGGCAAATCACTGGACCTTTCTAGGTCACAGTTTCCTCATCTTTAAATAAGGTGGTTTGACTAGATGGCCTCTTTGGAAAGCATGCCTCTATCTCTCAGGCCTCACTTGATATTCCTATCATGGGATCGTCAAGCAGAGTTTGCTCTCTTGTTCCATGTTTCAAGGATTTTTGAATGATTTTAACATATAGAGAGGACAAATCCTCTTGGAGAAGTCTTCAAGTTAGCATTTTGCTCAACCAAATGAAAGGCATAATTCATAGTCCACAAAAAATAAACAGAGTGGACTCTTGGATTCTCTATTCCTTTCAGTAAATTGAGTAACTATGAAGATGTGACATTCTGTAAAATATTGTTTATGTAAGCCTTCCTGCTCCCATCTCATCTTCGTCAAGTATTCTATCTTATAAGAGTTTTGTAGAGGAAGTTAAGTAGGCCTATAGGTCTTAACTATTGATATTTTGTTGTTTTTTTCAGTACTATTAATGCTTGAAGAGGCAGTATGGTATACCAGATAGAGAGAAGGAAGACATGGGTTCAAGTCCCACCTATGATAGATATTGGCTCTGGAACCCTTGAAATGTCGCTTAATTTCACAATGACTTAGGCAACAGTCTAAAAGTGTAAGTTACAGAGTAGGTGTTGACCTGTATTAGTAAAGTAAGTTTCCTCATCAGAAGCTTCCTATACTGATTAAAAACAGTGTACACATTAAAAAAAACAACCTGTGATTTCCTCCCACCCTCTCCCCAAGAGTTTGGTACCTTCCTCTCTCTTAACTAAGAAGTGATATCTGTGTCCTCAGAACTGTGTTGGCCGCCTCAGAGACAACTTCTATATATAGTAGTTTGCATTTTACAAATATTATTTCATTTGATCCCCACAATAACCCTTAGAGGTGGGTATTATCATTATCTCTAATTTACAAATGAGGAAATTAAGGTAGACAGAAAGTAAATGACTTCCTCAAAGTCACAGAGCTAGCAGGTGTCAGAAGCTGGATTTGAACTCTTCTTCCTGACTCTAGGCACAGGACACTATCCACTGAGGCATCCAGCCATTCCTCATCTTGCTTATTTTGGGGAGCTGTAATGTTAAGAGTCCAAATGTGGTATCTCCATAATGGAAAAAAGGTCTATCATGGAAATCTCTATAGATTTTTTTCCACTTTTTATCTGTTCTTGTAGTTCCTATTTCTGTGAACTTATTTTTCCCTGCTTCTCTTTTATGAGGTTGCTCTTAATCTCGCACTAGCCCCCTTTGTAAGATTTTACAAACAAGTTTATATTCCAAATCAGTGCTTCTGTTGGCTAACACAAATTCATTCATATGATTTCTTTTACTTTATTCATTTTGGCAACTGATTTATATTAATAAAATTTCCTTTAAAAATGGTGATCTTCCATGTTGATGTTTATTCTTTTATCCATTACCCTTTTTTGGTGTTAACAGCTCGGTAAAACAGGTCAAGTAGGAGTTACTCTACTTGGAGACTTTCCCTTCCAACTCTGAAATTCTGTGTTTGCAACTTGATCTTTATTTTTATCTTTGCTCAAACGAGGTTGTTATAAGGATCAAATGAGATAATTTATATAAAAAAGGTTTGTAAATTTTAAAGCACTACAAAAATGGAAGGGCTATTATTAATGTTAATAATTAATAATAAGATGGTAATCTGACTAAACACAGACAGCAATTTGGAGATTAGTCCCATATTAGTAACCATCATTTCCTAACTGTTAGACTATAATCAGTTTCATTTCAGGTGATGTTATTCAGTACTAACCACGTCCAGAACTTCCCAGTTCTCTTTTTTATTAATTTCTTGAACTATTCACGATATATAGGTATGAGGTTTCAGCATATTTTATCAGCATTTGGCCAGTCTTTCTTTCTCATAAACCATGTTTTTCAAGATATTTTTCACTGTTATTCCATAATATTTACCTTGTTATCTGCCACTACACTGAAGTTACTAACAGTAACATACACATTGATTTCATTTGGAAGTTCTTATTGAGCTCTTCATAGAATTTCTCTACCTTCTCATGCTTTGCAACTACTATTGGCATATAAGGCTCAATTTTACTCAGGGTGGTCTTTTTGCAAATGCTTAACACGATTACTGCACTATGAGATAACTGACTATCCCATGAAATAATATTTATTCTTGCCTTTGGATGCACAATAAAACCAACTCTGCCAACTTCTTTACTGCTTCTCCAAGGAGAATCCCTCCTTCCATTTAGCTGCTATTTCTTTTTGGCTTAGGGTATCATTTATAAAGAAAATGTCATGGCTGATATGAATAAGTTTCTCCAGTAGACTATCCACTCATTGGTCACTGGACAAGGCTCTCACATCTAAAGTACCCCACAACTAAGGTCACGTTTTCTGGTTAGCACTTTGTTTATACTAGGTTTTAATCTATTTGGACCCCCATTTTTTTCCACAGGAAAATATTACCCCCAACTTCAACGAACATTCTAATTACATCAGTATATGTTGGTTGCTGTTGCCACACAAAGGATATAATAACAAAATCAAGTTTTAAATTTCAATTTGGTAAATAACTTTAAAGGAATATGAATGATGTGAAAACACTACTAAATAGAAAAAAATCAGCTCTGTGTAGAGATCTCTGCTCATGGACAGCTATGCCATATCCACAACAGGATGCCATTTCTTGTAAGTCTTAGATATTTAGGTGTTCTTGATCTAATGGTCCTTAGTAGCTAGCCTTCCTCTTTGGTTCCCTGTATTACTTCACTTTTACTCCCATGAAAAAAGAGGGGCAGTGCCTCATTGCCTTGAAAGGGGTTAGGACCCCTGGCTTCTATTTCCACCTGGGTAAGAGATGTCCACAGTCCCTTTTTTATTCCTGATCATTATAAAAAAGAGAAGCATTTAGGTTCAGGCAATGAAATATCTCAATAAGGCTTGGTTATTTAAAACATAGTTGTAGATAAGCTGATATAAGAGGGATGTTTATAAGGCCAGGAATTCTGGGGATCAGGGCTATTCCTCGCTCCACCCCCAAAACCAAGACTGTTTAGAGGCCCTATTTAAGGAACCTTAGACTAAGGTAGCAATAACAGTCCAAATATCTCTAGCACTTTAAGTTTTACAAAGTATTTTTCTCATAACAACCCTGCGAAGTAGCAAATATTGTGTATATGTGTTTTAAGTTGTTTTTCAGTCATGTCCAACTCTTCCTGACCCTATTTGAGATTTTTCTGGCAAAGATACTGGAGTGATTTGCCATTTCCTTCTCCAACTCATTTCACAGATGAGGAACTGAGGGAAACAGGGTGAAGTAATTGGCCCAGGGTCACACAGAGAGGAGGTATCTGCGGCTGGATCTGAACTCAAGTCTTCCTGAGTCCAGGCCTGGAACTCTATCCACTGCACCACCTAGATACCCAGTAAATATTATTACCTCCATTTAACAGATGAGGAAATTGATGCTCACATGGTTGGAGTGACTTCCCCTACTAAGTGCCTGAGCTAGGAGTTGAGCCCACGGCTTCTGATATGGTATCTTATTTTTCCTGCTGTACCATAATGCCTTTCAATATCATATTACTAGACAATTGCCATGACCATCCAGGCTGTGTCTGTATTGTGCTATGAGACCTGATCATCCCTGGGGCTTTGAAACCTGACTATCACACACATCTCAACAGAAATGGTGAGTTTAGTTCCCTGGGGCCACTCAGACTGTTCAGAACTCTTGTAGCTCAATCAACCACACTGCTGTCTGATCATTCATTAACAAGGCCAAATGGGATGATTCAATTGTCCTGGAATCCATATGTTGGGCCATGTGTAGAAACGGTCATCGAAATAACCACAAATCTACCAAAAGCTCCCTAGGGCCTGAACTATCAAGAATATTTGCGTGTAGAAGAGGGTCAGGTCCTGCGCCACTGCCTGTACTGCACTAAAACCAGAAGTAAAACATTATATCCTGCGAACGTCAATGTTTGGTTGTGTGCCAGAGGTACATTACGGCCATCATACAGAACCGTATCTTACGCTTATTGCTTCCTCTCCATTTTACTACATTACCCAGCCGACACTGAAAAAGCAGAAACGTACAAGAACAAAATCTACGGAATCTCATAATTAGAAATACATTGGAAGACAGTGGTTATTGTTTTTAAATGTACACACATAGAGATATAGATATAGATAAATGTTCTTACCAAGAACCATATCCCAAATTGGCTGAGCAGTCGTTGGTCATGTTTGTCATCATCTTTGTTGTCAAAGTCAGTGTTATCCAAAGAGTGGTGAGACGAGGAAAGCCCCATTTGTCTTCGACGGTTTAGCTCATATTCCCTCTGCTCAGCATGAAACTCAGCTTCCTTCAGCAAGCTGCAAAAAAAAAAAAAAAATGGGGGAAGTTTCATATCAGATAATCTGGAAACAAATGGTAAATAATGAATTATGCAGGGACGGCCATGAAACCCAAATATTGGTTTAAACCTCAGAGATTAGTCTAGTACGATAGAAAAAGCAATGGATTTAGAGTCAGAGGATATGGGTACAAATCCTGGCTCCACCACATAATACTTGTGGGACCTTGGGCAATCACTTAACATCCCAAGGAGATGCTAGTTTCCTTATCTGCAAAAAGACGAGGATTTAACTAAATAGTATGTCATCCCTTCCAGCCCTGTATCTATGAACCCGCGATACTATGGCTTTTCACAGAGAATGGACCTGATCACTTATAGGATCCCTTCGAACTAAAAATCTATGATATTGTAAAGCATGAATCCTCTCTACAAGATCCTAAACAAGTGGTGATTTAGCCTCACCTTTAACACTTTCAGTAGTAAGGAACTCAATTGTGTTGTATAATACTTGCATTTTATAAATGGAAAAACTAAGACACAGAGAAATGACTCCCCTCATAACACACAGGACAGCCATTGGAGTGATGGAAGCTAAAGAAAAATCTAATTCTGTTACAAAATCTTTCCATAGGATCTCAAGGCCTCCTTACCCTGTCTTTCAGTGTACGAACGTTGTAAACACATATAAGACTACTGGGGGAGGCAGGAGGTTATTTTTTTTAAAAAAAAAAGTTGATTCAGAATTAGAATACAGAACATACACCCCTAAAAGGTGTGAAAGAGGAGCCACAAATTTTTTGATACATGTAGTGGAAAAAATTAATAAAGAAAAATATATTTTTTTATTTAAGAGGTGCTTTTTTTTAACTTCAAAGGAAATATTATAGTCAGAAGGCTGAAAACAGACACGCATCTCATCAGATATGAGCACTGCAAAAAGCTGGTGCATCAGTGTCTACACATCCTTATGTGTATATTTAAGAGGTAACCCAAGGTGAAGACCAGCAACTCTGCTATCTGTCACTTTACCTAATCACAGCCTCCACTGCACACACAAGTTCCTCAGCCCCACATTCCCGCGTGTTGATGGGTGGAGGTGATGTCTGATACAGGTGGGTCTCTGCTGTGGCTCCTGTTGATCCAACTTCATTGCTATGGTGGTTTGAATGGCACCTTTTACAGTATCGGACAGGCCTGTTTCCATGGCGACCACAGCAACCTGCTGAGAAGCAGGTGACAACAGCCCTCCTCACATGAGAACTGCAGTTCTAAAAGTAAAGAAATTTTAAAAATTAAATGACCAATGCAAATTTAGTTAAAAATTGTAAGCAATGGGAACTTAATGGGCCAGGCAAATGTATAAGAATTCTTGAAAATGGAAATTAGCATTTGAAAGCAAGGCTCTCTTTAACCAGTTAGGTTTCAGTAATGACAATATGATATAAAATGTTTTCTATTAGTCTATTAGAATCAAAAAGGCAAAAGAGAAATGTTTTAAAACTTTAAATATCTAAAAAAAACTAAAGAAAGTAAAACCACTAAATATCAACTGTGCTTCAAAGCCCTCTTTAAGCATACCTCAATGATACAGAGTGTCATATATGAGGAAGAGTAAGAAGCCCAGTTTGACTCCACCATAGAGTATGTCATGAAGGAACATAAAGTGTCATAAGGAGCATAATTCATAAGGAGCATGTGTCGTAAGACTGGAAGGTATGTTGAAGCTGTTTGTGAAAGGCTTTAACTTCCAAACAAAGAATTTTATTTTTGATGCTAGAGGTAATAAATAGGGAGCTACCAGAGTTTATTGGTAAGAGCCAGCACTGGGCTTTAGGAAAATCACTTTGGCAGCTGAGTAGATCATGGTTTGGAGTGGAGAAAGAGGAGGCATGAAGAGGCATGAATATCTTTTCCCCAAAACCCTCCCTTTTTCTGAACTTCCCTATTTCTGTTGAGGACTCCACCATTCTTCCAAGCACCCAGGTTTGAAACATCAGTATTATTTCCTGACTCCTGATTAAAATTCATCTAAATAGCCAAATCTTGTTATTTCTACTTCTACTACATCTTTGGCCTAAGTCCCCTTTCTCTCCCACTCACACAATCACCCCTCTAGTACAAATCATCCTCCTGTCTAGCACAGAACTTCTGCAGTAACTTCTTAATGGGCCTTCCTGCCTCCTCTTTCCCCACTCCAAACTACTATCTACACAGCTGCCAAAGTGATTTTCCTAAAGCCCAGTGCTGGCTCTTACCAATAAACTCCGGTGGCTCCCTATTTATTACCTCTAGCATCAAAAATAAAATTCTTTATTTGGAAGTTAAAGCCTTTCACAAACAGCTTCAACATACCTTCCAGTCTTACGACACATGCTTCTTATGACACTTTATGTTCCTTCATGACATATTCTATGGTGGAGTCACACTGGGCTTCTTACTCTTCCTCATACATGACACTCTGCATCTGTGCCTTTATGCAAGCTGTCCCAGCTGTCCCCCAAGCCTAGAATGCTCATCTCCACTTACCCTCCTTTGACACTCATACAGGTCAAGCAATATTTTTGGTAGAATTACCATTTTTATTATATTAGCTCAGCCTACCCCTGAGCAACTGGTATTTTTCCAGTTATTTAGATCTGACTTTATTAAAACCATTTGGTAATAGGTGCTGGCTTTGTCTTGGAAGGTAGACTCCCAAGTATTTTATATTGTCTACCGTTATTTTAAATGGATTTCTCTTTCTGTCTCTTGCTGCTGGGCTTTATTAGTAATACACAGAAATGCTGATGATTGGTACGAGTTTATTTTATATCCTGCCAGTTTGCTAAGAGATAGTTTTGTTTCCTCCTGGTCTATTCTAATACCTTCCATTTCTTTTCCTTCTCTTAACATTTTCCTTCTCTAATACTTCTGGTACAATACTGAATGACAACGGTGATCACGGTCATCCTCATTTCACCCCCGACTTTAGGAAATCAAGCAACATTTTCTACCCGAGGCCTTCCTTTCCTGCCCCTCCCACAGCTGTTGGTGCCTTCCGCGCAGAGTCGGCTCTTATCGATTTTGTGTTTATATATTTACACACGCCTATATGGTCTCTTTGAGGACACGAACTTTGTCCTGTCTTTGCACCTTCGGGGCCTGGTATAAAGTAATTTCATCAGGGTTGGGGCTTCACCACGCCCACCCGCAGATACGGATCCGCATTCTTCCACGCTCCACGAGTTCTGGGGGCCAAAACCAAAACGAAACGTTTCTCCCCCGGTGGACGGCCTTCTGGTGACAAAGGTCTCCGGGCCACCGGGTTAGGCCTCTACCTGAAGACTGTCTGACCCGAGGGACCAGGGTCACCTCCTCAGGCCGCGCTCAGCAGTGGAGGCCTTGGGGTAAGACTGGCGTCGTGTGCTTCACCTGGGCCTTGGTGGTCGCGGGGAGCCCATCCTTGGGGTGCGCCTGCCGCGGGCTGCGGGAGGGGGCGCCACACACACTCTCTCTCACTCTCTCACTCACACTCACACTCACTCTCTCACACTCTCTCTCTCTCTCTCTCTCTCTCTCTCTCTCTCTCTCTCTCTCTCTCTCTCTCTCTCTCGCCCGCGCATGCGCAAGTGCTCCGCAAGGCATCGAACGTGAGGGCGCAAAAGACTCCCAGCGGCGACCCCTCAGCAGTCACCTGGGGCCACCATAAAGCAAGGAGCACACGTCCCCGTGGTGTGTATTTTTGTTTGCTCTCGGAGGGGGTAGGTATACCGAGGAGAGCGACTACCTTGGAGCAGTGGAAGGGCGAACCCCGGAGGGGCCAAGAACCGCAACTGGCCAGCGCAGCTCTGACGCTCCGCCTTCGTGACCCTGCCCCTCGTGAGGCAAAGGTGCGAAACCGCGCATGCTCCAAAGATGGACCTCCCATTGGCCAGTTTCCCTGACTTACACATGTGGTCAAAAATTAATTTTAAACGTGTGTATATATGTGTGTGCGTGAGAGACACAGATATATACATTTTATTTATATATTGTATATGTCTTTTATATTGCTGTATTTTATATTTAAATAAACATATATTCCAAAATTCAACTTTTGTTGACTATGTTCAGATAAGTGTATATGCATATACCTTTTTTTTAACCAGTCATGTGATTTTATCGCGTAGGGAAATACTGATGAGGAAACAACCCCCCACTTTTTTTTTTGGAGGTCAGCACGTGATGCGCAAAGAACAGTCTTAAAGGGCTGCTTAGAGAGTTTAAGTGAATAGTTCAGGGATACAAAGCCAGGGCGTGTTAAGGGGCTGAGCATTTCAACTCTATATCCACTTACACTGCCTCTCTCGTGTGTGTTAATATGTAAATGGATATTCATTATCCGTCCCAGTAAGTTTTCTTTCAAGGCAAATGTTGGCACGTAAGAACAAGGAGTGTGCGTCTGCTCTCCAAAGCTCAACCTGGCTCCTGGAGACTGATCACCCCAGAGTGATGGATTTTTTGCCCTGACCTCTTTAGAAAGATCACCTACTAAAACACTCAGGGACCAGTCATCATGACAGGGTGTATGTCAACCAGAAAACAACCAGAAAAATATCTTTGTTGAACTTCAAAATAGGAGATTTTCATTGCACACTTATCTCTAAGCAGCATCCAAGGACAGACACTTCCAAAAGTTCTGTCTCACTACGGGTGGCCTTAACTGACTGGCTGCTCCAAGCAAACCATTTCCATTCCCTTCAGTTCTCTGTGGGAGGCCCTAAATAGCCTGGCAATAAGAACCACAGGAACACCCCAAAGGCAATATCACAAAATAGGGATAAGACTCCTCCAAAGGAGAACTGGTTACAAACCTCAAGTGAAAGGGAGGTAATATATTCCAGAGATAAGGGTATGAAAATGGGCTATTGACTAAGAGATATTCCACAGTTTTAAGAAATACTGTTAGGTCTGGCATTAGTAGTAGGTGTGAAAACCACTTTCCTATCTACCGGTAGAGACTTGAGGGTCTCCATTTATACCCCCATCACCTTCCCCACCAGCTGGGGCCTGAAATTCTCTAAATATGGATAAATTTGCTCCAAAAGTCTATCCTATTCAAATGTAAATGCCCCTGGTAAGGAACACATTTTAGGTCCTTATTTAGGATTAATTTGACAAACTGCTTTTGAGTCCTGGCGGGAGCTGAGGGCTAAAGGGAGCTGTATGTATGAAACATTGCAGAAGTACATAAAGGTACTTATGGGAGGGAGATGAAAGAGCAGTGTTGAAAGGGGAAGAAGGATAAGAAGCCATTTAATGCCTAGGATCAAGAAGAGGCACTGTATTGCTTACAGGAAACAACCGTGTTAAAACAAAGGTTTGAATTAAACCCTGATCATCACACAAGACATTCAGCTTTGTATTCTTGTATTTTCCATTCCAGAGTCAGGCTTTCAAACCATGCAAGTGATATAATTAGGGACAGACTTGGATCTATTTCTCAAAGTCTTTGTCTCTCTTAATAGTTTGATAGAAACATCTATCTTTTTCCTTTTTTTTAGTAAATGGTGTCCCCTTTTGCCCAGAATTACTTCTCTCAAATCTAAGGTATTCCTTCGACTTTTGAATCCCTTTTTTTTCCCAAATATGTATGTTTTCCACCTCTGACTTTCAGGACAACCTTCTTCCTTCCAATTTCCTTTCTGCCTAGCATCTTTGTTTTCTCTTTCTCACTCTGGGTTTATAAGCATATAGGCATACTACACGTTATACTACCTGTTACCTTTGGAGCTCTGTTTCCAATCTGCCGCCTCTAGTTAGTGACAGGGCCAAGACCAAAATCAGAAACAGATCTCCTGGCTCAGAGACTCGTATTCTTTCTCCTACAACATATTGCCTCTCTTGTTCCCTTATTCCACCCAAACAAGTATTAGATAAAGAAAAAAGATGGAAAAGACATAGAGAAACTCATGTTTGAAGGCGGTCTTAAAAAAGAGAGTCTGAAGGCAAAGAGGTCATGTTAATCATGTAACTTGACAAATAAATGACTATCTTCTATGCATAGAAACAGGATTAGTATATTTTGTGCACATACGTTTTGATACATACCCCCTCCCCACCACCACCATAAAGTCTTTTTAGCATGAAAGTTGCACCATTTCAACAAATTTAGGCTCTAAATTTATTCTGTCATTGTTCAGATGTTTTGGTGGAGTGTTTTGTTTTGTTTTGTTTTTAAACTAATGCCTTATCCCATCATTTTGGATTGATTACACATTATCTCTATTATTATCAAGCACACTGTGCAGGATGGATTAGCAAGATCAGGGCTGAGAACACTGGCCATCTGAAAAGTAAGCAATCTTGCATGCTAAATCACTTTTTCCCCCTTCACAAATTATGATCACATAAACATTTTAGAGACCATGGCACAGAAATGAGGCACATGTTCATGGAATGAAATCATGAAACAAACACAGAAAGTCATGCCTCACCACACAGATGATTTCGTCTTACCTTTTTCTGACATATAGCAGATATTTCAGCTGTAAGGGGAAGGTATACAAAACATCAACAGAGAAAGGAAGCCCATCTCACCAAGGGCATTCAGGGGAGAAAACAAGCTTAGTATAATATTATCTCTGGAACCGGCCATAGAAATCCATATTCTTATAAGTCTCCAACATGGATATCTACTTCATCTTGGCCTATATCTTTAGGCCTAAGTAGGCCTTTAATGGGCCAGAAAGCAATCTTAGTGCTCTTTTTCGTCAGTGGCCAGTGGCATGCATCATAACCATCAGCTTCATCATTTTCATAACACCTTACCTTTATATAGTGTTTGTTTCTGTATATATTATCTCAAATGATATTCATAACCCTCTGAGATAGGTAATACAAATATTATCCTCTTTTAATTAAAGGCATTCAGGACTATAAGGCATTGAAGAGGTTTTGGATGAAGTAAATCAAGTAGATCTGTTCACAATAATAGTGTAAGCACAGTATCTATCATATAGTAGCATAGATTAATAAATGCTTTTTCATTCATTTTTTTTAAAGCATTACCTTAGTTCATCAGTTCTCAATCTTTTTATCTCAGAGCCCCTTTAGATTCTTAAAAATTACTGAGGACTCGTCCAAAGAGTTTTTGTTTATGTGGGTTATATGAGAATCTGAATTTACTGTCTCAGCATTACTACGTCTTGGCTATATAGAGAGAGATATAAAGATATATATGTCTCAACATTTTTATGAAACCAGTTTTAACTTTGTGGATCCTCTGAAAGAATCTTGGGGTTCCTCAGACCACATATTTGAGAACTATTGTCCTAGTTAATGAATATGCCAATAAAATGTCCCCGACTTACTATAATGTGAGATTAGTATAAAGTATAACATTAGAGCTGTAGACTGTGTACCTATGTCTACATAACACCACTTCTACTTCAATAACCTAAAAATTCTAACATTTCATCAGCTGTGGGCACATCATTGGTACCTACAAAAAGCACAAAGATCCCAATTTTACCAAGTCATAATAAAGAGTCTCCATAACTTGACGTGACCCAAAAGCTTCATTATCTGGTGGCCAACCTTCTGGTGATAAGCGCCTCAAAATTTAGCAAGACTGATACTCTCACAACAGACATACCCATACTCAAAGCCTCTCCTGCTTAGTAGGGTCTGTCATAGGTTGGGCTCCATTAGCAAAGCCATGGTAATTTAATAATAAATAATAAAAATGCTTTGGAGGAGGTCTTCAGAGAAGGAATGTCACAATTTATCAGAAAACTAAAAGTTAATTTATCCACTGGTTATTTTGTTTATGAAATGCCAGATAAATAGTTTAACTGATTTCCTTGCATCTGTGCCACCTTAAGTCAACTACCATTCTGTTTCTATAACTCATTTCACATACTCATCACCAGATCTGGGAAAGATGTGTGTATGTATATGTGTGTGTGTGTTTTCATTTTGAGTGACCTGAGCTCTATACTACCTCAATGAGAGCATTAGCAGCACCTAAAATTTCCTAAGTCCTCTGTCCATATGGAATATTTTTCTGGTCCTGTATTTGTGGATTGTGTCTGCTAGTGGCTGCTTAACGAAGGGTCGATTTCTAGCTGAGCAAACTAGTGCTAACTGGTACCTCCATTTAGCTCCATCAATGACTATTAGGAATCAAAAAGGAAATTTAAAGGGCTGGCTTAAAGATGGCTTTTCTTGGAATCTCTGTGTAGCTAAGGGGAGGAGCAATTAACAGGCATGGAAAAAGGATAGTTTGCAGAATGAATCTCTGAAAAGAAGCACAAAGCTGTATTCAAGACTTAGCAGTGGGTTTGGTAGCAATATGGGTAATGAGTAACTAGTACTAAGGGGATATAATAAAGTGATAGTTGTCTATGATGATCCATGAAAAAGACAAATCCACAAAATAGCCCCAAATACTTTTCCACAGACCTCGAAGAAGGTATTCCAAAAGAATGGGAAAGATCAGAGGTGGTATTTTTATCCCTAAAAAATATAACAAGAAAAAAATCAACTACTAGCCCATTTATATACTTTCTCATTTATATCAAATCTTTGTGGGAATGGGAATGATATATTTTGATTCCTGCTCTGAGAAAGAATTCAGAAGAGAACACAAAGACTTGTAGAAGATATTCTACGGCAACTTGCATTTTTATAGTCATATAATTGAGAAATTTAAAGAACGTAAGATGCCATTATGTTAGTTTATTTGTTACTTGTCCCCCAAAAAATATTAGTTTGGCAGAATAAAAGACCACCTTAAAGGCTCTATTCCAAACATGTACTTCCCATGTTTTTGTTAGAATTATACAAGATGCCATGATAGAGGCAACCACAGAGAATTCTGTCCAACAATAGTTTGACTATCAATACCAAGTAAGGCATGAAATGGGGAGATATATACTAATCAGTGATGATTGTTTCTGCCATAGTGGATGTGCTATGGGAGGTCCAATAGAAGAAAGATTCCTTGAAGATGATAAACTTCTCCAGGTGCTCCAGTTTGCAAATAACACTATACTGATTACACCAAGCTACATAACACTCTAGGGCAGACTCAGTGAGGTCCATAGCCTTTCAAAGGAGATCATTTAGCAATCTACAGAGGAAAAAAAATAAATAGATGAAAAATGTGTATTATTAAGATCGTGACATGCATTTAATGGGCAGTCCTTTGAGTTATTCCATCAATATGTGTAGTCGCTTGAACAAGCACTGAAATTAGAAAATGATATGGGCCCACAGTAAAAGAGTAAAAGGAAATTGAACTATATCACTTTTGGGAAGCAGCATAATGCAAAGACCATATTTTTAACCAATATTGCTTCCATGGTGCTGTAGAGAACACCAAGTCACGGAATAATCACAATTTCAGGTGACCCAAAGACACATGGCAGATATAAGTGGGCTATGCCACACTACCAAGTATGATGAGTATATAGCAAGGTACTAATAAAAAGACATAATAATCAAAAGTATATATGACCAGAAAAGGAGGCAGATTGGTCATGTAGATCAACTGTTGAATAACAGGACAGCCTAAGTATTACATTGTCATCTATAAGACAAGAGCCTCACAATGGCCTCCCTGCCTCAAGTCTCTCCTCACTCCAATTCATTCTACAAACAGCTCTCAAAGTATATTTTAGTTAAGAGTAGATGTAAACATGTTATTACTCTACTCTCATGGTATCATCTTCCTGAGATCATGGACCTCTTCAAGAATGAAGGACAAACCACACAATTCTATTGTCAATAAACTCTAGTGGCTCCCACTTGTCTTTAAGCTCAATAAAATCTCTTCTATTTACCATTTAAACCCCTTTCCAACCTGAATCCTACCAATCTCCTCACTGCAATCCATCTTGCACTATGTTTCTGAAGTGATTTTCCTAGATCATAAATTTGCCTGTATCATTTCTCCTTTTCAGTTAACTCCAGTGGTTCCCTGTTAATTCCAAGACCAAATATAAATTCCTCTACTTGGCTTTTAAAGGTTTTCACAACCTGACCCCTTCCCATTTCCCTGGTCTTCTTTTCCTTTAATTGCCTCCACATACTCTATGATCTATGTTCCTTGCAAATAATACTCTAAATCTATTCTCCATGCCTTTGTACCATCTGTCCACCATGCTGGAATACTCTCCCTCATCATCTTCACCTCTTATGGTTCCCTGAATTCTTTTAAAAATAAACTTAAATCAACAGAGGATTCTGGGAAGATGGTGGAATAAAAAGGGAAAACTGGGCTCTCTGAAATTCTCCCACAAACATATGAAAGTATTGCCTCAAAGGGAATTTTGAGCAGTAAAAATAATTAAAAGTCAGGATAAAGCAATTGTCCTCCTAAGACAACTTGGGAGGACCTTAGCAAAACTGACCTTCAGGTCCAGGACCAAGGAGGTCTGGCCCAAAAGAAGTGCAAACACCTCTAGGCTGATTCTGTAGAATCAACAAACAACAAGTTCTGAGGGCAGGTAGCAGCCTCAGCAGGAGAAACTTTCACCTCAAGGACAGCATGGGGTCAGACAGCTCAGCAGGAGAAGATTGAAGGACCCTCCACAGTTGCTAGACACCAGGTACAGGTCTGTTGACTAGACACAGTCAAGGGGTGTGAGCAAGGAGTGACAAGCACACAGGCATGTGAGAACAGTAGCAAAGGAGCAAGGTGCTGGCTGTGAGCACTGGCAGAAGAGCAGAATCCCTGGTTTTGGTTTAGGTTCCAGGGGATTGTATTGGGAATCAAGATGGGCTCTTAGCACTTATTCAACCAAGTGCCCTTGAAGAGTTTGGCCTTTGTTTCCTTGATTAAATTAGGAGTCCTTGATGACATCCTTGCCTCAAGGGAAAGCCTACTTTACATGGGTTTGAGTGACATGTTTGTGACATCAGAGGCTCTTAGACCATGTGGGTTTAAGTCACATTTTTGTGACAATTTTAGGTCACGTGGGTGAGTCGCATATGTGACTCACCTTTGACCTTGAACAAGATATATAAACCCAGACGTTGGCTTTCTCTTTTGGAGCTTTGAGCCACAGCAGGAGTGGTACGTGACTCTAGGCAAGCTGTTGTTATGAGCTCCCCAGCTTTGAAGAAAACCCAGATGTTGATGCTTCCGGTAACTGTATGTTGTGATTTTGTCAGGCAGAAATCTATCTGTTGATTTGTGTTTATTTGCTCTGTTTGTATTTGCTCTGAAGCTCAGGGTGCTGGCTTTTCCCCCCGGGGCTGAATGAATGATAATTGTATGTTGGATTAAAGTAAGATTGTTAACCCCTTAACCTTGTTTTCCTTAGTAAAGCAGATGAAAAGAACCTGGGCTTGCAGCATTCTTGTTGTTGGGCTCATATTGGTTTTTTACCACTGCAGCAGCTGCTAGCCAAATTGTTGAAACAGGGACGAGTTGAAGTTCATAGCCTCAAGAGGGATTGCAAGGAGCAAGACAGTTGTCATGATTGCATGGCTGGGTGCCCTAGCCATAGCACAGGGGTAAAGTGGAATGGCTGAGGTCAGGCTACCAGACAGGGCTTAGAAAACAACCACAAGTAAATCCTGAAACCTGAGGCATCATCCCCCACACCTTGGGGGACTAGAACTTGACTATAATAGTAAGCTCCTAAAAATAGTAATAATAACAATGAGAAAGCAAAGGAGAAAGAACCCAATCATAAACTGATACTATGGAGACAGAGAAAATCTGGGTTCATACTCAGGAGAAGATAGTGAAAAAAAAGATAGTAAAAAAAACCACTCCAGCTTCAAAGAAAAATGTCAAATGGTCACAAGCACTAAAGAGTTCTTTGAAGAATTTAAAAGGGATTTTAAAAATCTAATGAGAGACACTTAGGAAAAGTTAGAGAAAAAAATAAGAGCAATCCAAGAAAATCATGAAAAAGTCAACCAATTAGAAAAAGACATCTAAAAACTTAAGGAATAAAATAATTCCTTAAAAACTAGAATTGGACAAGGGGAGGTGAATGATGTTATAAGACAACAAGAAATAATAAAACAAAATTTAAAAAATGAAAAAATAGAAGAGAATGGGAAATATCTCATTAAAAAACAACTGATCTGGAGAACAGATTGAGGAGAGACAACATAAGAATTGTTGGACTATCTGAAAGTTATGATGATAAAAAATCTAGTTACGATATTACAAGAAATTATAAGGAAAATTACTCTGAAATAATAGAGCAAAAAGATAAAAATGAAATAGGAAAAAATCCATCCATCGCCACTAAAATAAATATCAAGATAAAAACTTACAGGAATATCATAGCCAAGGTTTGAAGCTCCCAGGTTGAGGAGAAAATACTACAAGCAGCAAGAAATAAAACTATTTAAATACTGTGGCGCTATAGTCAGGATAACACAAGATCTAGTAGCTTCTACATTAAAAGATTGAAGGGCTTGGAACATTAAATTTTGAAGAGCAAAAGAGTTGGCCTTGCAACCAAGAATAACTTGCCCAGCTAAGCTAAGTATAATCCTGTGTGGGGAAATGGACATCTAATGAATTGAAAGACTTTCAGGTATTCATGAAAAAAAGACCTGAACTCAAAGGAAAATATGACATTGAAGATCAAGGAGAAACATAAGGTAAACATTAAAGACCAATTATAAGGGACCTAATTGGTTGAACTGTTTACTTCTTATATAGGAAAATGTTATCTGTGCTCTTAAGATTATTATCATAGGGGGGCGGAGCCAAGATGGTGACTAGAAAGCAATGACTGGCGTGAGCTCCCCACCAAGTCCCTCCAAAAACCTATAAAAAAATGGCTCTGAATCAATTCTAGAGCTGCAGAACCCACAAAGTGGCAGAGGGAAGCAGGGCTCCAGCACAGGATAGCCTGGATGGTCTCTGGGTAAGGTCTGTCCCACACGGAGCTCCCAGCCCCCAGCTGAGGGGAGCCGAGCTGAGCCAAGCAGAGCCCAGCGCTCACAGCGCGGACCACGGACCGACCAGACCACGAGCCAAGCGGAGAGTGCCTTAGCATCCTAAATTACTGAGCTGTGGCATTTACCAGACCTCACAACCCACAAACAGCAAAAACAACAGAGAAGGTTAGTGGGAAAAGCTGCAGGACTGAGTTTATGGTTCGGCCACTGCCCCTAGGGCAGCGGAGGTGGGGCAGCTTTAGAACTAAGGCTGCAG